>OZ014519.1:95401719-96001719 GCA_963966055.1 Lathyrus aphaca | reverse complement strand
TGAAGCAGCTTCATATGCAAATGTCACCAGGCAAGTGGTGGCTCGATTTTTGAAAAGGGATATCATCTGTCGATATGGAGTTCCCGAGCGAATCACTACTGATAATGGTTCCAATTTGAACAACAAGATGATGGCAGAACTGTGTCGAGACTTCAAAATTCAAAATCACAACTCTTCTCCTTACAGGCCAAAGATAAATGGCGCTATTTAGGCCGCTAACAAGAATATTAAGAAGATTGTGCAGAAGATGGTAGTCACCTACAAAGACTGGCACGAAATGCTACCATTCGCCTTGCATGGGTTCCAGACCTCTATCAGAACATCTACTGGGGCAACACCTAATCAACTTGTGTATGGTATGTAAGTTGTCCTACATGTATAAGTTTAACTACCCTCCTTACAGGTAATGATGGATGTGAAACTAGATGAAGCAGAATGGGTCCGATCTCGATATAATCAACTGAGTCTGATTGAAGAAAAGAGGTTAGCAGCCATCTGTCATGGGCAGTTATATTAGAAAAGAATGAAGAAAGCCTTCAATCAGAAATTCAGAACTCGGGAATACCAAGTGGGAGAGCTTGTGCTGAAAAGACTCATTCCTCCTCATACAGACCACAGGGGAAAATGGACGCCAAACTACGAAGGCCCATTCATAGTGAAGAAAGTTTTCTCTGGTGGGGCACTGATGCTCACTACTATGAATGGCGAGGATTTCTTATCTCCTGTGAATTTAGATGCAGTTAAAAAATACTTCGCATAAGAGACCCGCTGGACATAAAAACAGAATGTAAGTCCAGGCAAAAATAGGGCATCCCGACGAGTCAAAAACAAAATAAAAGACTCGGGCAAAAATAAGGGAAAAAAAGAAAAAAAGAAAAATGTACACCTGCTGAGTTGAAAAGCCACATCGGACATCTCAGGAAAAAATGGGTATCCCGGTGGATTGAAAACCTGAAAGGGCGATCCACGCAAAATCAGGGAATAAGCGAACAACTGCATTCTGAATTCATCTGTATCACTCACCAACACGACAAGCTTCGAAAGGATAAAGCGTCGGTCAGAATCAACCTTCTTCAGAAAGCAAGATAAGAAGAACGTCAAGGTCATATAGGTCATAGCAGAGGAAGCTCACTGGAGCGTCAACTTCAACATTGCCAACACTTTTATTTTCTCAATTTTATAGCAATCTCCTCCTTTCAAGGATTCACTTCTTCACCGTATTTGCCTATTCAGGGCACACAAATCAATAAAATCATAATTTTCAGTCACACTTTGTTTTGTACATTTTTGTTTCGTTTCCAAAATGTCCAAAGTTCGTAATACAACACTCACATGAAAACATATAAGCCATTTTCAATATATGCTTGAAGGAAATATGTTGCTCTTGAGCAAATCTAACTCCTATGATGGAATCCGGTCGAGGATACCTCGGGACACTTGTGCGTTTCCTTTTGACAGGTTGCAGGTACTCAAGACAGACAATCTCACAACATGGGGCATATCAAGCATTATATCCCCAGCCAAGCCATCAATCACCCCATCGGAAGGTTTACTTGACAAGAGTATTCCCCCGCGAAGCTGCCATCCTCTCATAGGATCCTTCAAGAAACTCATTAAATCCCCAGCATGTCGCTTGGACGAAGGAGTTACAGCAGATTACTTCCCAGAAGTTCTCTTTTCCCCAAGCAGAATCTCCCGAGCAATGCATAAACTGCTCTTCCCCATCAGAGTTTCCAGGATCTTCTCATCCTCAGCAAAGTCGGCAGAACCGCTTTCCTGCAGAGTTGCCAGTCTCTCCCCAGTAGAGTTGCCAGGGTTTTTCTGTTCCCCAGCGGAGTTGCCAAAACCTCCTCATCCCCAGCATGAGTTCTTCAACGGAAGCTTCCCCAACTGGGATCCCCATATATTTCTTCCCCCAGATTTCCACAAATATCCCTAGAAGATCGTTCAGTGATCCTCTCTCCCTGTAGATCGGCCAATGATCTCTTTCCCCAACGGAGTTCTCCCTCCACGCAGATCGCCCAGAGATTTTTCTCCCTGCAGGATCCGGATCTCGGATCGGTTCTCTCATTTGTATAATCATAGCATTCACATCATTTTTCCCCAAAATAAGCGTAGCATTCCGTCTAATACGGAGCATTACAGCAAAAATCAAACATTTGCATGATCATAAGCCAGGTTCGAGCCAATAACCTGCGAACAAAAGAATCATTTCACCAGCAATATACAAAACTTATTCCCCGCAGGCAAAGCCAGAATACCTTTTGCACTCTCAATACAAACACTTCTTCATAATGTATACATATTCTTTTTGACACTCGCCCGTGTCATACTTCCCCAGCAAGTCAAACACCCGTTCGTGTCCCTTGCTCAATCTTTTTGACACTCATCCATGTCTTGCACATATTTCCCCAGCATGTCAAACACTCGTACATAATGATACACAATCCTCTGATACTCGTCCGTATCTTGTATATATCACCTCCCCAGCAGATCAAACACTCGTCCGTGTTCCTTGCTTAACCGATTGATACTCGTCCGTATCATCATCCTTAAACACATGTCAGCGTTTGCTTCTATCGATACTCGTCTGTATCGTGGTCCTAAGGATGCTCGTCCGCATCTTTAATCTATAAACTCTGTCAAACACTTATACCTTTTATTTCAAAGCATAAGCACTCGTCCATGTTTACCATCCCCCAGTAAGTCACCAACAAAACAACCTTTCTATCCGGCATTCGTCCTATGTCGCGATACTTTTAGCAGCCGTCCGCTGCTAGGTGATCGTCCTTCACCTTATGATGACCGTCCCTCATCCTTTATCCAATGGTCGTCCCCATCGTTGATCTTTTGTTATCCGTCATTCGTCTTATGTCGAGATAATCTCCAAGAGCAGTCGTCCCCTGCTAGGTGATCGTCCTTCACCTCTTGATGATCGTCCTTCATCATGCTTATCCGATGGCCGTCCCCATCGTTGATCTTTTCTATCCGGCATTCGTCCTATGTCGTGATATTTTCAGCAGCCTTCCCCTGCTAGGCGATCGTCCTTCACCATTTGATGATTCTCCCTCATCATTATTTCATTTATTCTTTTACCCGATGGTCGTCCCCGTCGCGATCTCTTTATTTCCCAGCTTGATGGTCGTCCCCGTCATTGCTTTACTTACCATTTTTATCCCCAGCAGTCGTCCTCTGCTCGATGGTCGTCCTCCATCGCTTTCATTTGATACTCATACTATACTACCTGATACAATTTATATCCCTTTTCTTCTTCTCCCCTAGTGAGTGCAAATTTCGGACTGTCTTTGGTATTCAACCACAAGTTATCTTGTTTGTCTGCTAAGCCAGGCGCTTACACCCTGCACAGTTAACTCATGCTTGAATAGGGGCAGCTGTAAACACCCCAAATTTTCCCTCACTTTTTCTCACACCATGGCTTGTGATCTTTTCATATTGCATTGCATAAGCATATCATCTCACTGCATAGTTCATTTTATCTGCATATGCTGCATCTAGGGTTTGTGATCAAATGAATCCAAGAAGTGATCTGAGCCATCTCATAGATCTTGAAGCATTCCAAGAGGGTCCATGAGTGGTTTATGACCTTATTGCATCCCCAAGAAGTCTTTAAATTCATAATATCTCAAAGCATTGGAAAGGCATGAAGGCAGACTGAAGATTTCCTACACAGATGACCTAAAATTAGGGTTTTGGTTTCAGAGGCCTTACACCCAAATTTTTTGGTCATTCTTGATTCTAATGGTCTCAATATGTTATAAGGAGCATGTGTACCAAATTTTATGAAGAAATTCATTGTGGAAGTCATCTGATCAACTGGTAACTTGTTGTGCAAGAAAAGTCAGAATCAGGGCATCTGAGGCCCCAACAATGGAACCAAAGGATCATTTTCATCAAATTGAGGTTCTATGATCTTTATTTGATCTTAGAAGTGGTTATAAGTTCACAAGATTGAAGAATTTCAAGCCATTTGCAAACTTTCCATTTTTGGACATGACTTGTAATGGAAACTTTCCATTTTGGGAAATATTTTCAACCTCCTCTTTCTTGATAAAAAATGCTTCAAATAAAAAAACCTTAGACATGAAAGTTGTAGATTGGATCTTCCCATTTTCAAAAAGTACAAGAACTCCTCTTGATTCATCCTAGAACTCAAGATATGATCTTTCAAAGTTGGGAAAAATCCTATAATTTTCAAGTTCATGCCAAAGAGGGATTTTTGCAAAATCAAGTCTCAAGACTTTTAATGACCTCTAATCCACTTCTAAGCATCATTACATGATAACGCCTTGATCAGAATTGGGAATTGGACCCAAGGTTTTCATGACTTGTGATCCAAGAAATTTGAAAGAGGGAAATTTGCAAAACATGTGATAACTCTTGTATCATGCCATCCAGATCCTCAAATCCAATCCTAGGGCCATCCTTGATGCAAGCTGAGGAAGGACAAGCCCCCAAGCCAGCTCTGACTCATGCCATGCTTATGGTACCATAACGTTTGACTCTTTGAAAAACCTCCCATACCAATCAGCCTGTGCCACAACAACTCTCTGGCCAATCAACATTGTTTATGTGGACACCAAGGAGCTCATAACACAAGACACACAAGCTTGAATCAAGCCCTAAACTCAGTTTCATAAAAAACCTCAAAGACATTCATCTCCTAAACTCAGTTTCATTAAAATCCTCAAAGACACACAAGCATCAAACCTCAAATCTTCTTCCACCAATCATCTCCACACATTATAAGGATCACAAACCACCCATTGCCATGGACTGAAAGTCACTAAAACTCAAACACGATTTTCCACCTCTCAGAACTGAATCTTCAAAAGGAGGTGTAAACACCCCAAATTTTCCCTCACTTTTTCTCACACCATGGCTTGTGATCTTTCTTTTTTTGCATTAGCATAAGTATATCATATCCCACTGCATAGTTCATTTCATTTGCATCTAGGGTTTGTGATCTGAGCAATCCAAAAAGTGATCTGAGCCATATAAAAGGTCTTAAAGCATGCCAAGAGGTTCCATGTGTGTTCCATGATCATAATATTCTCCCCAAAGTTCATAAAAGTCAAAGGATCACAAAGCATGGAAAAGGCATAGAGGCAGACTGAAGATTTACTGCACAAATGACCTAAAATTAGGGTTTTGGTTTCAGAGGCCTTAATCCCAATTTTTTTTTGTCATTCTTGTTTCTAATGGTCTTAATATGTTATAAGGATCATGTGTACCAAGTTTGAAGAAGAAATTCACTGTGGAAGTCATTTGATCATTGGGTAACTTCTTGAGCAAGTAAAGTCAAAATCAGAGCATCTGAGGCCTCCATCAAGGGTACCAAAGGGTCATCATCATAATTTTGAGTCTCTATGATCTTTATTTGATCATTGAAGTGGTTGAAAGTTCAAAAAGTTGAATAATTTTGAGCCAAATGCAAACTTGCTATTTTTGGAAATGACTTGTAATGGAAACATTCCATTTTGGGAAAGATATTCAACCTATTCTTTCATGACCAAAAATGCTTTATATGAAAAATCCTTGGACATGAAAGTTGTAGACTATGTCTTCCCATTTTCAAAAAGTACAAGTACATGTCTTGATTCATCCTAGAACTCAAGATATGGCCTTTCAAAGTTGGCAAAAATCCTATAATTTTCAAATATGCACCAAAGAGGGATTTTTGCAATTTCACTTGCCAAGCCATTTCATGACCTCTAATAAACTTCTAAACATCATACCAACATAATGCAACACATTTTGATCAAGATTGCACCAAAAGTCACAAGTTTCTATGCCTTGCACTTCAAGAAACTCCAAAGAGGCAAAGTTGCAAAACATATGCTATCACTTGAATCAAAGGCTACAGATCATCACAAACCATCCAAGGGCCATCCTTGATGCAATCTGAGGCAGGAAAATCCCCTAAGCCAGCTCTGACCCATGCCCATACCTCATAGTACACAATCTTGACTTTTTGCAAAACACACCATACCAATCAAGCTGAGCCACAACAACTCTCTGGACTAATCAACACTCTTTATGCAAGCCCTAAGGACCTCATTTCATAAGACACATTAGCTTGAATGATCCAACAACTCAAGATTGCCAAAAATCCCCAAAACATTCATCTCTTTGAATCTGATCACACAAGCCTCAAACATCAAAACAAACTTCACCAATCATCTCAAAATTCATCATAGAACACAAACCAACCCTTGCAATGTCCTGAAAGTTTCTCAAACAAGAACACGATTTCTGATTTATCAGAACTGAAACACACAAACCAAGCCATACAAACTTGTTTCAAGCCTTTCAGAAGCACAAGGTGGATCATTGGAGTGGTTTGCATCAAAGGAAGGTTCAAAAAGATCATAATCAGAAAGCTCCATCTCAGGTAACCATCTTCAAACGTTTTTCTAGAACCTTGTTTTTAAGTTACAATATGAAAGAACATGCTCTTTTGGTCACAATGAGCTTTGAATGACTTGAAATGATGAAGAAATGAGTGTGTATGCTTGCTCCAAAATTTTGCCCGTGAAACATGTTCTTGTTTGGTTCTCTCATTTGATGTAAAATAAATGAAATTTATGGTTTGATTCTTGTTTAGGATTGCTTGGGGGTTGATTTTGGAGAGTTAAGGGGTCTGAGGTGGCCTAGGGAGAGAGTTAGGGTGAAGAGTTGGCCGGAGAAGATGACCGGAGGTCTTCTCCGGCCACCTGAAAGTCATTAAGGGTTTAATTAGGGTTTAGGGCCAGTTTGAATTTTAGCCTTTGGATTTTGTTTGCCCACACGTATGGACGGCCTAAATGTCTCATTAAAACCCTAATTCAGTTTAATTAGTTTAATTAGGATTAATTAATTAAATTTTACCAGATTGGATCCTGACCCTTAAAACATGCGCGTTGTCAATCCTTTCCCCCCAGGTTCAAATCTCAACCACTGGATCATCATACTTTCCATTTAATTCATTTTTATTTCATTTTTATTGCATTTCTTTCACATAATTTTTAAAAATAGCAAAAACAATTAAAAAAATATCATTCTCTACATTTATGTTTCAAATATTTTTCTTAACCTAAAAACAATTGTTATTTTAATTTTTGCATTAAACAAGTATTTTTAAAACATTTAAATGTTTTATTTAATTAATTAATTGATTTTAATTAATTAAATATGCATTTAAGTTTCTAAAAATCACCAAAAAAATCATGAAGCATTATTAAACATTTAGAAACATTTTCAAAATAACCATACAAATTTCTTTTTAGGTTTGATTACTTTTTCACAATTTTCTTTGAATTAGGATTCTTTAATTTCACATTTTTTAACCCTAACTTGAAAAATTCATTTCTGCCTAACCATGATGATTTTGAACTTGATTCTTTTTGCATTATTTTTCATATTTCATATAATTTCTAGGTTATTTATCTCATAGTTTTGCATTGCATTTTCAATTTGAGTTGCATTTTCCCCTTAGAAGCACCCAAAAACCCTAGTTAACTTAGAAATTCCATAACTTTGCCTAGGTTTAGCTTCTGACCTTCCCCTTTGGGGTGTGATCTTGTATAGGTTTAAGGTTTGTTTGAGCTTAATTTCAATTTTTTTATCATGGTGAATGCTTCTATTTTGGTCATATGCATCTCATGTTACCTTAAAACCCTAATTTTGCATCTTCATTTGCATTCTTCTTTGCATATCATGAACTTATGAACTTTCCATGCCATTCCATTCTTTTGTATGTCATCTTGGACATATTAGGACATGTTTGAAACATTTCTTGATCATTGTTATATCATTTTGGCATGCTTTGCATTCATTTTGTTTCATGAACTTCTATGTGTTTTCATGCTTCTAAACATGCTTCCATTGCATCTCATCCTTGTATGATCATTCATATGCATCTTGTATGACTTTGCATCATCTCATAACACATTTGCATCATGTTTACACTTCTGTTTTTGGTCTTTGAATCCTTATTCATCTCATTCCTTTGTGCTTTATGTCTTATGCATTCATACTAACATTTCAGGTACTTTTGGTAAGTTATCTGGGAGGTGGATTTGCCTTCACCTCCCACCTCTTCTTTCCTTTGCATTTGCATCCTTTATTTGTCTTTGGAGTGAGCTTGCTTCACTTGTGTTTCTCTTTCTCCTTCCTTTTCTCCTAAGTTACTTATCTTCTTCAGGAAGTAAGTAACTTATTCTTTCTCTCCTCTCTTCTCTTTTCATCTGCTTTTTCTTCCTTGGTGGCCTTGAAGATTCTTCTCTTAAGCCTCACAAACCATAGTATATCCAAGCATGATAATCTTTAGGGTTGTATATAGTCCCCCCTAACTTTTTACCTTTGAGTCTCCTTGAGTCTCTCTTCTCATCTCTTAATCAGAGGCTAAACTCTTAAAGCTTTAGGACTTTGGAATTAGGGTTATACCTGTATCCTTATCTTAGGATGGAGTGTATAATCTTAATCCTTAATGTTAAACCTTTAATTTGCTTGCACCTCTTAATCAAAACACATTAATAATCACTAAGACTTTATCTTGTAACTTAGGCCTTACATTAGGGTTTTATCTCTTCCTTATGGTTAAGAGGGACTAACCCTGGTGTTTAATGGACAATTCCCCCTTAAGTTGTCTTACAAACCATAAAATCCATTTCTCAATCTCACCCTTTAATTAAAATCCACTTAATAAAGGCTTGTTATATAATGAATTTAATCCCTAACCATGGATTAAGTTGAGGTATCTTCCTCAGCTTAAGTGTTCTCATCTATCATCATTCTATTAGGATGGTGTAATGAGTTCACTAATCTGTGATTAGAGATTAAACTCATTACTTAACACTAAACAAAAACCCAAAAACATCTTAATAATCACAAGTAGGTTAATGATCTTAATCCTACATCATCATGGTAATTAAGTTGAGATGTTTATCTCATACTTAAGTAGGCTCATTATTTTCAGACTCTTTGAGTTGAACTACGGTGTTCTGACTTCCTCATTGCACGAGAGGATATGTAGGCATAACTTAACAGTTATCGAACAAAAGTCTCTGTGTCTTCCCCCTCTTTCAGCCTTCCTTTTTAAGTCTCAGTTCTTGAGCAATTCACACCTCTTGCACTGGCACCTGTACTTTCTTTCCCTAACTTTTTGCACACAGATAACACATACACTACCCCTTTTAAACACTATCTTGTAAGCGTGGATCCCTTCAAGTACGACGGACGATCTAGGTGTTAATACCTTCCCAGGTTGTAACCAACCCCCTTTCTAAGTTTCTTTGGTTCGCAACCGTCTTATCCATACCCTTCCAGGTTCATGCAGCATTACCTTTCCTTCGGGATAAAAATGCATAGCTGGCGACTCTATTCAACCTCAACCCTTCTCTTTCACCGACGGTTCGCGTTTGCACCGGGATGAAAATCCGGGGAGCGACAGCTTGGCGACTCTGCTAGGGACTACTTTGTGTCCAGGGCTTCTAGTTCATTTTTTGGGTTTCTCCTAGCGCTTGTTTGATTTGTTTTTATGGGGGTGTTACTTGTTGTGTGTGCTTTCATTTTTGCTTTATTTATTGCTTTCTGTACAACTTTATTTACTGCATTTATTTATCGCTTTCGTTTATTGTTTTATGCATTTCATATTATCATTTATTATAGTACTAGGACTATCTGGGAAGCCTGCTAAGTCAGGATGACCTTTTAGATGACCTTCAGCATCTGAGGTGAATTAGAGGAGGGTCCTTTATGATTAATGTAAATATTGTACCTCCGGGTTAGAAGTGTTTACACTTCTCATAATAGATCCGAATATGAGGATCCTTGTTCTAGAACAATACCTGTGAGTGGGTTGGGATGTTTGCAGGTTTGCAGGAACCCTTGGCCTCAACATACCCTGTTACTGATATTTTTTTAAGGTCACACTACTTTGGACTGATCTTATGAAACCCTGGACTTGTGACTCTTTATTTGAGTCCCCCACCTAGTTACTGGTTCTCAGACCTTCATTTGGATTTCTGAACACTCATGGACCCTATCAAAGCAAATGAATCCAACACCTGATCACAAACCCTTGCACATCATTCTGCATACATCATTTTGCATCATTTAACATTTGTCTATTTGTTTTACAGGGTGTCCACATCATCTTTGGTTTGGTTTTGACTGTTCTTCTGCTCAACCATCTTCATCAGTTATCTTCATCAGAGATCTTCTTCAACTGATATTTCCTTCAGTTATCTTCATCAGCACCCATTATCAGTATGAATTCATCCAGGAAGAGCAACATCACTTACCATTTCGTTGAGCCCTCTCTAGCAGGCATCAGAAATATTCTGGCACTTATCACTCCTGATCATGTCCCTTTATTCAGGGAACATTATGGTGGTATTATGGAAATGATCATAGACTTGGATGCATCACAGAGGAGCATGATTCACACTTGCCTCTAGTTCTATGACCCTCCTCTCAGATGTTTCACCTTCCCAGACTTTTAGACAGGTCCTCTATTGGAAGAGTATTCTATGATGTTGGATATCCCTATCAGAAGAGGAATCCCTTTCAACCCTGAGATGACTGCTCCTAGGAATGAAGACATAGCTAAGGCTCTGCACTTGGAAGCCACTATCATTGATCAACATATGACCACCAAGGTTGGAATCCCAGACCTCCATTTGGACTTCTTGATCACTCAGGCCACCAGTCATGCTGCAGCAGGGAAGTGGGAAACTGTTTGTGTTATCTTAGCTCTTAGTGTATATGGAATCATCTTGTTTGCAGAAGAGCCTAAGTTTGTAAGCAAGAATGCTATCCATATCTTCCTGCTGAAGAATCCAGTTCCTACCTTACTAGGGGATTTCTACTACTCAGTGCATCAGAGAAATGAGAAATAGATGGGAAGATTAGTCGGATGTTGTGCACCTCTCTTCTACCATTGGTTATTGAGACACCTGCCAAAGACAGAAGATTTCCTAAATCCTCATCAGTCAAGAAATTGGGCTAAGAGAATGATTGCTCTCACTTCAAAAGACATCAGGTGGTGTACTCAGAGCACCAAGGGCAGGGACATAATTACAAGTTGTGGACATTATCCTAATGTGCCTCTTATTGGAGTAAATGGTTGCATCAACTACAATCCTATGCTATTCAGAAGACAATTAGGGTATGCCCTAGTACATCCACCAAGAGAGCAGGATTTAGCAGAGACCCTTTACTGTGATGTTCAGAATAAACATACCACCATCCGACAAGCATCCTGGGCTTGGGATAACATACAGAAAAAAGGGACTGCTATTCTTGGCAAGTGCAACAACATAGCTTCAGCTCAGTACACTGAATGGTCCCGCATCAGAGGACAGATCACCCGCATGCCATTCACCCTGGAAGATGTGCCAGGGCCATCATCAGTAGAGCCCCTAGCTACAGTGAGTTTAGAGGAATTTGATAAGTTGAAAGAGAGGAATACGCAGCTTTCTGAAGCTCTGAAGAAGACCCTTTGGGAAAGGAATGATGGTCGTCTGGATATTGAGAGGTTAGAGAAGCTCCGAATCGAGCATATGACCAAGATAGAAAAGACAGAGGACTTCATCAGAAAAGCCCGAGCAGGGGAGTTGGTATTGAAGAATACTTGCAAATAAGCTAAGATTCAGAAAGCCAGAGTTGAGCATTACCTAGAGGAGACTTAGGCTAGATGGATCAGGATCACTGAAGCTTATTTGCAAGAAGATCAGAAGACACATGCTAAGATAGAGCAACTGGAAGCTAATGAGAAGAAGATTCAGGAAGCCTTGTTAGCAGCACAAAAGGAAATCTCCGAGTTGAGACTCCGGGCAGGGTTGAAGAGATCAAAAGACCAAGACAAGTACCAGAAGTTGACAAATGCCATTTCCACCAGGAACCTTCTTATCAGGACCATCACAGAGCATCCAGTTGGACTGGTGACTGATGCTCTCCTAAAGGAAGTCAAGGAAGATGACTTTGGGCTGGATGTTTGATTTCTTTGTACTTGTATTTTATTTTGGTTGTACTTTATTTCTCATGGTGATTTTGTTGTGTTTCTCGACTTAATTGTATTTTGACCCACCATGGGAACTTGTTGTAATCATAAACTATGTATCTTCTACATTTGTAATATATGGTTTATGTATTATTTGGATTTTCTCTTGGGCCTCATATCTCTTCAACATCTTCATTCCTAGTGGTCTGGAAGGTCAAAACCAATGAACCAAACCAGATACCTTTGGAAGACAAATAGACATACTGCATTGCATACTAACCTCATTCTTTGTTTTACAGGTGTTTTTGTTGTTGTTTTCTCACTTTGTTGTGTGTTTCAGGAAACATTGCTCATAGGAGGGTTTTCCCCATCAACAGAGTTCACCGGTATCCAACTAGAAACAACCTTCCGAGCTTACAGATGGACCAAGTTCAACAAGACTTGACTGACGTTAGAACTCAGATGGATAATGATAGAAATGAGATGAGGTCTCAGATGAACCAGTTCATGGCAGTAATGACTGGGTTGGCTCAGAGCCAAGAAAGATTAAGAGAGTTAATCGAGCGGAAAACTCCAGAAGAGAATCATCCAGGTACATGAGGTACTAGTAACAATGATCACGGACAACCACGAACAAATCCGCCAGAGTTCGGGCCTCATCTCAATCCTGAAGTCAATGTTATCAGAGATACCCAAGGAAACACTGGATGTCGTGCCTTACAAGAAGACCCTCAAGAAGAACAGTTTACAGTAATTGGTGCTGAGGATGAAGCCTATTATCGTCGTCTGGACGAAATAGAAAAGAAGCTGTGATCTTTGGAGTCCCAAAACTCTTTGGGATTTGATGTAATGGACATGGGTTTAGTTGAGGGAGTCATGATTCCTCACAAATTCAAGCCTCCTTGCTTTGAGAAATATAATGGTACCTCTCGTCCATGTACTCACCTGCAATCCTTTCTGGGGAGACTGAAAGCTTATACCATGGACGAAAAGTTGTGGATGTTCTACTTTGAAGACAGTCTGACCGGGGCATCCCGTGAATGGTATTCTCACCTGTCCAGAGCAACTGTCAGGAACTGGAAGGATTTGGCCAAAGATTTCATACGCCAGTATCAATATAACTTGGACATGGCTCCTAATAGAACCCTCCTGATGGGTATGTCACAGTCTTCAAGAGAAAGCTTCATGGAATATGCCCAAAGATGGAGACAACTTGCTGCTGTTGTCCAACCTCCAATGTCTGAGAGAGAAATGGCCGACATGTTTATGAACACGTTGCAAGGAACCTACATTGACAGACTTGCTGCTTTCTCGTCCACCAGCTTTGCGGATGTAGTTATAGTTGGAGAGATAATTGAGAGTCTTTTTAAGATGGGAAAAATTTCAGACAACGGTGTTAGTTCCAGCAATGCAAGGAAACCTTTCTCAGGACCTCGTAGGACAGGTGAGACCAACTCAGTGCATACAGGCAGAGGTAGGCCTCAATACATGCCAAGATCAGTAGCTGCTGTCACCATTCCAACTCCAGCACCTCAACAACAGTATCCTCAACAAAATCACTTCCCACAACAACAACAGTTTCCCCCGTAACAGAGGTCCTATAACAACAATAACATCCAACAACAACGTCTGTTTCAACAAAGGACTTCACAAATCAACAGGGTTATCGATCCTATTATAATGCCCTATGCTTCTATACTTCCACAGTTACTGAAGCTCAATCTGATTGAATTGAGAACTCTGGCTCCACAGATTCCAAGAATCTTCCAAGAAACTATGATATCAACACCCGGTGTACCTTCCACTCAAATGCACCTGGCCATACTACAGAGAAATGAAGAGCTTTACACATGAAAGTTCAGGACTTAGTTGATTCCAAAGCTCTGAATTTTGCACCCCCTCCAAGTGTTACCAAGAATCCTATGCCTAGCCATGGTGGGCCTAGGATAAATTCCATTGAGGAGGATCAACCAGTAAGCCTAATTGACAGTGTTGCAAGTATTCAAACACCTCTGGCCGAGGTTAAAGCCCAGCTTTTGAAGTGCCAAGTGTTCCCGGGTTGTGAGGCCCATTGCGAAGCTTGCAAGATTTCTACCAACGGTTGTGCTAATTTGAAGACCGGTATCAACAATCTTATCAGAGAAGGCATTTTATAGATCACTTCAACAGTTCCAGCTCCTACAACATCAACAACCATTCCTCCTACAACGCCAGCACACATCATTCCATCAGATGTAACATATATCACTCCTACAACTTCAACAACAATCATTCCAACAGATTCTTCTACAACATCAACAACCATCCCTTCTTCAACTTCAACAGACATCAGTTTAACACATCCTTCAACAACAACAGCAACCATCAATGAAGACATTTCCACAATCACCATCTACTATGATCCGACAATAATCCACGTTCCATATCCTTTCAACAACTCACATCAACATCTCAATCAACATCAGCAACCTTCATCACCTGTGTCGCTCCCACCAAAAGACACCTGGTCAGAAGGGGTACAGATGCGAACGGTCGGCGAAAAGAGAGAGAACACACAAGGGTGAACTCAGAAAGAGTCGCCAGCTAGGCATTTTTTATCCTGAAGGAACGGTAATGCTGCATAAACCTGAGAAAAGATGGATAAGACGGTTGCGAACCAGAGAGACTGAGAAAGGGGGTTGGTTACAACCTAGGAAGGTATTAGCACCAAGATTGTCCGTCGTACTCAACGGGATCCACGCTTAAAATATTTTTGTTTTAAAGGGGTAGTGTCAGTGCAATTTGTGTATCAAAGCTGGATAGAATGCAATTGTCAGTGTAAAAGAAATGTGAAGTGAGATGAAGAAGTGTCAGTGTAAAAACAAAAGTGAAAAGCTCAAGACTATGAGGCTTAAAGAATAATGCTGGAAGAGGAGGAATATACAGAGACTTTTGTTCGATAACTGTTAAGTTATGCCTACGCATCCTCTCGTGCAATGAGGAAGTCAGAACACCGTAGTTCGACTCAAAGAGACTGAAAGATAAATTGACTTGTGGACTGCTTACTTATCTATGCTCAAGTGTATGACCTGTCTAGCTCAGGTGCAAACTGTCTTGCATTAGACAGAAGAAGCAAGTTCTCGTTTATGAGTGATTGAGATGAGAAAAGAATCCCGGAGGAGACGATTATTGTCTGTTTTGTGTTTTCAGTTTTGTTATTGCTTTTGGAGTTTGTCATAAGAAAATGAGCTTAAGCCGAAACCAAGGGTTAGTAAACTCATCACATCCTCCTTCTGATTAGGGGTAATGAGAATACCTCAAGTATGAAGTAAACACCTCACACTTAGTCACCATGATGTAGGATTAAGATCATTAACCTACTTGTGATTATTTAGATGTTTTTGTTAGTTTTTGTTTAGTGTTAAGTAATGAGTTTAAGCCATAATCAAGGATTTAATGGACTCATTACACCATCCTAATAGAAGGATAATAGATGAGAGCATTTAAGCTGAGGAAGGCTCCTCAACTTAATCCATGATTAGGGATTAACCTCATGACAAAACAAAGCCTTTATTAAATGGATTTTAGTTAATGGTAAGATGAAGAAATGATTTTTATGGTTTGTAAGATAACTTGAGGGGGACTTGTCCATTAACACTAGGGTTAGTCCTTCTTAACCAGTTAAGGAAGAAATAGAACCCTAATGCAAGGCCCAAGTTGCAAGCTTGATGTCTTGATGATTATTAGATGGATTGATTAAAGGATTTAAACACATTAAGGGTTTAACACTTAGGATTAAATTTATACACTCCATCCTAATAGAAGGATGCAAGCATAAGCTTAATCACAAAGCCTTGAAGCCTTTAGGGTTTAGTCCTTGATTATGAGGTGGGAAGTGAAGACTCAAAGATGACACAAAGGAAAAAAACTAAATGGGGGACTAATCAAACCCTAATTATTATCATGCTTGGTTGTTCCTAGGGTTTATGAAGCTTGCAAGAGATCTTCAAGAGAAAAGCCACCAGGAGAAGAAGCAGATGGAAGGAGAAAGAAGCAAAGAGAAGCAAAACAACTTGCTTCACTTAAGAAGACAAGTTGCTTGAAGAAAGAAGGTGAGGAGAGAACATGAATGAGCAAGCTCACTCCAATACAAAGATAAAATGCAGCAATGATGCATAAGAGATGAGAAGAGAATGTGAGAAGTGAAGGCAAATTCACTTCTCAAAACAACTTACCACCTGAAAAGTTAGCAAAGGAAATGCAATGCAATGAAAATGAGATGAAATGCCATGATACAAACCAAAGTCAGAAGCATAAACATGATGTTAATGATGCTAAGGGATGATGCAAACACATATCAAGAGTTGTGGATGATCATACAAGGATGAGGATGCAAATGCAACATGCTTTGAACCATGGAAGTACATGAAAGTTTATGAAATGATATGAACATATAACATGAAAAATGGAAGATGCAATGATTAAACATGATTCTAATATGTCATAAGATGTATTATGAATCATGTGGATACACTAAATGTCATGGCAAGTTCTTAAATGCAAGCAAATGGAAGATGGATGCAAAGGAAGGCACAAATTAGGGTTTATGATCAACACACAAAGCAAAATTCAAAATCAGAAGCAAATGACATGATAAAAAATTGAAAATGGGATCAAGGGAACCCTAACCCTACACAAGTTCACTGCCCAAAGGAGGGGACCTAACTCTTAACCTAGTGCAAGTTATGATTTTCACAAGTCAATTAGGGTTTTAAGGTACCTCATCATGAAAAATGCAAAACAAAATGAAAATGGAAGGTCAATTCAAACCAAATTTATCCTATAAACTACATGCCATGAAGGATGCAATGCAAGAAGAACCATCATCAAACTCTCAATGGTTAGGCAAAATGGATTTTTCCAATTTGAACAAAAATATTACCTTAAAATGAATTTAATTCCAATGAAAATGATCAAAATGCATCAAGAACCAAAAAGAAATTTGCTTTGAGAGTTTAATAATGTTTCTAAATGTTTTAAAATGCAATGTGAATTTTTTTTTGTGATTTTTAAATACCTAAATGCATTTTTAATTAATTAATTTTCATTAACCAATTAAAAATAAACATTTAAATGATTTAAAAATAATTTTTAATGCAAAAAATAAAAATAAAAATATTTTTGGGTTCTGAAAATTAATGAAATGTTTGACAAAAAGTTTCAGAATTTTTAAATGTGTTTTGCTATTTTAAATAATTTGTGGAAATTAAATATGAAACAAATGAAATAAAATGAATTTTAAAAGAAAAATGAGAAAGTATGCAAATCCAAGGGCTGTGGTTCAAACTCAGGGACGCGGGAATTGACCTGGCGCGCAAACGAACGGCCAGAATTCAAACTTCCTTAATTATGTCATTAGCCCTAATCCTGAGCCCTAATCACTTTCAGATGACCAGAACAGTGTTCCGGTCATCTTCTCCGGCCAACCAAATTTCTATCTCACTCAATACGCATCAAAACCTCACCAAACTCTCTAGAATCACTCTATGAACATCATTAAACATAAACCCCACAACAAAAATCATTTATTTTTCATGAATCAAGAGAAACAAACAAAATCATTTTTACGGGCAAACTTTCAGACAGTCAATACATGCTTGTTTCTTGACCATTCTCAAAACCAAACACATCCAGATGATCAGTGCAACTCATAGAATCATTTTATAACAAGAAATTAAAGTTCTGGAAAAAATGTTCTTGAGCTCACCTGAACTGGAGCTTTCGAAACAGGGACTTTCTGGCTGCTTCTTTGGTCCAAACAAGCTCCAATGATCCTCCCCAGAAGTTTGTGATGCTTAGCTGGAGTTTATATGGTCTCTAGAGGAAGTTTTCAGAAGCTCAGGTCAATGGAGGAGGAAAATCGTGTTTTTGATGTGGGAGGTTTCAGGCCAAAACAATGGTTGGGAAATGATCAGAGGATCATGGTGAGTGGTTTTGTGAAGTTTGTTTTGATGTTTGAAGCCTGTGTGATGAGTTTCGAAACAAAATGCATAAGAGGTCAGTTTTGGGAACTATGGCTTATGAGAGGTTTCAGCTTCCAAGATTATCTGAAATGTGATCCATGAGGCATGTATGTGAAGCTGTGATTGGTCAGAGTAGTTGGTGTGGCTCAGTTTGATTGGTATGGGCAAAAATGAAAAAAGTCATGACTTTGTGTACTTGAGGTATGGCTCGGGTCAGAGGGAGATTAGGGGCATGGCTGGGCTCAGCATGGATCAAGGAAGGCCCTTAGATTGCTTTTGTGCAGCTGTAATGGCTAGGGCAAGTGGTAGCATGGTTCTTGCAATTTTTCCCCCTTTGGAAGTCTTTGTGAATCAAGGCCAAGAAACCTCTAAACTTTTGGGCAAAATGCAGCCAAATGGGTCATGTGAAGTTGTTATGATGCCTTGAACTCATTTAGCAACTAAATCAAGCATTAGAAACCCCTTTTGCAAAAAATTCAATTTTGGAACTTCGTGAGAAAATGCCTTTATG
Source organism: Lathyrus aphaca (assembly GCA_963966055.1). Classification (NCBI taxonomy): domain Eukaryota; kingdom Viridiplantae; phylum Streptophyta; class Magnoliopsida; order Fabales; family Fabaceae; genus Lathyrus; species Lathyrus aphaca. The sequence goes on along the minus strand of OZ014519.1, from coordinate 95,983,202 downwards.
TAACTTGCAATTCAAGGCATAGAAATGAGAAATCCTTTGGGCCATTCTGATTTTTAGGCATTGCATTGTGTTGGTATGATGATTAGAAGTCACTTTGAAGTCATATTTTGCCTTGGTACAAGAATTTGCACATTTCCTCCTTTGGTACAAAAGTGAAATTTTAGTGATTTTGTCCAACTTTGCAAGGCCATAACTTTTGATCCAAAATGAATTAGGATGCGTTCTTGTACTTTTTGAAAATGGAATGATCGAATCTACAACTTTCTTGACCAAAGTTTTCTCATTTGAAGCATTTTTGAATCAAAAAGAGGAGGTTGAAAAACTTTCCCAAAATGGCAAGTTTTCATTATAAGTCACTTTCCCAAAAAGGCAACCTTGCAAATGGCTTGAAATTCTTCAACTTTGTGAACTTATAACATCTTCTATGATCAAATAAAGATCATACACATTCAAAATGATGGAGAATGCCCTTTGGTTGGGTCATTGGGGGCCTCAGATGCCCTGATTTTGCACTGACTTGCTCAAGAAGTCAACCCTTGATCAGATGACTTCCCCATTGAATTCCTTCATGAAAATTGATATGTATGATCCTCATATCATATAAAGACCAATAGAAACAAGAATGACCAAAAAATTTGGAGTTATGGCCTCTGAAACCAAAACCCTAATTCTAGGTCATCTGTGCAGTTAAACCTGGCTCATCTTCCATGCCTTTCTCAGTTCTTGTGATTTTTTGATTTCCTTGACCTTGTGGGGATGTAATATGATGCTTGAACATGCATGGACCCCTTTGAAGTGATTGCTCAGACCACAAACCCTAGATGCAAATGACTTAGAAACAATGCAGTGGAGCAAAAATGCAATATGAGATGCTATGATTGAACTTATGCACATGAAAAGATCACAAGCCATGGTGTGAATGTGTGAGGGCAAATTTGGGGTGTTTACAACCTGCACCATCTCTGGTCAGACCTCCTTTTACGATTTATTATGAACCTCAGACTGTCTCAACTCCTTATTCCGCAACAATCAGTCCGGTTACCATCACGGTGCCTGGACCAGTTCCATATGATAGCAGGAGTGTCGTGCCTTGGCACCACGGCTCAGATTTATATTGCAACATAAACAAAGTCACTCTTGAGACTTCTACACCACAAATTGATAATGTGGGGGAAGGCGGAGGCTTCACTCGAAGCGAACGTCTCTTTGCCTCACAATTCCCAAGGACTAATGCTGAAGCAAAAGTTGTTGCCAAGGCTAAGGGCAAGAGTGTGGTGCCTAAAGAATTTATTGCCAAGGAAACTCAAAAGACATGCTTTGACCATGATGTAGACGAGTTCATGAGAATAATCAAGAAGAGTGACTATAAGGTTGTGGACTAGCTCCTTCAGACACCCTCCAAAATCTCTATTTTATCACTGTTAATGTGTTCCGAAGCCCACATAAATGCACTTCTCAAAGTCCTGCACGCAGCTTACGTGCCAGGAGAGATTACAGTCAATCAGCTAGAAACGGTGAATTCTAATGTCAATACTAGTCATGGACTAGGGTTCACCGATGCTGATCTAACTACGGAGGGTCGTAACCATAATAAGGCTTTACATATTGTCGCTCCCACCAAAATGACACCCAAGTCAGAAGGGGTACAGACGCGAACGGTCGGCGAAAGAGAGAGAGAACACACAAGGGTGAACTCAAGAGAAAAGAAAAAAGTCTCCAGCTAGGCATTTTTATCCCGAAGGAAAGGTAATGCTGCATAAACCTAAGAAAAGATGGATAAGACGGTCGCGAACCAGAGAAACTGAGAAAGGGGGTTGGTTACAACCTGGGAAGGTATTAGCACCCAGATTGTCCGCCGTACTCTACGGGATCCACACTTGAAAGATTTGTGTTTTAAAGGGGTAGTGTCAGTGCAATTTGTGTATCAAAAATGGAAAGAATGCAAGTGTCAGTGTAAAAGATAAGTGAAGTGAAATATGTGAAGTGTCAGTGCAAGGAAAGAATGCAAAGCTCAAGACTATGAGGCTTCAAGAACAATACTGGAAGAGGGGGGAATATACAGAGACTTTTGTTCGATAACTGTTAAGTTATGCCTAAGTATCCTCTCATGCAATGAGGAAGTCAAAACACCGTAGTTCGACTCAAAGAGACTGAAAGATAAATTGACTTGTGAACTGCTTGCTTGTCTATGCTCAAGTGTATGACCTGTCTGGCTCAGGTGCAAACTGTCTTGCATTAGACGGGAGAAGCAAGTTCTCGTTTATGAGTGAAGGTGATGAGAAAAGAATCCCGGAGGAGACGATTATTGTTTGTTTTTGATGTTTTCAATCTTTTATTGATTTTTTGAGTTTGTCATAAGAAAATGAGCTTAAGCCTAAACCAAGGGGTTAGTAAACTCATCACATCCTCCCTCTGATTAGGGGTTGTCGCTCCCACCAAATGAGGCTAAGTCAAATGGGGTACAGACGCGAACGATCGGCGAAAGAGGAATGAGAACACACAAGGGTGAACTCAGAAGAAAAGAAAAGAGTCGCCAGCTGGGCATTTTTATCCCGAAGGAAAGGTAATGCTGCATAGACCTAGAAAGATATGGATAAGATGGTTGCGAACCAGAGAGACTGAGAAAGGGGGTTGGTTACAACCTGGGAAGGTATTAGCACCCAGATTGTCCGCCGTACTCGACGGGATCCACGCTTAAAAGATTTGGGTTTAAAGGGGTAGTGTCAGTGCAATTTGTGTATCAAAGCTGGAAATAATGCAAGTGTCAGTGCAAAAAGAAAGTGAAGTGCAGTATAGGAAGTGTCAGTGTAGGAAAAGTGAAATGCCCAAGATCATGAGGCTAAAGGAATAATACTGGAAGAGGGGGGAATATACAGAGACCTTTGTTCGATAACTGTTAAGTTATGCCTACGTATCCTCTCGTGCAATGAGGAAGTCAGAACACCGTTGTTCGACCCAAAGAGACTGAAAGATAAATTGACTTGTGAAATGCTTACTTGCCTATGCTCAAGTGTATGACCTGTCTGGCTCAGGTGCAAACTGTCTTGCATTAGACGGAAGAAACAAGTTCTTGTTTGTGAATGAATGAGATGAGAAAAGAATCCCGAAGGAGACGATTATTGTTTGTTTTTGTGTTTTCAGTCTTTTATTGCTTTTGAAAGTTTGTCATAAGTTAATGAGCTTAAGACTAAACCAATGGGTTAGTAAACTCATCACATCCTCCCTCTGATTAGGGGTAATGAGAATACCTTAAGTGTGAAGTCAGCATCTCACACTTAATCACCCTGATGTAGGATTAAGATCATTAACCTACTTGTAATTAGTTAGATGTTTTTGTTCAGTGTTAAGTAATGAGTTTAAGCCATAATCAGGGATTAAACAGACTCATTACACCATCCTAATAGAAGGATAATAGATGAGAATGTTTAAGCTGAGGAAGACTCCTCAACTTAATCCATGATTAGGGATTAACCTCATGACAAAACAAAGCCTTTATTAGATGGATTTTAGTTAATGATAAGATGAAGAAGTGAGTTTTATGGTTTGTAAGACAACTTGAGGGGGACTTGTCCATTAACACCAGGGTTAGTCCTTCTTAACCAATTAAGGAAGAATTAGGACCCTAATGCAAGGCCCAAGTTACAAGCTTGATGTCTTGATGATTATTATGTGAATTGATTAAAGGATTTAAACAACATTAAGGGTTTAACACTTAGGATTAAAGTTAAACACTCCATCCTAATAGAAGGATGCAGGCATAAGCTTAATCACAAAGCCTTAAAGCCTTTAAGGTTTAGTCCTTGATTATGAGATGAGAAGAGAAGACTCAAAGATGACACAAAGGTAAAACTAATGGGGGACTAATCAAAACCCTAATTATTGTCATGCTTGGATGTTCCTAGGGTTTATAAGGCTTTCAATAGATCTTCAAGAATAGCCACCAAGGAAGAAGTAGATGAAAGGAGGAAGGAGCAGAGAGAAGCAAAACAACTTGCTTCATTTAAGAAGACAAGTTGCTTGAAGCAAGAAAGTAAGATGATCAAGAATGAGCAAGCTCAAACACAAACACAAGATAAAATGCAGCAATGATGTATAAGAGAGATGAAAAGAGATTGTGAGAAGTGAAGGCAAATTCACTTCTCAAACAACTTACCACCTGAAAAGTTAGCAAAAGGAATGAAATGCAATGCAAATGGGATGCCATGGCATGATGCAAGACAAAGTTAGAAGCAAATACATGATGTCAATGATGCTAAAGGATGATACAAACATGAGGCAAGGCAGGGGAATGATCAAGCAAGCATATGAATGCAAAAGAAGCATGTTTAGAAACATGAACACACATGAAAAGTTATGAAATGCAAGTGACATACAACATGGAAAATGCAAGATGCAATGATCAAACATGATTCTAATATGTCCTAAGATGTATTATGAATCAAATGGATGCACAAAATGTCATGGCAAGTCATGGTATGCAAGCAAATGGAAGATGGATGCAAAGGAAGGCATAAATTAGGGTTTATGATCAACACACAAAGCAAAATGCAAAACCAGAAGCAAATGACATGATAAAAATTTGAAAATGCAATCAAAGGAACCCTAAACCTATACAAACCCACTGCCCAAAGGAGGGGATCCAACTCTTAACCTAGTGGAAATTATGAATTTCCTAGGATTGCTAGGGTTTTGAGGTACCTTGTCAAGAAAAATGCAAAACAAATTGGAAATGCAAGATCAATTCATGCCAATTTTACCCTATAAACTACATGTTATGCAAGATGCAATGCAAAATGAATCATTGTCCAACTCTCAATGGTTAGGCAGAAATGAATTTTTGAAGTTTGAAACAAAATATTGCCTTGAAATGAAATTAATTCCAAAGAAAATTGTCAAAAGGCATCAAGATCAAAAACGAAATTTGGTTTGAGAGTTGGATAATGTTTCTAAATGTTTTCAAATGCTATGTGAATTTTTTTGTGATTTTTAAATGCCTAAAAGTATTTTTAATTAATTAATTTTCATTAATTAATTAAAAATAAACTTTTAAATGATTTAAAAATAATTTTTAATGCAAAAAAATAAAAATAAAAATATTTTTGTGTTCTGAAAATTAATGAAAACCTTGACAAAAATTTTCATAATTTTTAAACATTTTTTGCTATTTTAATTAATTCGTACAAAATAAATTAAAACAAATGAAAATAAAATGAATTTTAAATGAAAAATAAGAAAGTCAGCCAATCCAATGGATGAGATTCAAACTCACAGGGGCGGGAATTGACTACGCGCGCTAATGGACGGTCCACATTCAAACTGGCCTAATTATGATTAAACCCTAATCCAGTGCCCTAATCACTTTCAGATGACCGGAACAGTGTTCCGGTCATCTTCTCCGGCAAGCCAAAATCTCAATCTCTCTTAATACGCATTGAAACCTCACAAAACTCTCCAGAATCAACCTATGAACATCACTAAGCATAAACCCTAAATCAAACAACATTTATTTTCACTGAATCAAAGGAAACAAGCAAAAACATTTTTACGGGCAAACTTTCAGAACATCATAACATGCTTGTTTCTGGCTCATTTTCAAAAATAAATAGATCCCCATGATCAGGGCAACATATAGAACTACATTCTAACCAGAAATTAAAGTTCTGGAAAATTTGTTCATCATGCTACCTGAGATTGAGCTTTCGAAACAGGTACTTTCTGGCTGCTTCTTTGGTTCAAACAAGCTCCAACGATCCTCCTTTGAAGCTTTTGACACTTAGCTGGAGTTTATATGGCCTCTAGGGAGAGTTGGCAGAAGCTCAGGCCAAGGGAGTGTGAAAATCGTATTCTTGATTGCAGTGGTTTCAGGGGCAAGTGAGGGGTGGGAAATGATCAGAGGATTATGGTGAATGATTTGGTGAAGTTTGTTTTTGTGTTTGAAGCTTGTGTGATCAGATTCGAAGGAAAGTGCATAAGAGGTGAGTTTCTTGAACTATGGCTTATGATCTCTTTCAGGCTTGTGTGTGTGGTGTGTTATGCTGCATTTGGTCCACTTATCACAACTAGAGAGGTCAGAGGAGTTGGTGTGGCACTGTGGGATTGGTATGGGGTTTTTGCAAAAAGTCAAGTCTAGGTGTACTTGAGGTATGGGCAAGTGTGAGGTTGTGATAGGGGAATGGTTGAGTTCAGCAGAGATCATGGAGTTCATATGGATCAGATTCTATGAGCTGTAACAAGTAGAGGCATGGCTTCATGGGTTTTTGCAAGTTGGTACATGTTTGCCCCCTTTGGAAATTCATGAAGTTCAAGGCACCAAAATGCAATATTCTTGGGCCAATTCTGACTTTTAGAAGTCACATGATCATATTGTGAAGACTTTGTGCACATTTGAAGTCTTTAGAATGCTTGATCATACCATTTTGCAAAATGCCTCTTTGGTACAAAACTTGAATTTATGTGATTTTTCCCAACTTTGACAAGCCATAACTTTTGATCCAAAATGAATTAGAACAAGTTCTTGTAATTTTTGAAAAGGGAATGATCCATTCTACAACTTTCATGACCAATGTTTTCCCATTTGAAGCATTTTTGAATCAAAAAGCAAGGGTTGAAAAAGTTTCCCAAAATGGCAAGTTTCCATTACAAGTCACTTTCCGAAAAAGTCAAGTTTGCAAATGGCTTGAAATCCTTCAAATTTGTGAACTTCTAACATCTCCTATGATCAAATAAAGATCATACACATTAAAAATGATTAAGAAACCCCTTTGGTTGGGTCATTGGGGGCCTCAGATGCCCTGATTTTGCACTGACTTGCTCAAGAAGTCAACTCTTGATTAGATGACTTCCCCATGGAATTTATTCATGAAAATTGATATGCATGATCCCTATACTATATAGAGACCAATAGAAACAAGAATGACCAAAAAAATTGGAGTTATGGCCTTTGAAATCAAAACCCTAATTCTAGGTCATCTGTGCAGTTAAACCTGGCTCTGCTTCCATGCCATTCTCAGTTCTTGTGATTCTTTGACTTTCTTGACTTTGTGAGGACACAATATGATGCTTGAACATACATGGACCCCTTTGAAGTGATTGATGACCTTTGGAGTTGCTCAAATGGCTCTTGGATTGCTCAGATCACAAACCCTAGATGCAGATGACTTAGAAACAATGCAGTGAATCAAAGATGTGGTATGAGATGCTATGATTGAATTTATGCATATGAAAAGATCACAAGCCATGGTGTGAATGGGTGGGGGAAAATTTGGGGTGTTTACAGCTGCCCCTATTCAAACATGAGTTAGCTGTGCAGGATGTAAGCAACGGCTTAAAAGGCAAACAAGATAACTTGTGGTTGAATACCAAAGACAGTCCAAAATTTGCACTCACAGAATGAAGAAGAAAAGGGATATAAATTGTAAAAGAAAATAAAGTATAATTATAAAGTGCGGGCGACGGAGGACGACCATCGAGCAGAGGACGACTGCCGAACAGAGGACGATTGCTGGGGATAGAGCAACGACGGGGACGACCGACATGCTGGGGAAAATGCGGGAAATAAAGCAATGACGGGGACGGACGACAAGCTGGGGATATCATGACGGGGACGACCATCAAGTAAAACTATAAGACTTTCTGGGGATTATAGGTAAATGAAATAAATGATGAGGTACGGTCATCAAAGGTGAAGGACGATCACCTAGCAGGGGACGGCTGCTCTGTTGGGGATAAGATGAGGGATGGTCATCTAATGGTGAAGGACGATCACCTGGCAGGGTACGGCTGCCGAAAGTATCATGACATAGGACGAATGTCGGATAAAAAGGTCGACGATGGGGACGGCCATCGGATAAGCATGATGAAGGACGATCATCAAGAGGTGAAGGAAGATCACCTAGCAGGGTACGGCTGCTCTCAGGGTTTATCATGACATAGGACGAATGTCAGATAACAAGATCAATGATGGGGACGACCATCGGGTAAAATAATGAAGGACGATCATTAAGAGGTGAAGGACGATCACCTAGCAGGGGACGGCTGCTGAGAATATCACGACATAGGACGAATGCCGGATAGAAAAAGGGTTCCAATAATAGAGACTCCGCTGGGGAAAGGATGAGGGACGGTCATCCAAAGGTGAAGGACGATCACCTGGCAAGGTACGGTTGCCGAAAAGGGGTATCATGACATAGGACGAATGTCAGATAGAAAGGAAATAGTTCACTGGAATTTGCTGTGACAAATAAACACGGACGAGTGTCTATATCCATGAAATGAGAAGTATAATTGTTTGGAGTACTGTGTATAGACTAAAGATGCGGGCGAGCATCCTTAAGACTATGATACAGACGAGTATCAGGTAGAAACGCAAGCTGACACATGTTCAGAGATGATGATACGGACGAGTATCAACAGTTCAACAAAGAACATGGATGAGTAATGATTCTGCGGGGACTCTTCTGGGGAATAGTAGACACAGACGAGTGTCTAAATTCAAGAAGACATGAGTGTTTGACACGTGTATGGATTAAAGATGCGGACGAGCATCCCTAAGACTATGATACAGACGAGTATCAGGTAGAAACAAACGCTGACGCATGTTCAGAGATGATGGTACGGACGAGTACCAACTGGTTAACAAAGAACACGGACGAGTGCTGAATCTGAGGATGTATCAGTGGTATATACAAGATATGAACGAGTATCTGTATGAGTGAAACAGGAGTAATAAGTATGAATGGTGTACATATGAGTGTTCAACTTGCTGGGGAGAGTGAAACGGACGAGTGTCAAAAGGTATATTATAAACAAGTATATGCTTTACAAAGTGTTCAGGCAGCTATGTTGGGGAAGGTGACACGGACGGGTGTTAGGGAATCTGTATGGATATATGTATCTGTGAGTGCAAAGAGGACGCTTTGGCTTTTTGCTGAGGTTATGACACGGACGGGTGTCAAGAAGTATCTGTAATATATAAGTGTCTGTTTGTAAAGAAATCTCGGGCGACTTTATTGGGGAATGATGACACAGACGGGTGTCAAAAGGAGTATGCATTGGTATTTATGAGTGTAGGGAAAATGCCTTGGCTTCCTACCGGGGAATCCGGAGAATTTTCTGTATACCTTTGATGACTTGTCAAAATTTACAAGTGTTTGGTTCAGAACATGGCTCATGATTATGCAACATGCTTGATTTTTGCCGTAATGCTCCATATTAGACGGAATGCTACGCTCTGTGGGGAGAATATGATGCGAATGCTATGATTATGCCAAGGTACTGATCCGGGATTCGGGTCCCGTTGCTGAGGAGATCTCCGGCTGATCTGTTTGAAGTGAACATCCCAGCTGGGTATGAGATCATTGGTAGATCTGACATATGGGACTCTGCTTGGGGATATAGGTCACTGATAGACCTATTCCAGTAAATGAAGGACCCAGCTGGGGTTTGTAGAAGCTTTCGTCACTCTGTTGTGATTTCTTCACGCGTTGCTCTTCCGGGTAGAGGTTGACACTCTGTGGGGGGATGGTTCCCTGACTCTGTACTTGGCTGAGGAGAAATAATAAATGGCAACTCAATTGGGGAGAAAGCACCTCCGGTGCTAATTGTTGCACCCCAAAATTTGCCCTCACAATACAAGACTTTGTGTTCTAAGAAGGTTCACAAGGTTCACAAGTTCTCCAATGCTTTCAATACCTTTCATGAGGTTCATGAAGTCTACAAGTTACTTTATGAAGGTTCACAAGGTTCACAAGTTCTCAATGCTTATATAACCTTTCATGAGGTTCATGAAGTCTACAAGGCACTTCTTGAAAGTTCACAAGGTTCACAAGCTTCTCAACATCTTCAAGACCTTTCATGAGGTTCATGAAGTCTACAAGTTACTTTATGAAGGTTCACAAGGTTCACAAGATTCACAATGATTACAAAGCTCTCCTGAGGTTCATGAGGTCTACAAAGCCACTTCATGAGGTTCACAAGGTTCACAAGGTTCACAATACATCCCATGAGTATCACAAGACATTTTATGAAGATTCACAAGGTTCACAAAGTTCACAATTGGTCATAAGAGTTGACAATCCCCTCAGACAATGCACCTCCTAAGCAGTGCATCCAAAACTAGGGTTTTGACTTTAATCAGGCTAAATGGATTTCCAATACCTCAAGTGAGTTTCATAACATCTTATATGTGTGTAAGAACCCCCATGTCAAGTTTCAAGACTTTTCTCAAAAGTTTGCTCAATCAGATGATCAGATAAGTCAAAATCAGTCAGTGCAGTTAAAAAGTCAAACTGAGGTCAACTGTGGTCAAACCAAAGTCAAACTTCATGATTTTTTGCCAACATCAAGTATATGAAGTAAAATTCATCATTTGATCAAGGGTTGATCATGATTCATCAAGGAGATTCCAGATCATCAATAATCAGGAGTTTCTAAATTAGGGTTTCCTTAGTAAAAGTCAACTGAACTTTGACCAGCCATAACTTTCACATACTTCATCACCAAGTCTCCATCCAAAGCTCATTTTGAAGTAAATTGAATTCTCTACAACTTTGATGTTGAAGGTTAAGCCTAGAAATGCTTCATTTGGAAGATATGATCTAAGACATTATAGGTCATTTCAAAAGTCAACAAAAAGTCAACAACTTCAAAAGGGCATAACTTGAGATTGGTAAATGATATGAACCTGAAACCAATGGGGTTGTTTAGAGGACTCTTCAAGCTTTTCAAAAAGTCCAAGAACACCCTCATACCTTTAAAATTGAGGGAGATGTGCCCTTGCAAATTTGGGAAATTTTGTGATGGTTTATGTTGAAAATGGAGGCTTAAAAGTAATTCTTTCCAAATGGGCTGCCCAAGTTATGATCCAATCCATACACTAACACTATGCACGACCCAAACCATTTAAAATCTGATTTTTATTATTTTTATTTCTATTTATTTTGATTTAAATCATTAAAAATCATTTTAAATAAGAATAAAATATAAAAATAATGGATTTTATTTGGATAATGTTTCTAGAAGATCATAATGGGTGATTAGAATCAAAGAGGAATGGAATCATGTGATTGATACAAAAATAGCAAGTCTTCATAAGCCAATATTTGAAATTCAAAGCACCATCTTTTTCAATCTTTTTGAATCCAATATTGCACATAATCAATCAAAGTTTTTGACCTAATTGAGTCTCCTATATATACATAACTCATTGCCATTGCCCAAGGACGAAATCCAGCAGTCACAGTGTAAGTTCAAAAACCTCAAAAATTCTTCCAAAAGTGAGATTCGGATTTTGAGTTACAAGGCACTAGAAGGTAAAATAAGAACGTGGTTGGCTTCCTTGATCATCATGGAACATAAACTGATCATCACATTGCCTCATAACATCACACATTGCTAAACCCGAAACTTGTTTATGCTTGATAAAGTTTTTTTCGATTGTGATGATTTATTGCATATAATTGAATTTTGTTCATATAATTGTGTTTGTTTATGTCTATAGATGAAATCTGGAGTGATTGATGAAGTTCCATAGCCTAAAACGCGTTCTACCATTTTTAGGGTTTATGGCTCCAATTAGGGTTCTTCAATCCAGCCCCTATAAACCAATTATAAGAACGTGGGATGATTGGAAAATTCATTTGAAACTTAATGGACTGATTAATTTCAAGAAACTATGCTGTTTTGTCAATGATTGATTTTTGTAGGTTTTGCTGGAAATTTGAATTCGCAGGAAAACTTGCATCTAATTTCGCAGCAAAATTCGAAAGTCACAAGGAAGAAGAAGGTCATTCCCGCGCGTCAGAAAATTCAAATATTTTTGAAATATTTTATGAATTGTTATTGGTTTGTTTATCACACGCACATGTGTGTCCTGGTGGTAAGTTTGATAGGCGTATGTTGTGAGGTCTCTGGTTCGATACTTGGCTGGTGCATGTTTTTTTGTTAATTTTTCAGGTTAAAGACAAACATAATATATTATGTGTTGTTGCCAATCCATGACCAGAAGGGCTCTCCCAGCCAGGCGGTAAGGCGCGCGCGTGTGTAACTATAAGGTCCTGGGTTCAATCCTCCCCCAGGCCTTTTTTTTGTTTTCTCATTATTTTCTGGATTTCTCAAAGCAAGGAACAAAACAAATCTCACCCTCTCATCTCTTGCCTGTGCATGGATAGCCCAGTGGTGTGTTCTCTTGGCTGCAAGCATAGGGGACTGGGTTCAAACCCCAGCCCCACCAGGTTTTAATTTTCTCATCTTTTTTTTCTTTTATCTTCATTTCAATTTAATTAATGTTTCATGTTAAAATAAATTAAAAATTTTATTGTTCTAATATTATAAAAAATGCATGTATATTAGTTTAGAATTTTGTATATTATACAATAAACCCTAAAACATATTTTTCTAACAAAACCTAATTTATTTTTTAAAAAAAAAACCTAATTCTATTCTTTTTTAATAATTTTAATATAGTTATTATATATATATATATATATATATATATATATATATATATATATATATATATATATATATATATATATATATATTATTATAACTCTTATAAATTTCGTAAATACCTTTATAATCCAAATTATTTTTTTTTTCTCTCTTTTAATGTTTAGAAGCAATTTAATTTATAATGATTATATTTTTGTATATGGTTTAAAATAGTTTATAAATATAATAATTAATAGGATTAAATTTTATAAACATGATTAATATTGTAAATATGATATTTTAAACCTATTTTCTTCTTATAATATGCATATATTGTTTAATAAATAAATGCTAATATATGTTTATAATAATTAAATTTTGAAAATAACTTAATAATTTGTAAAATTAAAATAATTGTTTGTTCATATTTGTTTCTAAATGTAATTGTTCATATTAAAATTTGTTAATTTATTATTCTTATAATATTTTGATTAATTTTATTTATTATTACTATTAACCATATTATTTATTTTGCTTTATTAGTTTTATATGTTATTGTTATTTCAATTAATTTTTATTATTCACTAACCTCTCTTATTTTATTATTACTAACTTTTTGCTTATTATTTAAATTATTTTCACTAACTTTATATTTCTACTAACCTTATTTAATTTTTCTTCTTCTTATTATTTACTAACCCCAATATTTTATTTACTTATTTATTATTTTTTTGCTTATTATATTTATTTTGATTATATTTTGCTATTTACTTTATTTTGTTTATTATAATTATGTTGTAATTGCTTCCTTGGTGTAATTTTGTAATATTTTAAATATTTAATTATTGTTATGGTTAGTAATTAGGGAGTGAAAGGTATGTATTTTATTTAAAATTAATTCTAGATCACTTGTAAATATAAGATAATTAAAATGAACACTCACACACACGTAAGTCGATTTTTAATCGCCGTCTCACATTTCTAAGGTTATCCCTCAAGTTGCCTACGAATAATGGTCAAGTGGGGTGTATAAAGCAAGTCCCTTCAAAAGATAAATCATCAAGTCCCTCATGGTTGCCTATACGAATCGAGTCCCTTCGAAAAATGATGATAGTCCCTCATATGTGCTTATTACACCCCACAGTTGCCTTCATAATCAGAATGTCCCTCACATGTCCCTTAACATCCAAGGCAATGACTACTTACTCCTTAATAGTAGGGATAGTCTTACCAAGGAAAGGAAAAAGAACAAGAAAGACTTAAACATTAGGGTAGATACCTCTTAGTTGCTTGCTCACTATTCAAACTTTTCAAACACTTAAACAAATTTCAAACAAATTTTCAAACAAGTTTTTACACATCCAAACATGGATTATTATTAACTATTCTGAAAATTTTTCTATTCACACACTACACTTTCAAAAAACAATTTAAAGTGAGCTAAGTAACTAAGAGCCCATGGATAACCATGGATGTAAAGGGTGCTAACACCTTCCCTTTACATAACCTACCCCCCGGACCCAAAAATATCTCTAAGGTCTTTCCTGTTCTTTTATACCCTTTCCTTATGGATAAAATAAAAGTCGGTGGCGACTCTTGCTATCCGCAACATTACTTAAAGTCAGTTCTCCCACCGTGTTACAGAACTGGCGACTCTGCTGGGGATCTATTTTAAGAGGGGTATCCTTAGGAATTAAGATCACTTTAAATTGCTTGCCTTGTTTGATTTATATTATCTTGTTGGGATGCTCTTATGTGTGAAAGGTCCTAACCCGGATCTAGTGTACCTTAGGTAAATGGCAATAGACCAAGGAAACTGTACGACGTATATCGATACGGTTGATCTGGTGGCCATAGTTAGTGCGACTTCTTGGTTGGTGCTTATATTCCTTAAGTCAAGTTGAGGATAATATTGAGGCTGCCATATGTTGTCAATGAACTAACTAACTTTTAGAACCCTAGTTAACTCATCTTGGCCTTTAGAAAGTAGTGAGGTAACCGGCTTTGGTGCAGACTGAAGTTGGTTGACACTCGATGCTACGCTCATTGAGATTCTAAACTTGGAGGGTTTTGGTTGGCAAGTAAGTTGCCTTCTGATCAACCACCCTTGTGAAGGATCAATGATATTGAGATCCCTTAGAACCCGGTTACTTTTGTAGGACAGGATGAACCAACTAACTTCAGGGGAGGGTACTTACCTTTGAACCTCATGCAAGCCTTTAAACCTAGGGCTATTGTGTGACTTGTTTGTGTGTGCCACATGTTTGTGATTGAGCATAGCATCATGACATCATCATGCATCATAAGCATAGCATTTTCACTAACCATTTCAAGGACCAAGGGGATTTATCTTTGTTCTTTGTTGCAGGTCATGGCTTCTGCTCGTAGAAACACCATCAGGATCAACTTTGTGGGGATACCTCCCAAGCTTAAAGAGTTGGTTTCTCAAGTGTCTGATCATTCCCAATTCAACAAGAGACATGGTCACCTATTGGATCTAGTCACTTCAGGGTTCAATGAAGACATGATGAGTGTCCTATTTCAGTTCTTTGATCCTAAGCACCATTGCTTCACATTCCCCGACTATCAGTTGGTTCCAACCATGGAGGAGTTCTCTAAACTTCTGGGTATACCTGTTCTTGATCAAAGACCCTTCACAGGCTTGGAGAAAGAGCTTAAACCAGAGGTTATTGCTGCAGCCCTACATCTGAAGAAGTCTGACATTGTTCTAGAGACGAGAAGTGGAGTCAAGGGTATTCTTGCCAAGGTGCTAATGGATAAGGCTCAAATGTTCTTGAAGGCCATGAGCTATGATGCTTTTGAGGAGATCTTAGCCTTGCTGATATATGGCTTAGTATTGTTCCCCAATCCAGATCAGTTCATAGATGTTCACGCCATCAACATCTTCCTGAGTCACAATCCAGTGCCTACATTGCTTGGAGACATCCTTCATTCTCTTCATACCCGTACTACAAGGGCAAGGGGAACTTTGATGTGCTGCATACCTTTACTATCCAGGTGGTTTATTTCTCACCTTCCTCGCTCAGTAATGAAGAATGAGCAAGGGTTCAGATGGTCCAAGAGGATCATGTCACTTTCTCACTCAGATATCCATTGGTGCTCCAGATCTATGGAGGATGTCACCATCATTGACCGTTGTGGGGAGTTTCCTAATGTGCCACTTCTAGGCATAAGAGGAGGCATCACCTACAACCCATCTCTAGCTTTACGACAGTTTGGTTACGCCCGGAGCGATGGTCCACATGACATGTTGATTCAGGGCATTGTGTTCGATTACGACAACGATCTTCAGGGTTACCGTCAGAGATTCATACGAGCTTGGGGAAAGGTAAACAGGATTGACAGCAAGACACTGGAGCCTAAGTACACTATTCCTATGGAGGCTTATCTCAGATGGGTACGATCTCGTGCTCAGACACTCATGATGCCATATCCTGCCATCCTACCAGTTACCATGGAACCTGTTGCTGAAGGAGACACAGCTTATACCATCCTTCACCCAGACATGCCTACTGATATGGAAGACTTGCAGAGATCATGGATTCAACTGAAGGAGCAAAGGGATACTTTCGAGGCTCATTACAAATCAAGCCAAGCAAGGATCCTAGAGCTAACAAAGCAACTTCACGAGGAACGAAACCTCAACTCATACCTCAACACAAAGAGGAAACGTCCATGGGAGACTTAAAACCCCATCTTTTGTACTTATTTCACTTTCATTTTTGTAAGCCTAAAAGGCAAAACAAAGTTATTACTAATAAAAGTTTACTTTCGTGTTTGTCTAAGCAAATTTAAATCCTGCGGTCCTTGAAAACATTGCATATGCATTCCCATATCATTTCATTGCATCACAGGTTTATTTGTGCACAGGTTTCTCATCTTCTCGCTGTTTATTTCAGCAATGGCTCTTGAAAAATCAGTTAAGGATCTCCAGGCACAAAATGCACAGTTCCAAGAGCTGATCTTGAACCTGTCCAAGGGGCAGGATGAATTGAAGGCACTGCTGGCCAAGAAGACTAAGAAGACTAGAAGGTCTGCTGGGTTGATCAACATGGGAAGAAGGTTCAAAGGTCTTGCCAAGACCAAGGAACCAGCTGAAGACTATGAATCTGAAGAATCTGAGCAAGAGGCAGGCAGTCTCCACAACACTATGGGGGACTCTGATTCTGAGGCTAATTACTACCATGAGCCTAATGAAGACAAATTCAAGATGCTGGTGGATAGAATGGATGCTATGGAGTTGCAGAAATCATCTGGGCTGGATTTTGAGGATTTAAGTTTGATATCTGGGGTTGTGATACCCATTGGGTTCAAAGTTCCTACATTTGTTGTCTATGATGGGGTCTCTTGTCCCAAGCTGCATCTGAGGTCCTATGTCAGAAGAATTCAACCCCACACTGCTGATAGGAAGTTGTGGATCCATTTCTTTCAAGAGAGTTTATCTGGAGCTCAGCTGGAGTGGTATTATCAGTTGGAGAGTGTCAACATCAAAGACTGGAATGATCTTGCTGAAGCTTTCTACAAGCAGTATCAATACAATGCTGACTTAGCCCCCACTCGCATGCAGCTTCAGAGTATGTCTATGAGTGCCAAAGAAAGTTTTAAGGAGTATGCTCAGAAATGGAGAGATTTAGCTGGAAGAGTTCAACCCCCTTTGACTGACAGGGAATTGGTTGATATGTTCATGTGTACGCTGAATGGTCCGTTTTACAGTCATCTCATTGGAAGTTCATCATCTGGCTTCACTGAGTTGATCATGACAGGAGAGCGGGTAGAGAATGGTATCAAGAGTGGTAAGATCCAAGTGGGCACTTCTTCATCAGGTGCTGCAAAGAAGCCTCCCACTGGGAAGAAAGAATCCAATGCTGTTTATGGTCAACCTGATCGTAACAGAAGGCATCAGTCTGTTAGTGCAGTTCATATTTCAAATCCAACTCCTGCAACAACAGAGCAGCCTCAGGGCAACCAACAGAGGGCTAGAAGACAGTTCACGAAGATCAACATGTCAATGGCTCAGGCATTGCAACACTTGTTGAAGGCTGAACTTATTACCCTGAGGGAGGCTCCTCAGAATCCCAATGTTACCTCTCCCAAGTACAATCCCAATGCACGATGTGCATATCATTCAAACTGTCCAGGACATGATACTAATAACTGCTGGGTCTTGAAGAACAAAATTCAGGATATGATTGATGCTGGAGAAATTGAGTTTGATCCACCAGGTACTCCAAATGTGATTACAGCTCCAATGCCAAATCACGAGAAGACTGTCAATGCCATTGATGAAGACATTGATGAAGATCTGCATGTCTATTCAGTTATGGAGTTGAGCACACCATTGTCTGTTATCAAAAAGAGGTTAGTACAAGCTGGGATCTTTCCAGGTTGTCGTGAAGATTGTCTGTATTGCACCTATAAGCCGGATAGTTGCTTCATTTTGAGAGATGGAATTCAACGTCTCATGGATAAGTATACTATAGTGTTTGAAAGAAGACCAGCATCTGTAGAAAGTATGGTGGATCATCTGACTCGGGGTAAGAAGATTGAAGAGGTTGATATGGTTGACAAAGTACCGGTAAGAATCACTTCAAAGGGTCCCATTAAAATCACTCATCAGGGCCCAATCAAGATCACTGCTGAAGGTCCTGTGAAAGTTGTTGCTGAAGCCAGAGTAGCTCCTGTGGTTATTACTACTCCAGGTCCTATCCCATATACGTCTGACAAAGCTGTGCCTTGGCACTATGGGTCTGATGTTTACATCCATGGTGTTAAGCAAGAGCCTGTAGCTGATGTGCCTGTTGACATTGATAATATTACTGGATCTAGTAAGATCACTCGTAGTGGAAGAGTTTTCTCTCCTCCAGATACTTCCAAGAATGCAGTTACTCCTACTGCTACTTCTACCACTGATGCTCGGGGCAAGAGTCCTGTTATTGAGCCTGTATATACTGATGTGCCAGCTGCTGATGATCTCTCTAAGCAGATGGAAGAAGTATTGAAAATCATTCGCAAGAGTGATTATGACATTGTTGATCAGTTGGGGCATACTCCCTCAAAGATTTCTATGCTCTCCCTATTATTATGTTCTGAGGCTCATGCCAAGTCATTGATCAAGTTTCTGAAGATGGCTCATGTACCCAGTGCAATTTCTGTTGACCAATTCGAGAACTGTGTTGCTCACCTGACCTATGACAATGGGTTAGGATTTTCTGATGCTGATTTGACCCCTGCCAAGAGGGATCATAACAGGGCCTTGCATATTTCAATTGAATGCAGGGGCACTACCCTATCTCATGTGCTGATAGACAATGGTTCCTCTTTGAATGTGTTGCCTAAGGAAGTCCTGAACAAGCTAAGTCCTGAAGATGCTGTGCTGAAGCCTAGTAATATTGTGGTAAAGGCTTTTGATGGTTCTAGAAGAGTAGTGCATGGGGAAATTGATCTTCCAATCAAAGTGGGTTCTCAGGTGTTTGCTGCTACATTTTATGTGATGGATATTCGTCCTTCCTATTCTTGTCTGCTTGGTCGTCCCTGGATCCATGGGGCAGGTGCTGTGACCTCTACATTGCACCAAAAGTTGAGATATCCGGTGAATGGAAAGGTTGTTACTGTCTATGGAGAAGAAGAATACTTTGTCAGCCATGTGAATACCTTCAAGTATCTGGAAATGGAAGGTGAATACATTGAGACTCCGTGTCAGTCATTTGAAGTGGTTCCCTGGGTTGTTAATGATTGTGTAGCTCCTCCTGCTGTGAAGAAGGTTCCTGTGGTCATCAGAAAACCTCCAACAATGGCAATGGCTTCCCTCAATGATGCTAGAGCTGTGGTGGATGAAGGTGGTTGTACTATTTGGGGTCAGCTTCCTGATATTCCATACAAGTCTGATAAGTTTGGTTTGGGTTTCACTGCAGAGTCCCAGAAGGTTGTTCGTCGTGCTCGTGCTGCCCGTGTCACTAATCAAGGGGTTGTGAAAAACCAGATTAATGCTGTGGGAGACTATGATAAAGACTACAACTTGGATGCATGGATTTTTCCTACTGTGGGTGCTGGACTCAATAATTGGAAAGCTGAAGATGTTATCCCTATCTCCTTTAGTCAGGAGTAAATACTATTACTGTGTTATGTTTTTAAATTTGTAATTTCTTGAAACAATAAAACTTTCAAGCCATGTGCCTTACCCGGGGCACAATGGTGTGCTTGTTACGGGTTGTCATTTCATTTGCATACTTCATTCAATAAAATCAGTGGACGTTTCGTTTTCGTAAATATTGTGTTCCTTGTCTTTCTTTTCTTTTTATTTTTGTTTTATCAGCTATGTGTTCTTACACACACCCACATCACTAAAATGCAGATCCCCATCCACTCTGGATCCTGTTGATAACAGTTCTACTATTGCCAATTATAATTTCGAGAATCCGATCTATCAAACTGAAGACGGAAATGAGGACGATTGTGAAATACCTGTAGAGCTTGCTAGGTTGTTACAACAAGAAGAGAAAGCTATACAGCCACATGAAGAGCCAGTCGAAGTTGTGAATCTGGGAACTGAAGAAAACAGAAAAGAGGTTAAGATAGGGGCTGATTTAGAGGACAGTGTCAAGAGCAGGTTGATTCAGATGTTACGTGACTATGTGGAGATCTTTGCTTGGTCTTATGAAGATATGCCAGGGTTGGATACAGACATTGTGGTTCACCGTTTACCAGTGAAAGAAGATTGTCGTCCAAAGAAGCAGAAGGTTCGTCGTATGCGTCCTGAAATGTCAGAAAAGATCAAAGCAGAGGTAATGAAACAGTTCAATGCAGGGTTCTTGGCAGTGACTTCTTATCCTCAGTGGGTCGCAAATGTGGTACCAGTTCCTAAGAAAGATGGTAAGGTACGTATGTGTGTGGACTACAGAGATTTGAACAAGGCTAGCCCTAAAGATGACTTTCCACTCCCTCATATTGATATTCTGGTAGACAACACTGCTCAGCATAAGGTATTCTCTTTTATGGATGGATTCTCTGGTTACAATCAAATCAAGATGGCACCTGAAGATATGGAGAAGACAACATTTGTGACACAGTGGGGCACCTTTTGCTATAAGGTAATGCCATTTGGTTTGAAGAATGCAGGGGCAACATATCAGCGTGCTATGGTGGCTTTGTTTCATGATATGATTCATCATGAGATAGAGGTATATGTAGATGATATGATAGCCAGATCTCAGAATGAAGAGCAACATCTTGATCATCTGCACAAGTTGTTTGAGAGGTTGAAGAAATACAAGTTGAGATTGAACCCAAACAAGTGTACTTTTGGAGTTAGATCTGGTAAACTCCTGGGTTTCATTGTCAGTGGAAAAGGTATTGAAGTAGATCCTGCAAAAGTGAAAGCTATACGAGAGATGCCAGCTCCCCGTACTGAGAAGGAGGTTAGAGGTTTCTTGGGACGATTGAACTACATTGCAAGATTTATTTCCCAGTTAACTACCATCTGTGAGCCAATCTTCAAGTTGTTGAAGAAAGATCAGGTGATGGAATGGAATGATGAGTGCCAGACTGCCTTTGATGAAATTAAGAGATATCTGCTAGAGCCACCAATTTTGATGCCACCAGTTGATGGAAGACCCTTGATTATGTACTTAACAGTGTTAGACAACTCAATGGGGTGTGTATTGGGGCAACATGACGAGTCTGGTCGAAAAGAGCAGGCAATATACTACCTTAGCAAAAAGTTTACCGATTGTGAAACAAGATACTCACTGCTCGAGAAAACTTGCTGCGCTTTGGCATGGGCTGCTCGCCGACTAAGACAGTATATGTTGACCCATACTACCTTATTGATTTCTAAGATGGATCCAATCAAGTACATATTTGAGAAACCTGCTCTCTCCGGAAGAATTGCAAGATGGCAAATGATCTTGACAGAATATGACATACAGTATACTACTCAGAAGGCCATCAAAGGAAGTGTTGTTGCTGATCATTTGGCTCATCAAGCAGTGGATGATTATCAGTCAATGAATTTTGAGTTCCCTGATGAAGACATTATGATTATTACCAAAGAACCTGGACAATATGACGGACCTGAACAAGGATCCCGATGGACTATGGTTTTTGATGGTGCCTCCAATGCACTTGGTAATGGTGTTGGTGTTGTGATTAGTTCCCCTGAAGGTTGTCATACCCCGATTACTGCCAGACTTTGTTTCCATTGTACCAATAACATGGTTGAGTATGAGGCATGTATCCTGGGCATTAAAGCTGCTATTGATATGAAGATTCAGTTTCTTGATGTGTATGGAGATTCAGCCCTGGTAGTAAGTCAGATTAAAGGAGATTGGGATACCAAGCATGATAACCTCATTCCTTACAGAGAGCATGTGTTGTCTTTGATCCCACATTTCAAAGAGATTACCTTTGAGCACATTCCACGAAGAGAGAATCAGTTGGCAGATGCTTTGGCCACCATGGCATCTATGTTTGAGATCAGTTGGGATGATGAAGCTCCCAAGATTACTATTGATAGATTTGAAAAGCCTACATACTGCAATGAGATTGACACTGAAGGGGCAGAGGAGAAGCCTTGGTTCTATGAAGTGAAAAGATATCTTGAAGCTCAGGAGTTTCCTGAAGGGGCATCTGTCAAAGATAGGAAGTTTCTGAGAAGGTTTTCTGCCAAGTTCTTTTTGAGTAATGGGATTCTGTACAAGCGCAATCATGATTCAACTATGCTTCGTTGTGTGGATAAGAAGGAAGCAACTGAGATTATGGAAGAGATGCATGATGGGACCTTTGGCACTCATTCCAGTGGTCACACTATGGCAAAGAAGATATTGAGAGCAGGTTACTATTGGTCTACCATGGAAGCTGATTGCTATCAACACTCCAGAACTTGTCACAAGTGTCAAATTTATGCTGATAAAGTTCATGTACCTCCATCACCATTGAATGTGTTGACTGCTCCTTGGCCCTTTGCCATGTGGGGCATTGATATGATTGGTGAGATCAAACCTACTGCTTCTAATGGGAATCGTTTCATCCTGGTGGCTATTGATTATTTTACGAAGTGGGTAGAGGCAGCTTCATATGCATCTGTGACTAAGAATGTTGTGGCTCGGTTCATCAAGAATAATCTCATATGTAGGTATGGCATCCCTGAAAGGATTATCACTGACAATGGCTCTAATATGAATAACACTATGATTACTGATCTCTGCACGCAGTTCAAGATTAAGCATCATAACTCTTCTCCGTATCGTCCAAAGATGAATGGGGCAGTTGAAGCTGCTAATAAAAACATTAAGAAGATTGTGCAGAAGATGACTGTTACTTACAAGGATTGGCACGAGATGTTACCATTTGCTCTTCATGGTTATCGTACTACAATACGTACTTCAACAGGGGCAACCCCATTCTCCTTAGTCTATGGTATGGAAGCAGTTCTGCCCATTGAGGTTCAGATCCCCTCCTTGAGAATTATGAAGGATGCAGGCTTGGATGAAGATGAGTGGATTCAGACTCGACTTGACCAGATAAATTTGATTGATGAGAAGAGGTTAGCAGCAGTTTGTCATGGCCAGATGTACCAAAAGCGAATGATCAAAGCTTTTAACAAGAAGGTTAAGCCAAAGGTATATCAGGCTGGTGACTTGGTAATCAAGCGTATCATATTACCACAAAGTGATCCTAGGGGCAAGTGGACTCCAACATATGAAGGACCATTTGTAGTCAAGACAGTGTTCTCAGGAGGAGCCATGATACTGACTACAATGGATGGTGTAGACTTCCCACAGCCTGTAAACGCAGACATAGTTAAAAAATACTACGCATAAAAAGAGACCCGCTAGGTCGACAGGCCTAGGCAAAAATAAGGGCATCCCGGCAAACCAAAAGGGTTTGGGCAAAAATTAGGGATATATATAAAAAGATGTACACCCGGCAAGTCGAAAACCTGAAAAGGCGGCTTGGGCAAAAAAGGGTATCCCGGTGGATTGAAAACCTGAAAGGGCAATCCAGGCAAAAGTTAGGGATTAAAGCGTATGACTATGGCTCGTTTGGATCACTCATGAAACTGCAACCAGTTGTACTACTTACTCAAGCTCGAACAGATAAAGCTCAATTCAATCATTTCCGTCTCAACAGCAAGAAGATGAGATACTTGAGTGGCAATAGTAGAATTGAAACTCAATAGGATTATTTCCCACATAGCTGATTCTCTTTTGTAAAATTTTATGGCAAAATCCTCTTACTAGGATTTATGTCTCCTTGTACAAATTTACCCGTATATGGGTCACTTTTTGATATAAATAAATTCCATCTTTTGAATCCAGATTTACTTTTACCCTATTTACATAAGCGAAACGTCCATTGGTTGTGTTTGAATGCATGTATGCTTTTAATATGATTGATGTTTACCAGAAATGCATGAAAATGCAGTAATAGTATTTACTAAGGACGAACGAGGGAAGGATTCCAACGAAGCTTCGCCGGTTCACCTTTAAAGGACAGTTACAAAACCCTCAGTGGGACAAATCCATCTTCATAAAGTCTTATCTCCCCTGGAATTTATATCCATCTCTTTTATCCTCATACGGATATACGGGAAATTAATTTCCAATAAGGGTACGACGAACGAAGACGGGATGTTATACTTACCCTACTGTCAAACGAAGACGGGATGTTATACTTATCCTACTATCCCCAGCATACGGGAGATTATATATACCTTCCTATCCCTAGCAGACAGAGGGTTATATATTCTTCAACAACAAATCGGGATTTATTTTCCCTGGCCAGCAGTTGTTATACAAGATATCCAGATGCTTCCGGCAGTATCATATCATACATACATCATTTACATCATACCATAGCATATATATCCATAGACATATAGTACATTACCTAAGTGCATCATATCATACATGCATACATAATTCATGAACTAATACTATTTATACAGAATGCTACCTTGATTACAGGTTAATTATCCAACAAACAAACTTATGATCTTTGGGACTGCTTTATTGTAACCTCAGGGTTACTTTATCCTCCTGATGAGCTTCTTATTACGTTGGGACTGCTTTATTGTCACCTCAGGGTTACTTTATCCTCCTGATAACTTCTTGTGACTTCAAGACTGCTTTAGAGTTATCATTATTGATTGCTCTATCCTCCTGAAATCATATTATTACTTCAAGACTGCTTTAGAGCTATTGATTGCTCTATCCTCCTGAAGCCATCTTATTATTTCAAGACTGCTTTAGAGCTATTGATTGCTCTATCCTCCTGAAATCATATTACTATTTCAAGACTGCTTTAGAGCTATTGATTGCTCTATCCTCCTGAAGTCACATTATTACTTCTTCAAGACTGCTTTAGAGCTATTCATTGCTCTATCCTCCTGAAATCATATTACTACTTCAAGACTGCTTTAGGGTTATCATTATTGATTGCTCTATCCTCATGAAGACATGTTGTTACATCAGGATCACTCCAGTATTCTGAAAACATATCATCAATACCTCAGGACTGTTCCAGACTCCTGACAGCTTTCATTATACCTCCATACTTTGGACTGCTTTATCTTCCAAGAAATATATTTGAAGAACTTTCCCCTAGTGGAATCTTTAAGCCCACTCAATCATATTCAACCAACCATCAATATCACTCTATGCACTGGTGAGTGCAAATTTTTGGGCTTTTGTGTTCAATTCCCTTCAACCTTCCAGGTTACGACTGGCAAATATACCAATCTAACCCCTCAGGTTTCAGAAAATTGAACAGGGGCAGCTGTTGCACCCCGAAATTTGCCCTCACAATACAAGACTTTGTGTTCTAAGAAGGTTCACAAGGTTCACAAGTTCTCCAATGCTTTCAATACCTTTCATGAGGTTCATGAAGTCTACAAGTTACTTTATGAAGGTTCACAAGGTTCACAAGTTCTCAATGCTTATATAACCTTTCATGAGGTTCATGAAGTCTACAAGGCACTTCTTGAAAGTTCACAAGGTTCACAAGCTTCTCAACATCTTCAAGACCTTTCATGAGGTTCATGAAGTCTACAAGTTACTTTATGAAGGTTCACAAGGTTCACAAGATTCACAATGATTACAAAGCTCTCCTGAGGTTCATGAGGTCTACAAAGCCACTTCATGAGGTTCACAAGGTTCACAAGGTTCACAATACATCCCATGAGTATCACAAGACATTTTATGAAGATTCACAAGGTTCACAAAGTTCACAATTGGTCATAAGAGTTGACAATCCCCTCAGACAATGCACCTCCTAAGCAGTGCATCCAAAACTAGGGTTTTGACTTTAATCAGGCTAAATGGATTTCCAATACCTCAAGTGAGTTTCATAACATCTTATATGTGTGTAAGAACCCCCATGTCAAGTTTCAAGACTTTTCTCAAAAGTTTGCTCAATCAGATGATCAGATAAGTCAAAATCAGTCAGTGCAGTTAAAAAGTCAAACTGAGGTCAACTGTGGTCAAACCAAAGTCAAACTTCATGATTTTTTGCCAACATCAAGTATATGAAGTAAAATTCATCATTTGATCAAGGGTTGATCATGATTCATCAAGGAGATTCCAGATCATCAATAATCAGGAGTTTCTAAATTAGGGTTTCCTCAGTAAAAGTCAACTGAACTTTGACCAGCCATAACTTTCACATACTTCATCACCAAGTCTCCATCCAAAGCTCATTTTGAAGGAAATTGAATTCTATACAACTTTGATGTTGAAGGTTAATCCTAGAAATGCTTCATTTGGAAGATATGATCTAAGACATTATAGGTCATTTCAAAAGTCAACAAAAAGTCAACAACTTCAAAAGGGCATAACTTGAGATTGGTAAATGATATGAACCTGAAACCAATGGGGTTGTTTAGAGGACTCTTCAAGATTTTCAAAAAGTCCAAGAACACCCTCATACCTTTAAAATTGAGGGAGATGTGCCCTTGCAAAGTTGGGAAATTTTGTGATGGTTTATGTTGAAAATGGAGGCTTAAAAGTAATTCTTTCCAAATGGGCTGCCCAAGTTATGATCCAATCCATACACTAACACTATGCACGACCCAAACCATTTAAAATCTGATTTTTATTATTTTTATTTCTATTTATTTTGATTTAAATCATTAAAAATCATTTTAAATAAGAATAAAATATAAAAATAATGGATTTTATTTGGATAATGTTTCTAGAAGATCATAATGGGTGATTAGAATCAAAGAGGAATGGAATCATGTGATTGATACAAAAATAGCAAGTCTTCATAAGCCAATATTTGAAATTCAAAGCACCATCTTTTTCAATCTTTTTGAATCCAATATTGCACATAATCAATCAAAGTTTTTGACCTAATTGAGTCTCCTATATATACATAACTCATTGCCATTGCCCAAGGACGAAATCCAGCAGTCACAGTGTAAGTTCAAAAACCTCAAAAATTCTTCCAAAAGTGAGATTCGGATTTTGAGTTACAAGGCACTAGAAGGTAAAATAAGAACGTGGTTGGCTTCCTTGATCATCATGGAATATAAACTGATCATCACATTGCCTCATAACATCACACATTGCTAAACCCGAAACTTGTTTATGCTTGATAAAGTTTTTTTCGATTGTGATGATTTATTGCATATAATTGAATTTTGTTCATATAATTGTGTTTGTTTATGTCTATAGATGAAATCTGGAGTGATTGATGAAGTTCCATAGCCTAAAACGCGTTCTACCATTTTTAGGGTTTATTGCTCCAATTAGGGTTCTTCAATCCAGCCCCTATAAACCAATTATAAGAACGTGGGATGATTGGAAAATTCATTTGAAACTTAATGGACTGATTAATTTCAAGAAACTATGATGTTTTGTCAATGATTGATTTTTGTAGGTTTTGCTGGAAATTTGAATTCGCAGGAAAACTTGCATCTAATTTCGCAGCAAAATTCGAAAGTCACAAGGAAGAAGAAGGTCATTCCCGCGCGTCAGAAAATTCAAATATTTTTGAAATATTTTATGAATTGTTATTGGTTTGTTTATCACACGCACATGTGTGTCCTGGTGGTAAGTTTGATAGGCGTATGTTGTGAGGTCTCTGGTTCGATACTTGGCTGGTGCATGTTTTTTTGTTAATTTTTCAGGTTAAAGACAAACATAATATATTATGTGTTGTTGCCAATCCATGACCAGAAGGGCTCTCCCAGCCAGGCGGTAAGGCGCGCGCGTGTGTAACTATAAGGTCCTGGGTTCAATCCTCCCCCAGGCCTTTTTTTTTGTTTTCTCATTATTTTCTGGATTTCTCAAAGCAAGGAACAAAACAAATCTCACCCTCTCATCTCTTGCCTGTGCATGGATAGCCCAGTGGTGTGTTCTCTTGGCTGCAAGCATAGGGGACTGGGTTCAAACCCCAGCCCCACCAGGTTTTAATTTTCTCATCTTTTTTTTCTTTTATCTTCATTTCAATTTAATTAATGTTTCATGTTAAAATAAATTAAAAATTTTATTGTTCTAATATTATAAAAAATGCATGTATATTAGTTTAGAATTTTGTATATTATACAATAAACCCTAAAACATATTTTTCTAACAAAACCTAATTTATTTTTAAAAAAAAAAACCTAATTCTATTCTTTTTTAATAATTTTAATATAGTTATTATATATATATATATTTATTATAACTCTTATAAATTTCGTAAATACCTTTATAATCCAAATTATTTTTTTTTCTCTCTTTTAATGTTTAGAAGCAATTTAATTTATAATGATTATATTTTTGTATATGGTTTAAAATAGTTTATAAATATAATAATTAATAGGATTAAATTTTATAAACATGATTAATATTGTAAATATGATATTTTAAACCTATTTTCTTCTTATAATATGCATATATTGTTTAATAAATAAATGCTAATATATGTTTATAATAATTAAATTTTGAAAATAACTTAATAATTTGTAAAATTAAAATAATTGTTTGTTCATATTTGTTTCTAAATGTAATTGTTCATATTAAAATTTGTTAATTTATTATTCTTATAATATTTTGATTAATTTTATTTATTATTACTATTAACCATATTATTTATTTTGCTTTATTAGTTTTATATGTTATTGTTATTTCAATTAATTTTTATTATTCACTAACCTCTCTTATTTTATTATTACTAACTTTTTGCTTATTATTTAAATTATTTTCACTAACTTTATATTTCTACTAACCTTATTTAATTTTTCTTCTTCTTATTATTTACTAACCCCAATATTTTATTTACTTATTTATTATTTTTTTGCTTATTATATTTATTTTGATTATATTTTGCTATTTACTTTATTTTGTTTATTATAATTATGTTGTAATTGCTTCCTTGGTGTAATTTTGTAATATTTTAAATATTTAATTATTGTTATGGTTAGTAATTAGGGAGTGAAAGGTATGTATTTTATTTAAAATTAATTCTAGATCACTTGTAAATATAAGATAATTAAAATGAACACTCACACACACGTAAGTCGATTTTTAATCGCCGTCTCACATTTCTAAGGTTATCCCTCAAGTTGCCTACGAATAATGGTCAAGTGGGGTGTATAAAGCAAGTCCCTTCAAAAGATAAATCATCAAGTCCCTCATGGTTGCCTATACGAATCGAGTCCCTTCGAAAAATGATGATAGTCCCTCATATGTGCTTATTACACCCCACAGTTGCCTTCATAATCAGAATGTCCCTCACATGTCCCTTAACATCCAAGGCAATGACTACTTACTCCTTAATAGTAGGGATAGTCTTACCAAGGAAAGGAAAAAGAACAAGAAAGACTTAAACATTAGGGTAGATACCTCTTAGTTGCTTGCTCACTATTCAAACTTTTCAAACACTTAAACAAATTTCAAACAAATTTTCAAACAAGTTTTTACACATCCAAACATGGATTATTATTAACTATTCTGAAAATTTTTCTAGTCACACACTACACTTTCAAAAAACAATTTAAAGTGAGCTAAGTAACTAAGAGCCCATGGATAACCATGGATGTAAAGGGTGCTAACACCTTCCCTTTACATAACCTACCCCCCGGACCCAAAAATATCTCTAAGGTCTTTCCTGTTCTTTTATACCCTTTCCTTATGGATAAAATAAAAGTCGGTGGCGACTCTTGCTATCCGCAACATTACTTAAAGTCAGTTCTCCCACCGTGTTACACTAATTGGGAGGTAGACTGAATAGATAATGATTTGCCAGCTTGCTGGGGTGAAGCTTTCATGCCCCATGTTGTGCTTTGAAAACCTGCAATCCTGAAAAGGCATAGAAACGCACAAGTAATCCTGAGGTATCCCTTACCGGATTCCATCATAGGAGTTTAGACACTCCCGGGAGTAAGTATATTTCCTGCAAGCACGTATTCTTTAGAAGAGAAGCATCTGTATTTATGCAATCAGTATCTTAAAGACATCAGACATTTTGCAAACGAAAATAAAATGTACGAGACGAAACATGACTGAAAATCTGATTTTATTAATTCATGTGCCCTGAATTGGCAAGATACAGTCAAAGAAACAAATCCCCTAAAATGAGGAGATTGTTACAAATTGAGAAGAAAAAGAGGTTGGCAATGTTGATGACGCCTCAGGGAGCTCCCCTTTGCTATGACTCGTATGACTTTTGACGTTCTTCTCGTCCTGCTTTCTGAAGGAGGTCGATTCTGAAAGAAGCTTGATCCTTTCGAAACTTACCAAGTTGTAAGTGATACAGATGAATTCAGAATGCAGTTGTTCGCTCATTCCCTTATTTTGCATGGATCGCCCTTTCGGGTTTTCAATCCATCGGGATACCCATTTTTGCCTGAGTTGTCCAATGCGGCTTTTCAACTCAGCGGGTGTATATTTTTGTTTATTCTCCCTTATTTTTGCCCGAGTCTTTTATTCTGTTTTTGACTCGCCGGGATGCCCTATTTTTGCCTGGACTTACATTCTGTTTTTATGTCCAGCGGGTCATTTTATGCGAAGTATTTTTTAACTGCATCTGAATTCACAGGGGACGGGAAGTCTTCATCATCCATGGTGCTGAGCATCAGTGCTCCACCGGAGAAAACTCTCTTTACTACGAATGGCCCTTCATAGTTTGGGGTCCACTTGCCCCTGTGGTCTGTATGAGGAGGGAGGAGTCTTTTTAGCACAAGATCTCCTACTTGGTATTCTCGGAGCCTGACTTTCTGATCGAAGGCTTTCTTCATTCTTTTATGATATAACTGCCCATGACAAATTGCAACCAATCTCTTCTCTTCAATCAGATTCAGTTGTTCGTATCGGGATCAGACCCATTCTGCTTCATTCAACTTAACATCCATTAGTACCCGCAGGGAGGGTAACTCAACTTCAACAGGTACCATACACCAGTTGATACGGTGTTGCCCCAGTAGATGTTCTGATTGATGTGCGGTACCCATGCAAGGCAAACGGTAGCATTTCATGCCAGTCTTTGTAGGTGACTACCATCTTCTGCACAATCTTCTTGATGTTCTTATTAGCTGCCTCGACAACGCCATTCATCTTTGTCCTGTAAGGTGAAGAATTGTGGTGTTGGATCTTGAAGTCCCGGCATAGCTCTACCATCATTTTGTTGTTTAAATTGGAACCATTATCAGTAATGATTCGCTCGGACACTCCATACCGACAGATGATGTCTCTCTTCAGAAATCGGACTACCACTTGCCTTGTAACATTTGCATAGGAAGCTGCTTCGACCCACTTGGTGAAGTAGTCAATGGCAACCAGGATGAATCTGTGGCCGTTTGAAGCAGTCGGTTCAATCTTGCCAATCATATCAATGCCCCACATGGAAAAGGGCCAGGGTGAAGACATCACATTCAGAGGATTTGGAGGCACATGCACTTTGTCCGCATAGATCTGGCATTTATGGCATTTTCTGGCATAGGCACAACAATCGGCATCCATTGTGATCCAGTAGTAACCTGATCTTAGCAACTTCTTGGCCATGGCATGCCCTCCTGCATGGGTACCAAAGGATCCTTCGTGCACTTCGTGCATTAACAGGTCTGCTTCTGTTCTATCAACGCACCTGAGGAGTACCATATCAAAGTTTCTCTTGTACAGGGAACCATCAGTATTCAAGAAGAAACTACCAGCAAGCCTTCTTAGAGTCTTCTTATCATTGGAAGATGCCCCAGGTGGGTATGTTTGATCCTCCAAGAAGCATTTGATATCATGGAACCAAGGATTATCATCTTTGGAAACATCTGCTGCAAACACATATGCTGGTCTGTCAAGTCTGGATACTGAGATCCGAGGTACAAAGTTGGCAGCTTGAACTTTGATCATGGATGAAATGGTTGCCAGGGCATCTGCAAACTGGTTCTCGTCCCGAGGGATATACTCAAGCTTGACCGTTGTGAAGAAAGTCAATAACCTTCTTGTATAGTCCCTGTAAGGTATCAGATGATCCTGGTGGGTGTACCATTTGCCGTTAGTTTAATTGATTACCAGAGCTGAATCTCCGAATACAGTCAATGTTTTGATCCTGAGGTCAATGGCTTCCTCAAGGCCCATAATACAAGCTTCGTATTCAGCTTCGTTGTTAGTGCAGTTAAAGGTGAGCTTTGCCGAGAAAGGCATGTGAACTCCCTTAGGTGTAATGAGTACTGCACCAACACCACGACCATTCATATTAACAGCCCCATCAAACATCATAGTCCATTCTTCTTTCGGGTCGGGCCCTTCAGTGTGAACAGGCTCTTCATGATCTTTTGCTTTTATGAACATGATGTCTTCATCAGGGAAGTCAAACCTCATAGGCTGGTAATCATCAATGGGTTGCTCAGCAAGATAATCAGACAATACACTGCCCTTGATGGCTTTCTGAGACGTGTACTGGATATCATATTCTGTGAGGATCATTTGCCATCTTGCAACCCGTCCGGTAAGTGCTGGCTTCTCAAAAATGTACTTAACTGGGTCCATCTTTGATATCAATAAAGTAGTGTGGGTCAACATATACTGTCTCAGTCGGCGAGCAGTCCACGCTAAAGCACAGCAAGTTTTCTCGAGCAGTGAATAACGTTGTTCACAGTCGGTAAACGTTTTTCTTAGGTAGTAAATTGCATACTCTTTTCGACCAGACTCGTCATGCTGGCCCAACACACACCCCATTGACTCTTCTAATACTGTCAAGTACATTATCAGAGGTCTTCCTTCAACTGGAGGCATAAGGATTGGAGGCTCTTGTAAGTATTCTTTGATTTTATCAAAAGCTCTCTGACAGTCTTCGTTCCACCTGACCGTTTGTTCTTTTCTTAACAGCTTGAACAAAGGCTCACAAGTTGCTGTAAGGTGAGATATGAACCTTGAAATGTAGTTCAATCTACCTAGGAACCCCCGAACTTCTTTCTCAGTCTTCGGTGCAGGCATTTCTTGAATGGCTTTAACTTTATCAGGGTCAACTTCAATCCCTTTCTCACTTACGATAAAGCCCAGCAGCTTACCAGATCGCACCCCGAATGTGCATTTGTTGGGGTTTAACTTCAGTTGGTACTTCCTCAGGCGCTTAAACAACTTCAGCAGATTCACCAGGTGGTCTTCTTCTGTGAGGGACTTGGCAATCATGTCATCCACATAACATTCAATTTCTTTATGGATCATGTCGTGGAATAATGTTACCATAGCCCGTTGATAAGTTGCACCAACATTCTTCAGTCCGAATGGCATCACCTTGTAACAGAACGTGCCCCAGGGTGTGATGAAAGTTGTCATCTCCATGTCTTCAGGTGACATCTTGATCTGATTGTATCCTGAAAATCCGTCCATGAAGGAGAACACCGAGAACTGAGCCGTATTATCCACCAATACGTCAATGTGAGGTAATGGGAAATCATCTTTCGGGCTGGCTCTGTTCAGATCCTGGTAGTCTACACACATTCTCACCTTGCCGTATTTCTTAGGCATAGGTACAATATTAGCAACCCACGGCGGATAGCTAGTTACAGCAAGGAAATCGGTGTCCCACTGCTTTTGCACCTCTTCCTTTATCTTCATTGCCATATCCGGGCGAGTACGGCGCAACTTCTGTTTTACCGGCGGGCAGTCTTCTTTCAAAGGCAGCTTGTGCATGACAATATCGGTGTCCAACCCTGGAATATCCTGATAAGACCAAGCAAAGACATCCACATACTCCTGAAGCATATCAATCAGTTGCTCTTTCACTGAATCTTGTAAGCAGGCCCCGATCTTAACTTCTTTCACATCTTCTTCCGTACCAAGATTAACTGTTTCCACCTCCTCCTGATGAGGAGTGATAACCTTCTCCTCTTGCCTTAACAACCTGGCTAGCTCTTCAGGAAGTTCGTAATCTTCTTCAACCCCTTCATCAGCTTGATTGATTGGATTGTCAAAGTCATACGCAGTCATAACAGTGTTGTTATCGGTGCAGTCTGAAAGGCACTCTCTGCAAGGGTTTAGATTGTTCATTTTAGTGATTGATTTTAATCTTGTTTAGAAAAAAGTGAAATGAAGCTTATCATTTTGGAAAACATTGCCATTTTATTTCTGTACAAAAAGAAAAATGAAAAACAGTGAGCGGAAAAGAAAAAGACTCATTTGCAAAAGATGTCCGATATTCATTGATTGATCTGTTTGCACAAAATTACAAGATGGCCCGATTACAAAATGAGTCTTGTCATCTTGGGCAAGATGCAAGACTTGATGCATGCTTAAAATATACAGGAAATAATAATTACTCTGCAGGAGTAACCCTTATAATTTCCTGGGAAGACCAGTTGGAGATATGGCTCCCCGGGATCCTTGGACATATCCAGCTCTCCAGGTTGCGTTCATCTTCCGACTCATCTTCCAAGTTGTTCACTGCATCTGGGGTGAGCATTCCCCCGCTGACAAAACTGGGCTTCTTGGCAGCCTCTGATTGATCTTGTTGAGTTGGTTTGTAACCCAACCCAAATTTATCCTCCTTCTTCTCCACGGGCAGCAGCTTGCCCCAGCCTTGGGCAGTCCCCTCTTCAACAACCTTCCTGGCTTGCTGATAAGACGTCATGGAGGTTCCCAGTACAACAGATGCTTCATTTATGTTCAGGGCTTCAAATCCCTGGCTCATAGTTTCATGGATTTCTCCATCCATCTCAATGTACTTGTACGTAGCCAGATGGCTAACAAAGATATCTTCTTCACCACAGATGGTGATGATCTGGCCTTCCCACTCGAATTTCAGCTTCTGGTGAAGGGTATACGTAACAGCGCCAGCGGCATGGATCCAGGGTCTACCCAACAAACAGTTGTAGG
This sequence comes from Lathyrus aphaca, assembly GCA_963966055.1. NCBI lineage: Eukaryota > Viridiplantae > Streptophyta > Magnoliopsida > Fabales > Fabaceae > Lathyrus > Lathyrus aphaca. Next base: position 95,948,460 of record OZ014519.1, on the reverse strand, counting down.
CCGGCTGAATGTCCATCACATAGAAGGTAATTTTAAAAGTCTGCGGGCCAATCATCACAGGCAGATCAATCTCCCCAAGCACTGATCTTTTAGAGCCATCTAATGCTCTCACCACCAAATTACTTGGACGCAATGCCAAACCATCGTACTCCAGCTTCACCAAGGCTTTCTTTGGTGGAACATTGAGTGAAGACCCAGTGTCTACCAGTACATGGGATAGAACAGCACCCTTGCATTCTAGAGTGATGTGTAAAGCCTTGTTGTGGTTACGTCCCTCAGTTGTTAAGTCAACATTGGTAAAGCCCAGTCCATGACTGGTGTTGACATTTGCCACCACGGTTTCTAGCTGATTAACAGTGATCTCCTCGGGCACGTATGCTGCGTGCAGGACTTTTAGTAATGCATTCCTGTGAGCTTCAGAACACATCAACAATGATAATATGGAGATCTTTGAGGGAGTTTGGTGAAGCTGGTCCACCACTTTGTAATCACTTCTTTTTATAATCCTCATAAACTCGTCTACATCTTGTTCAAAAGATGTCTTCTGAGTTTCTTTGATGATTGGTTCTTCAGATATCACACTCTTTCCCTTTGCTTTGGCAGCAGCTTCTGCTTCGGCATTAGGTCTTTGCAATTGTGAGGAAAAAAGGCGTCCGCTTCTGGTGAAGCCTCCGCCTCCCCCAACATTATCAATCTGTGGAGAAGAAGTTGAAGAATCCAAAGTGATTTTCTCCCCGTTGCAGTAAAGATCAGAGCCATAATGCCAAGGTATGGCATTACTGCTTTCATATGGAACTGGTCCAGGTACCGTGATGGTAACTGGACTGACTGCTGCAGAGGAGGGTACTGAAATGGTGTGCATATCGTAGTAAATGGTGACTGGTGACCTGGCAGGAGGTGCCACTGTTTGTTGCTGAAAGTTGTTGTTTGGAGGAACATCTGATGGATCATAGTAAATGGTGACTGCTGAGATATCTTCATTAATTTCTGTTGGCGTTGTAGAAGATTCTGCTGAGTAAATGGATGCTGATGTTGTAGAAGAAATGGTTGTTGACATCTGGTTTGTTGAAGTGATGGATGAAGCCATTGTTGATGATATTGATGAATTGGTCGGAATGATTGTTGTTGCAGTTGTAGAAGAGTCAGGAATTGTTGTCAAAGGAATTGCTGGATTTGTAGGCGTCGTTGTTGTGATTTGAAGTATACCACTTTTGATAAGACCATCTATGCCGCTTCTCAAATCATCACACCCGTTGACTGAAATGTTGCAGTACCCACAACCGAGCTCACACCCGGGGAACATCTGGCACTCTAAGAGCTGAGCTTTAATTTCTACCAGAGGTGTTCGAATCTGTCCAACACTGGTGATTAAGAAAGATGGCTTGTCTTCCTCAATAGCATTAATTCTTGGTCCTCCATGATTGGGCATGGGATTCTTGGTGACACTTGGAGGGGGTGCAAAGTTGAGGGCTTTAGAATCCACCCGGTCTTGTACCTTCATTTGCAAAGCCCTGCATTTTTCCGTATTGTGGCCAGGTGCGTTGGAATGGAAAGCACATATGGCGTTGACATCATAATTTCTCGGGAGATTAGAGGGATCTGGTGGTGCCAACGTCCTTAATTCAACCAAGTTGAGTTTCAGGAGTTGTGGCAATAAGGCAGCATAAGGCATAGGGATAGGGTCAATCACCCTATTTGCCTGTGATGGTCTTTGCTGAAAAGGTCTTTGTTGTTGATTGTTGTTATTGTTGTTGTAGGTCCTTTGTGGCGGGTACTGAACTTGTTGCTGATAGTGTGGTTGTTGTGGTGGTTGATATGCTGGTTGCTGAGGAATCGGAGCTGGAATAGTGACAGCTGCTACTGATCTGTGGACATACTGAGGTCTGCCCCTGCTAGCATGAATGGCATTTGTCTCACCGGCTCTTCTAGGTCCCACAAAAGGCTTCCTGGAGTTACTGGAAGAACTTGCACCATTATCAGAAATCTTGCCCATCTTCAGAAGGCTCTCAATTCTTTCTCCGGCTATAACTACGTCAGCGAAGCTGGTGGAAGAAAAGGCAGCTAGCCTATCAATATATGTACCTTGCAGAGTATTCATAAACATGTCGGCCATTTCTCTTTCCGACATGGGTGGCTGGACAGCAGCAGCAAGCTGTCTCCACCTCTGGGCATATTCCCTGAAGCTTTCTCTGGAGGATTGAGACATTCCCATCAAAAGGGTCCTGTTAGGAGCCATGTCCAGATTGTATTGGTACTGCCTGATGAAGGCTTCAGCTAGGTCCTTCCAGCATCTGATTGTAGCTCTGGTCAAGTGTGAGTACCACTCTCTGGAAGCCCCGGTCAAACTGTCTTCAAAATAAAACATCCACAGTTTTTCATCCATAGTGTATGCCTTAAGTCTTCCCAGAAAGGACTGTAAGTGAGTTCGTGGACAGGAAGTTCCATTGTACTTCTCGAAGCACGGGGGTTTAAACTTGTGGGGAATTCTTACCCCATCCACTAACCCCATATCCATGACGTCAAAACCCAAGGAATTTTGAGACTCCAGGGATCTCAACTTCTCAGCAATTTCATCAAACCTCCTATCATAAACTTCATCCCCAGCTCCCATTACAGTGAATTGCTCCTCTTGGGGGTCTTCTTGTAAGATTCTGCCTGCAGTAGTATTTCCTTGCACATTACCCGAGATATTGACTTCCGGATGTAGATGAGGCCCATATACTGGTGGGTTAACATGAGGCTGGCCCCTTTCATTGTTACTCGTTCCTCCAGTTCCCAGATGGGGTTCTTCCGGGGTTTGTCTTTCTACCAATGCCCTCAACCTTTCTTGACTTTGGGCCAAGCCATTCATTACTTCCATGAATTGGGTCATTTGGTTCCTCATCTCCAGCCTTTCATTAGCCATCTGAGTTCTGACCTCTGTCAGATCTTGCTGTACTTGGTCCATTTGGATACCAGGAAGATTTTTGCGAGTAGGATACTTGTGCGAACGGTTGAGAGGGAACACCCGACGGCGAGCAATAATTCCTGAACCACAACAGAGTTAGTAATAAACAAAACAAAACCCTACAAAACAAAACAAAAGTTAGCATGCAATGCAGTATGCTTATTTGTTTTCCAAGGTATCCGGCTTGGTGCTTGGTTTTGACCTTTCCAGACCCTGAGGAAGATGCTCTGATGTTGCTTGAGAAAAAGAAACTCAAATGAAACAAACTGACAAATACATTACAAATGGTGGATCATACATAGTTTGGTTTTTACAACACATGCCCCTGAGGGGTCAAAATACAACATAAAAAGAAAAGTACATGAAATGGAAATAACAACAAGCAAAGAAGTCAAACATCTAATCCAAACTCATCCTCCTTAACCTCCTTCAGAAGTGCTTCAGTTACAGGACCAGCTGTAACACGGTGGGAGAACTGACTTTAGTTATGTTGCGGATAGCAAGAGTCGCCACCGACTTTTATTTTATCCAAAAGGAAAGGGTATAAAAGAACAGGAAAGACCTTAAGAGATATTTTTGGGTCCGGGGGGTAGGTTATGTAAAGGGAAGGTGTTAGCACCCTTTACATCCATGGTTATCCATGGGCTCTTAGTTACTTAGCTCACTTTTGAATTGTTTTTGAAAGTGTAGTGTGTGAATAGAAAAATTTCCATATGAGTTGATAATGATCCATGTACGGATGCGTAAAAACTTGTTTTTGAAAATTTGTTTGAAATTGTGGAAAGTTTGAAAAGTTTTTTGAAGTGAGCAAGTACATAAGAGGAACCTACCCTAAAGTTTTAATTCTTTCTTGTTCTTTTATCCTTTAATTGGTAAGACTATCCCTACTATTAAGGAGTAGGTATTCATTACCTTGGATGTAAGGGACATGAGAGGGACATTCTGTTTTATGAAGGCAACGGTGGGGTGTAATAAGCATATAGGAGGGACTATCATCATTATTCGAAGGGACTTGATCTTTAAAAGCAACCATTAGGGACTTGATGATTTTTTCTTTTAAAGGGACTTGCTTTTTACACCCCACTTGACCTTATTAATAGGCAACATAGAGGGATAGCCTTAGAAAGTGTAGGATGGCGATTAAAAATCGACTTACGTGTGTGAGTGTTCAATATTATTTATCTTTAATTTACATGAGCTGAATTTATTTTAAATAGAATACATGTTTTTGCACTCCCTAAATTACTAACCATAGCATGAATTAAATATTTAAAATATTTACAAACTTTACACCAAGGAGCAATTACAACAATTATAATAAGCAATTAAAATAAATAGCAAATAAATATAAATATATAAGCAAAATAATAATAAGCAAAAAATAATAAATTAACAATAAATAAATAATGGGTTAGTAGTAATAAAAATTAGAAAATAGGGGTTAGTTAAAATAATAACATTAAATAATAATCAAAAAGTTAGTAATAATAAAATAAGTGAGGTTAATAAATAATAAAAATTAGTGCAATAATAATAATATATAAAATTAATAAAGCAAAATAAATAACATAGTTAATAACAATAATTAAATAAAATAGAATTAAATATTATAAACACAAAAATTGGATTTTAATATATAACATTTAATAAGAGTAATTAAAGAATTTTTAAACATAATGTAATTATAAATTTTAATTATTACAAATTTAATCATTAACATTTATTTATTAAAAAAAACAATTATTTACACATTATAAGGAGAAAATAAGTTTCAAATATTATATTCACAAAATTATTCCTATTTATAAAATTTAATTTTATTAGTTATTATATTTATAAATTATTTTAGACATATACAAAAATATAATTATTGTAAGTTAAATGATTTCTAACCATATATTAAAAGAAAAAAATAATTTAGATTATAAATATATTTACAAATCAGTTATAATTATTTTAAATAAACATGTACAATAATAATTACATCACAAATTAGAAAATAAACAATTAGGTTTTAATAGGTATTTAGAAAATAAATTAGGGTTTTGTTAGAAAAATATTTTTAGGGTTTAATTTATAGTATACAAAATTATTTTAATATATATATACATATTACAATTTAATCAGAAAATAATTTAAGAAAATACATATATTTTTTTGAATTTAGCAAGCATATACATTTATATTTTATAATTTAAAGGCTATTCTAATATAATATGGAAAATATAATAATAAAAGAAATAATAAATATATAAAAAAAAACTGGACCTGGGATTTGAACCCAGGTCCCTAACCTGGACACTTGAGAGGTTTGCCAACTGAACCACACGCTGGTAATGCAACAAGAATGAGCATCCACTAGTTTTGTTCTTTGAGTTTGGGGAAAATCAGGAAAAAAAAATGAAGCCAAAAGGCCTGGGGTGAGGATTGAACCCAGGATCCTTACATACTCAAGCACGCGCATCACCACCCGGCTGGAAGAGCCAATCTGCTAGAATGCTGGCTATGATTGATAATATATTAAACCTGGAAAATAGACAAAATAAATGAGCAAAATGCCACAAACGGGGATCGAACCCCAGACCAAACCCTTGTGTACGCACGCCTTCAACCACTGGGACACAAGTTCTTGTGTGACAAATAAACAGGATATAAAAATAATATTTTAAATCAAAATTTTAAACATGGAATTCGCGCCAAGCCAGTCATCTTCTTCCTCAAATTCGTAGGATTTTCCTGCGAATTTTTCTGAGGAATTTCCTTCCATTTTTCCTGCGCACATGAACCTGCAAATTCTTAACCATCATGAAACAGCAACATTACATCAAATTGATTACATATTTGTAATCCCCACACAGTATACAATTCAATTGTGGTCTCTAAATCAATTTATATTGGCTAAATCAAAAGTTCCTAATTTCAACTCAAGAACCCTAGCTATGGCCATTTGCGGTTTAAGCATTCATTCTTCAATCTAATTGTCCAGAATCACTCTAGGCATCAAAACAAACACATATCAGTCATCAAAATTAATTTATAATGCATATATTAATAGGTTCGAAAATTTGAGTTTCAAGAGAAAGATGAACTCGGGTTGGGCAATATAGCACAGCATTGATGCGTATGAGTGATGATAATGCTTCAGTGAGGTCCAATGAACATATCTATGTTCTTATTTTACCTTTTAATGTCCTGGATTGAAGAATCCGAATATGAGTTTTGGATGGTTTTTTTGAGCTATAAAACTTACCTTTGGCTGCTGGAATTCGTGAATGAGGGTTTGCATTATGTTTAGTATATATAAGGGATTGATTTTAGGTCAAAATATGGACTGGTTGTGTGGAGATTTGGATCCAAAAAGATTGAAATTGATCATGGTTTAAAACTCAAATATTTGCTTATGAAAGCTTGCTATTTTTGGATTAATCACATGATTTCCTTCTCTTTCAATTCAAATCAGTATTGATGAGATTCTAGAAGCTCAATCTTCATCCAAAAATATATTTTCATATTTTATATTTATTTAAAATGATTTTTTATGAATTAAATCAAAATAAATAAAAATAAAATAGTAAAAATTATAATTTTTAATCAATTGGGTCGTGCATGATGATATGATATGGATTGGATCACCATTTAGCAAGCCCATTTGGAAAGAAGTGGTTTTAAACCTCCATTTTCAACATAAACCATCATAAAATTTCCCAACTTTGCAAGGGCACATCTCCCTCAATTTTAAAGGTATGAAGGTGTTCTTGGACATTTTGGAAAGCTTGAAGAGTCCTCTAAACAACCCCATTGGTTTCAGATCCATATCATTTACCAATCTCAAGTTATGCCCTTTTGAAGTTGTTGACTTTTTGTTGACTTTTGAAATGACCTATAATGTCTTAGCTCATATCTTCCAAATGAAGCATTTTTGGGCTTAACTTGCAAGATCAAAGTTGTAGAGAATTCAATTTCCTTCAAAATGAGCTTTGGATGGAGACTTGATGATGAAGTATGTGAAAGTTATGGCTGGTCAAAGTTCAGTTGACTTTTACTGAGGAAACCCTAATTTAGAAACTCCTGATTCTTGATGATCTGGAATCTCCTTGATGAATCATGATCAACCCTTGATCAAATGATGAATTTTACTTCATATACTTGATGTTGGCAAAAAATCATGAAGTTTGACTTTGGTTTGACCACAGTTGACCTCAGTTTGACTTTTTAACTGCACTGACTGATTTTGACTTATCTGATCATCTGACTGAGCAAACTTTTGAGAAAAGTCTTGAAACTTGTCATGGGGGTTCTTATACACATATAAGATGTTATGAAGCTCACTTGAAGTCTTGAAAATACATTTAGCCTGATTAAAGTCAAAACCCTAGTTTTGGATGCACTGCTTAGGAGGTGCATTGTCTGAGGGAGTTGTCAAATCTTCTGACTATTTGTGGACTTTGTGAACCTTGTGAACCATCATAAGATGTCTTGTGAACCTTATGAACCTCATGGGAGGTCTTGTGAACCTTGTGAACCTCATAAAGTGACTTGTAGACTTCATGAACCTCATGAAAGGTTTGTAATCATTGTGAATCTTGTGAACCTTGTGAACCTTCAAGAAGTAACTTGTAGACTTCATGAACCTCATGAAAGGTCTTGTAAATGTTGAGAAGCTTGTGAACCTTGTGAACCTTCAAGAAGTGACTTGTAGACTTCATGAACCTCATGAAAGGTTTTGAAAGCATTGTGGAATTTGTGAACCTTGTGAACCTTCATAAAGTAACTTGTAGACTTCATGAACCTCATGAAAGGTTATATGAACCTTGTGAACCTCATAAAGTGACTTGTAGACTTCATGAACCTCATGAAAGGTTTGTAATCATTGTGAATCTTGTGAACCTTGTGAACCTTCAAGAAGTAACTTGTAGACTTCATGAACCTCATGAAAGGTCTTGTAAATGTTGAGAAGCTTGTGAACCTTGTGAACCTTCAAGAAGTGACTTGTAGACTTCATGAACCTCATGAAAGGTCTTGAAAGCATTGTGGAATTTGTGAACCTTGTGAACCTTCATAAAGTAACTTGTAGACTTCATGAACCTCATGAAAGGTTATATAAGCATTGAGAAGCTTGTGAACCTTCTTAGTACACAAAGTCTTGTATTGTGAGGGCAAATTTTGGGGTGCAACACCAGCTGGATGCTCTGTAATGTTTCTGATAAGAAGGTTTCTGGTGGCAATAGCAGTGGTCAGCTTCTTGTGCCTGTCTTGGTCCTTTGACCTCTTCACACCAGCCCTAAGCTTCAACTCTGAAATCTCCTTCTGGGCTGCTAGCAGAGCCTCCTGTTGTTTCTTTTCATTGGCCTCCAACTGCTCAATCCTGTCCTGAGTTCTCTTATCTTCTTGAGCACGAGCCTCAGTGATCCTGACCCACCTAGCTTGACTTTCTTTCAGATAGAGATCAGTCCTAGCCTTCTGAAACTGGGCCTCTTTACAGGCATTCTTCAAAATCTGCTCTCCAGCTCTTGATTTCTTGATGTAGTCCTCTGCTTTCTCAATCCTGGCTAGATGCTCCACCTTAAGCTTTTCCAACCTCTCAATGTCTAGACGACCATCACTTCTCTCCCAGAGGGTCCTCTTTAGAGCTTGAGACAGATTCTCATTCCTCTCCTTCAGTTTCTCAAATTCTTCCAGGCTGACAGTGGCTGGAGGTGGTGCTGTGGATGGTCCAGGTGCATCCTCAATGGTGAAAGGCATCCCAGAAATTTGAGCCCTAGCATGAGACCATTCATAATACTGAGCTGAAGCCACATTATTGCATCTTCCAAGAATGGCCATCCCCTTGGTTTGGATGTTGTCCCAAGCCCAGGATGCTTGTCTGACAACAGCTAGATTGGGCTTTATCTCACAATACAGGGTTTCAGCTAAGTCTTGCACTCTAGGAGGGTGAACCAAAGCATAGCCTAATTGTCTCTTAAACAGCAATGGGTTGTAGTTGATGCAACCCTTCACTCCTATTAGAGGTACATTGGGGAACTGCCCACAACTAGTGATTATGTCCCTGCCTTTGGTGCTCTGGGTGCACCACCTGATATCATCTGAGGTCAAAGTAATAAGTCTCTTAGCCCAATTCTTCTGTTGGTGAGGATTCAGGAAGGCGTCAGTCTTGGGTAAGTGTTTGAGCAGCCAGGTATGAAACAGAGGAGCACAACATCTCACCAACTTTCCTCTTTGTTTCTCATTCCTCTGATGGACAGAATAATAGAAATCTCCCAGCAATGTGGGCACTGGGTTCCTCAGAATGAAAAGATGAATGGCATTCTTGCTGATAAATTTGGGCTCATCTGCAAACAATATAAACCCATAAACACTGAGGGCTAACAATGCACAAACTGCCCTCCATTCTCCCAGAGAGGCCTTCAGGATGGCCTGAGAAGTCAGAAAGTCCAAGTGCAGGCCAGGGATCCCAGCCTTTGTTGTCATGTTCTGCTCAATTAGAATAGGCTCCAGGTATAGTGCCTTTGCCACTTCTCCATTGCTGGGAGAAGTCATCTCTGGGTTAAAGGGTATGCCACCCCTGACAGGTACTCCAATCAATGATGAGAATTCCTCCAGCAGAGGTCCTAGCTGAAAGTTCTGGAAGGTGAAACATCTCAATGGAGGGTCATAGAACTGTAGGCAGGTGTGGATCAAACTCCTCTGAGATGGGTCCAAGTCCATGACCATATCAAGAATGCCTCCATAATGTTCTCTGAATAATGGGATATAGTCTGGAGTGATAAGTGCCTGGACCTGCCTGATGCCAGTCAGCACAGGCTCAAAGAAATGGTATGAAATGTTGCTCTTCTTGGGTGCCATGACTGCTGATGAAGAGCTGAAAACAAGTATTGATGATGAAGACTGATACTGGAGATGAGCCACTGATAGGCTGAGGCTGGTGATGAAAATAGTTGATGCAGGCAACTGATGAAGGAAGCTGAAGTAGGCAACTGATGAACAGAGGTCTATGCAGATGAAGGGGTCAAAACCAAGCCAAATATGATGTGGATACCCTGAAAAACAAATAAACAAATGTTAAATGATGCAAATGATGAGTATGCAAATGATATGCAAGGGTTTGTGATCAAGATGGATCTGATTACTGCCTTGATAAGTCCATGTATGTTCAAGAAGTCCAGATGGGGGTTCAAAAGTCCAGTAACCAGGGTGGGGGACTCAAATAAAGAGTCACATGTCCAGGGTTAAAATCACAAGAACTGTCCCAAAATGGAGTACTCTTATTCAAAAGTAAAGCATCAGGGTATGCTGTGGTCAAGGGTTCCTGCAAACCTGTAAACAGCCCAACCCCCTCACAGGTGGTGTTCTAGAACAAGGATCCTCAGACTTGGATCAGTTATGAGAAGTGTAAACACTTCTAACCCGGAGGTACAGTGTTTACAATAACCATAAAAGATCCTCCTCTAATTCACCTCAGTTTCTGAAGGTCAGAGTAAAGGTCATCCAGACTTAGCAGGCTTCCCAGATAGCCCTAGCACTACAGGAAATCTGTAGCACAGAGTTCTCAAGAAGAAACCCACATCTGAACCGTGTTTCATATTCCCGCACCAGACCGAAATGGAATGGGAAAGAACATGAACCACTCTAGCCTAGGTGTCACTCAGGTCCCAGGTATAGGACCTTAAACTCTCAATAGAACCCCACCCACCAAAGCAACAAAACCAGATCCAGCCCGATAACAGTATGACAGTATGATGTATATAAAGCTGTAAAGAAAGCAATAAATAATTGTACATAAAGCAAAAATAAATACAAATATACAAACACAATTAGCACATAACACCCCAGTAAACACAAATCAAACAAGCGCTAGGAGGAACCCACAAAAAGAACCAGAAGCCCTGGTTGCAGTATAAGGGTCCCCAGCAGAGTCGCCAAGCTGTCGCTCCCACCAAATGAGGCTAAGTCAAATGGGGTACAGATGCGAACGATCGGCGAAAGAGGAATGAGAACACACAAGGGTGAACTCAGAAGAAAAGAAAAGAGTCGCCAGCTGGGCATTTTTATCCCGAAGGAAAGGTAATGCTGCATAGACCTAGAAAGATATGGATAAGACGGTTGCGAACCAGAGAGACTGAGAAAGGGGGTTGGTTACAACCTGGGAAGGTATTAGCACCCAGATTGTCCGCCGTACTCGACGGGATCCACGCTTAAAAGATTTGGGTTTAAAGGGGTAGTGTGAGTGCAATTTGTGTATCAAAGTTGGAAAGAATGCAAGTGTCAGTGCAAAAAGAAAGTGAAGTGCAGTATAGGAAGTGTCAGTGTAGGAAAAGTGAAATGCCCAAGATCATGAGGCTAAAGGAATAATACTGGAAGAGGGGGGAATATACAGAGACTTTTGTTCGATAACTGTTAAGTTATGCCTACGTATCCTCTCGTGCAATGAGGAAGTCAGAACACCGTAGTTCGACCCAAAGAGACTGAAAGATAAATTGACTTGTGAACTGCTTACTTGCCTATGCTCAAGTGTATGACCTATCTGGCCCAGGTGCAAACTGTCTTGCATTAGACGGAAGAAACAAGTTCTCGTTTGTGAATGAATGAGATGAGAAAAGAATCCCGAAGGAGACGATTATTGTTTGTTTTTGTGTTTTCAGTATTTTATTGCTTTTGAAAGTTTGTCATAAGTTAATGAGCTTAAGACTAAACCAATGGGTTAGTAAACTCATCACATCCTCCCTCTGATTAGGGGTAATGAGAATACCTTAAGTGTGAAGTCAGCATCTCACACTTAATCACCCTGATGTAGGATTAAGATCATTAACCTACTTGTAATTAGTTAGATGTTTTTGTTGTTTTTGTTCAATGTTAAGTAATGAGTTTAAGCCATAATCAGGGATTAAACAGACTCATTACACCATCCTAATAGAAGGATAATAGATGAGAATGTTTAAGCTGAGGAAGACTCCTCAACTTAATCGATGATTAGGGATTAACCTCATGACAAAACAAAGCCTTTATTAGATGGATTTTAGTTAATGATAAGATGAAGAAGTGATTTTTATGGTTTGTAAGACAACTTGAGGGGGACTTGTCCATTAACACTAGGGTTAGTCCTTCTTAACCAATTAAGGAAGAATTAGGACCCTAATGCAAGGCCCAAGTTACAAGCTTGATGTCTTGATGATTATTATGTGAATTGATTAAAGGATTTAAACAACATTAAGGGTTTAACACTTAGGATTAAAGTTAAACACTACATCCTAATAGAAGGATGCAGGCATAAGCTTAATCACAAAGCCTTAAAGCCTTTAAGGTTTAGTCCTTGATTATGAGATGAGAAGAGAAGACTCAAAGATGAAACAAAGGTAAAACTAATGGGGGACTAATCAAAACCCTAATTATTGTCATGATTGCATGTTCCTAGGGTTTATAAGGCATTCAAGAGATCTTCAAGAATAGCCACCAAGGAAGGAGCAGATGAAAGGAGGAAGGAGCAGAGAGAAGCAAAACAACTTGCTTCATTTAAGAAGACAAGTTTCTTGAAGAAAGAAAGTAAGATGATCAAGAATGAGCAAGCTCAAACACAAACACAAGATAAAATTCAACAATGATGTATAAGAGAGATGAAAAGAGATTGTGAGAAGTGAAGGCAAATTCACTTCTCAAACAACTTACCACCTGAAAAGTTAGCAAAAGGAATGAAATGCAATGCAAATGGGATGCCATGGCATGATGCAAGACAAAGTCAGAAGCAAATACATGATTTCAATGATGCTAAAGGATGATACAAACATGAGGTAAGGCATGGTAATGATCAAGCAAGCATATGAATGCAAAAGAAGCATGTTTAGAAACATGAACACACATGAAAAGTTATGAAATGCAAGTGACATACAACATGGCAAATGCAAGATTCAATGATCAAACATGATTCTAATATGTCCTAAGATGTATTATGAATCAAATGGATGCACAAAATGTCATGGCAAGTCATGGTATGCAAGCAAATGGAAGATGGATGCAAAGGAAGGCATAAATTAGGGTTTATGATCAACACACAAAGCAAAATCCAAAACCATAAGCAAATTACATGATAAAAATTTGAAAATGCAATCAAAGGAACCCTAAACCTATACAAACTCACTGCCCAAAGGAGGGGATCCAACTCTTAACCTAGTGGAAGTTATGAATTTCCTAGGATTGCTAGGGTTTTGAGGTACCTTGTCAAGAAAAATGCAAAACAAATTGGAAATGCAAGATCAATTCATGCTAATTTTACCCTATAAACTAAATGTTATGCAAGATGCAATGCAAAAAGAATCATTGTCCAACTCTCAATGGTTAGGCAGAAATGAATTTTTGAAGTTTGAAACAAAATATTGCCTTGAAATGAAATTAATTCCAAAGAAAATTGTCAAAAGGCATCAATATCAAAAAATAAATTTGGTTTGAGAGTTGGATAATGTTTCTAAATGTTTTCAAATGCTATGTGAATTTTTTTGTGATTTTTAAATACCTAAAAGTATTTTTAATTAATTAATTTTCATTAATTAATTAAAAATAAACTTTTAAATGATTTAAAAATAATTTTTAATGCAAAAAAATAAAAATAAAAATATTTTTGTGTTCTGAAAATTAATGAAAACCTTGACAAAAAATTTCATAATTTTTAAACATTTTTTGCTATTTTAATTAATTCGTACAAAATAAATTAAAACAAATGAAAATAAAATGAATTTTAAATGAAAAATAAGAAAGTCAGCCAATCCAATGGATGAGATTCAAACTCACAGGGGCGGGAATTGACTACGCGCGCTAATGGACGGCCCACATTCAAACTGGCCTAATTATGATTAAACCCTAATCCAGTGCCCTAATCACTTTCAGATGACCGGAACAGTGTTCCGGTCATCTTCTCCGGCAAGCCAAAATCTCAATCTCTCTTAATACGCATTGAAACCTCACAAAACTCTCCAGAATCAACCTATGAACATCACTAAGCATAAACCCTAAATCAAACAACATTTATTTTCACTGAATCAAAGGAAACAAGCAAAAACATTTTTACGGGCAAACTTTCAGAACATCATAACATGCTTGTTTCTGGCTCATTTTCAAAAGTAAATAGATCCCCATGATCAGGGCAACATATAGAACAACACTCTAACAAGAAATTAAAGTTCTGGAAAATTTGTTCATCATGCTACCTGAGATTGAGCTTTTGAAACAGGGACTTTCTGGCTGCTTCTTTGGTTCAAACAAGCTCCAATGATCCTCCTTTGAAGCTTTTGACACTTAGCTGGAGTTTATATGGCCTCTAGGGAGAGTTGGCAGAAGCTCAGGCCAAGGGAGTGTGAAAATCGTATTCTTGATTGCAGTGGTTTCAGGGGCAAGTGAGGGGTGGGAAATGATCAGAGGATCATGGTGAGTGATTTGGTGATGTTTGTTTTTGTGTTTGAAGCTTGTGTGATCAGATTCGAAGGAAAGTGCATAAGAGGTGAGTTTCTTGAACTATGGCTTATGATCTCTTTCAGGCTTGTGTGTGTGGTGTGTTATGCTGCATTTGGTCCACTTATCACAACTAGAGAGGTCAGAGGAGTTGGTGTGGCACTGTGGGATTGGTATGGGGGTTTTTGCAAAAAGTCAAGTCTAGGTGTACTTGAGGTATGGGCAAGTGTGAGGTTGTGATAGGGGCATGGTTGAGTTCAGCAGAGATCATGGAGTTCATATGGATCAGATTCTATGAGCTGTAACAAGTAGAGGCATGGCTTCATGGGTTTTTGCAAGTTGGTACATGTTTGCCCCCTTTGGAAATTCATGAAGTTCAAGGCACCAAAATGCAATATTCTTGGGCCAATTATGACTTTTAGAAGTCACATGATCATATTGTGAAGAGTTTGTGCACATTTGAAGTCTTTAGAATGCTTGATCATACCATTTTGCAAAATGCCTCTTTGGTACAAAACTTGAATTTATGTGATTTTTCCCAACTTTGACAAGCCATAACTTTTGATCCAAAATGAATTAGAACAAGTTCTTGTACTTTTTGAAAAGGGAATGATCCATTCTACAACTTTCATGACCAAAGTTTTCCCATTTGAAGCATTTTTGAATCAAAAAGCAAGGGTTGAAAAAGTTTCCCAAAATGGCAAGTTTCCATTACAAGTCACTTTCCCAAAAAGTCAACTTTGCAAATGGCTTGAAATCCTTCAAATTTGTGAACTTCTAACATCTCCTATGATCAAATAAAGATCATACACATTCAAAATGATGAAGAAACCCCTTTGTTTGGGTCATTGGGGGCCTCAGATGCCCTGATTTTGCACTGACTTGCTCAAGAAGTCAACTCTTGATTAGATGACTTCCCCATGGAATTTCTTCATGAAAATCTATATGCATGATCCCTATACTATATAGAGACCAATAGAAACAAGAATGACCAAAAAAATTGGAGTTATGGCCTTTGAAACCAAAACCCTAATTCTAGGTCATCTGTGCAGTTAAACCTGGCTCTACTTCCATGCCATTCTCAGTTCTTGTGATTCTTTGACTTTCTTGACTTTGTGAGGACACAATATGATGCTTGAACATACATGGACCCCTTTGAAGTGATTGATGACCTTTGGAGTGGCTCAAATGGCTCTTGGATTGCTCAGATCACAAACCCTAGATGCAGATGACTTAGAAACAATGCAGTGAATCAAAGATGTGGTATGAGATGCTATGATTGAATTTATGCATATGAAAAGATCACAAGCCATGGTGTGAATGGGTGGGGGAAAATTTGGGGTGTTTACAGGGGTAATGAGAATACCTTAAGTATGAAGTAAGCACCTCACACTTAATCACCATGATGTAGGATTAAGATTATTAACCTACTTGTGATTATTTAGATGTTTTTGTTGTTTTTGTTTAGTGTTGAGTAATGAGTTTAAGCCATAATCAAGGATTTAATGGACTCGTTACACCATCCTAATAGAAGGATAATAGATGAGAACATTTAAGCTGAGAAAGACTCCTCAACTTAATCCATGATTAAGGATTAACCTCATGACAAAACAAAGCCTTTATTAGAGTGGATTTTAGTTAATGATAAGATGAGGAAATGATTTTTATGGTTTGTAAGACAACTTGAGGAGGACTTGTCCATTAACACCAGGGTTAGTCCTTCTTAAGCAATTAAGGAAGAATTAGAACCCTAATGCAAGGCCCAAGTTACAAGCTTGATGTCTTAGTGATTATTAGGTGGATTGATTAAAGGCTTTAAACACATAAAGGGTTTAACACTTAGGATTAAAGTTATGCACTCCATCCTAATAGAAGGATGCAAGCATAAGCTTAATCACAAAGTCTTAAAACCTTTAGGGTTTAGTCCTTGATTATGAGGTGAGAAGAGAAGACTCAAAGATGATACAAAGGCAAAACTAAATGGGGGACTAATCAAACCCTAATTATTAGCATGCTTGGTCATCCTAGGGTTTGTGAGGCTTAAGAGAGAAAGAATCTTCAAAGAGCCACCAAGGAGAGAAGTAGATGAGAGGAGAAAGAAGTAGAGAGAAGCAAGACAACTTGCTTCACTCAAGGAGACAAGTTGCTTGAAGAAAGAAAGTAAGAGATGAACATGAATGAGCAAGCTCACTCTAATACACAAGATAAAATGCAGCCATGATGCAAGAGAGAGATGAAAAGAGATTGTGAGAAGTGAAGGCAAATTCACTTCTCAAAACAACTTACCACCTGAAAAGTTAGCAAAAGAAATGAGATGCAATGCAAATGGGATGAAATGCCATGATACAAGCCAAAACCATAAACATAAACATGAAGTTAAGGATGCTAAGGGATGATGTAAACTCATGACAAGAGGTGAGAGTGGTCATACAAAGATATGGATGTAGATGAAGCATGCTTGAACCATGGAAGTTCATGAAAGTTTATGAAATGCAATGGACATATAACATGGAAAATGAAAGATGCAATGATCAAACATGATTCTAATATGTCCTAAGATGTATTATGAATCATGTGGGTGCACAAAATGTCATGGCAAGTCATTGGATGCAAGCAAATGAAAGATGGATGCAAAGGATGGCACAAATTAGGGTTTATGATCAACACACAAAGCAAAATTCAAAATCAGAAACATATGACATGATAAAAAATTGAAAATGCAATCAAAGATACCCTAAACCTATACAAGTTCACTGCCCAAAGGAGGGTACCTAACTCTTAACCTAGTGCAAGTTATGATTTTTCTAAGTCAATTAGGGTTTTAAGGTACCTCAACATGGAAAATGCAAAACAAATGGAAAATGGAAGATCAATTCAAACCAAATTTATCCTATAAACTACATGCCATGAAGGGTGCAATGCAAGAAGAACCATCATCAAACTCTCAATGGTTAGGTAGAATGGATTTTTCAAAGTTTGAACCAAAATATTGCCTTAAAATGAATTTAATTCCAATGAAAATGATCAAAAGGCATCAAGAACCAAAAAGAAATTTGTTTTGAGAGTTGGATAATGTTTCTAAATGTTATGTGAATTTTTTTGGGATTTTTAAATACCTAAATATATTTTTAATTAATTAATTTCCATTAACTAATTAAAAATAAACATTTAAATAAATTAAAAATGATTTTTAATGCAAAAAATAAAAATAAAAATATTTTTGGGTTCTGAAAATTAATTAAATCTTTGACAAAAAATTTCAGAATTTTTAAATGTATTTTACTATTTTAAATAATTCGTGCAAATAAATGAAAAGAAAATGAAATTAAAATTAAAATAAATGAAAGTATGCACAATGGAGAGCTGAGATTCATTCTGGGGAAGGGAGGTTTGACTGCGCGCCAGATCCAATGGACACAATTCAAACCAGGCTAATTTTATTTTATAATTAATTAATCCTAGGTTAATTTAATTAAACACTGATTAGGGCTTAATGACAAGATCCTGTCCACTCATGCGCGCGCGGGAAGACAGATCCTAAGGCCCACATTCAAATTTGCTAATTAATTACACTTAACCCTAATTAACCTCAGGCGACCGGAGATAAGCTCCGGTCGTCTTCTCCGACCATCTCCTTCACCTGAATCACTCAAAACGCACCCCCAAGACTCCCAAATCTCCAGAATCAATCCCCTAACATTGGGTAACAAGAATCCAGGGCCAAAAACAATTTATATTAACCACACAGTGAGAATCGAAGAAAACAAATTCTAGGGCAAAAGTTTCAGAGCAACACAAAATGCTCATTTCTGGCTCATTTTCGAAAATAAATAGATCCCCATGATCAGGGCAACACATAGAACAACATTCTAACAAGAAATCAGGGTTCTGGAAAATTTGTTCATCATGTTACCTGAGATGGAGCTTTCAATCCAGGAGCTTTTTGACTGCTTCCTTGCTTCAAAATGAACCCAATGAACCTCCTGAGGAGTTTGCAAAGCTTGTATGGAGTTTATTTTGGCTGGTTTGTGAGATTGATCAGGTTCTGTTCAGTGAGGGATGAGAATCGTGTTTTTGATATGTAGGGTTTCAAGGACAAATGAGGGTTGGGAAATGATCAGGGGAACATGTTGAGTGATTCTATGAAGTTTGTTTTGATGTTTGATGCTTGTGTGAGGAGTTTCAAAGGAAATTGCATAAGAGGTGAGTTTAGAGAATGTTGGCTTGTGGGAGAGATCAGAATGAGTTGTGCTATGTGTTGAGTCTCATTTTGTCCATGTATCACACTGTGATAGGTCTGTGGAGTTGGTGTGGCCTAGCTTGATTGGTATGGGCCATTTTGCATAAAGTCAACTTTTTGTGTAAGAGAGGTATGGGTCAATGGCAGGACAAGGACAAAGGGGTGTCCTGCGCAGCAAGGATTGAGGAGAGCCATGGAATCAGTCTTGAGGCCAATTAGCAAGTGGATTAGGGTTTGTGAGAGGTTTTGCAACTTTGTGATCTTTTGGCCCTTTTGTGATTACTTGAAGCATAAGTCATGAAAATGGGAAGTTCTTTTGTGCAATCTGATTTTTAGGCATTGGTTTACGTTTGTGCAAAGGTTAGAAGTCCATTTGAAGTCATATTTTGCCTTGGCAAGAGGTTTTGCAACTTTGCCTCTTTGGTGCAAAACTTGAAATTATGTGATTTTTCCCAACTTTGACAAGCCATAACTTTTGATCCAAAATGAATTAGGATGAGTTCTTGTACTTTTTGAAAAGGGAATGATCCATTCTACAACTTTCATGACCAAAGTTTTCTAATTTGAAGCAATTTTGAATCAAAAAGAAATGGTTGAAAAACTTTCCCAAAATGGCAAGTTTCCATTACAAGTCACTTTCCCAAAAAGGCAATTTTGCAAATGGCTTGAAATTATTTGATTTTGTGAACTTCTAACATCTTCTATGACCAAATAAAGATCATACACATTTAAAATGATGGAGAACACCCTTTGGTTGGGTCATTGGGGGCCTCAGATGCCCTGATTTTGCACTGACTTGCTCAAGAAGTCAACCTTTGATCAGATGCCTTTCCTATGAAATTTCTTCATGAAAATTGATATGCATGATCCTTATAACATATAGAGACCAATAGAAACAAGAATGACCAAAAAATTTGGAGTTATGGCCTTTGAAACCAAAACCCTAATTCTAGGTCATCTGTGCAGTTAAACCTGGCTCTGCTTCCATGCCTTGCTCAGTTCTTGTGATTTTTTGACTTCCTTGACTCTGTGAGGATACAATATGATGCTTGGACATACATGGACCCCTTTGAAATGATTGATGACCTTTGGAGTGGCTCAAATGGCTCTTGGATTGCCCAGATCACAAACCCTAGTTGCAGATGACTTTGAATCAATGCAGTGAAACAAATATGTGGTATGAGATGCTATGATTGAATTTATGCATATGAAGAGATCACAAGCCATGGTTTGAATGGGTGAGGGAAAATTTGGGGTGTTTACACATATCACCTTGGAGTGTAAAGGTGTTGTTCTTTCTCATGTCTTGGTCAACACTGGGTCCTCACTCAATGTTCTTCCAAAGAAAGCCTTGGTCAAGATGGAATATGATGGTCTTGCACTGCGTCCAAGTAACCTAGTGGTGGGAGCCTTTGACGATTCTAAAAGATCTGTTCTTGGGGAAATTGAGATACTTGTGGTAATTGGCCCACAGATCTTCAAAACTATCTTCTACGTGATGGACATTCAGCCTGCCTATAGCTGTCTGTTGGGTCGGCCTTGGATTCATGCCACTGGCGCTGTAACGTCAACCCTTCACCAGAAGTTCAAATACGAATGGGAGGGCCAAGTTATCACAATCTGTAGGGAGGAGGATATCTTCATCAGTCATCTAGCTACTTACAAGTATATTGAGATGGACGAAGAGATCCATGAGACAATGATCCAAGGGTTTGCGGCCCTCAATGTCAATGAAGCATCAGCTGAAGTGTATGGTACTTTAATCTCTTCTTACAAGAAAGCTCGGAAGGTTGTTGAAGACGTGAATGTCCAGGGCTGGGGCAAGCTGCTGCAAGTTCAGATCAAGGAAGACAAGTTCGGGCTGTGTTACAAACCATCCCAACAGGTCCAAGAGGAAGATGTTGAAGCTCCCAAGTTTATCAGTGGGGGTATGCTGACCCCGGATGCAATCAACAATGTGGAAGACAAGGCTGAAAGCGATTTCAACCTAGAAAGCTGGATTCGTCCAAGGGTCCCAGGCCAACAAGTCCTCAACTAGTCTTCCCAGGAAATTATAAGGATTACTTATGCAGAGTAATTATTATTTCCTGTTTAAGCATGCATCAAGTCCTGCATCTTGCCTAAGGTGTCAAGACTCATTTTGTAATAGGGTCATATTTGTATTTTGTGCAAATGAATGATTAATGAATAATGGACATCTTTTGCAAACGATCTTCTTTTTTTCTCACTGTCTTTTCATTTTTGTTATTTTCGCATAAAACAATAAATGTCAATGTTTTTTAATAAAATTCATTCACTTTTCTTAAAAAAGATAAAAATCAATCACTAAAATGAATAAATCTCAACCCTTGTAGAGATAATCCTCCAGATTGCACCGACAACGACACTTCTATGACCTCGTATGACTTCGACAATCCGATTAATCAAGAAGATGAAGAGGTTGATGAAGACTATGATTTGCCTGAATAGTTGGCCAGGTTGTTGAGACAAGAGGAAATGTTGATTGCTCCTCATCGGGAGGAGGTTGAAACCGTCAATCTTGGTACTGAGGAAGATGTGAAAGAGGTGAAGATCGGGGCCAGTCTGCAAGCTCCAATGAAAGAACAACTCATCGGTATGCTTCGATAATATTTCATGTCTTTGCTTGGTCTTATTGTCGCTCCCAAAGATTTACATCCCGGTACAAGCGCGAACGGTTGGGGAAAGAGAAATGAAAATGAAATGAATAGAGTCGCCAGCTAGGCATTTTTATCCCGAAGGAAAAGGTAATGATTCATAAACCTAGAAAGAGATGGATAAGACGGTTGTGAACCAGAGAAACTGAGAAAGGAGGTTGGTTACAACCTGGGAAGGTATTAGCACCCAGATTGTCCGTCGTACTCGACGGGATCCACGCTTAAAAGATTATGTTTAAAGGGGTAGGTGTATATGCTATCTGTGTGCAAGAGCTAAGAATGAATGTACATGTGTCAGTGCAAAAGGGTGAAGTGCTCAGGAACTGAGGCCTAAAAAAGAATGCTGAAAGAGGGGGAAGACACATAGACTTTTGTTCGATAACAGTTAAGTTATGCCTACGTATCCTCTCGTGAAATGAGGAAGTCAGAACACCGTAGTTCGACCAAAGAGACTGAAAGTGAATTGAATGTGAACTGCTTGTTTTGTCTATGCTCAAGTGTATGACTCGTCTGGCTCGAGTGCTAACTGTCTTGCATTAGGCGGAAGAAGCAAATTCTCGTTTATGAATGAGTGTGATGAGAAAAGAATCCCGAAGGAGACAATTACTGTTTTTTTTGTGTTTTCAATTTTGTTATGGTTTTTGGTGTTTTGCATAAGCTAATGAGCTTAATCCTAAATCAAGGGTTTGCAAACTCATTATATCCTCCCTGATTAGGGATAATGAGCCTACTTAAGTATGAGATAAGCATCTCAACTTAATTACCATGATGATGTAGGATTAAGATCATTAACCTACTTGTGATTATTTAGGTGTTTTTGGGTTTTTTGTTTAGAGTTAAGTAATGAGTTTAATCTCTAATCACAGATTAGTGAACTCATTACACCATCCTAATAGAAGGATAATAGATGAGAACACTTAAGCTGAGGAAGATACCTCAACTTAATCCATGGTTAGGGATTAAATTCATTATATAACAAGCCTTTATTAACTGGATTTTAATTAAGGGATGAGATTAAGAAGTGGATTTTATGGTTTGTAAGACAACTTGAGGGGGACTTGTCCATTAAACACTAGGGTTAGTCCCTCTTAACCATAAGGAAGAGATAAAAACCTAATGTAAGGACCAAGTTACAAGATAAAGTCTTGGTGATTATTAATGTGATTTGATTAAGAGGTTTAAACAAATTAAAGGTTTAACACTTAGGATTAAAGTTATACACTCCATCCTAAGAGAAGGATGTAGGCATAACCCTAATTCTAAAGTCCTAAAACTTTAAGAGTTTAGTCTCTGGTTATTGAGATGAGAAGAGAGACTCAAGGAGACTCAAAGGTAAAAGACTAAGGGGGAACTATACACAACCCTAAAATTTATCATGCTTGGGTATCCTATGGTTTGTTAGGCTTAAGAGAAAAGATCTTCAAGGCCACCAATGGAAGAAGCAGATGAAAAGAGAAGGACGGAGAAAAATAAGTTACTTACTTCCTGAAGAAGATAAGTAACTTAAAGAGAGAAAGTAAGAAGGATGGGACATAAGTGAACAAGTTCACTTCAAAGACAAGTAAGATTGCATATGAATGAGATAAGAAGAGGTGGGAAATGAAGGCAAATCCACTTCCCAAATAACTTACCCAAGGTTCCTGAAAGTGTTAGTATGAATGCATAAGACATAAAGCATAAAGAAATTAATTGAAATGAGATGCAAAGACCAAAGTTAGAAGTGATTATGCAATGCAAATGGCATATGAGATGATGCAAAGTCATACAATATGCACATGAATGATCATACAAAGATGAGATGCAATGAAAGCATGTTTAGAAGCATGAAAACACATGGATGTTTTTGAAATATAATGAATGCAAAACATAGAAAATGAATGAAGAAATGATCAAGCAATGTTCAAACATGTCCTAAGATGTCTAAGATGTCATACAAATGCTTGAAATTTCATGGCAAGTTCATGTGATGATGATATGCAAAGATGGATGCAAATGAACATGAGAAATTAGGGTTTAATGGATATATGAGATGAAAATGACCAAAATAGAAGCATAAAACATGATTAAAAAAATGAAACTAATCTCAATCAAACCCTAAACATATACAAGATCACACCCCAATGGAGAAAGTCAGAAGCTAATCCTATTGAAAGTTATGAATTTTCTAAGTTTGCTAAGGTTTTTGGGTAATTCTTAAGGGAAAATGCAAATCAAATTGAAAATGAAAGATAAATTCATGAGGTAAATAACCTAGAAACTACATGCAATATGTGAAACAATGCAAAAAGAATCAAGTTCAAACTCTTCATGGTTAGGCAGAAATGAATTTTTCAAGTTAGGGTTAGAAAATGTGATTTTAAAGAACCCTAATTCAAAGAAAATTGTGGAATTATGATCAAACCTAAAAAAAAAATTTTATGGAGAGTTTTAAAATGTTTCTAAATGTATTGGAATTGTTCATGATTTTTTTGGTGATTTTTAGAAACCTAAATGTATTTTTAATTAATTAAAATCCATTAATTAATTAAAAATAACATTTAAATATTTTAAAAATACTTTTGAAATGCAAAAAATAAAATAAAAATCATTTTTGGGTTAAGAAAAATATTTGGATTTGAAATGCAAAAGATAATATTTTTGTGATGTTTTTAACTATTTTAAATAAATTATGCAAGAGAAATAAAGAAAAATGAAATAAAAATGCAATTAAAATGGAAGTCAGCGCATCCAGTGGCTAAGATTCAAACAAAAAGGGAGGGAATTGACTGGCGTGCAAATGGAGGGTCAGGATTCACTCAGATAAAAATTAACCTAATTAACTAATTAAAATTAATTAAATGAAGATTAGGGCTTAATATATGAATCTGGGCCACACACACGCGCGGGTAAAACATGATCAGACGGTCCACATTTAAACTGAGCCTAACCCTAATTAAGAACCCTAATTATTTTCAGGTGACCGGAGCTAGCTCCGGTCATCTTCTCCGGCAGGCCACTCAATCTAACTTCTTCCCTAAGCTAAATCAAACCCTCTAAAGCTCCAAAAATGATCCTCTAACATCCCTAAACATGAATCTAGCATCAAATAACATTTATCACTCAAGAACATCATGATTTGAAGCAAAACGGAAAAACGCATACAAATTTCAGAAGTTCAATACATGCTTGATTCTTAACCATTTTCAAAAGTAAACATATCAGGATGATCAGTGCATCATGTAGAAGCATTTAAGAACTAAAAATTGGAGTTCTGGAAAAATGTTCTTCATGGTTACCTGAGATGAAGCTTTCACAATCTGGGCTTTTGGACCTCTTTCTTTGTTCAAACCAACCCCAATGAGCTCCCTGATGATGAGGAGGAGCTTAAAGCAAGCTTGTGATGGCTATTTTGAAGTGTATGGTTCTGGTTTTGTAGAAATCGTGTTTTAGTTTAGGCTTTCAGGCCATGGGAGTGGGTGTTTTGTGATCTATGGATGATTTTGAGGTGATTGGTGGAAATATATTTGAAGTTTGAGGCCTGTGCAGTGAGATTCAAAGAGATGAAGTTCTATGGTGATTTTTGGAATTCTCAGTTGTGTTGTGTTTCAGGCTCCAAGATGATATGAAATAAGGTCCATGAGGCATGTATGTGAAGTCTTGATTGGTCAGAAGAGTTGTTGTGGCTCAGCTTGATTGGTATGGGAGGTTTTGCAAAAAAAGTCAAATTTGTGTACTTGGAGGTATGGGCCATGGCAGAGCTGAATTTTTGGGGTGTCTGGCCTCAGCAAGATTCATGAAGAGCCATAGAATTGGTTTGATGCAGCTGGCACAAGTGGATGGAAGGATCCAAGGCATTTTGCAACTTTCCCTCTTTGAACTTTCTTGAGAAGCAAGGCATGAAAACTATGCAATCTTGGGCCAATTCTGATTTTTGAAAGTTTCCTTGACATGTTATGATGCATAGAAGTTGATTAGAGGTCATAGAAAGGCTTGGCAAGTGAAATTGCAACATTCCCTCTTTGGCATGAACTTGAAAATTATAGGATTTTTACCAACTTTGAAAGGCCATATATTGAGTTCTAGGATGAATCAAGACATGTTCTAGTACTTTTTGAAAAGGGAAAGACCTAATCTACAACTTTCATGTCCAAGAATTTTTCATTTGAAGCATTTTTGGTCATGAAAGAGGAGGTTGAAAATCTTTCCTAAAATGGAAAGTTTCCATTACAAGTCATTTCCAAAAATGGCAAGTTTGCATTTGGCTCAAAATTCTTCAACTTTGTGAACTTCCAACCACTTCTAAGATCAAATAAAGATCATAGAACTTCAATTTGATGAAAATGATCCTTTGGTATCCTTGTTGGGGGCCTTAGATGCCCTGATTTTGACTTTACTTGCTCAAGAAGTTACCTAATGATCAGATGACTTCCACAATGAATTTCTTCATCAAACTTGGTACACATGATCCTTATAACATATTAATATCATTAGAAACAAGAATGACCAAAAAATTTGGAGTTAAGGCCTCTGAAACCTGTCGCTCCCACCAAATGACACCTGGTCAGACGGAGTACAGACGCGAACGGTCGGCGAAAGGGAGAGAACACACAAGGGTGAACTGAAAAGAAAAGAGTCGCCAGCTAGGCATTTTTATCCTGAAGGAAAGGTAATGCTGCATAAACCTAAGAAAAGATGGGTAATATGGTCGCGAACCATAGAAACTGAGAAAGGGGGTTGGTTACAACCTGGGAAGGTATTAGCACCCAGATTGTCCGCCGTACTCGACGGGATCCACGCTTAAAAGATTTGTGTTTTAAAGGGGTAATGTCAGTGCAATCTGTGTGTCAAAGCTGGAAAAGAATGCAAGTGTCAGTGCAAAAGAAGTGTGAAGTGAGATAAAAGAGTGTCAGTGTAAGGAAAGAATGGGAAGCTCAAGACTATGAGGCTTAAAAAATATGCTGGAAGAGGGGGGGATTGACAAAGACTTTTGTTCGATAACTGTTAAGTTATGCCTACGTATCCTCTCGTGCAATGAGGAAGTCAAAACACCGTAGTTCGACTCAAAGAGACTGAAATATAAATTGACTGATGAACTGCTTACTTGTCTATACTCAAGTGTATGACCTGTCTGGCTCAGGTGCAAACTGTCTTGCATTAGACGAAAGAAGCGAGTTCTCGTTTGTGAGTGAATGAGATGAGAAAAGAATCTCGGAGGAGACGATTATTGTTTGTTTTTGATGTTTTCAATCTTTTATTGCTTTTTGGTGTTTGTCATAAGAAAATGAGCTTAAGCCTAAACCAAGGGTTAGTAAACTCACCACATCCTCGCTTTGATTAGGGGTAATGAGAAAACTTTAAGTATGAGATAAACAACTCACACTTAATTACCATGATGTAGGATTAAGATCATTAACCTAATTGTGATTATTTAGATGTTTTTTGGAGTTTTTGTTTAGTGTTAAGTAATGAGTTTAAGCCATAATCAAGGATTTAATGGACCCATTACACCATCCTAATAGAAGGATGATAAATGAGAACATTTAAGCTGAGGAAGGCTCCTCAACTTAATCCATGATTAGGGATTAACCTCATGACAAAACAAAGCCTTTATTAAAGTGGATTTTAGTTAATGGTAAGATTAAGAAGTGAATTTTATGGTTTTTAAGACAACTTGAGGGGGACTTGTCCATTAACACTAGGGTTAGTCCTTCTTAACTAATTAAGGAAGAATTAGAACCCTAATGCAAGGCCCAAGTTACAAGCTTGATGTCTTAGTGATTATTAGATGGATTGATTAAAGGATTTAAACACATTAAGGGTTTAACACTTAGGATTAAAGTTATACACTCCATCCTAATAGAAGGATACAGGCATAACCTTAATCACAAAGCCTTAAAGCCTTAAGGATTTAGTCCTTGATTAAGAGATGAGAAGAGATGACACAAAGATGAATCAAAGGTAAAAACTAATGGGGGACTAATCAAACCCTAATTGTGATCATGCTTGGGTGTTCCTAGGGTTTATGAGGCTTGCAAGAAGATCTTCAGGAGAAGCCACCAAGGAAGAAGCAAAATGGAAGGAGGAGAAGCAGAAAGAAGCAAGTCAACTTACTTCATTTAAGAAGATAAGTTGCTTGAAGAAAGAAAGTGAGGAAGGAAAATGAATGAGAAAGCTCACTCTAATACACATTCAAAATGCAGCAAAGATGCATAAGACATATGAGAAGAAAATGTGAGAAGTGAAGTCAAATTCACTTCACAAAGTAACTTACCACCTGAAAAGTTAGCAAAGGAAAATGAAATGGAATGAAAATGAAATGATATGTAAAGATGAAAACCAAAACCAGAAGCATGTTCATGATGTTAATGATGCTAAGAGATAATACAAATGTATGTCATGAGATACAAATGATCATACAAGTGATGAAGATGCAAATGAAGCATGTAAGAAGCATGAAAGTTCATGTATGCACCTGAAATGAAATGAAAGCATAACATGGAAAATGAATGATGCAATGATCAAACATGATTCTAAAGTGTCCTAGGTTGTCGTATGAGTCAAGTGGATGCATAAAATGTCATGGCAAGTTCATGTATGCAAGCATATGAAGAATGAATGCAAATGAAGATACAAATTAGGGTTTATGCATAAGATACAAAGAAAAATTTAAAATCAGAAGCAAATGACAAGATGAAAAATTGAAAATGGGATCAAAGGTACCCTAAACCTATACAAGTTCACTGCCCAAAGGGGGAGACCTAACTCTTAACCCTAAAGAAGTTATGATTTTCTCAAGTTGGCTAGGGTTTTAGGATACCTCACAATGAAAAATACCAAACAAAATGAAAATGAAAGATAAATTCAAACCAATTTTATCCTAGAAACTACATGACATTAAGAATGCAATGCAAAAAGAACCATCATCAAACCCTTCATGGTTAGGCAGGAAGGATTTTTCTAAGTTAGGGCAAAAATATTGACTTTTAGAAGCCCTAATTCCAAAGAAAAATGTCAAAATAGGTCAAGAACCAAAAAGAAATTTGTTTGAAGGGTTTGATAAAGTTTCTAAATGTATCAAGATGCAATGTGATTTTTTTGGTGATTTTTAGAAACTTAAATGCTATTTTAATTAATTAATTACCATTAATCAATTAAAATAAACATTTAAATATTTTAAAAATACGAATTTTATGCAAAAAAATAAAACAAAAATTATTTTCAGAATGGGAAAAATATTTTAAGTCATGATGCAAAAAATGAAATTTTTTAGAAGTGTTTTACTATTTTTAATAAAATGTGGAAAGAAATATAATTAAAATGAAATAAAAAATGAATTAATGGAAGTATGTTGATCCAGTGGCCCAGATTCAAACTCAAAAGGGAGGGAATTGACCAGCGCGCGCAAATGGACGGCTCACATTCAAACTACGCTAATTACGTCATTAAGCCCTAATCTGAACCCTAAACACTTTCAGGTTACCGGAACAGTGTTCCGGTCATCTTCTCCGGCTATCCACTTATGCTATCTCACTCTATACGTGACCCCAAGCCCTAAAACTCTCCAGAAATGATCCTTACACCAACCCCAACAAGAATCAGCCATCAAAATTCATTTATTCAACATCAAGAACATGAATCGAAGCAAAACGGAAAACATGGCAAAAATTTCAGAAGCTTGTGAAATGCTTATTTCTCAACTATTTTCGAAACCAAACACATCATGGCAATCAGGGGAACGCATAGAATCATTCTATAACATAAAATGAGAGTTCTGGAAAAATAAATGTCATGGCTACCTGAAGTTGAGTTTTCGAACTATGAGCTTTCTGGCCAGTTCTTTGCTTCAAATCCACTCCAATGACTCCCCTCAAGAGCTTGTGATGCTTGGTTGGAGTTTAAATGGCCTCAAAATGAAGTTGGCAGAAGTTCAGTTCATGAAATGTAAAAATCGTATTTTGGATATGGTGAGTTTCAAAGTAAAATGAAGGGTGGGAAATGATCAGTGATGTTTATGGAGTTGAATGGTGGAAGAAGTTTTGATGTTTGTTGGCTGAGTTATGAGATTCGATAGCTTTTGCAAATTTGGGGATTTTCGTGTATGTTGTGTTCTTGGAGGTTTCAGCCTGTGTTCTCTCATGAAATGGCTTGCTTTTGGTACACATATCATGTTGGGATAGGTCAGAGGGTGGGTGCTGGCCTATGTTGATTGGTATGGGCAAGTTGCCAAAATGTCAAGAGTTGGTGTACTTGAGGTATGGGCTGCTTCAGTGGCTGTTTCAAGGCATGGCTCGAGTCAGCTTGGTTCAAGGATAACCATGGAAAAGGTTTTGTGGTGATTCAGCAAGAGTGTGAGAGGTTTTGATCCATTTTGCAAATTCATGAAGTTTTGGCCCCTTTTGGATTTTGTAAAGTTCAAGGCATGAAGTTTGGAATTTCTTTGGTAAATTATGAATTATAGATCATGTGTGATGTTTGTGTAATGGTTAGAAGTCAAATTGAGGTCACAAAATGCTTTGGCAAGTGTTTTTGCAAACTTCCCTCTTTGGTGCATAAGTGAAATTTAGTGATTTTTCCCAACTTTGCAAAGCCATAACTTGAGTTCTATGATGAATTAGATCAAGTTCTTGTACTTTTTGAAAAGGGAATGATCCAATCTACAAATTTCATGACCAAGAATTTTTCATTTGAAGCATTTTTGAATCAAAAAGAGGAGGTTGAAAAACTTTCCCAAAATAGCAAGTTTGCATTACAAGTCACTTTCCCAAAATGGCAACTTTGCAAATGGCTTGAAATTCTTCAATTTTGTGAACTTCTAACTTCTTATAAGATCAAATAAAGATCATATACACTCAAAATGATGGATAAGACCCTTTGGTTGGATGATTGGGGACCTCAGATGCCCTGATTTTGCACTGACTTGCTCAAGAAGTCATTTATTGATCAGATGCCTTCCCCATTGAATTTCTTCATGAAACTTGGTATGCATGATCCTCATAACATATAGAGACCAATAGAAACAAGAATGACCAAAAAATTTGGAGTTATGGCCTTTGAAACCAAAACCCTAATTTTAGGTCATCTGTGCAGTTAAACCTGGCTCTGCTTCCATGCCTTCCTCAGTTCTTGTGATTTTCTGACTTCTTTGATCTTGGGAGGATATAATATGATGCTTGAACATTCATGGACCCTCTTGATATGATTGAAGACCTTTTGAGTGGCTCAGATAGCTCAGGGATTGCTCAGATCACAAACCCTAGATGCAGATGACTTTGAACCAATGCAGTGAAGCAAAAATGTAATATGAGATGATATGATTGAACTTATGCTAATGAAAAGAATCACAAGCCATGGTGAAATAGATGAGGGCAAATTTGGGGTGTTTATAGCTGCCCCTATTCAAACATGAGTTAGTTGTGCAGGATGTAAGCAACGGCTTAACAGGCAAACAAGATAACTTGTGGTTGAATACCAAAGACAATCCAAAATTTGCACTCACTGAATGAAGAAGAAAAGGGATATAGATTGTACAAGAAAATACAGTATGATTATAAAGTACGGGCGACGGAGGACGACCGTCGAGCAGAGGACGACTGTCGGGGATAGGCAATGACGGGGACGACCGACATGCTGGGGAAATAAAGGGTCATGATGGGGACGGCCATTAGGCAACGAAATAAGACTCTCTGGGGATTAAAGGTAAAGGTAATGATGGGGATGGCCATCCGGTTAAAAAACATAAATAAACTAAATGATGAGGTACGTCATCAGGGGTGAAGGACGATCACCTAGCAGGGGACGGCTGCTCTGTTGGGGAGAAAGATGAGGGACGGTCATCTAAGGTGAAGGACGATCACCTGGCAAGGTACGGTTGCCGAAAATATCACGATATAGAACGAATGTCAGATATCCAAGATCAACAATGGGGACGACCATCGAATAAACCGATGAAGGACGGTCATCAAGAGGTGAAGGGCGATCACCTAGCAGGGGACGGCTACTAAAATATCACGACATAGGGCGAATTTCGGATATCCAAGATCAACGATGGGGACGACCATCGAATAAACTGATGAAGGACGATCATCAAGAGGTGAAGGACGATCACCTAGCAGGGGACGGCTGCTAAGAATATCACGACATAGGACGAATGTCGGATAGAAAAGGGGGTCCAATAATGGATACTCCGCTGGGGAAATGATGAAGGACGATCATCAAAAGGTGAAGGACGATCACCTGGCAGGGTACGGCTGCCGAAAGTATCATGACATAGGACGAATGCCAGATAGAAAGGAAATTTTGCCAAGAATTTGTCGGGAACTCCTCTGGGGAATAGTAGATACAGACGAGTGTCTACATTTAATGGGAGAGAGGTATAAGTGTTTCGACTCTGTGTATAGATTAAAGATGCGGACGAGCATCTTTAGGACCATGATACGGACGAGTATCGGTAGAAATAAATGCTGACGCATGCTCAGAGATGATGATACGGACGAGTATCAGCTGGTTAACAAAAAACACGGACAAGTGTCGACTCTGAGGGGAAACAATTAGTGTATACAATATACGAACGAGTATCTGTATGAGTGAAAAATAAGCGTGAGTGAGACACAGACGAGTGTTCGACTTACTGGGGAGAGCATGATACATATGAGTATCATAAAAGGAAGTGTATAAGTATATTAAAAACAAATGTTTGGGTTTACAAAGTGTTTAGGCAAATATGCTGGGGATAGGTGACACGGACGGGTGTCAGAAGAGTGTATTAATGTATTAGTGAGTGCAAAGGGAACGCTTTGGCTTTTCTGCTGGGGATATGACACAGACGAGTGTCGAAAATTATCTGTAATGTATAAGTATTTGTTTGTGGAAAGTGTTCCGGCAACTTTCTGGGGAAAGATGACACGGACGAGTGTCAAAAGGAGCAAGTATTTGTATGTAAAGAAAATGTTTTGCTATTCTGCCGGGGAATTTGAGTGGTATCCTGTATGTTGTTGATGGGATGTCAGTATTCACAGGTGACTGATTCAAAACATGGCTTGTGATTATGCAATATGTTTGATTTTTGCCGTAATGCTCCGTATTAGACGGAATGCTACGCTCTGGGGGAAGATATGATGTGAATGCAATGTTTATGCAAAAGATACCGATCCGGGATTCGGATCCCGTTGTGGTGGAGATCTCCGACTAATCTGCTTGAAAAGATGTCCCAACTGGGGATGAGATCATCGGTAGATCTGATATATATGACTCTGCTTGGGGAAACAGGTCACCGATAGACCTATCTTGGTAATGAGGGGCCCAGCTGGGGTCTGTGGAAGCTTTCGGCACTTTGTTGTGAGATCTTCAGACATTGCTCTCCTGGATAAAGGTTGGAGCTTTGTGGGGATATGGTTCCCTGTCTTTGCACTTGGATGGGGAGGAACGATCACTGAACGACCCTCCTAGAGGTTTCTGCAGAGATCCTGCTGAGGATGGCGAAATTTGCTGGGGAAAGGAGCCCTTTCTGATGCTGTTTGGTTTGGGGAGGAACTTTCATGTCCCCCGTTGCGCTTGGCATACCTGCAATCCTATTATGACAAGGAAAACAAACAAGTACCCCGAGGTGTTTCTTACCGGCTTCCGTCATAGGAATTTAGACACTCTTGGGAGCAAATACATTTCCCGCTAGCATGTAATTTAGAAAATACGCCTCTGTATTTATGCAATCATTATATTAAAGACATCGGACATTTTTTGCAAATAAAGATAAAATATACAAGACCAAGTATGACTGAAAATCTGATTTTATTAATTTGTGTGCCATGAATTGGCAAGTACAGTCAAAGAAACAAGTCCCCCGCAATGAGGAGATTGTTACAAATTGAGAAACAAAAAGGTGTCGGCAATTTTAATGACGCTTCGGTGAGCTTCCTTTTGGCTATGACTCGTATGACATTGACGTTCTTCTCATCTTGCTTCTGAAGAGGCTGATTCTGACCGATGCTTTAACCCTTCGAAGCTTGCCATATTGTAAGCGATACAGACGAATTCAGAATGCAGTTGTTCGCTTATTCCCTTATTTTGCGTGGATCGCCCTTTCGAGTTTTCAATCCACCGGGATACCCATTTTTTCCTGAGCTGTCCAATGTGGCTTTTCAACTCAGCAGGTGTACACACATTTTTTATTTTCCCTTATTTTTTCCCGAGTCTTTTATTCTGTTTTTGACTCGCCGGGATGCCCTATTTTTGCTTGGACTTACATTCTGTTTTTATGTCCAGCGGGTCATTTTATGCGAAGTCTTTTTTAACTACATCTGAATTCACAGGGGACTGGAAATCTTCACCATCCATAGTACTGAGCATCAGTGCTCCATCCGAGAAAACTTTCTTTACTATGAACGGACCATCATAATTCGGAGTCCACTTGCCCCTGTGGTCTGTATGAGGAGGAAGGAGTCTTTTCAGCACAAGATCTCCTACTTGGTACTCTCGAAGCCTGACTTTCTGATCAAAGGCTTTCTTCATTCTTTTCTGATACAGCTGCCCATGACAAATTGCAGCTAATCTCTTCTCTTCGATCAGACTCAGTTGTTCGTATCGGGATCGGACCCATTCTGCTTCATTCAGTTTGACATCCATTAGTACCCGCAAGGAGGGTAATTCAACTTCAACAGGTAGGACTGCCTCCATACCATACACAAGTTGATACGGTGTTGCCCCGGTGGATGTTCTGATTGACGTACGGTACCCATGCAAGGCAAATGGCAGCATTTAATGCCAGTCTTTGTATGTGACCACCATTTTATGTACAATCCTCTTGATATTCTTGTTAGCTGCCTCCACAGCGCCATTCATCTTTGGCCTGTAAGGAGAAGAATTGTGGTGTTGGATTTTAAAGTCCCGACATAGCTCTGCCATCATTTTGTTGTTCAAGTTGGAACCATTATCAGTAATGATTTGCTCGGGCACTCCATACCGACAAATGATGTCTCTCTTTAGAAATCGGGCTACCACTTTCCTGGTGACATTTGCATATGAAGCTGCCTCAACCCACTTGGTGAAATAGTCAATGGCTACCAGGATGAATTTGTGGCCATTTGAGGCAGTCGGTTCAATCCTGCCAATCATATCTATGCCCCACAATGCAAAGGGTCAGGGTGAAGACATCACATTCAGGGGATTTGGAGGCACATGCACTTTATCTGCATAGATCTGGCATTTATGACACTTTCTAGCATAAGTACAACAGTCTGCATCCATTGTGACCCAATAATAGCCTGATCTTAACAACTTTTTAGCCATTGCATGCCCTCCAGCATGGGTACCAATGGATCCTTCGTGCACCTCGTGCATCAACAAGTCTGCTTCTGTCTTATCAACACATCTGAGAAGTACCATATCAAAGTTTCTTTTGTACAAGGAACCATCAGCATTCAGGAAGAAACTACCAGCTAGCCTTCTTAATGTCTTCTTGTTATTGGATGATGCCCCAGGTGGGTATGTTTGATCCTCCAAGAAGCATTTGATGTCATGGAACCAAGGCTTATCATCTTTAGCAAGGTCTGCAGAGAATACGTATGCCGGTCTATCAAGCCTGGATACTAAAATCCGAGGAACAAAGTTGGCAGCTTGAACTTTGATCATGGATGAAATGGTAGCCAAGGCATCTGCAAACTGATTTTCATCTCGAGGGATATACTCAAGCTTGACTGTAGTGAAGAAAGTCAGTAATCTCCTTGTATAATCCCGGTAAGGTATTAGATGCTCCTAGTGAGTGTACCATTTACCATTGGTTTGATTGACTACCAGAGCTGAGTCTCCGAATACAGTTAAAGTCTTGATCCTGAGGTCAATGGCTTCCTCAAGTCCCATAATACAAGCTTCGTATTCAGCTTCGTTGTTAGTGCAGTTAAAGGTGAGTTTTGCCGAGAATGGCATGTGAACTCCCTTAGGTGTAATAAGTACTGCACCAACACCACGACCATTCATATTAACAGCCCCATCAAACATCATAGTCCATTCTTCTTCTGGGTCAGGCCCTTCAGTGTGAATAGGCTCTTCATGGTCTCTTGCTTTTATGAACATGATGTCTTCATCAGGGAAGTCAAATCTCATAGGCTGGTAATCATCAATGGGTTGCTCAGCAAGATAATCAGACGATACACTGCCTTTGATGGCTTTCTGAGATGTGTATTGAATGTCATATTCTGTGAGGATCATTTGCCATCTTGCAACCCGTCCGGTAAGCGCTGGCTTCTCGAATATGTACTTAACTGGGTCCATCTTTGAGATCAATAAGGTAGTGTGGGTCAACATATACTGCCTTAGTCGGCGAGCAGCCCACGCTAAAACACATCAAGTTTTCTCGAGCAGTGAATAACGTTGTTCACAGTCGGTAAACTTTTTGCTTAGGTAGTATATTGCATACTCTTTTCGACCAGACTTGTCATGTTGGCCCAACACACACCCCATTGACTCTTCTAATACTGTCAAGTACATGATTAGAGGTTTTCATTCAACTAGAGGCATAAGGATCGGAGGCTCTTGTAAGTATTCCTTGATTTTGTCAAAAGCCCTTTGGCAGTCTTCATTCCACCTGACCGTTTGTTCTTTTCTCAACAACTTGAACAAAGGCTCACAGGTTGCTGTAAGGTGAGATATGAACCTTGAAATGTAGTTCAATCTACCCAGAAACCCCCGAACTTCCTTCTCAGTCTTTGGTGCAGGCATTTCTTGAATGGCTTTGACTTTGTCAAGGTCAACTTCAATCCCTTTCTCACTTACAATAAATCCCAGCAGCTTACCGGATCGCACCCCGAATATGCATTTGTTGGGGTTTAACTTCAATTGGTACTTCCTCAGACGCTTGAACAGCTTCAACAGATTTACCAGGTGGTCTTCTTCTGTGAGGGACTTGGCAATCATGTCATCCACATAACACTCAATTTCTTTATGGATCAGGTCGTGGAATAATGTTACCATAGCCCGTTGATAAGTGGAACCAGCATTCTTCAGTCCGAATGCCATTACCTTATAACAGAATGTGCCCCAGGGTGTGATGAAAGTTGTCTTCTCCATGTCTTCAGGTGACATTTTGATCTGATTATATCCTGAAAATCCATCCATGAAGGAGAATACCGATAACTGAGCCGTATTGTCGACCAATACATCAATGTGAGGTAATGGGAAGTCATCTTTCGGGCTGGCCCTGTTCAGGTCCCGGTAATCCACACACATCCTCACCTTGCCATCCTTCTTAGGTACAGGTACAATGTTAGCAACCCATGGCGGATAGCTAGTTACAGCAATGAAACCGGCGTCCCACTGTTTTTGTACCTCTTCTTTTATCTTCATCGCCATATCTGGGCGAGTACGGCGCAACTTCTGCTTTACTGGAGGACAGTCTTCTTTCAGAGGCAGCTTGTGCGTAACAATGTCAGTGTCCAACCCTGGCATATCCTGATAAGACCAAGCGAAAACATCCACATATTCCCGAAGCATGTCAATAAGTTGCTCTTTCACCGAATCTTGCAGGCAGGCCCCGATCTTAACCTCTTTCAAGTCTTCTTCTGTACCAAGATTAACCGTCTCAACTTCCTCCTGATGAGGAGTGATAACCTTCTCCTCTTGTCTCAACAATCTGGCTAGCTCTTCAGGTAGCTCATAATCTTCTTCAACCCCTTCATCGACTTGATTAATCGGATTGTCAAAGTCATACGAAGTCATAGCAGTGTTGTTGTCGGTGCAGTCTAGAGGGCACTCTCTGCAAGGGTTTAGATTTGTTCATTTTAGTGATCAATTTTATCTTGTTTATAAAAAGTGAAAATGAAGTTATCATTTTGAAAAACATTGCCATTTTATTTTTGTACAAAAAATGAAAAATGAAAAACAGTGAGCGGAAAAGAAAAGACTCATTTGCAAAAGATGTCCTGATATTCATTAATTGATCTTTGCACAAAATACAAGATGGTCCGATTACAAAATGAGTCCCGACATCTTGGGCAAGATGCAGGACTTGATGCATGCTTTAAAGACAGGAAATAATAATTACTCTGCAGGAGTAACTCTTATAATTTCCTGGGAAGACCAGTTTGAGACATGGTTCCCTGGGATCCTTGGACGTATCCAGCTTTCCAGGTTGCGCTCGTCTTCTGACTCATCTTCAAATCTATTCACAGCATCCGGGGTGAGCATCCCCCCACTAACAAACTTGGGCTCCGTTGCAGCCTCTGGTTGATTTTGTCGAGTTGGTCTGTAACCCAACCCGAATCGGTCTTCTTTCTTCTCAACTGGCAGCAGCTTGCCCCAGCCTTGAGCAGTACCCTCCTCAACAACCTTCCGGGCTTGTTGATATGAGGTGATGGAAGTCCCCAGTACAACAGATGCTTCATTGATATTCAGGGCCTCAAACCCCTGACTCATGGTTTCATGGATATCCCCATCCATTTCAATGTATTTGAAAGTAGCCAGCTGGCTAATGAAGATATCCTCCTCCCCACAGATGGTAATGACTTGGCACTCCCACTCGAATTTTAACTTCTGGTGAAGGACTGACGTCACGGCGCCGGCGGCGTGGATCCATGGTCTACCCAATAGACAGCTGTAGGCAGGCTGTATATCCATCACAAAGAAGGTCGTTTTGAAAACCTGTGGGCCAATCATTATAGGAAACTCTATCTCTCCCAGAACTGATCTCTTAGAACCGTCAAAGGCTCTTACTACCAAGTTGCTTGGGCGTAGTGCCAACCCGTCATACTCCAGCTTCACAAGGGCTTTCTTAGGTAGGACATTGAGTGACGACCTTGTGTCTAACAGTACGTGAGAAAGAACTGCACCCTTACACTCCAAGGTAATGTGCAAAGCCTTGTTGTGATTGTGACCTTCCACTGTCAGATCAGTGTTGGTAAATCCTAGTCCATGACTAGCGTTGACATTTCCAACCACAACCTCTAACTGATTGGCGGTAATCTCCTCCGGCACATAAGCTGCATGCAGGACCTTTAATAGTGCGTTCCGATGAGCCTCGGAGCACATTAGCAGTGATAGTATGGAGATTTTGGAAGGTGTTTGGTGAAGCTGGTCCACCACCTTGTAATCACTTTTCTTGATGATTCTCATGAATTCATCAACCTCTTGATCAAAAGGAGTCTTCAAAGCTTCCTTAGCAGCTGGTTCTTCTTGCACCATGCTCTTCCCTTTTGCCTTAGCAGCAACCTCTACTTCAGTAATGGGTCTAGGTATTTGCGAGGCAAAGAGACGCCCGCTTCTAGTGAAGCCTCCGCCTCCCCCCACGTTGTCTATCTGAGGTGAAGAAGTTGATGATTCTAAGGTGATTTTCTGCCCCTCGCAGTAGAGATCTGAGCCATAATGCCAAGGGATGGCATTATTGCTTTCGTAAGGAACTAGCCCAGGCACTGTGATAGTAACTGGACTGATAGCAGCTGCAGAGGGGACCACAATGGTGTGGGGATCATAATATACGGTAACTGGTGCTCTGACGGGAGTAGCATTTTGTTGTGAGTTTTTGGAAGGGACATTTGTGGGATTGTAGTATATCATAACCGTTGAGACGCTCTCATTGATTGTTGTTGATGTTGTAGAAGGTGTTGAAATTGTAGCAGGAACTGATAGAATAATGGGTGTTGTCGTTGTAGAAGAAATGGTGACTGAACTTGCATCCGTTGAAGTGATTGATTGAGCAGCTATTGGAGTTGTAGTAGAATCTGTTGGGATAATGGTTGCTGACGTTGTAGGAGTATCTGTGATTATTGATGAAGGAATTGTTGGAGTTGTAGTTGCCGTTGTTGTAATCTGAAGGATACCATCCTTAATAAGACCATCTATGTCATTTCTCATTCTCTCACATCCATTAACAGCAATGTTGCAATATCCGCAGCCGAGCTCACATCCGGGGAACACTTGGCATCCTAATAGCTGAGCTTTGATTTCAACCAGAGGTGTTCGGATTTGTGCAACACTGTTGATCAATGTGGATGGTTTGCCCTCCTCAATAGCATTAATCTTGGGCCGTTGTGACTAGGCATTGGATTTCTTGTAACATTTGGAGGAGGTGCAAAATTGAGAGCTTTTGAATCCACCAGATCTTGGACTTTCATTTGTAGGGCCCTGCATTTTTCAGTATTATGCCCCGGTGCGTTTGAGTGGAATGCACACCTGGCATTTGCATCATAGTTCTTTGGCATATTGGTGGGATCCGGAGGTGCCAATGTCCTTAACTCAACTAGGTTGAGCTTCAGGAGTTCTGGCAAGAGTAAAGCATATGGCATTGGAATTGGGTCAATTACTCTGTTCGCCTGTGATGGCCTTTGCTGGAAAGGACGCTGTTGTTGGTTATTGTTGTTGTTGTACGACCTTTGTTGCGGATAATGAACTTGTTGTTGATACTGTGGCTGTTGTTGTTGAGGATATGATGGTTGCTGTGGAATTGGAGCTAGAATGGTAACTGCTGCTACTGACCGGTGAACATACTGAGGCCCGGCCCTTCGGGGTCCCACATAAGGCTTTCTAGGATTGCTGGATGAACTTGCACCACTGTCGGAAATTTTGCCCATCTTTAAGAGGCTTTCAATCCTCTCACCAGCTATGACCACATCAGCAAAACTGGTAGAGGAGAAGGCAGCCAATCTATCAATATAGGTCCCTTGCAATGTATTCATGAACATGTCAGCCATTTCCCTCTCTGACATGGGTGGTTGGACTGCAGCAGCGAGCTGTCTCCACCTTTGGGCATATTCGCTGAAGCTCTCTTTGGAAGACTGAGACATGCCCATTAGAAGAGTTCTATTGGGAGCCATGTCCAGGTTGTACTGATATTGTCTGATGAAAGCTTCAGCCAAATCTTTCCAGCATCTTATGGTGGCCCTAGACAAATGTGAATACCACTCTCTCGAAGCTCCAGTCAGATTGTCCTCAAAGTAGAACATCCATAGCTTTTCATCCATGGTATACGCTTTGAGTCTTCCCAAGAAAGACTACAGGTGAGTTCGTGGACAGGAGGTACCATTGTACTTTTCAAAGCATGGGGGTTTGAATTTGTGGGGAATTCTCACCCCATCCACCAGCCCCATGTCCATCACATCGAAGCCCAAGGAATTCTGAGACTTCAAAGATCTTAACTTCTCAGCAATTTCATCCAATCTCCTGTCATATACTTCATCTCCAGCCCCCATAACAGTAAACTGTTCTTCTTGGGGATCTTCTTGCAAGATTCTCCCCCCAACAGTATTACCTTGCACATTTCTCGGGATGTTAACTTCTGGATCCAGATGAGGTCCAAATACTGGTGGGTCAATACGAGGCTGGCCCCGTTCATTGTTACTAGTTCCTCCTGTTCCAAGATGAGGCTCCTCAGGAGTTTGTCTTTCCACCAGCTCTCTTAACCTTTCTTGACTTTGGGCTAAGCCAGGCATCACTGCCATGAATTGAGACATCTGATTTCTCATCTCCAATCTCTCATTGGTCATCTGATTTCTGACCTCAGTCAGATCCTGCTGTACTTGTTCCATTTGAATACCAGGAAGGTTGTTACGAGTCGGATACCGGTGCGCGCGGTTGACAGGGTACACTCGGCGACGAGCAATGTTTCCTGGCATCACAACAAAGTTAGAAACAACAAATAACAACAAAACCTACAAAACAAAACAAAAGTTAGTATGCAATGCAGTATGCTTATTTGTTTTCCAAGGTATCCGGTTTGGTTCTTGGTTTTGACCTTTCCAGACCTCGAGGAAGATGTTTGAGGTTGTTAAGGGAAGTCCCGAACAAAAACAAACCCAAAATATATTACAAATGATGGAGCAATACATAGTCTGTTTTTCAATACATGCCCTTGAAGGGTAAAAATACAATAAAAGGGAAAGTACATCAAATGGAAACAACAACAAACAAAGAATCATACATCCAGTCCAAACTCATCCTCTTTGACCTCCTTCAGGAGTGCCTCAGTCACTGGACCAGCTGGGTGCTCTGTAATGGTCCTAATGAGGAGGTTCATAGTAGCAATGGCAGTGGTCAGCTTCTTATGCCTGTCTTGGTCCTTTGATCTCTTCAATCCTGCTCTGAGCTTCAACTCTGATATCTCCTTCTGAGCTGCCAATAAAGCTTCATGCTGCTTCTTCTCATTGGCCTCCAGCTGCTCAATCTTGGCTTGAGTCTTCTGGTCTTCTTGTGTACGGGCCTCAGTGATCCTGACCCACCTAGCCTGACTCTCTTACAGATAGAGCTCAGTCCTAGCCTTCTGAATTTTGGCCTTTTTACAGGCATTCTTCAATATTTGCTCCTCAGCTCTTGCTTTCCTGATGTAGTCCTCTGTCTTCTCAATTTTGGTAAGATGCTCCACCCTAAGCTTTTCCAATCTCTCAATATCCAGACGACCATCACTTCTTTCCCAAAGAGTCTTTTTCAAGGCTTGAGATAAGTTCTCATTCCTTTCCTTCAGCTTCTCAAATTCTTCTAGGCTGACAGTTGCTGCTGGCTGTACTGTAGATGGTCCAGGTATGTCTTCCAAGATGAAAGGCATTATGGTAATTTGAGCTCTAGTACGGGACCAGTCATAGTACTGAGCTGAAGCAACATTATTACACCTTCCAAGGATAGCTACCCCCTTTGTCTGGATGTTGTCCCAAGCTCAGGATGCTTGTCTGACAGCAGCTGAATTAGGTTTCACTTCACAATACAGGGTCTCAGCTAAATCTTGTCCTCTGGGAGGGTGAACCAAAGCATAGTCCAGTTGTCTTTTAAACAGCAAAGGATTGTAGTTGATGCAACCCTTTACTCCTATCAGAGGCACATTCGGGTATTGTCCACAGCTGGTGATAATGTGCTTGCCTTTGGTGCTCTGGGTGCACCATCTGATATCATCTGAAGTCAAGGCAATGAACCTCTTAGCCCAATTCTTCTACTGGTGGGGATTCAAAAAGGTGTCTGACTTAGGCAGATGTCTGAGCAGCTAGGTGTAAAACAAAGGAGCACAACATCTTACCAACTTCCCCCTTTGTTTCTCATTCCTCTGATGAATGGAGTAGTAAAAATCTCCCAGTAATGTAGGTACTGGGTTCTTCAGGAGAAACAAATGGATGGCATTCCTGCTGACAAATTTGGGCTCATCTGCAAACAGTATAGCCCCATATATGCTGAGGGCTAATAGTGCACAGACTGCCCTCCACTCTCCCATTGAAACCTTTAGGATGGCCTGAGAAATCAAGAAGTCCAAATGCAAACCAGGGATCCCAGCTTTTGTTGTCATACTTTGTTCAATCAAGGCAGGTTCCAAGTACAATGCCTTTGCTATCTCTTCATTTCTGGGAGTTGGCATCTCTGGGTTGAAAGGGATTCCACCCCTGACAGGTACTCCAATCAATGAAGAAAACTCCTCCAGCAGAGGCCCTAGCTGAAAGTCTGGAAAGTTGAAGCATCTCAAAGGAGGGTCATAAAACTGCAAGCATGTGTGGATCATGCTCCTCTGAGAAGGGTCAAGGTCCATAACCATATCCAGGATATCTCCATGGTGCTCTCTAAACAGTGGGATGTGGTCAGGTGTGATAAGTGACTGGACCTGCCTGATACCAGTCAACACAGGCTCAAAAAAGTGGTAGGATATGTTGCTCTTCCTGGGAGTAGTCATGAGTGCTGCTGAAGAAACTGAAGATGAGTGCTGATGAAGATCACAGACTGATGCTGGAGATGAGCCACTGACAGGCTAATGCTGGTGATGATGAAGATAGCTGAAGCAGATAACTGATGAAGACAGTTGAAGCAGAGGTCTATGCAGAAGAAGGGGTCAAAACCAAACCAGATATGATATGGATACCCTGAAAAGCAAATAAACAAATGTTAAATGATGCAATATGATATATGCAAATGATATGCAAGGGTTTGTGATCAGGTTGGATCTGATTATCTGCCTTGATATAAGTCCATGTGTGTTCAGAAAAGTCCAGCTGAAGGCTTAGTAATCCAGTAACCAAGGTGGGGGACTCAAATAAAGAGTCACATGTCCAGGGTTTAATCACAAGAACAAAATGAGGTACTCTTAAACAAGACAGTAACAGGGTATGATGTGGCCAAGGGTTCCTGCAAACCTGTAAATAGCCCAACCCCCTCACAGGTAGTGTTCTAGAACAAGGATCCTCAGACTTGGATCAGTTATGAGAAGTGTAAACACTTCTAACCCGGAGGTACAGTGTTTACAATAACCATAAAAGATCCTCCTCTAATTCACCTCAGCTTCTGAAGGTCATAATA
The DNA here is from genome assembly GCA_963966055.1 of Lathyrus aphaca. Taxonomy (NCBI): domain Eukaryota; kingdom Viridiplantae; phylum Streptophyta; class Magnoliopsida; order Fabales; family Fabaceae; genus Lathyrus; species Lathyrus aphaca. The sequence goes on along the minus strand of OZ014519.1, from coordinate 95,904,944 downwards.
AAGGTCATCCAGACTTAGCAGGCTTCCCAGATAGCCCTAGCACTACAGGAAATCTGTAGCACAGAGTTCTCAAAAAGAAACCCACATCTGAATCGTGTTTCATATTCCCGCACCAGACCGAAATGGAATGGGAAAGAACATGAACCACTCTAGCCTAGGTGTCACTCAGGTCCCAGGTACAGGACCTTAAACTCTCAATGGAACCCCACCCACCAAAACAACAAACCAGATCCAGCAATGATAGTATGACAGTATGATGTATAAAACTGTAAAGAAAGCAATAAACAAAATTGTACATAAAGCAGTAGATAAAATAAACACATAAACACACATAGCACATAACACCCCAATAAACACAATTCAAACAAGCGCTAGGAGGAACCCACAAAAAGAACCAGAAGCCCTGGTTACAGTATAAGGTTCCCCAGCAGAGTCGCCAAGTTGTCGCTCCCACCAAATGACACCTGGTCAGACGGGGTACAGACGCAAATGGTCGACGAAAGGGAGAGAACACACAAGGGTGAACTGAAAAGAAAAGAGTCGCCAGCTAGGCATTTTTATCCCGAAGGAAAGGTAATGCTGCATAAACCTAAGAAAAGATGGGTAAGACGGTCGCGAACCAGAGAAACTGAGAAAGGGGGTTGGTTACAACCTGGGAAGGTATTAGCACCCAGATTGTCCGCCGTACTCGACGGGATCCACGCTTAAAAGATTTGTGTTTTAAAGGGGTAATGTCAGTGCAATCTGTGTGTCAAAGCTGGAAAAGAATGCAAGTGTCAGTGCAAAAGAAGTGTGAAGTGAGATAAAAGAGTGTCAGTGTAAGGAAAGAATGGGAAGCTCAAGACTGTGAGGCTTAAAAAATATGCTGGAAGTGGGGGGGAATGACAGAGACTTTTGTTCGATAACTGTTAAGTTATGCCTACGTATCCTCTCGATCAATGAGGAAATCAGAACACCGTAGTTCGACTCAAAGAGACTGAAAGATAAATTGACTGACGAACTGCTTACTTGTCTATGCTCAAGTGTATGACCTGTCTGGCTCAAGTGCAAACTGTCTTGCATTAGACGGAAGAAGCGAGTTCTCGTTTGTGAGTGAATGAGATGAGAAAAGAATCCCGGAGGAGACGATTATTGTTTGTTTTTGATGTTTTCAATCTTTTATTGCTTTTTGGTGTTTGTCATAAGAAAATGAGCTTAAGCCTAAACCAAGGGTTAGTAAACTCACCACATCCTCCCTCTGATTAGGGGTAATGAGATAAACACCTCACACTTAATTACCATGATGTAGGATTAAGATCATTAACCTACTTGTGATTATTTAGATGTTTTTTGGATTTTTTGTTTAGTGTTAAGTAATGAGTTTAAGCCATAATCAAGGATTTAATGGACCCATTACACCATCCTAATAGAAGGATGATAGATGAGAACATTTAAGTTGAGGAAGGCTCCTCAACTTAATCCATGATTAGGGATTAACCTCATGACAAAACAAAGCCTTTATTAAAGTGGATTTTAGTTAATGGTAAGATTAAGAAGTGAATTTTATGGTTAGTAAGACAACTTGAGGGGGACTTGTCCATTAACACTAGGGTTAGTCCTTCTTAACCAATTAAGGAAGAATTAGAACCCTAATGCAAGGCCCAAGTTACAAGCTTGATGTCTTAGTGATTATTAGATGGATTGACTAAAGGTTTTAAACACATTAAGGGTTTAACACTTAGGATTAAAGTTATACACTTCATCCTAATAGAAGGATATAGGCATAACCTTAATCACAAAGCCTTAAAGCCTTAAGAATTTAGTCCTTGATTAAGAGATGAGAAGAGATGACATAAAGATTACACAAAGGTAAAACCTAATGGGGGACTAATCAAACCCTAATTGTGATCATGCTTGGGTGTTCCTAGGGTTTATGAGGCTTGCAAGAAGATCTTCAGGAGAAGCCACCAAGGAAGAAGCAAAATGGAAGGAGGAGAAGCAGAAAGAAGCAAGTCAACTTACTTCATTTAAGAAGATAAGTTGCTTGAAGAAAGAAAGTGAGTAAGGAACATGAATGAGCAATCTCACTCTAATACACATACAAAATGCAGCAAAGATGCATAAGACATATGAGAAGAAAATGTGAGAAGTGAAGGCAAATTCACTTCTCCAAGTAACTTACCACCTGAAAAGTTAGCAAAGGAAAATGAAATGGAATGAAAATGAAATGAGATGTAAAGATGAAAACCAAAACCAGAAGCATGTTCATGATGTTAATGATGCTAAGAGATAATACAAATGTATGTCATGAGATACAAATGATCATACAAGTGATGAAGATGCAAATGAAGCATGTAAGAAGCATGAAAGTTCATGTATGCACCTGAAATGAAATGAAAGCATAACATGGAAAATGAATGATGCAATGATCAAACATGATTCTAAAGTGTCCTAGGATGTCTTATGAGTCAATTGGATGCATAAAATGTCATGGCAAGTTCATGTATGCAAGCATATGAAGAATGAATGCAAATGAAGATACAAATTAGGGTTTATGCATAAGATACAAAGCAAAATTAAAAATCAGAAGCAAATGACAAGATGAAAAATTGAAAATGGGATCAAAGGTACCCTAAACCTATACAAGTTCACTGCCCAAAGGGGGAGACCTAACTCTTAACCCTAAAGAAGTTATGATTTTCTCAAGTTGGCTAGGGTTTTAGGATACCTCACAATGAAAAATGCCAAACAAAATGAAAATGAAAGATAAATTCAAACCAATTTTATCCTAGAAACTACATGACATGAAGAATGCAATGCAAAAATAACCATCATCAAACCCTTCATGGTTAGGTAGGAAGGATTTTTCTAAGTTAGGGCAAAAATATTGACTTTTAGGAGCCCTAATTCCAAAGAAAAATGTCAAAATAGGTCAAGAAGCAAAAAGAAATTTGTTTGAAGGGTTTGATAATGTTTCTAAATGTATCAAGATGCAATGTGATTTTTTTGGTGACTTTTAGAAACTTAAATGCTATTTTAATTAATTAATTACCATTAATCAATTAAAATAAACATTTAAATATTTTAAAAATTCGAAATTTATGCAAAAAATAAAATAAAAATTATTTTCAGAATGGGAAAAATATTTTAAGTCATGATGCAAAAAATGAAATTTTTTAGAAGTGTTTTACTATTTTTAATAAAATGTGGAAAGAAATGTAATTAAAATGAAATAAAAATATGAATTAATGGAAGTATGCTGATCCAGTTGCCCAGATTCAAACTCAAAAGGGAGGGAATTGACCAGCGCGCGCAAATGGACGGCTCACATTTAAACTACGCTAATTATGTCATTAAGCCCTAATCTGAACCCTAAACACTTTCAGGTGACCGGAACAGTGTTCCGGTCATCTTCTCCGGCTATCCACTTATGCTATCTCACTCTATACGTGACCCCAAGCCCTAAAACTCTCCAGAAATGATCCTTACACCAACCCCAACAAGAATCAGCCATCAAAATTCATTTATTCAACATCAAGAACATGAATCGAAGCAAAACGGAAAACATGGCAAAAATTTTAGAAGCTTGTGAAATGCTTATTTCTCAACTATTTTCGAAACCAAACACATCATGGAAATCAGGGGAACGCATAGAATCATTCTATAACATAAAATGAGAGTTCTGGAAAAATAAATGTCATGGCTACCTGAAGTTGAGCTTTCGAACTATGAGCTTTCTGGCCAGTTCTTTGCTTCAAATCCACTCCAATGACTCCCCTCAAGAGCTTGTGATGCTTGGTTGGAGTTTAAATGGCCTCAAAATGAAGTTGGCAGAAGTTCAGTTCATGAAATGTAAAAATCGTATTTTGGATATGGTGAGTTTCAAAGTAAAATGAAGGGTGGGAAATGATCAGTGATGTTTATGGAGTTGAATGGTGGAAGAAGTTTTGATGTTTGTTGGCTGAGTTATGAGATTCGATAACTTTTGCAAATTTGGGGATTTTTGTGTATGTTGTGTTCTTGGAGGTTTCAGCCTGTGTTCTCTCATGAAATGGCTTGCTTTTGGTACACATATCATGTTGGGATAGGTCAGAGGGTAGGTGATGGCCTATGTTGATTGGTATGGGCAAGTTGCCAAAATGTCAAGAGTTGGTGTACTTGAGGTATGGGTTGGTTAAGTGGTTGTTTCAAGGCATGGATCGAGTCAGCTTGGTTCAAGGATAACCATGGAAAAGGTTTTGTAGTGATTCAGCAAGAGTGTGAGAGGTTTTGATCCATTTTGCAAATTCATGAAGTTTTGGCCCCTTTTGGATTTTGTAAAGTTCAAGGCATGAAGTTTGGAATTTCTTTCGGCAATTCTGAATTATAGGTCATGTGTGATGTTTGTGTAATGGTTAGAAGTCAAATTGAGGTCACAAAATGCTTTGGCAAGTGTTTTTGCAAACTTCCCTCTTTGGTGCATAAGTGAAATTTAGTGATTTTTCCCAACTTTGCAAAGCCATAACTTGAGTTCTATGATGAATTAGATCAAGTTCTTGTACTTTTTGAAAATGGAATGATCCAATCTACAACTTTCATGACCAAGAATTTTTCATTTGAAGCATTTTTGAATCAAAAAGAGGAGGTTGAAAAACTTTCCCAAAATAGCAAGTTTGCATTACAAGTCACTTTCCCAAAATGGCAACTTTGCAAATGGCTTGAAATTCTTCAATTTTGTGAACTCCTAACTTCTTCTAAGATCAAATAAAGATCATATACACTAAAAAATATGGATAAGACCCTTTGGTTGGATGATTAGGGACCTCAGATGCCCTGATTTTGCACTGACTTGCTCAAGAAGTCATCTATTGATCAGATGCCTTCCCCATTGAATTTCTTCATGAAACTTGGTATGCATGATCCTCATAACATATAGAGACCAATAGAAACAATAATGACCAAAATATTTGGAGTTATGGCCTTTGAAACCAAAACCCTAATTTTAGGTCATCTGTGCAGTTAAACCTGGCTCTGCTTCCATGCCTTCCTCAGTTCTTGTGATTTTCTGACTTCTTTGATCTTGGGAGGATATAATTTGATGCTTGAACATTCATGGACCCTCTTGAGATGATTGAAGACCTTTGGAGTGGCTCAGATAGCTCAGGGATTGCTCAGATCACAAACCCTAGATGTAGATGACTTTGAACCAATGCAGTGAAGCAAAAATGTAATATGAGATGATATGATTGAACTTATGCTAATGAAAAGAATCACAAGCCATGGTGAAATATATGAGGGAAAATTTGGGGTGTTTACAAAACCAAAACCCTAATTTTGGTCATCTGTGCAGGAAAACCCTAGCTCTACCTTTATGCCTTTGCCATTCTTTGTGATTTCTTGACTTTCATGAACTTTGGGGAGAATATTATGATCATGGAACACACATGGACCCTATTAGAAAGCTTCAAGACCATTGGGATGGCTCAGATTGATTCTTGAATTGCTCAGATCACAAACCCTAGATGCAGATGAAAATGGAACTATGCAGTGAAACAAATATGCAATATGAGATGTAATGCTTATGTTAAAACAAAAATGAAAGTTCACAAGCCATGGTGTGAGAAAAAGTGAGGGAAAATTTGGGGTATTTACAGCTGCCCCTATTCAAGCATGAGTTAGCTGTGCAGGATGTAAGCGTCTGGCATAACAGACAAACAAGATAACTTGTGGTTGAATACCAAAGACAGTCTGAAATTTGCACTCGTTGGGGAGAAGAAGAAAAGGGATATAAATTGTAAAAGGTAGTATAGTATGATTATCAAATGAAGGCGATGGAGGACGACCATCGAGAAGAGGATGATTGTTTGGGATAAAAATGGTAAGTTAAGCAATGACGGGGGCGACCGACAAGCTGGGGAAATAAAGAGACCACGACGGGGACGACCATCGGGTAAGGAAATAAAATTCTCTGGGGGTTTGAAGAAATGAGGAAAACATTAACGGGGACGGCCATCAGGTTTGGAAAGTAAAGTAAACAACGATGGGGACGACCATCGGGTTAAAGAATAAATGAAATATTTGATGAGGGACGGTCGTCAGAGGTGAAGGACGATCACCTAGCATGGGACGGATGCTCTTTATCACGACATAGGACGAATGTCGGATAGAAAAGATCAATGATGGGGACGGCCATCAGGTAAGCATGATGAAGGATGATCATCAGAGGTGAAGGACGACCACCTAGCAGGGGACGGCTGCTCTTTATCACGACATAGGATGAATGTCGGATAGAAAATATCAATGATGGGGACAGCCATCGAGTAAGCATGATGAAGGACGATCATCAAAGGTGAAGGACGGTCACCTAGCAGGGGACGACTGCTCTTTATCACGACATAGGACGAATTTCAGATAGAAAAGATCAATGATGGGGACGGCCATCGGGTAAGCATGATGAAGGACGATCATCAGGAGGTGAAGGACGGTCACCTAGCAGGGGACAGCTACTCTTTATCACGACATAGGACGAATGTCGGATAGAAAGGATCAACGATGGGGACGACCATCGGGTAAATGATGAGGGACGGTCATCCAAAAGGTGAAGGACGATCACCTGGAAGGGGACGGCTGCCAAAAGTATCACGACATAGGACGAATGTCGGATAGAAGAAAGTTGTTTTGTTGACGACTTACTGGGGAATGGTAAACACGGACAAGTGCTTACACCTTCAAAAATAAAAGATATAAGTGTTTTGACAGTGTGTATAGATTAAAGACGCGGACGAGCATCCTTAGAACCACGATACAGAAGAGTATCGTTAGAAGCAAACGCTGACACATGTTTAAGGATGATGATACAAACGAGTGTCAATCGGTTAAGCAAGGAACACGGACGAGTGTTGAATATGCTGAGGAGTGATATGTACCAGATACGGACGAGTATCAAAGACTTCTGTATAAGTATGTATAAGTATTGATCTGTTGGTGAAGTATGTGCCAGACATGGACGAGTGTCGAAAGATTGGGTAAGGGACATAGACGAGTGTTTGAATTGCTGGGGAAGTATGACACGGATGAGTGTCGAAAAAACAAAAGAATATATACAAGTTATGAACAAATATATGTTCTTGAGAGTGCATAAGGTATTTTGGTGACCTTCGGGGGATAAGATGACACGGATGAGTGTCGAGAAGAGCATGTATAAATATAAACAGGTATCTGTGTCTTGAGAGTGCAAAAGGGATGCTTTGGATTTTATCTGAAGGAGATATGAGTTTTGTATATTATTGATGAAATGATGATGGTATTTACAGGTGACTGGCTCGAACCTGGCTTGTGATCATGCAAATGTTTGATTTTTGTCGTAATGCTACGTATTAGACGGAATGCTACGCTTATTTCGGTAAATATGATACGAATGATATGATTATGAAAAATGAGAAATTGATCCGAGACTCGGATCATGTGGGGATAAAGATCTTTGGCTGATCTGCTTGCTCTAATAGGGAGGCAACTCTGTGGGGAACCAATTCCACCAACTCTGCTGAGGATGAGAGAAATCTGGTATCTCTGGTGGATAATAAAGGTTCTTAGATCACTTTGTTGTGGAAGAGTTGTCAGGCCTTGCTCGAGAGATCCAGCTCGGGGAGGAGATAACTTCTGGAAAGTAGTGTGTTGGGGATGTAATGCTTGATCTTCCCCATGTTGCGAAAGATTGTTTGTCTTGAGTACCTGCAACCTGTTAAGACAAAGGAAAACGCACAAGTGTCCTGAGGTATCCCTAACCAGATTCCGTCATAGGAGTTAGATTTACCTGAAAGTAAAATATTTCCTGCAAGCATTTGTTAAAATTGGCTCATATGTTTTACGCAATTGTTGTATTATGAACATTGGACATTTTGCAAAAAATGTACAAAACAAAGTGTGACTGAAAACTCTGATTTTATTAATTTGTGTGCCCTGAATTGGCAAGTATAGTCAAAGAAGCATATCCCCTGATAAGAGGAGATCGCTGTAAATTGAGAAAATAAAAGTGTTGGCAATTTTGAAGATGACGCTCCAGTGAGCTTCCTTTGCTATGACCTGTATGACCTTGACGTTCTTCTTATCTTGCTTTCTGAAGAAGGCTGATTCTGACTGACGCTTTGTCCTTTCGGAGCCTGCCATGTTGTAAGTGATACAGACGAACTCAGAATGCAGTTGTTCGCTTATTCCCTGATTTTGCGTGGATCGCCCTCTCGGGTTTTCAATCCACCGGGATACCCATTTTTGCCTGAGCTGTCCAATGCGGCTTTTCAACTCAGCGGGTGCAAATTTTTTTATTTTTCCCTTATTTTTGCCCGAGTCTTTTATTCTGTTTTTGACTCGCCGGGATGCCCTATTTTTGCCTGGACTTACAATCTGTTTTTATGTCTAACGGGTCTTTTTATGCGAATTATTTTTTAACTGCATCTGAATTCACAGGAGACGGGAAGTCTTCACCATCCATGGTTGCGAGCATTAGTGCTCCACCCGAGAAGACTTTAGTTATCACGTAGGGACCTTCATAGTTTGGTGTCCACTTGCCCCAGTGGTCTGTATGAGGAGGAAGGATTCTCTTCAGAACAAGCTCTCCCACTTGGTATTCCCGAGGTCTGACTTTCTAATCGAAGGCCTTCTTCATTGTCTTCTGATATAACTGCCCATGACAGATTTCAGCCAATCTTTTCTCTTCGATCAGATTCAGTTGATTGTACCGAGACCGGACCCATTCTGCTTCGTCCAGTTTCACATCCATCATTGCCCGTAAGGAGGGTAGCTCAAATTCAACAGGTAGGACAACTTTCATGCCGTACACAAGCTGATAGAACGTTTCCCCAGTAGATGTTCTGATTGAGGTTCGGTACCCATGTAAAGAAAACGATAACATCTCATGCCAGTCTTTGTAGGTGACTACCATCTTTTGCACAATCTTCTTAATGTTCTTGTTAGCTGCCTCAACATCGCCATTCATCTTTGGCCTGTAAGGAGAAGAGTTGTGATGTTGGATTTTGAAGTCCCGACAAAGTTCTGCCATCATTTTGTTGTTCAAATTGGAACCATTATCGGTAATGATTCGCTCGGGAACTCCATATCGACAGATGATGTCTATTTTCAGAAATCTGGCTACCACTTGTCTGGTGACGTTTGCATATGAAGCTGCTTCAACCCATTTGGTGAAGTAATCAATGGCTACCAGGATGAATTGGTGACCATTTGAAGCAGTCGGTTCAATATTTCCAATCATGTCAATGCCCCACATGGCAAAGGGCCAAGGTGAAGACATTACGTTTAAAGGATTCAGAGGCACGTGCACTTTATCTGCGTAGATCTGACACTTGTGGAATTTTCTGGCATAGGCACAACAGTGTGCGTCCATTGTGATCCAGTAGTAACCCGATATTAACAACTTCTTTGCCATTGGATATCCTCCGACATGGGTGCCAAAAGACCCTTCATGTACTTCGTGCATCAGTAGGTCTGCTTCCTTCTTATCAACACATCTAAGTAGGACCATGTCGAAGTTTCGCTTGTATAATGAACCATCAGCATTGAGGAAGAAACTGCCGGCCAAACTTCTTAATGTCTTCTTATCATTTGACGATGCCCCATGTGGGTATGTCTGATTCTCCAAGAAGCATTTGATGTCATGGTACCAAGGCTTGTTGTCACTAGCAGTGTCCACAGAAAATACATATGCCGGTCTGTCCAGTATGGATACCAAAATCTGAGGCACGTAATTGGCAGCTTGAACTTTGATCATGGAGGAAATGGTAGCTAAAGCGTCTGCAAACTGATTCTCGTCTCGAGGGATGTATTCAAGTTTGACTTTTGTGAAGAAAGTCAATAATCTCCTCGTATAATCATGGTATGGAATCAGATGCTCCTGATGAGTGTACCATTTGTCGTTGGTCTGATTGATTACCAAAGCTGAATCTCCGAATACCTTCAAGGTTTTGATCCTGAGGTCATTGGCTTCCTCAAGACCCATGATACAGGCTTCGTATTTTGCTTTGTTGTTAGTGCAGGCAAAGGTGAGTTTTGCCTAGAAAGGCATATGAACACCTTTAGGTGTGATAAGTAATGCACCAACTCCGCGACCGTTACAATTAACTGCCCCGTCAAACATCATAGTCCATGCTTCTTCTGGGTCAGGCCCTTCAGTGTGAACTGGATCTTCACAATCTTTTTCTTTTAAGAATATGATGTCTTCATCAGGGAAGTCAAATCTCATGGGATGGTAATCATCAATGGGTTGCTCAGCCAGGTTGTTAGACAATACACTGCCCTTGATGGCTTTTTGAGAAGTGAACTGAATGTCGTACTCCGTTAGAATCATTTTTCGTCTTGCAACCCTTCCGGTAAGTGCTGGCTTCTCAAATATGTACTTGACGGGGTCCCTCTTTGAGATCAATAGAGTAGTATGAGTCAACATATACTATCTTAGTCGGCGAGCAGCCCACGCTAAAGCACAACAAGTTTTCTCGAGCAGTGAATAACGTTGTTCACAGTCGGTAAACTTTTTGCTTAGGTAGTATATTGCATACTCTTTTCGACCAGACTCGTCATGCTGGCCCAACACACACCCCATTGACCCTTCTAATACTGTCAGGTACATTATCATAGGTCTTCCTTCAATTGGAGGCATGAGAATTGGAGGTTCTTGCAGGTTCTTGCTGGTACTCCTTGATTTTGTCAAAAGCTTTCTAACAATCGTCGTTCCACCTGACTGTTTGTTCTTTCCTTAATAGTTTGAACAGGGGTTCACAGGTTGCAATGAGATGAGATATGAACCTTGAGATGTAGTTCAATCTACCTAAGAACCCTCAAACTTCTTTCTCAGTCTTAGGTGCAGGCATTTCCTGAATGACTTTGACTTTGTCGGGATCAACCTCAATTCCCTTTTCACTTACAATAAAACCCAGCAGCTTACCAGAACGTACCCCGAATGTGCATTTGTTGGGGTTCAATTTCAACTGATATTTTCTCAGACGCTTGAACAACTTCAGCAGGTTCACCAGATGATCTTCTTCAGTAAGCGACTTGGAAATCATATCATCCACGTAACATTCGATTTCTTTGTGGATTATATCGTGGAATAATGTTACCATAGCCCGCTGATATGTCGCACCGGCGTTATTCAGTCCAAACGGCATTACCATGTAACAAAATGTGCCCCAAGGTGTGATGAAAGTTGTTTTCTCCATGTCCTCGGGTGACATCTTGATCTGATTGTATCCAGAAAATCCATCCATGAAAGAAAATACCGAGAACTGAGTTGTGTTGTCCACCAATACATCAATGTGAGGTAATGGGAAATCATCCTTTGGGCTAGCTCTGTTCAGATCCCGATAATCCACACACATACGCACCTTGCCATCCTTCTTAGGCACAGGTACAATATTAGCAACCCACGGCGGGTAACTAGTTACAACAAGGAAACTGGCGTCCCACTGTTTTTGTACTTCTTCCTTAATCTTCATGGCCATATCTAGGCGAGTGCGGCGCAACTTCTATTTAACTGGAGGGAAATATTCTTTCAAGGGTAGCTTGTGCATGACAATATTTGTATCTAGACCTGGCATGTTTTGATAGGACCAAGCAAAGACGTCGACATATTCCCAAAGCATACTGATAAGCTGTTCCTTTACTGGAGCTTGCAGACTGGCCCTAATCTTCACTTCTTTCACCTCTTCCTCGGTACCAAGATTAACAGTTTCAATTTCCTCCTGATGAGGAGTAATCACCTTCTCTTCTTGCCTCAACAACCTGGCTAACTCTTCAGGCAACTCATAGTCTTCATCGACCCCTTCATCTGCTTGATTAATTGGATTGTCGAAGTCATACTAGGTCATAACAGTGTTGTTGTCAGTGCAATCTGGAGGATTATCTCTGCAAGGGTTGAGATTTGTTCTTTTTAGTGATTAATTTTAATCTTATTTAGAAAAAGAGTGTGAATGAAGTTATTATTTTGAAAACATTGCCATTTTATTGTTTTGTGCGAAAAATAACAAAAATGAAAAGACAGTGAACGAAAAAGAAAATTGTTGGCAAAAGATGTCCATTGTTCATTGATATTCCATTTGCACAAAATACTAATATGGCCCTATTACAAAATGAGTCCTGACACCTTGGGCAAGATGCAGGACTTGATGCATGCTAAAGCAGGAAATAATAATTACTCTGTAGGAGTAACTCTTATAATTTCCTGGGAAGACCAGTTAAGGAATTATTGGCCCGGGATCCTTGGACGAATCCAGCTCTCCAGGTTGAGGTCGCTTTCAGCCTCGTCTTCCACGTTATTGACAGCATATGGGGTCAGCATTCCTCCACTTACGAATTTGGGCTCTTTAGCAACCTCTGCTTGGTTTTTTCGGACTAGTTTGTAACCCAAACCGAACCTGTCCTCCTTCTTCTCCACAAGTAGTAGCTTGCCCCAGCCTTAGGTGTTTCCATCTTCAACAACCTTCCAAGCTTGTTGGTAGGAGACAATTGAAGTACCCATCCTATCCTCCTGGGATGAAGCAAATACTTCAGTTGTCGCCTCATTGACGTTTAGTGCTTTGAAACCTTGGCTCATGGTCTCGTGGATTTCACCATCCATCTCAATGTATTTGTAGGTAGCCAGATGGCTAACAAAAATGTCCTCTTCACCACAGATTGTGATAATTTGCCCTTCCCACTCGTATTTTAATTTCTGGTGAAGGGTCGATGTAACTGCGCCAGCGGCGTGAATCCATGGTCGACCCAACAAACAGCTGTAGGTCGGCTGAATGTCCATCATGTAGAAAGTAGTTTGAAAGACCTTTGGGCCAATTATCACATGCAACTCCACTTCTCCAAGAACAGACCTCTTGGAACCATCAAAAGCTCTAACCACTAGATTGCTTGGTCGGAGAGCTATACCGTCATATTAAAGCTTAACAAGGGCTTTCTTTGGCAAGACATTAAGTGAGGACCCAGTGTCAACTAGAACATGTGAAAGCAAATCCCCTTTACACTCTAGAGTGATGTACAAAGCTTTTTTGTGATGACGACCTTCCGCAGTCAAATCAGCATTGGTGAAGCCTAGTCCATGACTAGTATTAACATTAGAAACCACCGCCTCTAGTTGATTCACCGTGATCTCCTCAGGCACGTAGGTTGCGTGCAGGACTTTAAGTAATGCATCCCGATGAGCTTCAGAACACAATAGCAATGATAGAATGGAGATCTTGGAAGGAGTCTGGTGGAGCTGGTCCACAACCTTATAATCGCTTCTCTTGATTATCCTAATAAATTCATCCACGTCCTGATCAAAGGACGTCTTATGAGCCTCTTTCAAAACTGGTTCTTCAGGCACTACATTTTTTCCTTTAGCTTTGGCAACAGCCTCTGCCTCAGTGTTAACTCTTGGAATTTGTGACGCAAAGAGGCGTCCGCTTCGAGTGAAGCCTCCGCCTCCCCCGACATTATCGACCTGTGGTGTGTGAGTTGAAGAATCAAGAGAGACTCTCTCCCCGTTGCAGTAAAGGTCTGAACCATAGTGCCATGGTACAACATTATCTTTTTCATATGGAATAGGTCCATGTACCGTGATGGTGACTGGACTGACTGCAGCCGAAGTAGGAACTGTTATTGTCTGTGGATCGCAATATATGGTAACAGGACTTCTGACTGGTGGTGGTGGTGGAAGACTGAAGCTTTGTTGTTACTGAAAATTGTTGGAATCAGGGACCATTGTTGGGTCGTAGTATATGGTGACTGTGGAGATGTCATTATTAATGGTTGCTGTAGTTGTAGAAGTGGATGCAGTTGAACTAACATTTGTTGAAGTGGTGGAAGAGATGATTGTTGACTTTGTAGACGAGTCTGTCGTGTAAACACCCCAAATTTCCCCTCACTCATTTCACCATGGCTTGTGATTCTTTTCATTTGCATAAGTTCAATCATAGCATCTCATATTGCATTTTTGCTTCACTGCATTGGTTCAAAGTCATCTGTATCTAGGGTTTGTGGTCTGGGCAATACCTGGGCCATCTGAGCCACTCCAAGAGTCTTTAATCATCTCAAGAGGGTCCATGTATGTTCAATAATCATATTATATCCTCCCAAGATCAAGAAAGTAAAAAAAATCACAAGAACTGAGAAAGGCATGGAAGCAGAGCCAAGCTTAATTGCACAGATGACCTAAAATTAGGGTTTTGGTTTCAGAGGCCATAACTCCAAATATTTTGGTCATTCTTGTTTCTATTGGTCTCTATATGATATGAGGATCATACATACCAATTTTCATGAAGAAATTCAATGGGGAAGGCATCTGATCAATAGATGACTTCTTGAGCAAGTCAGTGCAAAATCAGGGCATCTGAGGCCCCCAATCATCCAACCAAAGGGTCTTCTCCATCATTTTGGGTGTATATGATCTTTATTTGATCTTAGGAGAAGTTAGAAGTTCACAAAATTGAATAATTTCAAGCCATTTGCAAAGTTGTCATTTTGGGAAAGTGACTTGTAATGCAAACTTGTCATTTTGGGAAAGTTTTTCAACCTCCTCTTTTTTATTCAAAAATGCTTCAAATGAAAAATTCTTGGTCATGAAAGTTGTAGATTGGATCTTTCTCTTTTCAAAAAGTACAAGAACTTGATCTAATTCATCATAGAACTCAAGTTATGGCTTTGCAAAGTTGGGAAAAATCACTAAATTTCACTTATGTACCAAAGAGGGAAACTTGCAAAAACTCATACCAAGGCAAAATGTGACCTCTAATTGACTTCTAACCATTACACAAACATCATACATGACCTATAATTCAGAATTGCCCAAAGAATTCTCAAGTCTCATGCCTTGGATCACAAGTATCATAAGCCATTTATCATGAAAGTCACAAAGGGGAAATTCTTGCAAGAATGATTCTTAGGGGTTTGTTTGGTTTCTAATTAATCTCAAAGTATCATAACAACATCATATGGTCCACTTTGCTGCAAATTGCCCAAGGAATTTCACATGTCCATGACCAAAACTTAAAAATGCAACAAATTGTGAAAAAGGCAAAACATGTGACATCTCACCATTCATCCACTTCTGGTCATTCCAGAACATCCCATGGCCATCCTTGAAGCCAGCTGAACTCAGAGCAACCCTAAGATAGCTTCTGTCACAGCCCATACTTGAAGTACACCAACCATTGACTTTGTGGCCAATTGCCCCATGCCATTCCCACAGTACATGTCAATTCCTCTGACTCTTTCCAATAGTTTAGGATTAGTTTATGGATCATAAAACAAGCTTCACATGAGCTGAGAACACACACACAATCAGATTTCACAAAATTGGCAAAAACCTTCATCTCTTCGAAACTCCTTCCACAGCCACCACACTTCAATTTTTTCTTCACCAACAAGTCACACATCCTCTATAGAACCAAAATCAACCATTAAAACAGCCAAAAACATCACATACACAAACCTCAAAACCTGCTACACCAGAACTGAAACTTCCAAATCAGCCACCATCAAAGGTTTTGAAGCACCTCATTAGTCTCAGGAGGTTCAGAGGAGACTCTTTGCACGAAGGAGAGGTCTGGAAAGCTCACATTTGCAGTTCATCGTCTCAGGTAAGCTCAAGAACAAAACTTTTCAGAGCTTGTTTCTTTTGTTACAAAATGAAAATATATGTTATGCTGGTCATGCTGATACTCTTAGAATTAAAAATGATGAAGAAATGACTATTTTGTGGCTCTCTGAAATTTCACCCGTGAAAACATTTTGATTCGATTCTCCTTGTTCTTGAGTTGTAAATGATGTTTGAGGGCTGATTTGAATGGGGTTTGGGTAGAGCATCATTTCTGGGTGGTTGATTTGGGGTGGGGTGGCCTGTAGAGTGTTTTAGGGTTTTGTCCCGCCGGAGAAGATGACCGGAGCTCCTCTCCGGTCACCTGAAAGTGTTTAATTCCTAAACCCTAATTAATTTGCCAGATTGCTTCGTGGCCCTTGGATGAAGATTAGATTAATTTTTGAATGGCTCAGATTAGGTCACTTAACCCTAATTCAGTTTTATTAAATTAATTAAGTTTAATTAGTTTAATTAAATCAAAATGAATCTCAGCCCTTAAAAAACGCGCCAGTCAACCCTGGAACCCCAACTTCAAATCTGGATCATTAGATCTGTTTACTTTTCTATTTAAATTGATTTTATTTCATTTTCTTGTCAATTAATTTGTGCATTTTATTAAAAATAGTAAAATACATCAAAAAATTCTGAAACTTTTTATTAAATCTTTTATGAATTTTCTGAACCCAAAAATATTTTTATTTTTATTTTTTGCATTAAAAATTAATTTTAAATCATTTAAATGTTTATTTTTAATTAGTTAATGGAAATTAATTAATTAAAAATACATTTAGGTATTTAAAAATCCCAAAAAAATTCAGAGAGCATTTTAAAACATTTACAAACATTTACAAACTCACAAAGAAAATTTATTTTTGGTTTTGATCATACTTTGACAATTTTCATTTGAATTAGGGTTATTTAATTTGAATATTTTTAACCCTAACTTCAAAAATTCATAACTTTTGATCCAAGTTGAGTTTGTGAATGGTTCTTTTTGCATTGTGTTATACATTGTTTCAAGCATCTAAAAACATTTTTGTTTCATTTTTATCTTTCATTTTCCATTTGTTTGGCATTTTCCCTTTAGGATCATCTTTAAAACCCTACAAACTTAGGAAAATCATAAGTCCTTTAGGGTTTATCTTCTGACCTTCCCCTTTGGGTAGTGAACTTGTATGGGTTTAGGGTACCTTTGATCCCATTTTCAATTTTTTATCTCATGTTTTGCTTCTGATTTTGAATTTTGCATCTCATGTTGTACATAAACCCTAATCTTTGCCTTCATTTGCATTCATTCTTCATATGCTTGCATACATGAACTTGCCATGAAATTTTGTGCATTCACATGACTTCTAAGACATCTTAGGACACATTAGACTCATGCTTGACCATTTCCTCATCCATTTGCCATGCTTTTGCTTTCTTTTGATATCATATGCATTCATGGACTTTCATATGCCTCATTTTCATTCTTATCCTTTGTATGATCATCCCCATCTCTTGATGTGCTTTCATATCATCCCTTAGCATCATTTGCATCATGAATATGCTTCTGGTTTTGGTTTTCATCCTTGCATTCATTTCATTTTCATTTCATTTCACTTCCTTTGCTAACTTTTCAGGTGGTAAGTGTTTGAGAAGTGAATTTGCCTTCACTTCTCATAATCTTTTCTCATCTCTCTTTATGCATCCATTGCTGCATTTTACTTTTGTATTAGAGTGAGCTTGATCATTCATGTTCCCACCTCACCTTCTTTCTTCAAGCAACTTATCTTCTTAAGTGAAGTAAGTTGTTTTGCTTCTTTTGCTTCTCCTTCCTTCATTCTGCTTCTTCCTTGGTGGCTTCTCCTTGAAGATCTTCTTGCAAGCCTCATAGACCCTAGGAACACCCAAGCATGATCACAATTAGGGTTTGATTAGTCTCCCCATTAGTTTTACCTTTGTTTCATCTTTGTGTCTTCTCTCCTCATCTCTTAATCAAGGACTAAACCTTAAAGGTTTTAAGACTTTGTGATTAGGGTTATGCATGTATCCTTCTATTAGGATGGAGTGTATAACTTTAATCCTAAGTGTTAAACCCTTAATGTGTTTAAATCCTTTAATCAATTCACTTAATAATCACTAAGACATCAAGCTTGTAACTTGGGCCTTGCATTAGGGTTCTAATTCTTCCTTAATTGGTTAAGAAGGACTAACCCTAGTGTTAATGGACAAGTCCCCCTCAAGTTGTCTTACAAATCATAAAATCCATTCCTTAATCTCACCATTAACTAAAATCCACTTAAATAAAGGTCTTGTTATGTCATGAGGTTAATTCCTAATCATGGATTAAGTTGAGGAGCCTTTCTCAGCTTAAATGTTCTCATCTATCAACCTTCTATTAGGATGGTGTAATGAGTCCATTAAATCCCTGATTATGGCTTAAACTCATTACTGAACACCAAACAAAATACCAAAAACACCTAAATAATCATAAGTAGGTTAATGATCTTAATCTTACATCATGGTGATTAAGTGTGAGGTGCTTACCTCATACTTAAGGCATTCTCATTACCCCTAATCAGAGGGAAGATGTGATGAGTTTACTAACCCTCGGTTTAGGCTTAAGCTCATTTTCTTATGACAAACTCCAAAAAGCAATAAAAGATTCAAAACACCAAAAACAAACAATAATCGTCTCCTCCTGGATTCTTTTCTCACCTCATTCACTCACAAACGAGAACTCGCTTCTTCCGTCTAATGCAAGACAGTTTGCACCTGAGCCAGACAGGTCATACACTTGAGCATAGACATGTAAGCAGTTCACAAGTCAACTTATCTTTCAGTCTCTTTGAGTCGAACTACGGTGTTCTGACTTCCTCATTGCACGAGAGGATACGTAGGCATAACTTAACAGTTATCGAACAAAAGTCTCTGTATATTCCCCCTCTTCCAGCATTATTCTTTAAGCCTCATAGTCTTGAGCTTTGCACTCTTTCCTTACACTGACACTCTTTCATCTCACTTCACATTTCATTTACACTGACACTTGCATTCTTTTCCAGCTTTTTGCACACAGAATAGCACTGACACTACCCCTTTTAAACACAAATCTTTTAAGCGTGGATCCCGTCGAGTATGACGGACAATTTGGGTGCTAATACCTTCCCAGGTTGTAACCAACCCCCTTTCTCAGTTTCTCTGGTTCGCGACCGTCTTATCCATCTTTTCTTAGGTTTATGCAGCATTACCTTTCCTTCGGGATAAAAATGCCTAGATGGCGACTCTTTTCATTCTTTTCCTTCGCCGACCGTTCGCGTCTGTACCCCTTCTGACCAGGTTTCATTTGGTGGGAGCGACATGTCGGAACAATTGTTTTTGAAGTTGTAGGAGGAGTGCTTGTTGTTGTTGTAGGAGGAATTGTTGATGTTGTAGATGCTGAAACCGTTGATGTTATCAGCAGGATACCTTCTCTGATAAGGCCACTGATGCCACTTCTTAAGCTTGCACAACCATTGGTGGAAACACTGCAAGATTCACAGCAGGCCTCACAACCTGGGAACACCTGACACCTTAAAAGCTGAGCTTTAACCTCAGCCAGAGGTGTTTGAATGCTTGCAGTATCTTCAATTAGGATCACTGGTTGATCTTCCTCAATTGCATTTATCATGGGCCCACCGTGGCTAGGCATAGGATTCTTTGTGACGTTAGGAGGAGGTGCAAAATTTAAGGCCTTTGAATCAACTAGATCCTGGACCTTCATATGCAAAGCTCTGCACTTTTCTGTGGTATGGCCATGTGCATTAGAATGGAAGGCACATCTAGCATTGACGTCGTAATTCCTTGGAAGGTTCTGAGGATCTGGTGGAGCCAGAGTCCTTAATTCAACAAGATTAAGCTTCAAAAGTTGTGGTAACAAAGTGGCATAGGGCATCGGTATAGGATCGATTACCCTGTTGACTTGAGATGGCCTTTGCTGGAAAGGACGCTGTTGTTGGTTGTTGTTGTTGTTGTAGGACCTTTGTTGAGGAAAATGTTGTTGCTGAGGGAAATGCTGTGGTTACTGAGTGTATTATTGTTGAGGTGATGGAGTGGGAATTGTGACAGCGGCAATTGATCTCGGCATATACTGGGGCCTTCCTCTGCCCATGTGTATTGAGTTGGTTTCACCCGACCTGCGAGGCCCTGCATAAGGTTTCCTTGTGTTGCTAGAGCTGGCGCCGTTATCAGAAATTTTACCCAAATTTAACAAACTTTCAATTCTTTCTCCTGCTATGACTACGTCAACAAAGCTAGTGGAAGAGAAAGATGCCAGCCTATCAATGTATGTCCCCTGTAAGGTGTTCATAAACATATCTGCCATTTCTCTTTCCGACATTGGAGGTTGAACAGCAGCAGCTAATTGCCTCCATCTCTGAGCATACTCTCTGAAGCTTTCTCTGGAGGATTGTGAGATACCCATTAGAAGAGTTCTATTAGGAGCCATGTCTAAATTGTATTGATATTGGCGTATGAAAGCCTCGGCCAAATCCTTCCAATTTCTGATTGTTGCCCTAGTTAGATGAGAGTACCACTCACGGGATGCCCCGGTCAAGCTATCTTCAAAATAGAACATCCATAGCTTTTCATCCATAGTGTAAGCCTTCAATCTTCCCAGAAAGGATTGAAGATGGGTGCGAGGGCAAGATGTTCCATTATATCTTTCAAAGCAGGGAGGTTTGAATTTGTGAGGAATTCTTACTCCCTCCACCAGCCCCATATCCATAACATCAAATCCTAAGGAGTTTTGGGACTCCAGAGACCTCAACTTTTCTGCAATCTCATCCAAACGACGATTATAGACTTAATCTCCTGCTCCAACTACAGTGAACTGTTCCTCCTGAGGGTCCTCTTGCAGGGCACGTCCTCCAGTATTACCCTGGGTATTCCTTATATCATTAATGTCAGGGTTGAGATGAGGTCCAAATTCTGGGGGGTTAGTACGTGGTTGCCCATGATCATTGTTGCTGGTACCCCATATACCTGGGTGATTTTCCTCAGGAGTTTTCCGCTCGACCAGCTCTCTTAATCTTTCTTGGCTTTGGGCCAACCCGGTCATTACTGCCATGAACTGGCTCATTTGAGCCGTCGTTTCAGTTCTTTCATTAGCCATCTGGTTTCTTACGTCAGTCGGATCTTGTTGAACCTGGTCCATCTGTAAGCTCGGAAGGTTGTTTCTTGTAGGATACTAGTGAATTCTGTTGATGGGGAAGACTCTCCTACAAGCAATGTTTCCCGAAACCACATCAAAGTGAGAAAACAACAACAAAAATACCTACAAAACAAAGAAATGATGTTAGTATGCAATGCAATATGTCTATTTGCCTTCCAAGGGTATCCGGTTTGGTTCTTTGGTTTTGACCTTCCAGACCTCAAGGAATGATGATGTTGAAGAGAAATGAAGCCCAAAGGATAACACAAACCATATATTACAAAATGTAAAGATACATAGTTCAGGATTACAACAAGTTCCCATGATGGGTCAAAATACAACAAAATCAACAAAAGTACAAACAAAATGAAGTACAAATACATAGAAATCAGACATCCAGCCCAAAGTCATCTTCTTTGACTTCCTTTAGGAGCCCATCAGTCACTGGTCCAACTGGATGCTCTGTGATGGTCCTGATAAGAAGGTTCCTGGTGGAAATAGCATTTGTCAACTTTATATACTTGTTTTGGTCTTTTGATCTCTTCAACCCCGCCCGGAGTTTCAATTCAGAGATTTCCTTCTGTGCTGCTAACAAGGCTTCCTGACTCTTCTTCTCATTAGCTTCCAATTGCTCTATCCTAGCCTGAGTCTTCTGATCTTCCTGTGAACGAGCTTCAGTAATTCTGATCCATCTAGCCTGGCTCTCTTCCAAGTAGTGCTCAGATCTGGCCTTATGAATCTTAGCTTCCTTGCAAGCATTCTTCAATACCAACTCCCCTGCTCGGGCCCTTCTGATGTAATCATTTGTCTTCTCAATCTTGGTCATATGCTCGATCCAGAGCTTCTGTAACCTCTCATTGTCCAGACGACTATCATTCCTCTCCCAGAGGGTCTTCTTCAGAGCTTCAGAAAGCTAAGTATTCCTTTCCTTCAACTTCTCAAACTCCTCTAGACTGACTGTAGCTACAGGCTCTTCTACTGATGGTCCAGGCACATCCTCCAAGGTGAATGGCATGCGGGTGATCTGTCCTCTGATGAGAGACCAATCAATGTACTGTGTTGAAGCTATGTTGTTTCACTTGCCAAGAATGGCAGTCCCTTTTGTCTGAATGTTATCCCAAGCCCAGGCTGCTTGTTGGGAAATGGCATGGTTATGCTGAATGTCACAGTAAAGGGTTTCTGACAAGTCCTGCTCTCTTGGTAGATGTACCAAGGCATACCTTAATTTCCTTTTGAACAGCAAAGGATTGTAGTTGATGTAACCCTTCACTCCAATCAGAGGTACATTAGGATACTGCCCACAGCTGGTAATTATATCTCTACCCTTGGTGCTCTGAGTGCACCACCTGATGTCTTCTGAAGTGAGAGCAATCATTCTCTTAGCCCAGTTTCTTGACTGATGAGGATTCAAGAAAGCTTCTGACTTTGGTAAGTGCCTCAATAGCCAACAGTAGAAGAGAGGTGCACAACATCTGACTAATCTTCCCCTCTGCTTCTCATTTCTTTGATGTATTGAATAGTAGAAATCACCGAGCAAGGTAGGAACTGGATTCTTCAGCAAGAAGAGATGGATATCATTCTTGCTTACAAACTTAGGCTCGTCTGCAAACAAGATGATACCATATATGCTAAGGGCCAAAAGAGCACAAACAGTTTCCCACTTCCCTGCTGCAGCATGACTGGTGGCCTGAGTAATCAAGAAGTCCAAATGGAGGCCTGGGTTTCCAGCCTTAGTGGCCATATTCTGATCAATGATGGTGGTTTCCAAATACAGAGACTTAGCTATATCCTCATTCCTAGGAGCAGTCATCTTAGGGTTGAAAGGAATCCCTCTCCTGATGGGGACACCCAACAACATGGAAAATTCCTCTAACAAAGGACCCAACTGAAAGTCTGGAAAGGTAAAACATCTGAGAGGAGGGTCATAGAACTGAAGGCAAGTGTGGATCACACTCCTCTGTGATGCATCCAAGTCCATGATCATGTCCATGATACCACCATAATGTTCCCTGAATAAAGGGACATGATCAGGAGTGATGAGTGTCTGAATCTGCCCGATGCCTGCCAGAGTGAGTTCAAAGAAATGATAGGTAATGTTGCTCTTCCTGGATGGGTCCATACTGATAATGGATGCTGAAGGAAACAACTGGGGAGAAATGTTGATGAAGACAACTGATGAAGATGCTGAAGAGAAGCTAGTTGATGAATATATCTGATGAAGATGGCGGGTGCAGAAGAACAGTCAAAACCAAACCAAATACGATGTGGATACCCTGTAAAACAAATAGACAAATGTTAAAATGATGCAAAATGATGTATGCAGAATGATATGCAAGGGTTTGTGATCAAGTGCTGGATCTGTTATCTGCCTTGATAAGGTCCATGTGTGTTCATAAGTCCAGATGGAGGTTAGAGAACCAGTAACCAGGTGGGGGACTCAAATAAAGAGTCACAAGTCCAGGGTTTCATAAGGATCAGTCCAAAATGATGTAACCTTAAAACAAATCTGGTAACAAGGTATGATGAGGCCAAGGGTTCCTGCAAACCTGTAAACATCCCAACCCCCTCACAGGTATTGTTCTAGAACAAGGATCCTCAGACTTGGATCAGTTATGAGAAGTGTAAACACTTCTAACCCGGAGGTACAATGTTTATATTAATCATAAAGGATCCTCCTCTAATTCACCTCAGATGCTGAAGGTCATCTAAAAAGGTCATCCAGACTTAGCAGGCTTCCCAGATAGCCCTAGTACTACAGGAAATCCGTAGCACAGAGTTATCAAGAAGAAACCCATGTCTGAACCGTGTTTCATATTCCCGCACCAGAACGAAATGGAATGGGAAAGAATATGAAGCCGCTCTATCCTATGTGTCACTCAGGCTCCCGGTATGGAACCTTATTCACTGAATATCCCTCCCACTAAGGCAAACAATAGATCCAGCACATGATATGATGACAATAGTATGAAATGCATAAAAACAGTAAACGAAAGCAATAAGTAAAGATGTACATAAAGCAATAAATAAAGCAATAAACAAAAGTACATATAACACATAACACCCCTATAAACACAAATCAAACAAACGTTAGGAGAAACCCACAAAAAGAACCAGAAGCCCGGGTTGCAAAAATAAGACATCCCCAGCAGAGTCGCCAAGCTGTCGCTACCAAAGATTTACATCTCGGTACAAGCGCGAACGGTCAATGAAAATGAAATGAATAGAGTCGCCAGCTAGGCATTTTTATCCGGAGGAAAAGGTAATGCTGCATAAACTTAGAAAGAGATGGATAAGACGGTTGCGAACCAGAGAAACTGAGAAAGGAGGATGGTTACAACCTGGGAAGGTATTAGCACCCAGATTGTCCGTCGTACTCGACGGGATCCACGGTTAAAAGATTATGTTTAAAGGGGTAGGTGTATGTGCTATCTGTGTGCAAGAGCTAAGAATAAATGTACATGTGTCAGTGCAAAAGGGTGAAGTGCTCAGGAACTGAGGCTTAAAAAAGAATGCTGAAAGAGGGGGAAGACACAGAGAATTTTTTTTGATAACAGTTAAGTTATGCCTACGTATCCTCTCGTGCAATGAGGAAGTCAGAACACCGTAGTTCGACCCAAAGAGACTGAAAGTGAATTGACTGTGAACTGCTTATTTGTCTATGCTCAAGTGTATGACTCATCTGGCTCGAGTGCTAACTGTCTTGCATTAGGAGGAAGAAGCAAATTCTCGTTTATGAATGAGTGTGATGAGAAAAGAATCCCGATATCGATATAATCAACTGAGCCTGATTGAAGAGAAAAGATTAGCAGTAATCTGTCATGGGCAGTTATATCAGAAGCGAATGAAGAAAGCCTTCAATCAGAAAGTCAGACCTCGGGAATACTAGGTGGAAGAGCTTGTTTTGAAAAGATTTCTTCCTCCTCATACGAACCACAGGGGGAAATGGACGCCAAACTACGAAGGCCCATTCATTGTAAAGAAAGAAAGTTTTCTCTGGTGGAACATTGATGCTCACTATTATGGATGGCGAGGATTTCTTATCTCCTGTGAATTCAGATGCAGTTAAAAAATACTTCGCATAAAATGACCCGCTGGACATAAAAACAGAATGTAAGTCCAGGAAAAAATAGGGCATCCCGGCGAGTCAAAAACAGAATAAAAGACTCGGGCAAAAATAAGGGAAAAAATGTACACCCACTGAGTTGAAAAGCCACATCGGACAACTCAGGCAAAAATGGGTATCCCGGTGGATTGAAAACCCGAAAGGGCGATCCACGCAAAATCAGGGAATAAGCGAACAACTGCATTCTGAATTCGTCTGTGTCACTCGCAACATGGCAAACTTCGAAAGGATAAAGCGTCAGTCAGAATCAACCTTCTTCAGAAAGCAAGATAAAAAGAACATCAAGGTCATACAGGTCATAGCAAAGGAATCTCACTGGAGCGTCATCTTCAACATTGCCAACACTTTTATTTTCTCAATTTACAGCAATCTCCTCCTTTCAGGGGATTCACTTCTTTGACTGTACTTGCCTATTCAGGGCACACAAATCAATAAAATCAGAATATTCAGTCACACTTTGTTTTTACCTCTTGTTTTTGTTTGCAAAATGTCCAGAGTTCGTAATACAACATTTGCGTGAAAACATATAGGCCATTTTTAATAAATGCTTGTAGGAAATATGAATTCTTAAGCAAATATAACTCCTATGACGGAATCCGGTTGAGGATACCTCGGGACACTTGTGCATTTTCCTTTGTCTTAACAGGTTGCAGGTACTCAAGGCAGACAATCTTTCACAGCATGGGGCATATCAGGCATTTCCCCAGCCAAGCCACCAATCGCATCATCAGCGGGACTCCATGACAAGAAGTATTTCCTCGCGAAGTTTTTATCCCCTAGAGGATCCCTTGAGGAATTCATCAATCCCCAGCGTATCGCTTGGACGAAGGAGTGGCAACAGATTACATCCCAGAAGTTATCTTCTCCCCAAGCAGGATCTCCCGAGAAATGCCTGGCGGCTTTTTCCCAGCAAAGTAACCAGGAAATTTCTATTCCCCGCCAAAGTTGCCATTTTCTCCCCAGTAGAGCAATGCCTGAAATACTTCCCCAGCGGAGTTGCTGAAACTTCCTCATCCCCAGCAGAATTCTCCCTCCGGACAGATAAACCAGAGATCTCTCTCCCCACAGGATCCGGATCTCAGATAGGTTGTCTCATTTGCATAATCATAGCATTCGCATCATTTTCCCCCAAACTAAGCGTAGAATTCCGTCTAATACGGAGCATTACGGCAAAAATTAAACATATGCATGATCATAAGCCAGGTTCGAGCCCATCACCTGCAAATATCAATATCACTTCATCAGCAATATATAAAACTCATATCCCCTGCAGATAAAAGACAAGACATCCCCTTTTCACTCTCAAGTACAGATTCCTGTTCATATTTATACATGCTCCTTTCGACACTCGTCCGTGTCATACTTCCCCAGCAGATCAATATTCGTACATACTTATACAGAATTCTTTGATACTCGTCAGTATCTTGTTTATATCACCTCCTCAGCAGCTCAACACTCGTCTGTGTTCCTTACTTAACCGATTGATACTCGTCTGTATCATCATCCTTAAACACGCATCATTGTTTGTTTCTACAGATACTCGTTTGTATCATGGTTCTAAGGATGCTCGTCCACATCTTTGGTCTATGCACACTGTCAAGCACTTACACCTTTTTATTTTAAAGCGTAAGCACTCGTCCGTGTTTTCATCCCCACAAAAACAAAACAACTTTTTCTATCCGGCATTCGTCCTATGTCGTGATAAAGAGCAGGTCGTCCCCTACTAGGCGATCTTCCTTCACCTTTGAATGACCGTCCCTCATTCATTCCCCAGTGGAGTCCCCATTGTTGGAACCTTCTATTCGGCATTCGTCCGATGTCGCGATATTTGTGGCAGCCGTCCCCTGCCAGGTGATCATCCTTCACCTCCGTCCCTCATCATTTTATCTGATGGTTGTCCCCATCGTTGATCTTTGTTATCTGACATTCGTCCTATGTCGAGATAATTCCCCAAGAGCAGTCGTCCCCTACTAGGTGATCGTCCTTCACCTCTTGATGATCGTCCTTCATCATGCTTGACCGATGGTCGTCCCCATCATTGATCTTTTCTATCCGGCATTCGTCCTATGTCGTGATAAAAAGCAGGCCGTCCCCTGCTAGGTGATTGTCCTTCACCATTGATGACCATCCCTCGTCAAATATTTCATTTATTCTTTAACCCGAAGGTTGTCCCCGTCGTGGCCCTTTTTTTCCTTTTCCTGTTGATCGCCCTTCATCAGTTTTACCCGATGGTCGTCCCCATCGTTGTTTACTTTACCCTTCAACCTGATGACCGTCCCCGTCAGTGCTTCCCTCATTTCTTTAACCCCCAGAGATTTCTATTTCTTTACCTGATGGCCGTCCCCGTCTTGGTCTTTTCTCTTTTCGATGATCTTCCTTCCTCACTTTGCCCGATTGCCGTCCCCGACGCGGTTTCTTTATTTCCCAACATGATGGTCGTTCCCGTCATTACTTTACTTACTATTTTCTCCTAGCAGTTGTCCTCTGCTCGATGGTCATCCTCCATCGTTTGTACTTGATAAGCATACTATAATTCCTTTTACAATTTATATCCTTTTTCTTCTTCTCCCCAGTGAGTGCAAATTTAGGACTGTCTTTGGTATTCAACCACAAGTTATCTTGTTTGTCTGTTAAGCCAGACGCTTACATCCTGCACAACTAACTCATGCTTGAATAGGGGCAGCTGTTAACACCCCAAATTTTCCCTCACTTTTTCTCACACCATGGCTTGTGATCTTTCTTTTTTTTGCATTAGCATAAGTATATCATATCCCACTGCATAGTTCATTTCATCTACATCTAGGGTTTGTGATCTGAGCTATCCAAAAAGTGATATGAGCCATCTCAAAGGTCTTGAAGCATGCCAAGAGGGTCAATGTGTGTTCCATGATCATAATATGCTCCCCAAAGTTCATAAAAGTCAAAGGATCACAAAGCATGGCAAAGGCATAGAGGCAGACTGAAGATTTCCTACACAAATGACCTAAAATTAGGGTTTTGGTTTCAGAGGCCTTAATCCCAAATTTTTTGGTCATTCTTGTTTCTAATGGTCTTAAAATGTTATAAGGATCATGTGTACCAAATTTGATGAAGAAATTCACTGTGGAAGTCATCTGATCATTGGGTAACTTCTTGAGCAAGTAAAGTCAAAATCAGGGCATCTGAGGCCTCCATCAAGGGTACCAAAGGGTCATCATCATAATTTTGAGTCTCTATGATCTTTATTTGATCATTGAAGTGGTTGGAAGTTCAAAAAGTTGAAGAATTTTGAGCCAAATGCAAACTTGCTATTTTTGGAAATGACTTGTAATGGAAACTTTCCATTTTGGGAAAGATATTCAACCTATTCTTTCATGACCAAAAATGCTTCAAATGAAAAATCCTTGGACATGGAAGTTGTAGACTATGTCTTCCAATTTTCAAAAAGTACAAGAACATGTCTTGATTCATCCTAGAACTCAAGATATGGCCTTTCAAAGTTGGCAAAAATCCTATAATTTTCAAATGTGCACCAAAGAGGGATTTTTGCAATTTCACTTGCCAAGTCATTTCATGACCTCTAATCAACTTCTAAACATCATACCAACATAATGCAACACATTTTGATCAAGATTGCACCAAAAATCACAATTTTCTATGCCTTACACTTCAAGAAACTCCAAAGAGGCAAAGTTGCAAAACATATTTTATCACTTGAATCAAAGGCTGCAGATCATCACAAACCATCCAAGGGCCATCCTTGATGCAAGCTGAGGCAGGACGTACAAGCCCCCAAGTCAGCTCTGACCCGTGCCCATACCTCATAGTACACAATCTTGACTTTTTGCAAAACACACCATACCAATCAAGATGAGATACAATAACTCTCTGGACCAATCAGCACTCTTTATGCAAGCCCTAAGGACCTCATTTCATAAGACACATTGGCATGAATGATCCCACAAATCAAGATTGCCAAAAATCCCCAAAACCTTCATCTCTTCGAATCTGATCACACAAGCCTCAAACATCAAAACAAACTTCACAAATCATCTCAAAATCCATCATAGAACACAAACCAACCCTTGCAATGGCCTGAAAATTTCTCAAACAAGAACACGATTTCTGATTTATCAGAACTGAAACACATAAACCAAGCCATATAAACTTGTTTCAAGCCTTTCAGAAGCACAAGGGGGGTCATTGGAGTGGTTTTGCACCAAAGGAAGATTCAAAAAGCTCAGAATCAGAAATCTCCATCTCAGGTAACCATCTTCAAACTTTTTTCCAGAATCTTGTTTTTAAGTTACAATATGAAAGAACATGCTCTCCTGGTCACAATGAGCTTTGAATGACTTGAAATGATGAAGAAATGAGTGTGTATGCTTGCTCTGAAATTTTTCCCGTGAAACATGTTCTTGTTTGATTCTCTCATTTGATGTAAAATAAATGAAATTTATGGTTTGATTCTTGTTTAGGATTGCTTGGGGGCTGATTCTGGAGAGTTAGGGGGTCTGGGGTGGCCTGTGGAGAGAGTTAGGGTGAAGAGTTGGCCGGAGAAGATGACCGGAGGTCTTCTCCGGCCACCTGAAAGTCATTAAGGGTTTAATTAGGGTTTATGGACAGTTTGAATTTCAACCTTTGGATATTGTTTGCCCGCGCGTATGGACGGCTTAGATGTCTCATTAAAACCCTAATTCAGTTTAATTAGTTAATTAGGATTAATTAATTAAATTTTGCCAGATTGGATCCTGACCCTTAAAACACACGCGTAGTCAACCCTTTCCCCCTAGGTTCAAATCTCAACCACTGGATCATCATACTTTCCATTTAATTCATTTTTATTTCATTTTTATTGCATTTCTTTCACATAATTTTTAAAAATAGAAAAAACAATTAAAAAAATCTCATTATCTGCATTTATGTTTCAAATATTTTTCTTAACCTAAAAACATTTTTTATTTTAATTTTTGCATTAAAAAAGTATTTTTAAAACATTTAAATGTTTTATTTAATTAATTAATTGATTTTAATTAATTAAATATGCATTTAAGTTTCTAAAAATCACCAAAAAAATCATGAAGCATTCTTAAACATTTAGAAACATTTTCAAACTCACCATACAAATTTCATTTTAGGTTTGATTACTTTTTCACAATTTTCTTTGAATTAGGGTTCTTAAATTTCACATTTTTAACCCTAACTTGAAAAATTCATTTCTGCCTAACCATGATGAGTTTGAACTTGATTCTTTTTGCATTGTTTTTAATATTGTATATAGTTTCTAGGTTATTTATCTCATATTTTTGAATTGCATTTTTAATTTGATTTGCATTTTCCCTTTAGAAGCACCCAAAAACCCTAGTTAACTTAGAAATTCCATAACTTTGCCTAGGGTTAGCTTCTGACCTTCCCCTTTGGAGTGTGATCTTGTATAGGTTTAGGGTTTGTTTGAGCTCAATTTCAATTTTTATCATGGTGAATGCTTCTGTTTTGGTCATATGCATCTCATGTTGCCTTAAAACCCTAATTTTGCATCTTCATTTGCATTCTTCTTTGCATATCATGAACTTATGAACTTGCCATGCCATTCCATTATTTTGTATGTCATCTTAGACATCTTAGGACATGTTTGAAACATTTATTGATCATTGTTGTATCATTTTGGCATGCTTTGCATTCATTTTATTTCATGAACTTCTGTGTGTTTTCCTGCTTCTAAACATGCTTCCATTGCATCCCATCCTTGTATGATCATTCATATGCATTTTGTATGACTTTGAATCATCTCATAACACATTTGCATCATGTTTACACTTCATTACATTCCATATGTATCCATGTGTTTTCATACTTCTAAACATGCTTCCATTGCATCTCATCCTTGTATGAACATTCATAAGCATTATGTATGACTTTGCATCATCTCATAACACATTTTCCTTGCATATTCACTTCTGGTTTTGGTCATTTAGATCATGATTTGCCTTATCTCCTTCCATTTCTTTCCTTATGCATTCATACTAAGATTCTAGGGGATTATGGTAAGTTGTTTGGGATGTGGATTTGCCTTCACATCCCACCTCTTCCCATCTCTTCATATGCATTATTTACTTGTATTTGAAGTGAACTTGCTTCACTTATTCTCTCTCATTCTTACTTTCTTTCCTTTAGGTTACTTATCTTCTTCAGGAAGTAAGTAACCTATTCTTCTTTCTCCTTCTCTTTTCATCTGCTTCTTCTTCCTTGGTGGCCATCTGAAGATCTTCTCTTTAAGCCTCATAAACCATAGGATATCCAAGCATGATAATTTTTTAGGTTTGTATATAGTCCCCCATAGTTTTTTTACCTTTGAGTCTCCTTGAGTCTCTCTTCTCATCTCATAATCAGAAGCTAAACACTTAAAGCTTTAGGACTTTGAATTAGGGTTATGCCTGCATCCTTATCTTAGGATGGAGTGTATAACTTTAATCCTTAGTGTTAAACCTTTAATTTGTTTACACCTCTTAATTAAAACACCTAATAATGGTTAAGACTTAAGCTTGCAACTTGGGCCTTACACTAGGGTTCCATCTCTTCCTTATGGTTAAGAGGGACTAACCCTAGTGTTTAATGGACAAGTCCCCCTCAAGTTGTTTTACAAACTTAAATCTCATTTCTTAATCTCACCCTTTAATTAAAATCTACTTAATAAAGGCTTGTTATATAATGAATTTAGTCCCTAACCATGGATTAAGTTGAGGTATCTTCCTCAGCTTAAGTGTTCTCATATATCATCCTTCTCTTAGGATGGTGTAATGAGTTCACTAATCCCTGATGAGAGATTAAACTCATTACTTAACACTAAAAAAAAACCAAAAACATTTTAATAATCATAAGTAAGTTAATGATCTTAATCCTACATCATCATGGTAATTAAGTTGAGATGCTTATCTCATGCTTAAGTAGGCTCATTATCCCTAATCAGGGAGGATATAATGAGTTTACAACCTTTGATTTAGGCTAAAGCTCATTATCTTATGAAAAACACCAAAAACAATAAAAAACTGAAAACACAAAAAACAAACAATAATCGTCTCCTCTGGGATTCTTTTCTCATCACACTCATTCTATAAACGAGAACTCGCTTCTTCCGTCTGATGCAAGACAATTAGCACTCGAGTCAGACGAGACATACACTTGAGCATAGACAAGCAAGCAGTTCATAGTCAAATCTTTTCAGTCTCTTTGAGTCGAACTACGGTGTTCTGACTTCCTCATTGCACGAGATCATACGTAGGCATAACTTAACAATTATCGAACAAAAGTCTCTTGGTCTCCCCCTCTCTCTTTCCTCAGCCTCAGTTTTGAGAACTCACCTTGCACTGACACTCTGTACACCCATTCCTCCCTAAGCCTTTTATACACAGTTTAGCACATACACTATCCCCTTTTAAAACACAATCAGGTAAGTGTGGATCCCGTCGAGTACGACGGACGATCTGGGTGCTAATACCTTCCAAGGTCGTAACCTACCCCCTTTCTCAGTTTCTTTGGTTCGCAACCGTCTTATCCATACCCTTCCAGGTTTATGTAGCATTACCTTTCCTTCGGGATAAAAATCCCTAGTTGGCGACTCTATTCAACCTCAACCTCCAACATCGCCGACAGTTCGCGTCTGCACCTGGGACGTAAGCCTTTGGGAGCGACAAAAGGTCCAACACAAAGGCCTGAGTGGCACATAGGATTAGAGTGGTTTTGTATTCTTTCTGATTCCATTTCGGTCTGGTACGGGAATATGAAAACACGGTTCAGACATGGGTTTCCTTTTGAGAACTCTGTGCTACGGATTTTCTGTAGTGCTAGGGCTATCTGGGAAGCCTGCTAAGTCTGGATGGCCTTTTTAGATGACCTTCAGCATCTGAGGTGAATTAGAGGAGGATCCTTTATGATTAAGGTAAACATTGTACCTCCGGGTTAGAAGTGTTTACACTTCTCATAATAGATCTGAACCTGAGGATCCTTGTTCTAGAACAATACCTATGAGTGGGTTGGGTTGTTTACAGGTTTGCAGGAACCCTTGACCTCAACATACCTTGCTACTGGAATTTGTTCTTAAGGTTGTACTATTTTGGACTAGTTCTTTGAAAACCTGGATTATTGACTCTTTATTTGAGTCCCCCACCTGGTTACTGGTTCTCAGACCTCCATCTGAAACTCTAAACACTCAAGGATCCTGTCAAAAGGCAACTGATAATCCAACACATAATCACAAACCTTTGCATATCATAAGCATACATCATATTGCATCATTTAACATTTGTCTATTTGTTTTATAGGGTATCCATCTTCCCTTTGTTTGGTTTTGACCTTTCTTCTGATCAGCTTATCTGCCTTAACACTTCTTCAGCTATCTCCTTCAGCTATCTTCTTCAGTTATCCTCTTCAGTTATCTCCTTCAGCGCACATCTTCAACATGGATTCAACCAGGAAAAGCAACATCACCTACCACTTCTTTGAGTATCCTCTAGTAGGCATCAGGCAGATACATGCCCTTATCACCTCTGATCATGTTCCCTTATTCAGAGAGCATTATGGTGGAATCCTGGACATGGTCATGGACTTGGACACATTACAGAGGAGCATGATTCACATCTGTCTTCAATTTTATGACCCTCCTCTATGTTACTTCACTTTCCCAGATTTTCAGATAGGTCCTTTGCTGGAAGAATACTCTATGCTATTGGGTGTCCCTATCAGAAAAGGAATTCCTTTCAATCCCGAAATGACTCCTCCAAAGAATGAAAACATAGCCAAAGCATTACATATGGAAGCAACCACCATTGATGAACACATGACTTCCAAGGCTGGAATCCCAGACCTTCATTTGGATTTCTTGATTACTCAGGCTACAAAGCATGCTACAAAAGGGAATTGGGAAACTGTTTGTGCTCTCTTAGCTCTCAGCATTTATGATATCATTTTGTTTACAGACGAGCCTAAGTTTGTAAGAAAAAATGCCATCCACATCTTCATGCTAAAGAACCCGGTTCCCACCTTATTGGGAGAATTTTATTACTCAGTTCATCAGAGGAATGAGAAACAAAGAGGAAGACTGGTAAGATGTTGTGCACCTCTCTTCTACAGTTGGTTGATGAAGCATATGCTGAAGACGGAAGCTTTCTTGAACCCACATCAGACAAGGAATTGGGCTAAGAGAATTATTGCCCTTTCTTCAGAAGATATCAGATGGTGTACTCTGAACACCAAGGGCCGAGACATAATAACAAGCTGTGGGCAATACCCAAATGTGCCACTTATTGGAGTAAAGGATTGCATCAATTACAATCCTTTACTTTTCAAAAGACAGTTGGGGTATGCCTTGATACATCCACCTAGGGAGCAGGACTTAGCAGAGTCTCTTTATTGTGCTATTTAGAACAATCATGCCACCATCCGACAAGCAGTCTGGGCTTGGGACAATATACAGACTAAAGGAATTGCTATTCTGGGGAAGTGCAACAACATAGCCTCTTCTCAGTACACCGAATGGTCGCGCATCAGAGGACAAATTACTCATATGCCATCACCCTGGAGGATGTGCCAAGGCCATCAGCAGTTGAGCCCATAACCACAGTCAGTCTGGAAGAATTTGAGAAGATGAAAGAAAGGAATGCCCAGCTAGCTGAAGCTTTGAAGAAGACCCTTTGGGAAAGGAACGATGGTCATCTGGACATTGAGAGGTTAGAGAATCTACGTATCGAGCATGTAACCAAGATTGAGAAGACTGAAGACTTCATCAGGAAAGCCCGACAAGGAGAACTTGTGTTGAAGAATGCATGTAAAGAAGTAAAAATTCAGAAGGCAAGAGCCGAGCATTACCTGGAAGAGAGTCGGGGTAGATGGGTCAGGATAACTAAAGCTCGTTTGCAAGAAGATCAGAAGATGCAAGCCAAGATAAAGCAGTTAGAGTCTAATGTGAAAAGAAGCCAAGAAGCACTGCTAGCAGCTCAGAAGGAGATCTCAGAGTTGAAACTCTGGGTGGGATTAAAGAGATCCAAAGAACAAGACAAGTATCAGAAGATGACAAATGTTATTGCAACCAGAAACCTTCTCATCAGAACCATTACAGAGCACTTAGTTGGACCAGTAACTGATGCTCTCCTGAAGGAAGTCAGGGAGGATGCTTTTGGACTGGATGTCTGATTTTTCTTTACTTATATCTATTTGATTGTACTTTAGCTCACCATGGTGATTTTGTTTGTTGTATTCTTGAATTTGATTGTAGTTTGATTCACCATGGGAGTTTGTTTGATTATAATTCATGAACTATTTATATTTTGGCATTGCCACTTTATTTTTATGGTTATGCATTGGATTTTCTTATGGACTTCGTTTTCTTCAACATCTTCATCTCCCAGAGGTTTGGAAGGTCAAAACCAAGAACCAAACCGGATACCCTCTGAAGACAAATAGACATATTGCATTGCATGCTAACCTTCCTTTGTTTTGCAGGTGTTTTGTTGTTGTTTTCTCACTTTGTTGATTGTTTCAGGAAATATTGCTTGCAGAAGGGTCTTTTCTGTCAACTGAGTCCATAGATATAAAACTCGACACAACCTTCCGAGTCTACAAATGGATCAGCTACAGCAGGAACTGACGGATGTGAGGACTCAAATGACAGATGTAAAGACAGAAGTGAGGACCCAAATGAATCAATTCATGGCTGTAATGACTGGACTGGCCCAGACCTAGGAAAGATTGAGGGAGTTGGTCGAGCGGCAAACCCCAAAAGATAACCACGCAGGCACTAGAGGTACTAGTAACAATAAGCACGAGCAGTCGCGAACGACTCCAGTAGTGTTCGGACCAGACAACAATCTTGAAGCTAATATCCTTGGGTATGGCCAAAGGAACACTGGAGATCGTATTCTACAGGAAGATCCTCAAGATGAGTAGTTTACAGTGCTAGGTGCTGGGGAAGATGAAGATTATGACTGTCGGCTGGATGAGATCTCAGAGAAGCTAAGATCCATGGAATCCCAGAACTCCTTGGGATTTGATGTGATGGATATGGGCGTAGTTGAGGGAGTAAGGATTCCTCACAAGTTCAAACCCCCGTGTTTTGAGAAGTACAATGGAACTTCCTGCCCTCGCACTCATTTACAGTCTTTTCTGGGAAGGCTGAAAGCATATACCATGGATGAGAAATTATGGATGTTTTACTTTGAAGACAGTTTAACCGGGGCATCCAGAGAATGGTACTCACACTTGTCAAGGGCCACCGTTAGAAATTGGAAAGACTTAGCAGAAGCCTTTGTGTGCCAGTATCAATACAACTTGGATATGGAACCCAATAGGACCCTCTTTATGGGTATGTCTCAGTCCTCGAGAGAAAGTTTCCGCGAATACGCTCAAAGGTGGAGACAATTCGTTGCTGTTGTCCAGCCACCTATGTCTGAAAGGGAAATGGCTGATATGTTTATGAATACCTTGCAAGGGACCTATATTGATAGACTTGCTGCCTTCTCTTCTACCAGTTTTGCTGACGTGGTTATAGCGGGCGAGAGAATTGAAAGCCTATTAAAGATGGGTAAGATTTCTGACAATGGTTCTAGCTCCAGCAATGCAAAGAAACCCTTCTCAGGACCTAGAAGGATAGGGGAGACTAATGTAGTGCATGTTAGTAGAGGTAGACCCCAGTACTTGCAAAGATCAGTGGCTGCAGTCACCATCCCTACTCTAGCACCTCAGCAACAACAGTATCCTCAACAACAACAAAGATCTTATAATAACAACAACCAACAACAACATCCTTTCAAACAAAGACCTTCTCAGATTAATAGGGTGATCGATCCCATCCCGATGCCCTATGCAGTCTTACTCCCGCAACTATTGAAGCTTAACCTGGCTGAACTGAGGACTTTGGCCCCACCAGATCCTCTGAATCTTCTAAGGAGTTATGATGTCAACGCCAGATGTGATTTTCACTCCAATGCGCCTGGTCATTCAACAGAGAAGTGTAGGGCCCTGCACATGAAAGTCCAAGATTTGATTGACTCCAAAGCTTTGAATTTTGCACCTCCACCAAATGTCACAAGGAATCTAATACCAAATCATGGTGAGCCAAAGATCAATGCCATTGAGGAGGACCAACCAGCAATTCTGGTTGATGACATTGCAAGTATTCAAACACAATTGGCCGAAGTAAAAGCTCAGCTATTGAAGTGCCAAGTGTTTCCGGGTTGAGAGGCCTATTGTGAAGCTTGCAAAGTTTCTACTAATGGTTGTTCAAATATGAAGAATGGTATTAGCAGTCTTATCAGAGAAGGCATCCTGCATATCACATCAACAGTTCCATCTTCCGCGAAGGCAACAAAAATCTCTCCCACAACACCAACAAACATTATCTCAACAAAATCTTATACAACGCCAGCAGAAGTCATTCCAACAGAATCGACTACAACAACAACCAACACCAGTGACGACATCTCAACGGTTACCATCTATTATGATCCAGCAACCATCCATGTTCCAGATTCTCTCAACAACAACTTTCAGCAACACCCTCATCAACATCAACAACTTCCTACACCTGCACCATCTTCAATCAGACCTCCTGTCACCATCTACTATGATTCACAGATTATCACAACTCCTTCTTCTGCTGCAATTAGTCTGGTGACCATCACGGTGCCTGGACCAATTCCTTATGATAACAACAGTGTCGTGCCTTGGCATTATGGTTCGGATTTTTACCTCCACGGAAGGAAAGTTACCCTTGACTCTTCAACTTCTACACCACAAATTTACAATGTCGGGGGAGGCGGAGGCTTCACTCGGAGCGGACGTCTCTTTGCTTCACAGTTTCCAAGAATTAATGCTGAAG
Organism: Lathyrus aphaca; assembly: GCA_963966055.1. Taxonomy (NCBI): domain Eukaryota; kingdom Viridiplantae; phylum Streptophyta; class Magnoliopsida; order Fabales; family Fabaceae; genus Lathyrus; species Lathyrus aphaca. The sequence continues at coordinate 95,867,233 of OZ014519.1, read as the reverse complement.
CAGAAACTGTTGCCAAAGCAAAAGGCAAGAGTGTGGTGCCAGAAGAACCAGTTGCAAAAGAAACTCAGAAGACGTCCTTTGATCAGTATGTGGACGAGTTCATGAGGATTATCAAGAAAAGTGATTACAAAGTTGTGGATCAGCTCCACCATACACACTCCAAGATCTCCATACTATCTCTGCTCATGTGTTCCGAGGCTCACCGGAATGCACTACTCAAGGTCTTGGATGAATCACAGTCAATCAGTTAGAAATGGTGGTCGCAAATGTCAATACTAGTCATGGACTAGATTTCACCAATGCTGACTTGACTATAGAGGGGCGTAACTACAACAAGGCATTACACATTACTCTGGAATGTAAAGGGGTTGTGCTCTCGCGCATCCTTGTCGACACTGGATCATCACTCAACGTCCTGCCAAAGAAAGCTTTAATCAAATTGGAGTATGATGGTCTAGCCCTCCGTCCAAGCAATCTAGTTATAAAAGCTTTTGATGGTTCTAAGAGATCGGTTCTCGGAGAGGTGGAACTACCCGTGGAAATTGGCCCACAAGTTTTCAAAACTACCTTCTACGTGATGGACATACAGCCCGCCTACAACTGTCTGTTGGGTCGACCGTGGATTCATGTCGCTAGCGCGGTAACATCGACCATTCACCATAATTTAAAATATGAGTGGGAAGGCCAAATTATCACCATTTGTGGAGAAGAAGACATATTTGTCAGTCACCTGGCTACATACAAGTACATAGAAATGGATGGGGAGATCCATGAAACCATGAGTCAGGGTTTTGAAGCCTTGAACGTCAACGAAGCTACAATTGAGGTGTTTGCTGCATCCCAAGAGGAAAGGATGGGCACCTCAATTGCTTCCTACAAACAAGCTCGGAAGGTTGTGGAAGAAGGGAATGCCCAAAGCTGGGGCAAGCTGCTGAAGGTTCAGATGAAAGAAGACAAATTCGGTTTGGGTTACAGACCATCCCGATAAGTTCCAGAGGAGGCCGCTGAAGCTCCCAAGTTCATAAGTGGGGGAATGCTGACCCCGGATGCTGTCAACACTTTGGAAGACGAGGTCGAGAGCGACTACAACCTGGAGAGCTGGATCCGTCCAAGAGTCCCGGGCCAACAAGTCCTCAACTGGTCTTCCCAGGAAATTATAAGGGGTACTGCTGCAGAGTAGTTATTATTTCCTGTTTTAAGCATGCATCAAAGTCATGCATCTTGCCCAAGATGTCGGGACTCATTTTGTAATAGGGCCATATGTATTTGTGCAAATTGAATATTAATGAACAATGGACATCTTTTTGCAAACAATGGACATCTTTGTGCAAAATAATAAATGGCAATGTTTTTCTCAATAATAACTTCATTCACTTCTTCTAAATAAGATAAAATCAATCACTAAAATGAACCAAATCTCAACCCTTGTAGAGATAGCCCTCCAGATTGCACCGACAACGACACTGCTATGACCTCGTATTACTTCGACAATCCGATTAATCAAGCAGCTGAAGGGGTTGAAGAAGACTACGATTTACCTGAAGAGCTAGCCAGGTTATTGAGACAAGAGGAAAAGGTGATTTCTCCTCATCAGGAGGAGGCTGAGACTATCAATCTTGGTACCAAGGAAGTTGTGAAAGAGGTAAAGATTGGAGCCAGTCTGAAAGCTCCGGTAAAAGAACAACTTATCAGTATGCTGCGAGAATATGTTGATGTGTTCGCTTGGTCCTATCAAGATATGTCGGGTTTGGATACATATATTGTCATACAAAGGTTGCCATTAAAAGAGGATTTCTCGTCGTTCAAACAGAAGTTGTATCGTACTCGCCAAGACATGGCCATAAAAATCAAAGAGGAAGTACAAAATCAGTGGGACGCTGGTTTTCTTGCTGTAACTAGTTACCCATCGTGGGTTGCTAACATTGTACACATACCTAAGAAGGATGGCAAGGTGAGTATGTGTGTCAATTACAGGGATCTGAACAGAGCAAGCCTGAAAGATGACTTCCCATTACCTCACATTGATGTATTGGTGGATAACACACCTCAATTCTCGGTATTTTCTTTTATGGACGGATTTTCTAGATACAACCAGATCAAGATGTCGCCTAAAGACATGGAGAAGACAACCTTCATCACACCATGGGGCACATTCTGCTACAAAGTAATGTCATTTGGTCTGAAGAACGCCGGTGCAACATATCAATGGGCTATGGTAACATTATTCCACGATATGATCCAAAAAGAAATCGAGTGCTATGTGGATGACATGATTTCTAAGTACCTCACAGAAGAAGACCATTTGATAAACCTGTTGAAATTGTTCAAGCGTCTGAGGAAGTATCAATTAAGGTTGAACCCCAACAAATGCACATTCGGGGTACGTTCTGGTAAGCTCTTGGGTTTTATTGTAAGTGGAAAAGGAATTGAGGTTGATCCCGACAAAGTCAAAGAAATTCAGGAAATGCCTGCACCTAAGACTGAGAAAGAAGTTTGAGGGTTCTTAGGTAGATTGAACTACATTTCAAGGTTCATATCTCATCTCACTGCAACCTGCGAGCCCTTGTTCAAACTGCTAAGAAAGGAACAAACAGTCAGGTGGAACGATGATTGTCAAAGAGCTTTTGACAAGATTAAAGAGTATTTGCAAGAACCTCCAATTCTCATGCCTCCAGTTGAAGGAAGACCTCTAATAATGTACCTGACAGTATTAGATGAATCAATGGGGTGTGTGTTGGGCCACATGACGATTCTGGTAGAAAAGAGTATGCAATATACTACCTGAGCAAAATGTTTACCGACTGTGAACAACGTTATTCACTGCTCGAGAAAACTTGTTGTGCTTTAGCGTGGGCTGCTCGCCGACTAAGACAGTATATGTTGACTCATACTACCCTGTTGATCTCAAAGATGGACCCAGTCAAGTACATATTTGAGAAGCTAACACTTACCGGAAGGGTTGCAAGGTGGAAAATGATTCTAATAGAATATGATATTCAGTACACCTCTCAGAAAGCCATCAAGGGTAGTGTTTTGTCTGGCTATCTGGCTGAGCAACCCATTAATGACTACCAGCCTATGAGATTTGATTTCCCTGATGAAGACATCATGTTCTTAAAGTAAAAATATTGTGAAGAGCCTATTCACACTGAAGGTCATGATCCAGAAGAAGCATGGACTATGATGTTCGACGGGGCAGTTAATTATAACGGTCGTGGAGTTCGTGCAATGCTTATTACACCCGAAGGAGTCCATCTGCCTTTCTCAGCAAGGCTCACCTTTGCCTGCACTAACAACGAAGCAGAGTACGAATCTTGTATCATGGGTCTTGAGGAAGCCATTGACCTCAGGATCAAAACCTTGAATGTACTCGGAGATTCAGCTTTGGTGATCAACCAAACTAATGGCAAGTGGTATACTCATCAAGAGCATCTGGTTCCCTACCGTGACTATACGAGGAGATTGTTGACTTTCTTCACAACAGTCAAGCTTGAATACATCCCTCGAGATGAGAATCAGTTTGCAGATGCCTTGGCCACTATTTCATCCATGATCAAAGTACAGACTGCTAACTATGTACCTCGGATTTTAGTATCCAGACTAGACCGACCGGCGTATGTATTCTCTGTGGACACTGTCATTGACAACAAACCTTGGTTCCACGACATCAAATGCTTCTTGGAGACTCAGACATACCCATATGGGGCATCTTCTAATGATAAGAAGACATTGAGAAGGCTATCCGGTAGTTTCTTCCTCAATACTAATGGCTCCTTATACAAGCGGAACTTCGACATGGTCTTGCTCAGATGTGTTGACAAGAAGGAAGCAGACCTACTAATGCACGAAGTACATGAAGGTTCTTTCGGTACCCATGCCGGAGGACATGCAATGGCAAAGAAATTGTTAAGATCAGGTTACTACTGGATCACAATGGATGCAGACTGTTGCGCCTATGCCAAGAAATGCCATAAATGCCAGATCTACGCAGACAAAGTGCATGTGCCTCCAAATCCTTTGAATGTATTGTCTTCACCCTGGCCCTTCGCCATGTGGGGCATTGATATGATTGGAAAGATCGAGCCAACTACTTCAAATGGTCACAGATTCATCCTGGTAGCCATTGATTACTTCACCAAATGGATTGAAGTAGCTTCGTATGCAAATATCACCAAGCAAGTGGTAGCCCGATTTCTGAAAAGAGATATCATTTGTCGATATGGAGTTTTCGAGCGAATCATTACTGATAATGGTTCAAACCTTAACAACAAAATGATGACAGAGCTATGTCGTGATTTCAAGATCCAACATCACAACTCTTCTCCTTACAGGCTAAAGATGAATGGCGTTGTTGAGGCGGCTAACAAGAACATTAAGAAGATTGTGCAAAAGATGGTAGTCACATATAAAGACTGGCATGAAATGTTACCATTCTCCTTGCATGGGTACCGAACTTCCATCAGAATATCTACCGGGGAAACACCTTATCAGCTTGTGTATGGTATGTAAGTAGTCCTACCTGTTGAAGTTGAATTACCCTCCTTGCGGGTAATGATGGATGTAAAACTGGACGAATCAAAATGGGTTTGATATCGTTATAACCAACTGAGCCTGATTGAAGAAAAGAGATTAGCAGCTATCTGTCATGGTCATTTATATAAAAAACGGATGAAGAAAGCCTTCGATCAAAAAGTCAGACCTCGGGAATATCAAGTGGGAGAGCTTGTACTGAAAAGGACTCTTCCTCCTCATATAGACCACAGGGGCAAGTGGACACCAAACTATGAAGGTTCCTACGTGATAACTAAGGTTTTCTCAGGCGGAGCACTGATGTTTGCAACCATGGATGGTGAAGACTTCCCGTCTCCTGTGAATTCAGATGCAGTTAAAAAATACTTCGCATAAATGACCCGCTGGACATAAAAACAGAATGTAAGTCCAGGCAAAAATAGGGCATCCCATCGAGTTAAAAATAGAATAAAAGACTTGGGAAAAAATAAGGGAAAAGTTGAAAAAAATGTACTTCCGCTGAGTTTAAAAGCCACATCGGACAACTCAGGCAAAAAGGGGTATCCCGGTGGATTGAAAACCCGAAAGGGCGATCCACGCAAGATCAGGGAATAAGCGAACAATTGCGTTCTGAATTCGTCTGTATCACTCACATAACATGGCAAGCTTCGAAAGGACAAAGCGTTAGTCAGAATCAACTTTCTTTAGAAAGCAAGATAAGAAGAGCATTCAAGTCATACAGGTCATAGCAAGAGGAAGCTCATTGGAGCGTCGACTCCAGCATTGCCAAATAGGACACTGTTATTTTTCTCAATTTTATAGCAATTTCCTCATTTCAGGGATTAGCTTCCTCATTGTACTCGCCTATTCAGGGCATACAAATCAATAAAGTCAAATACACTTTGTTTTGTACCTTTTTGTTTTGTTTGCAAAATGTTCAAAGTTCGTAATACAACATTTGCATGAAAACATATAAGCCATTTTCAATAAATGCTTGCAGGAAATATGTGCTCTTAAGAGAACCTAACTCCTATGACGGAATCCGGTTGAGGATACCTCAGGGCACTTGTGCGTTTCCTTTGTTTGACAGGTTGCAGGTACTCGAGGCGGACAACCTTTCACAGCATGGGGCATATCATGCACTATATCCCCAGCCAAGCCGGCAGTCACATCATCAGAAGGACTACTTGACAAAAGTATTCCCCCACGGAGCTTTTTATCCCCTCAGAGTATCCCCCACAAAGACGATCCTCCGACAGATTACTTCCCATAAGTTCTCTCCTCCCCAAGAAGGATCTCCAAAGCAATGCCTTAATCACTTTTCCCCAGTGAGTTGCCAGATCTTCTCATCCCCAACATTGGATCCCCACAGAGTTCTCCAGAAAGATCGTGCAGTGATCCTTTCTCCCCACAAATCGCCCAGTGATCCGTTCTCCTAGCCGATTTCAAATCTTGGATCTCGTTTCTCTCATTTGCAAAATCAAACATTTGCATGATCATAAGCCAGGTTCGAGCCAATCACCTGCAAATACCAAAATCACTCCTCCAGCAATACGCAAAAACTTATCCCCTGCAGATAAAAGCCAAAATATCCTTTTGCACTCTCAATACAAATACTTGTACATATACACAATCCTTCTGATACTCGTCCGTATCCAACTTATACATAATTCTTTGATACTCGTCTGTATCTTACGCATCTCCCCAGCAGATCAACACTCGTCTGTGTTCCTTGTTCAAACAGTTGATACTCGTCAGTATCATCACTCCTTAAACACACATCGTTGTTTGTTTCTATCGATACGTGTCCGTATCATGGTCCTAAGGATACTCGTCCATATCTTTAATATATACACACTTTCGAAACACTTATACCTTTTTATTTTTAGGGCTTAAACACTCGTCCGTGTTTATCTATCCCTAGAAGTCGCCAACAAAACAACTTTCTATCCGACATTCGTCCTATGTGTAAACACCCCAAATTTTCCCTCAATCATATCACACCATGGCTTGTGATCTTTCATGTTTGCATTAACATAGGCATACTATCTCATATTGCATTTTTGCTTCACTACATAAGTTCAAGTTCATCTGCATCTAGGGTTTGTGATCTGAGCAATCCAAGATTCCATTTGAGCCATCCCAAAGGCCTCAAAGCTTTCCAAGAGGGTCCATATGTGTTCTATCATAATATTATGCTCTTCAAAGTTCATGAAAGTCAAGGGATCACAAGAACTGGCAAAGGCATGGAAGCAGAGCTAGGGTTTTCACTACACAGATGACCAAAATTAGGGTTTTGGTTTCAGAGGCCTTAACTCCAAATTTTTGGGTCATTCTTGTTTCTAATGTTCTCAATATGTTATAAGGATCATTTCTACCAAGTTTCATGAAGAGATTCATTGTGGAAGTCATTTGTTCACTAGGTAACTTCTTGAGCAAGTTAAGTCAAAATCAGGGCATCTGAGGCCCCCAACAATGGAACCAAATGGGTATTTTCATCAAATTGAAGTTCTATGATCTTTATTTGATCTTGTAAGTGGTTGGAAGTACACTAGATTGAAGAATTTTGAGCCAATTGCAAACTTGCCATTTTTGGAAATGACTTGAAATGCAAACTTTCCATTTTGGGAAAGTTTTTCAACCTCCTCTTTCATAACCAAAAATGCTTCAAATGAAAAATTCTTGGTCATGAAAGTTGTATATTAGGTCTTTCCCTTTTCAAAAAGTACAAGAACATGTCTTGATTCATCATAGAACTCAAGATATGGCCTTTCAAAGTTGGCAAAAATCCTATAATTTCAAGTTTCATGTCAAAGAGGGATTTTGCATTTTGGCATGTTCAAGCATTCTAGTGACCTCTAATGTACACAAACACTTCACCATATGTCAAATGAACTTCAAACAATCAGAATTGTGCATTGAACCTAGGGTTTCCATGACTTATGATCCAAGAAACTTCAAAGAGGGAAATTTGCAAAACATGTGATAACTCTTCATCCAAGCCTTCCAGCACATCAAAAGCAATCCCATGGCCACACTTGAACCCAGCTGAGGCCAGACACCCCATGAAACCATCTCTGACCCGTGCCATGCCTCAAGTACACTTCACCTTGACTTTTGGCAACTTGGCCCATACCAATCAAGTTGTGCCACCACCCACTTTCTGAGCAATCCCATTGGCTAAAAAAACATCATGGATCATATTTCATAACACACAATAGCCTGAACACTCTCATACACTTAGATTCACAAAATCCATCAAAAACTTCCCTTCTTCGAATTTCATAGCTCAGCCACTAAAACTTCAAACTTCCTTCACCAATCAACTCAAAAACACCTCAGGATCATTTCCCACCCATCACCATAGCCTAAAACACTCTCAAGCAAAAACACGAATTCTGCCAAACCAGAACTGAATCTTCAAAAGGAGGCTATCTAAACTCATTCAAAGCATCACAATAGACTCATTAGGACCAAAGGAGGTGATTAGCATCAAAGAAGAGGCCATAAAGCACCAAAGGAGAAGGTCAGAAGCTTCTTATCTTCTTCATTGAAGTAAGTAACTTATTCTCTTTCTTTCTCCTCCTTTCATATGCTTCTTCCATTGGTGGCTTCCATGAAGATCTTTCTCAAGCCTTAAAAACCATAAGAACATCCAAGCATGATAATCTTAGGGTTGTGTTTAGTCTCCCTTAGACTTTTTACCTTTGAGTCTCCTTGAGTCTCTCTTCTCATCTCAATAATCAGAGACTAAACTCTTAAAGTTTTAGGACTTTGGAATTAGGGTTATGCTTGCATCCTTCTCTTAGGATGGAGTGTATAACTTTAATCCTAAGTGTTAAACATTTAATTTGTTTAAACCTCTTAATCAAATCACATTAATAATCACTAAGACTTTATCATGTAACTTAGGCCTTACATTAGGGTTCTAACTCTTCCTTATGGTTAAGAGGGACTAACCCTAGTGTTTAATGGACAAGTACCCCTCAAGTTGTCTTACAAACATAAAATCCATTTCTTAATCTCATCCCTTAATTAAAATCCATTTAATAAAGGCCTTGTTATATAATGAATTTAATCATTAACCATGGAATAAGTTGAGGTATCTTCCTCAGCTTAAGTGTTCTCATCTATTATCCTTCTATTAGGATGGTGTAATGAGTTCACTAAGCTGTGATTAGTGGTTAAACTCATTACTTAACACTAAACAAAAACCCAAAAACATCAAAATAATCACAAGTAGGTTAATGATCTTAATCCTACATCATCATGGAAATTAAGTTGAGATGTTTATCTCATACTTAAGTAGGCTCATTATCCCTAATCAGGGAGGATATAATGAGTTTACAAACCCTTGATTTAGGCTTAGGCTCATTTACTTATGCAAAACACCAAAAACAATAACAAGACTGAAAACACAAAAACAAACAATAATCGTCTCCTTCGGGATCCTTTTCTCATCACACTCATTCACAAACGAGAACTTGCTTCTTCCGTCTAATGCAAGACAGTTAGCACTCGAGCCAGACGAGTCATACACTTGAGCATAAACAAGTAAGCAGTTCACAGCCAATTTATCTTTCAGTATCTTTGAGTCGAACTACGGTGTTCTGACTTCCTCATTGCACGAGAGGATACGTAGGCATAACTTAACAGTTATCAAACAAAAGTCAAATTGTCATCCCCCTCTTTCAGCATTCTTTTCTAAGTCTCAGTTCCTGAGCAATTCACTTTCTTTTGCACTGACACTTGTATATTCTTTTCCAGCTTATGCACACAGATAGCACATACACTACCCCTTTAAACACAAACTTTCAAGCGTGGATCCCGTCGAGTACGACGGACAATCTGGGTGCTAATACCTTCCCAGGTTGTAACCAACCCCCTTTCTCAGTTTCTCTGGTTCGCAACCGTCTTATCCATCATTTTCTAGGTTTATGCAGCATTACCTTTCCTTCGGGATAAAAATGCCTAGTTGGCGACTCTATTCATCTTCATTTCATTTTCTCTCTTCGCCGACCGTTAGCGTCTGCACCTTGTTTGACCTGGTGTCTTTTCAGGGGAGCGACAGCTTGGCGACTCTGCTGGGGATTCTTATCTTGCAACCAGGGCTTCTGGTTCTTTTTGTGGGTTTCTCCTAGCGATTTTTTGATTTGTGTTTATGGGGGTGTTATGTGCTACTTGTGCTTTTTGTTTATTGCTTTCTGTACAGCTTTATTTATTGCTTTCATTTACTGTTTATATGCATTTCATACTGTTATCATCATATCATGTGTGTTGGATCTCTTGTCAGTTTTGGTGGGAGGGATCATTGAGTGAGTAAGGTTCCATACCGGGAGCCTGAGTGACACATAGGATAAAGTGGCTTCATATTCTTTCCCATTCAATTTCAGTCTGGTGCGGGAATATGAAACACGGTTCAGACATGGGTTTCTTCTTGAGAACTCTGTGCTACGGATTTCCTGTAGTACTAGGGCTATCTGGGAAGCCTGCTAAGTCTGGATGACCTTTTTATGACCTTCAGCATCTGAGGTGAATTAGAGGAGGAACCTTTATGATTATTGTAAACACTGTACCTCCGGGTTAGAAATGTTTACACTTCTCATAACTGATCCAAGTTTGAGGATCCTTGTTCTAGAACAACACATGTGAGGGGGTTGGGATGTTTACAGGTTTACAGGAACCTTTGGCCTCATCATACCCTGTTACCAGTTTTTTTTTAAGGTTGTATCATTTTGTACTGTTCTTGTGAAACCCTGGACTTGTGGCTCTTTATTTGAGTCCCCCACCTGGTTACTGGTTTTCTAAGCTTTCATCCAGACTTATGAATACACATGGACCTTATCAAGGCAGATAACAGATCCAGCACTTGATCACAAACCCTTTGCATATCATTCTGCATACATCATTTAACATTTGTCTATTTGTTTTATAGGGTATCTACATCTTATCTTTGGTTTGGTTTTGACCTGTTCTGCTGCTCAGATTCCCTCAGTTATCTGCATCAGCCTCTTCATCAGTTATCTTCATCAGGGATTCTTCTTCAATACCTTCTCCAGTTATCTTCATCAGTTTTCAGCAGTTGCCTTCATCAGCAGTTATCCTCAGTCTTCTTCACCAGCATCCATTTTCAGCATGGACACATCCAGGAAGAGCAACATCACCTATCATTTCTTTGAGCCCACTTTGATAGGCATCAGGTAGATGCAAGCACTCATCACTCCTGATCATGTCCCTTTATTCAGGGAACATTATGGTGGCATTATGGACATGATCATAGACCTGGATGCATCACAGAGGAGCATGATCCACACCTGTCTCCAGTTCTATGACCCTCCTCTCAGATGTTTCACTTTCCCAGATTTCCAGTTGTGCCCTTTGATGGAAGAGTTCTCCATGTTGTTGGGTGTCCCCATCAGGAGGGGGATTCCTTTCAACCCTGAGATGGTTACTCCTAAGAATGAAGATGTAGCTAAGGCTTTTCACTTGGAGCCCACCCTCATTGACCAGAATATGACCACTAAGGCTGGAATCCCAGGCCTTCATTTAGATTTCTTGGTTACTCAGGCCACCCTGCATGCTGCAGCAGGGAAGTGGGACACTGTTTGTGCTCTTTTGGCCCTCAGCATATATGGAGTCATCTTGTTTGCAGACGAGCCTAAGTTTGTAAGCAAGAGTGCTATTCACCTCTTCCTGTTGAGGAATCCAGTACCTACCTTGCTTGGAGACTTTTACTACTCAGTACATCAAAGGAATGAGAAGCAAAGGGGGAGATTAGTCAGATGTTGTGCACCTCTCTTCTACTGTTGGTTGTTAAGGCACTTGCCAAAGTCAGACACTTTCTTGAATCCTCATCAGCCAAGGAACTGGGCTAAGAGAATGATTGCCCTTACATCAGAAGACATCAGATGGTGCATCATAGCACCGAGGGAAAAGATATCATCACCAGTTGTGGGCAGTATCCCAATGTACCCATGATTGGAGTGAAAGGTTGCATCAACTACAATCCTTTGCTTTTCAAAAGGCAATTAGTGTATGCCTTGGTGCATCCACCAAGGGAGCAAGACTTGGAAGAAACCCTCTATTGTGACATCCAGCACAATCTTGCCATTGTCAGACAGGCAGCCTGGGCTTGGGACAATATTCAGACTAAGGGAACAGCTATTCTTGGCAAGTGCAACAACATAGCTTCAGCTCAGTATCTTGATTGGTCCCGTACCAGGGGACAAATCACCCATATGCCATTCACCTTAGAGGATGTGCCTGGACCATCAGCAGTGGAGCCTGCAGCTACTGTTAGCTTAGAGGAGTTTGAGAAATTGAAGGAAAGGAATACTCAGCTCTCAGAAGCTCTGAAGAAGACCCTCTGGGAGAGGAATGATTGTCGTCTAGACAATGAAAGGTTAGAGAAGCTCCGGATTGAGCACTTGACCAAGATTGAGAAGACATATGATTACATCAGAAGGGCTAGAGCAGGATAGTTGGTATTGAAGAATTCTTGCAAGGAAGCCAAGACTCAGAAGGCCAGAGCTGAGCATTATTTAGAGGAGAGTCAGGCTAGGTGGATCAGGATCACTGAGGCTCGTGCACAGGAGGATCAAAGAACCCAAGCTAGGATAGAGCAGCTGGAAGCCAATGAAAAGAAGAATCTGGAGGCCTTGTTAGCAACACAGAAAGAGATATCTAAGTTGAAGCTCCGGGCGGGGTTGAAGAGATCAAAGGACCAGGACAAGCATAAGAAGTTGACCAATGTCATTGCCACCAGGAACCTTCTTATCATGACCATCACAGAGTACCCAGTTGGCCTAATGACTGAGGCTCTCCTGAAAGAAGTCAGAGAGGATGATCATGGATTGGATGTTTGATTTCCTTGTATTTGTACTTCATTCTTATTGTATTTTTGTTGATGTATTCTGGCCCATCATGGGGATTTTGTTGTAATCAAACTATGTATCTTTACACTTTGTAATATATGGTTTGTGTTATTTTGTGGGCCTTATCTCTCTTTAACATCATCATTCCTCGAGGTCCGGAAGGTCAAAACCAAAGAACCAAATCGGATACCCTTGGAAGAAAAATAGGCATCTTGCATTGCATATTAACCTCTTTCCTTTGTTTTGTAGGTTTTTGTTTTTGTGATTGTTTCTCACTTTGTTGTGATTTCAGGAAACATTGCTTGTAGAAGAGTGTTCCCCGTCAATAGAGTGCACCGGTATCCGACAAGAAACAACCTTCCAGGCTTGCGAATGGATCAGGTTCAACAGGATTTGACTGATGTGAGAACCCAAATGGCCAATGAAAGGACTGAGATGAGGGCCCAAATGAATCAGTTTATGGAAGTGATGACTGGGCTGGCCCAGAGCCAGGAGAGACTGAGAGAGTTGGTCGAGCGGCATACTCTCGAAGAAAACCACCCAGGCACAGGGGGTACCAGCAACAACGATCATGTACAACCTCGTACTGATCCCGCAGAGTTTGGACCCCATCTGAACCTAGAAATAAATGCTATAAAAAACACCCAGGGAAACACTTGAGGGAAGGCCTTGCAGGAGGACCCTTAGGAAGAACAATTTACTGTGGTTAGGGTAGGAGACGAAGTCTATGATCATCGGCTGGACGAGATAGCAAAAAATCTAAGGTCTCTTGAATCCCAAAACTCTTTGGGTTTTGATGTCATGGATATGGGATTAGTGGAGGGGGTTAGAATTCCTCACAAATTCAAACCTCCTTGTTTTGAGAGATACAATGGTACATCCTGCCCTCGTACCCATCTCCAATCTTTCCTGGGAAGATTGAAAGCCTACACCATGGATGAAAAATTATGGATGTTTTATTTTGAGGATAGCTTAACAGGGGCATCCCGTGAGTGGTACTCTCATTTGACCAGGGCCACAGTTAGGAATTGGAAAGACTTGGCCGAGGATTTCATTCGTCAATATCAATATAATCTAGACATGGCTCCAAACAGAACCCTTCTGATGGGAATGTCACAGTCTTCCCGGGAAAGCTTTAGAGAGTACGCCCAAAGATGGAGGCAATTAGCTACTGCTGTTCAACCCCCGATGTCAGAAAGGGAAATGGCAGATATGTTCATGAACACCCTCCAGGGGACTTATATTGATAGATTGGATGCTTTTTCCTCCATTAGCTTCGCAGACGTGGTCATAGTTGGGGAAAGAATTGAGAGCCTATTGAAAATGGGAAAGATTTCTGACAACGGCGCCAGTTCAAGTAGTGCAAGGAAGCCATTTGCAGGGCCCCGTAGATCCGATGAAACAAATTTTGTGCACATGGGCAGAGGAAGACCCCAATATTTGCCAAGATCAGTTGCCACTATTACTATTCCTACTCTACCTCCTCAATACACTCAACAACCACATCATTTTCCTCAACAGCCACAGTTTCCTCAACAAAGATCCTACAACAACAACCAACAACGCCCTTTCCAGCAGCGGCCATCTCAGATCAATAGGGTGATTGACCCTATACCAATGCCATATTCTACCTTATTGCCACAACTCCTAAAGCTTAATCTTGTCGAGTTAAGGACATTGGCTCCACCAGATCCTCAGAACCTTCCGAGAAATTACGACGTCAATGCCAGGTGTACTTTTCATTCTAATGCACCTGGTCACACCACAGAAAAGTGCAGGGCTTTGCACATGAAGTTCCAGGATCTGGTAGATTCGAAAGCCCTAAATTTTGCACCACCTCCTAATGTCACGAAGAACCCTATGCCCAGCCATGGTGGGCCAAGGATAAATGCGATAGAGGAGGGCTCACTCATGAATTCAATTGAAGATACTGCAAGTATTCAAACACCTCTAGATGAGGTTAAAGCTCAGCTTTTGAAATGCCAGGTATTTCCAGGTTGTGAGGCCTGATGTGAATCTTGCAAGGTTTCCGTCAATGGGTGTGCAAGCTTGAGGAATGGCATCAATGGCTTGATCAAAGAAGGTATCCTACAAATAACAACAACCGTTTCTACAACACCAGCAACTCCTTTTTCAACAACAAATGTTTCTCCTACAACTGCAAAGACAATTGTTCCTACAGACTCGTCTACAAAATCAGCAATCACTTCTTCCATCACTTCAACAAACAACGGTTCATTTGCATCCACTTCTACAACTACAGCAACCACCAACAACGACGTCTCCACAGTCACCATCTATTACGACCCTGCAACGGTCCCTGTTTACAACAATTATCAACAACAATCTCAACAACAATTTCAGCAACAACCAAGCTTCAGTCAATCACCACCAACATTAACCATAAGTCCTGTCACCATCTTTTATGATCCACAAACAATAACGGTTCCTACCTCTGCTGCAGTCAGTCCAGTCACCATCACGGTGCCAGGGCCCATTCCATATGATAAAGACAATGTTGTACCATGGCACTATGGTTCAGACCTTTATTGCAACGGGGAAAGGGTCCTTCTTGATTCTGCGGTTCATACACCCCAAGTGGATAATGTCGGGGGAGGCGGAGGCTTCACCCGAATCGGACGCCTCTTTGCGTCACAAGCTCCAAAGACCAATATTGAGGCAGAGGCTGCTGCCAAAGCCAAAGGTAAAAGTGTAGCACCTAAAGAACCTTTACCAAAAGAAGCCCATAAATCATCCTTTGATCAGGACGTGGATGAATTTATGAGGATAATTAAAAGAAGTGACTACAAAGTTGTGGATCAGCTCCACCAGACCCCTTCCAAGATTTCCATCTTATCCCTGTTGTTGTGTTCCGAAGCTCATCGGGATGCACTACTTAATGTCTTGCACGCAGCCTACGTGCCAGAGGAGATCATAGTGAATCAGCTTGAGACAGTGGTGTCCAATGTTAATACTAGCCATGGGCTAGGTTTCACCAATGCTGACTTGACAATGGAAGGACGTCACTACAACAAAGCTTTACACATCACTTTGGAGTGTAAAGGCGCTGTGCTCTCACATGTTCTTGTTGACACTAGGTCTTCACTCAATGTCTTGCCAAAAAAGGCTCTTATCAAGCTCGAATACGATGGAATAGCTCTCCGACCAAGCAATCTGGTGGTTAGGGCTTTTGATGGCTCCAAGAGGTCTGTTCTTGGAGAGGTGGAGTTGCCTGTGATAATTGTTCTGCATGTCTTTCAGACTATTTCTATGTGATGGACATTCAGTCGGCCTACAGCTATTTGTTGGGTCGACCATGGATTCACGCCGCTGGCGTAGTTACGTCGACCCTTCACCAGAAATTGAAATATGAGTGGGAAGGATAGATTATCACCATCTGTGGTGAAGAGGATATCTTTGTTAGCCATCTGGCTACATACAAATACATTGAGATGGATGGTGAAATCCATGAAACCATGAGCCAAGGGTTCGAAGCACTGAACGTCAATGAGGCGACGACTGAAGTATTTGCTGCATCCCAGGAGGATAGGATGGGTACTTCAATTGTCTCCTATCAGCAAGCCCGAAAGGTTGTTGAAGATGGAAATGCCCAAGGCTGGGGCAAGCTGCTACCGATGGAGAAGAAGGAGGACAGATTCGGTTTGGGTTACAAACCATTCCGACAAGATCAAGCAAAGGATGCTAAAGAGCCCAAGTTCATCAGTGGGGGATGCTCACCCCAGATGCTATCAATAACATGAAAGACGAGGCGGAAAGCGACCTCAGCCTGGAGAGCTGGATTCATGCAAAGATCCCGGGTCACCAAGTCCTTAACTGGTCTTCCCAGGAAATTATAAGGGTTACTCCTATAGAGTAATTATTATTTCCTTCTTTTTTCAGCATGCATCAAGTCCTGCATCTTGCCCAAGGTGTCAGGACTCATTTTGTAATAGGGCCATATTTGTAATTTTGTGCAAATGGAATATCAATGAATATCGGACATCTTTTGCAAACAATTTTCTCTTTCGCTCACTGTCTTTTCATTTTTTCACTTTTGTACAAAACAATAAAATGGCAATATTTTCAAAATAATAACTTCATTTTACACTTTTTCTAAACAAGATTAAAATTGATCACTAAAACGAACAAATCTCAACCCTTGCAGAGATTATCCTCCAGATTGCACCGACAACAGCACTGCTATAACCTTGTATGACTTCGACAATCCAATTAATCAAGTCGATGAAGGGGTTGAAGAAGACTATGAGTTTCCTGAAGAGTTAGCTAGGTTGTTGAGGCAAGAAGAGAAAGTGATTACTCCTCATCAGGAGGAGGTTGAAACAGTTAATCTTGGTACTGAAGAGGATTTGAAAGAAGTGAAGATTGGGGCCAGTCTGCAAGCCTCATTAAAAGAACAGCTTATTGACATGCTTCGAGAATACGTCGACGTCTTTGCTTGGTCCTATCAAGACATGCCAGGTCTAGATACGGATATTGTTATGCACAAGCTGCCATTAAAAGAAGATTGCCCTCCAGTGAAGCAAACGCTACGCCGTACTCGCCCAGATGTGGCCATGAAGATTAAGGAAGAAGTACAAAAACAGTGGGATGCCGGTTTCCTTGTTGTAACTAGTTACCCGCCGTGGGTTGCTAACATTGTACCTGTGCCTAAGAAGGATGTCAAAGTACATATGTGTGTGGATTACCGGGATCTGAACAGAGCTAGCCCGAAGGATGATTTCCCATTACCTCACATTGATGTATTGGTCGACAACACAACTCAGTTCTTGGTGTTTTCTTTCATGGATGGTTTTTCTGGGTATAATCAGATCAAGATGTCACCCGAAGACATGGAGAAAACAACCTTCATCACACCTAGGGGCACATTCTGTTACAAGGTAATTCCATTTAGACTGAAGAATGTCGGCGCCACTTATCAACGGGCTCTGGTAACATTATTCCATGACATGATCCACAAAGAAATTGAATGTTACGTGGATGACATGATTGCCAAGTCCCTTACTGAAGAAGACCATCTGGTAAATCTGCTGAAGTTGTTTAAGTGTCTGAGGAAGTACCAGCTGAAGCTAAACCCCAACAAGTGCACATTCGGGGTACATTCTGGTAAGTTGCTGGGATTTATCATAAGTGAAAAGGGAATTGAGGTCGATCCCGACAAAGTCAAAGCCATTCAGGAGATGCCTGCACCTAGGAATGAAAAGGAAGTTCGGGGGTTCTTGGGTAGATTTAACTACATATCAAGGTTCATGTCTCATCTTACTGCAACCTGTGAGCCCTTGTTCAAGCTGTTAAGAAAGGAACAGACAGTTAGGTGGAACGAAGATTGTCAGAAGGCTTTTGACAAGATCAAGGAGTACCTACAAGAATCTCCAATTCTCATGCCTCCAATTGAAGGAAGACCTCTAATAATGTACCTGTCAGTATTTGAAGGATCAATGGGGTGTGTGTTGGGCCAGCATGACGAGTCTGGTCGAAAAGAGTATGCAATATACTACCTAAGCAAAAAGTTTACCGACTGTGAACAATGCTATTCACTACTTAAGAAAACTTGATGTGCTTTAGCGTGGGATGCTCGCCGACTAAGACAGTATATGTTGACTCACACCACTTTGTTGATCTCAAAGATGGACCCCGTCAAGTACATATTTGAGAAGCCAGCACTTACTGGAAGGGTTGCAAGATGGAAAATGATTCTGACAGAGTATGACATTCAGTACACGTCTCAAAAATCCATCAAGGGCAGTGTATTGTCTGACTATCTGGCTGAGCAACCCATTGATGATTACCAGCCCAT
The DNA here is from genome assembly GCA_963966055.1 of Lathyrus aphaca. Classification (NCBI taxonomy): domain Eukaryota; kingdom Viridiplantae; phylum Streptophyta; class Magnoliopsida; order Fabales; family Fabaceae; genus Lathyrus; species Lathyrus aphaca. Next base: position 95,849,035 of record OZ014519.1, on the reverse strand, counting down.
GAGATTTAACTTCCCTGATGAAGACATCATGCTCTTAAAAGCAAAAGCTTATGAAGATCCAGTTCATACCAAAGGGCCTGATCCCGAAGAAGAATGGACTATGATGTTTGACGGGGCTGTCAATATGAATGATCGTGGAGTTGGTGCAATGCTCATTACACCTAAAGGAGTCCATATTCCTTTCTCGGCGAAACTCACCTTTGCCTGCACTAACAACGAAGCAGAATACGAAGCCTGTGTCATGGGTCTTGAGGAAGCCATTGACCTCAGGATCAAGACATTGAATGTATTCGGAGATTCAGCTTTGGTAATCAATCAGACCAATGGCAAATGATACACTCGCCAAGAGCATTTGATTCCATACCGTGATTACACGAGGAGATTATTGACTTTCTTCACAACAGTCAAACTTGAGTACATCCCTCGAGACGAAAATCAGTTCGCCTATGCTTTAGCTACCATTTCCTCCATGATCAAAGTTCAAACTGCCAATTATGTGCCTCGGATTTTGGTATCCAGATTGGACCAACTAGTATACGTTTTCTCTATGGACATTGCTAAATATAACAAGCCTTGGTTCCATGACATCAAATGCTTCTTAGAGGATCAGACATACCAACCTAGGGCATCATCCAATGATAAGAAGACATTAAGAAGGCTGGCCGGTAGTATCTTCCTTAATGCTGATGGTTCATTATACAAGCGAAATTTTGACATAGTGCTACTCAGATGTGTTGACAAGAAAGAAGTTGACTTGCTGATGCACGAGGTGCATGAAGGATCTTTCGGTACCCATGCTGGAGGACATGCAATGGCTAAGAAATTATTAAGATTAGGTTACTACTGGATCACAATGGATGCAGATTGTTGTTCCTATGCCAGGAAATGCCACAAGTGCCAGATCTACGCGAATAAAGTGCATGTGCCTCCAAATCCTTTGAACGTGATGTCTTCACCTTGGACCTTTGCCATGTGGGACATTGACATGATTGGAAAGATTGAACTGACTGCTTCAAATGGCCACAGATTCATCTTGGTAGCCATTGATTATTTCACCAAATGGGTTGAAGCAGCTTCGTATGCAAACGTCACCAGGAAAGTGGTAGCCAGATTTCTAAAAAGAGACATCATCTGTCGATATGGAGTTCCCAAGCGAATCATTATTGACAATGGTTCCAATTCGAACAACAAAATGATGGAAGAACTTTGTCGGGACTTCAAAATCCAACATCACAACTCTTCTCCTTATAGGCTAAATATGAATGGCGTTGTTGAGGCAGCTAACAAAAACATCAAGAAGATTGTGCAGAAGATGGTGGTTACTTACAAAGACTGGCATGAAATGCTACCATTTTCCTTGCATGGCATCACGGAATACTCGTAATGACCATACCGTGTCCTAATCGTCTTTTGAATATCCTCTTCTTTCACAAGAATCTGGTGATATCCTGATCTCAAATCAATCTTACTAAAAACACGTGCACCAACCAATTGGTCCATCAAATCATCGATCCTCGGAAGCGGATACTTGTTCTTAATTGTCACCTTGTTCAACTGTCGATAATCAATACATAACAGCATACTTCCGTACTTCTTCTTTACCAACAATACAGGCGCACCCCAAGGAGAAATACTCGGCCTAACAAACCTCTTATCCAACAAATTATTCAACTACTTCTTCAATTCTACCAACTCTGAAGCTGACATACGATACGGTGCCATCGAAATCGATCTAGTACCCGGAACCAGATCAATAGAAAACTCAACTTCTCTTTCCGGCGGTACATCCTTAATATCGCCCGGAACCACTTTTGGAAAATCTCACACCACATGGAACCTACTGATCTCCACTTCGCTTTCCACTGACAGCGATGCAAACAAACCAAACAATTGAGCTTCGTCCATTAAAAGTTTCTTTAACTCTTTCGTGGATAGGAAACTCTCTTCTTCATCATCCAAAGAAGGAAACCTTACTAACTTATGATAGCAATCTATATGAACTCGATTAAATTGCAACCAGTTCATACCCAAGATCACATCCAAACCCTCCAACGGCAAACAAACTAAATCCATAACAAATCTTTACCATACATGGTCAAAGAACAACTTGCACACACCAAAGAAGTAGTTATCGACCCTGAAGCAGGAGTCTTAATAACCATCTCACCACCCCAAGAAGACATAAACAAATTCAAACGCTTAGCGCACTCAAGAGAAATGAACGAATGAGTCGCTCCCGTATCAATAATAGTAACTAAAGGCATATTATTAATAAAGCATGTACCTTTAATCAAACGGTCTGCACTAGTAGTATCATTCCCTGCTAATGCAAACACCTTTCCGCCCGCCTGAGCTTGCTTCAGCTTAGTACACTTAGTACTAATGTGACCAACTTCTCCACAATTGAAGCATTTCACAACATTCCTTCTACACTCGGTAGTAGCATGTCCAAGACCTCCACAGTTTGTACATTACACAATATTCTTCCCACATTAAAAAGACTTATGGCCCAAATCGCCACACTTGTAACACTTAACGGGACCAGAACTCCCTCCACCAGATCTTTTATCAAAGTTTCCCCTATGCTCGCCCTTATCAGCGGGTTTCACATAAGGTCCACTTCTGGCTTGTTGCTTCCCTTTCCTCTCATTCACACTCTTGTAATGTGTAGAATGAGCTTTGCTATCTTCTTCAAAAATTATACAACATTCCATCAAATATGAAAACCTTCTAATCCTTTGATATCCCACAGCTTGCTTAATCTCATGACGCAAACCATTCTCATACTTAATGCACTTAGAAAACTCAGCAGTAGCTGCAGCATAATGAGGATGAAACTGAACCAACTCCACAAACTTAGCAGTATAGTCAACCACTGACATACTACCTTGCTTCAACTCAAGGAATTTCATCTCCTTCTTTCCCTTCACACTCTCAGGGTAATACTTCCCTGAGAACTCAGCACGAAAAACTTCCCAAGTTATCTCTTCATCATCCTCCTCAAGAGCTTGACTTCTACCGACCCACCAATCATCAGCTTCTTCCTTCAGCATGTGCGAAGCAAGCCTCACCTTACTCTCTTCAGCACAGTCCATGACTCTGAAGATACTTTCGATCTCCTTCAACCAATTATGAGCACCATCAGGATCAAATCTTCCTTTGAAGACCGGCAGTTGATTCTTCCTGAACTCATCATTCGCACTCACATTCGGCGCTCCCTACACCGCCCTAGCCATTGCTTCCAAAGCAGAAGCCATCGCATTGTCATTTCTACCAGCCATATTCTGATCATTCCCAAAGACAACAACAAGATTAAACAAAAGTTCAATCATAACAACAACAAGACAGACACAACTGACTCGAACACTGGCTCTGATACCACTTAATGTAACACCCCCTTTCTATACCCCAAATAAGCAATTAAATCACTTAGGCATATAATAAAAATTCCATCAGAGTATATTTGAAATATGGTATAAAAGGGTCATGCCACATTATACTTGAAATTAACACATACAACACCTGCTCGTAAAAGATATGCAACAAACGGGGTAACTTGCAAACACTAAGGATTCCATCCTTACACCCGTATTCATTAATTCAAATAAACAGCGGAAACAAACATAACCATTTCAAACTTATATACTTATCATAATATATCTACAAGTTTGAATCACCAAAATAATTCATGTTTACATAAAACATTTAACACCAAAATACATCTACGAATGTATTCACAAAAAGGCATCAAGCCGACCCTAGCTACCTGATACCACATATCAAAGCCGGAGCTAGAAGCGGGAAGCAACAAAGCCACGCCTTTCTCCCATCATTATCATGTATGAGGTGCTTGGGATAATGATGGGAGAAAGGCGTGGCTTTGTTGCTTCCCGCTTCTAGCTCCGGTGAGAAGGCGTTTCGAACAGACATCCGGCTTGCTTGTATTTATCAACAAGTGCAACATGAATTCTGATTTTAGTTTGTGATCTAAGCTTAAAACTTTAGCAAGAAGTTATAGGATTACGCTAGAAATTACTTTTATTTGTAACCAAACAATTATACCTCACATCTTGAACCTGAATTACATGTATTTGTAACTTTGAATGCATAGTATGGAAAAGTTTGTAACTACTTGACTTGAATAATCTTCAATTAGCTTTGTGAAATGTGAACGCAACATATGTCAAGTGAGACTTGGTTTCAAAAAAAATTATATCAATCTTGAGTCCTTGTAACATAAACATGTAATTAGAATAGAAATGGAGATTTGGAAAATGGGAATTCAATTTAGAGCTTAGAACTTGAACTTAAATTGAAAATGGAAGTTATAATAAAAATAGAAACAATTTTTTTTTTAAAATGATATAAAAAATTGGAAGTAGAAATTGAGGTAAAAATTGAAGAGATTAAAAATTGATTTAGAAGTGAGACTTGAAAATGAGTAGAAATTAAATTTAAAATGGATATAATAAAAAAAGAAATAGAGAATGACTAAAAAAACTAGTAATAGAAATTGGGAGTTATAATAAAAATAGAAACAGTTTTTTTGAAAATGAAATAAAAATTGGAAGTAGAAATTGAGATAAAAATTTAAGAGATTAAAAATTGATTTAAAGTGAGAACTTGAAAATAAATGGAAATTAAATTTAAAATGGATATATAAAAAAAGAATTTGAGAATGACTAAAAAACTAGTAATAGAAATTGGAATAAAATTTTAAAATAGGAAGTTAAAAATAGAATAAAGAAATAGAACTAGAACTAGAAATAAAATACGAAAATGAATTAAAAAGTTAGAAATGAGAAATAGAAATTAAATTTAAAATGGAAGCTTGGAAGTGAAAAGAAATAAAGAAATAAAATCATGAGTAACTTGAAAATGAGTTGAAAGTGACAGAAAAACAAAACTTGGAATTTTCCCTTAGGGTTTTCTACGAAACCACAACCCCCATATCCCAGAACGCATGAAGCAAACACAAAGTCTGGAAAAAAACGAAAACAAACTTCCAAACCCTCATCTCCTTCTCAGAATCGAATCTGGCTTCCATACCTTCATGTTATTCACCTTATTGACACAAAAACCAAACGAAAATGCTGGAAAAGAAAGGGAGAGACTTACAAAATCGGATCTTAATCCGAGAGAAGAAGCTTCACGGCGTTTTTGTGAAGATGAATGGTCTTGGCGAGGTGATGATGTGCGGTAAGTTTGCGGTGTGATTCGAAGCTTATTAGAAGTTAACGAAGACGGTCGGTGGTGAGAACCGTTCGCGGTCTTCACGGTGGTTAAGGTGGCGAGGGTTGTTCGTTGTTCGTGAAAACGAGGGTCCCCCAGAAGGAGCAAAGTTTGTGGGATTCCTTTCTTTGAATCTCAGGTTTTCCTCCCCCTCTCTGTTCTTCGATTTTTTTTGTTTTTTGAAATTTTTTATCTGAATTTCTTCTTTGGAAAAAATTCTTGCTGGTTCTCTTTGTGGAGTTTTGGCTATGAGTTTTTTCTGAATTTCGAAAAAGAATCCCCCCTCCTTTGTGACTGATATATCGGTCCTTATATATGATTTAGGTTAGGGTTTTCTTTTTGATTGATGAACTGATAGCTTGTTGATTGAGTTTTCAAACATCAGAGGTTTCGTTTGGTAGTAATGTTATGTCTCTTTCAATGCAGGTCTTGAAAGCATAGGGCAAAGAGTATTTCACACTTTGGTGTAAGGGCTGAATTTGTAGGTTTGGTTGACCTGCAGAGATGCTACCTGTTTATGAAATGGTTTAAAAACCCATCCGCAACCCTGCTTTGCTTGCAGCAGGTCTGTTCCTTTCCTTTTTTATGCTTTGATTTAAAAAATGCCTTATATTATTTATTCTGCAACTGTACCTCTTTTATTTGTTGTACTTTGTAAAACTTGACCCCCTTTTTTTAATAGGCTTGTGACACTATGCTAATGTGATGCAACATGGTTTATGCTGAAGAAATGATAAAAATGAATCATGTGTGAAATGCATGTATGAATGGATCCCCATTGAATGAAGTGTGAATGCTTCCTTGGATTAAAATGGACTTAAATGACATTCTTAAAATTGAACGTATTTGGATTATGAATCTTGAATTGTGATGCTAATCCCCGTTAGCAACACAGTAATTGTGAGCCGACCCCTCCGTCACCAATCTGAGGTTCAATATTCTCAGCTGATCGACGGCATTGTCGAATCCTTCCTTGAACATGGCCACCAGATCCTTATTAAGAGCACGGATGTGTCCAACCAACTCACCCCGGGTAGGGAGGGCAAGCTCCTCTTCATTCTCATCCGCCAGGGGGCGGATTGTACCCTCGAGCAGAGCCATCTGGGCACGGAGCTGTGCATTTTCCTCGGCCACCTTTTTGTGCCCAGTAGCTTGCTCTTCCAGGCTCTCCTTCAGCGTGTCCCGCTCGAGCTTCATCTCCTCCAGCTCCTTCTTCAGCCCCTCCTGCAGCTGATGCTCCTCCTTGTAGTCGGACAGGTCCTTTGACAACCTATCCTTCTCAGAACGAGCCTTCAGAAGGGCATCCTCCAAGGAAGCCATGGAAACAGAGGTGTCGGATAGAACCATTCCCGTCTCCATCACCCTGATGACTACGGCCAGATCCCTCGCCAACTCCCTTCGCCGAACATCCGCATCCTGGCTCAAGATGGCCTTTTCCTCGGGCGCCGCCACCACGACAGCACCTTCAGCCTTGAAGAATTCCTGCTCTAGATAGCAGGGAAGCAGTAGATAGCTCTCAGGGCCACCCGGACTGCTGCCCCCCGCTGCGGCAGACTGGGCAAGAGTCTCGTCCAAGCGCTTCCGTTTGAGAAGAGGGGAGGTAGAAGGAGGAGGGTTGTCTTGTATCTGGATCGGAGAAGATCGTTGAGCGGGCAAAGGGGAAGTAGACACCGGGCTAGCAGTGTTCGAGGTACCTACCCTAGGATCACCGGCCACCTCCTGAACTCGAGGTGTCGCTTTCTTCTTTTTCTTGGGAACCCTGTCCGGGGCTCCGACTTGGTTAGCCAACTTTAGAACACGGTCGCGAACAGAGGGCATAGCACCTGCAAAACAAAAACAACAAAAACGTCAGTAGGAAAAACACGACCAAGGAAAATAAGAATAAAAGAACACCACGCAATAGTTCCATAGCCTCCTCATCTGTATCACACTCGAGCAGAGTCTTTGTGTTTATAATACGGGGTTCGCAGATCGACATCCCAGCTTCATCGACATAAGGAGCACCTTTTCGGTCGATCCAAACCGCCAGATTGAAACTCCGCACATATTCTACCAGCTTCTTGTAAGCCAGCCTGTCCTCGACACCCAGGCTCGATAACCTCACCCAGTAATGACTGGTTGAAAGCTTGAAGTGGTCGGGCTTCCACCTCAAGGGTATCCTCGACATGAGCTTCTCCTCCCCGACTTCATTTCGCTTGTAATAATAAAGGGAGTGCATGGCGAAACGGGTGATCGGCTTCACCGTGTACCATCGCCCTTTAAAGTGTCGGGCGGAATCCACATACGTCTTGAATAGCCTCACCGGCTACTTAAAGGACACCCAGTTGTGCCGCCCTCGGACACCGGACCGTTGCAGGTGAAAGATGTGGAAAAAGAGGGGCAGAGTGCACCCAACGCCGAGGAAACGACAAACTAATTCGAACGCCCGCATAAAAGCAATGGCGTTCGGGTGCAGTTGCGAAGGCGCCAACCGAAGCCATTTGAAAACCGACATCTGAAACGAGTTGAAGGGCAACCTGACCCTCGCCTCTCGAAAGGCGAACTCGTACATGGCGAACTGTTTCCCCGGGAAGCGATGACATATTCGGTCCACCTCTTGAAGAGCATGACACTGCCAACTCCCAGGCTCCTCGGGACTAATGTCTTCCACCACGGCGTAGGCGTGGGTCGTCTCGTCACAAAAATAAGATTCTTCTTCCAAGGGTTCGTCCGCAACCCAGGATAGGTCGTTTTGTCCGGACGAGGAGACGTGCTCGGTGTCCTCCCCGAAATTTCCATCCTCGACATTTAGACGTACGACCTCCTCTTCATCTATGGGCCGCGGTTCGGAATCTCCTCCCCTGACCTGAAGACGCCCGGTCGTACCTGAAACGCAGACAGAAAAAGTGAATTCGACATCGCATCAAATCCACCCTTCCACCGCAAGTCAAGTGAAAGGGCGTAAAACTAAAACGCACGCCCCAAAGCCTGACTACTGACCTAGACCGACGAAGGGACGATCTTCGCGAGCGTGTGAGCACGTGAAGTCCCGACCCACGAAGTCACGCTAACATAGACTTTACGCCTGCGGCATACTGGCCTTACCTAAGAGTATTCATACACACATGAATTTCACGCCCGAAGCACGCTAAACATGCCCGTGACGTTTATGTGCATATGAATTTTACGCCCGGGACACTCATATGCGCATGAATTTTCCGCCCGTGACATGTTTAACATGCCCGATTTATTCAAACGCATATGAAATTTTTGCCCGGGACATTCTAACCCTACCAGAAAATTTCATACCTAAAACCTAAAAAACTATCCCCAGACTAATTCTACCTACTTTACGCAAATAAATCATGCAAATTCCTAGCTAAAAGACGGAAAAACACAGAAAACAGGGAATCGAAAGTGGTACCTGACATATTTGAAGTGGAGGAAAGAATGGTGGCACGCGAGCAGAAGACGGCGGTGCAGACGGCAGAGACGGGCGGAGAAAGATTTTTCTTCAGAGCTTTCGGTCAACGTCAGAGCGAAAAAGTCTAAATGAAGTGGTTTATCCCCTTTATATAGTCATAAGCGCGTGGAAGGACGCGCCAAGTCATCATTGCCTAGTGCCTACGCCGCCGTTTGCACAGAAAATGAAGTGACGCACCATTAATGCTGAGACATGTCAATCCACAAGAATCCTGAACGATACCGAGCGATTGTACATCTTCCCGACTATATTACAATTCATCACTCCGACTCGGAGACTCGACTTGGGGGGCTCCTGTTCCGGTATGGGCCTCAAGACTGTATTAGGCTACGGCCCAACAGGTCGAGCAGAGGCCCATATACTCGATCAGGGGCACCTAGCAGACGGGTAGAGAAACTAACAGTCGGACAAGTTTCTCATACGATAGGCATGCACTCAGGACGGGCAAAGAACAAGTCTGTCAGGTCACTTGCCACGTCACCCAACTGCCCCCTATTATCTCCTGAAAGATAGGGGCAGTTGGACCAAAGACCAGACCTCTTGGCTAGGTCTTCACGTTTCTCACGCGTTCCTTGGCAGTTCTTCCTTGGGCCTAGCTGATCTAGCCCAAAAGAAGAACCTTGGCCCAGCGTTGGGGGCTCACTATAAATATCCTTTTTCACTAAAGGATCAAGTATTCTGATTCATCCTATAACTTACCTACTTCATTGTACCTATACTCATTTAAGCATCGGAGTGCCTTGCAGGTACACCCCATTTCTCCCATTCTTTGGCCGTTACACCAAATTGTTGGAAGGACCTCCTGATCAGGTAAGATCACTATGTAAGTTGCATCTTCTTGGTAAAAATAGTTGTGGTTGATACCCATGTTGTTGATAGCCATACATATGCATATACATATGCATACCTGTTATGGCAATGAACAACATCATTCTGAATTTTGTTTTGAGAATGTGATGAACCACCATTAACTTTGGAGTTTTGGTATAGAGAATCAGCACCTTGAGATATAGTAGAACCAAGTAGCTTGGTATCAGCAGCAACATCTCGTAGTGGCAAGAAGGAGAAAGGTTCAATTCAATTCAATAAGGAGAAAGGTTTGACTGCCACTAAGAGAAAAACCTCCACACAGGGGAGGGCGCCGAGGGCCCTAGCGCCCTCTTCCCATACACTATCATGTCATTGTTTTTGTTGCAAGAATCCTAGACCTCTACTTCTGCAACTTTGTTAACGAAACCGTACCGACGCCGACAAAACCAAAACGGAAGCAATTACAGCCGAGTGAATCAAATCTTCAACCACGCCTGCAAAATCACAACAGAGAATATTAATTTCAATTTCAAAAATTCCAATCTCAAATAATCAATTTCAAATTTCAAAAGTTATTCCGTTTCAAAATTCTTACAAACCATAAACGTTTTAATTTTTTTTGTATGAAGAAGAATTGCAGAAGAAATCCACAAACCTGTTGAAATCCTCGATGTAAATAGCAAGCCCCAACCGGCGGAGCCATGCCGTGAAACCACCTCCGCGTCACCATCAAAAAAACCGCCGAAAAACCTCAATCGAAGTCGCAAACTGTGTCGAGGGAAGGCCAGTAGCATGAAGGCATACGGATTTGAAAGCCTCGTTGCGCCGTCAGAAGGAAACCAACCGGAAACAACATTCGACAGGAAAGAAATAGTGAGAAGATCGTGGATTAAGAAGAGGAAAAAAATCTGAAGGTTATGAATTGGTTTCACGTATAAGGTAAACCTAGCCCTTCTTTTATTCTATTTTTCATACTAATTTGGTGGTGGTAGTTCGTAATGAGGTGGTGGTGGGGTTTTGAGAGATTTGTGTGAAGAGTGAGTGTTTGCATTTTCTCATGAACTGCACAACAAAACTGTTCTCATTTATGAATTTTTTGTTTAATAAATAATTAATTATTTTTAATAATTAAATTAAATTAATTTGCCAAATGTCAATTGGTTGGAGTGTGTAATTAGCAAGTGGCACCCATTAATTGAGTAAAAAGATAATTAAGACTTTTAATAATCACATTCCTTTCTTATATGATAGATTAAGAACTTTAAAATATAAAAATAACAAAAATATAAGTAAGAACAACTTTTCTTAAAAACCCTCAAAAATATCTTTTTCTCAAAAAAAAAATGAAAATAACAAAATATAACTAGAACATCTTTTCTTAAAAGACCTGTAAAATCCCCACCATCCATATTCCTTGAGTTGTAGAACTAGTCGCCCATAACTTTTGTGCTCACTAAAAGTTACACATCCAAAATAATCATGTTTTAAGCAAAAAACACTACCAAAAATTTGGACAATTTTGAGCATATTGGAGAGGCAATTGAGAAACTCTAATAATAATTACCTGCTGATTGATTGGTTAACATTTGAATATCAATTTTCAGTTTTGAACTTTTGTTAATTTCTCAACAAGCTCTTCTAGAAAGTGACGTAGGAACAAGTCAATCATCTGACTCGGATCATTTCTCATGCAGCTTATCATCAATTTTCCTAGCTTTTACATTCCTAAATGCACAACCAATTCAAATTGTCTCATTCCTTAACAATTTTGCATCAATTCACCAAGGCCTCAAAATATATGACAAGCAGATGCTGACAGAACTATAATGCCAAGAGAATACATTGTAACTTCTATATTATGATTCCCCTATTTATATTGTAAGAAACATTTGGCACTGCACTGCACAATGAAGTACGAGAAGGCCAGACCTATCAGGCTTTCTTGTACTTCATCATACAATGCTTGAGGATGATGGAATCTATCCATCAGCTGTCACTAAACACAGGTTGATTCTTTGTCTCCGCATCTCAATAAGGTTGCACTTCTTAAGCAAAAGACCTTAGACTTGGTTGTACCGATAATCTCTCTGTAAAAAATATAAGTTAAAAGAAGAAATAAGATAAGTTTGAGCCATAACTCATAAGTCATATCAACAAGCAGTTTTAAGAGAAAATTGATGCCTATATAAATAAACAAAAGATGTGACATACTTATGAGTTCATAAGTAACAATCATAGTTGTTCCATAAAGTGACATATTCAAAAATCTTGGTCCAAACCCTCGGTAAAATCCCCACCATCCATCTTCCTTAACGAGAGTTCTAGCCGTCTTTAGTACGGATGGTCTTCCAGAACCATAATTGTCCATAACCTATGTTCAAATTTCAAGTCACACATCCAAAATTGATTGACTGAGTGCAAAGTCCATGAAACAAAAGTTTTGAATACCTGAAGTCGTGTTTTAACGGTATCTATTGGAGTAGTGATAACAGACGAACAAGCACCAGCGACCATCCCAGCAGTAGCCTGAACTGTCACCATTTCCACATGTGACGGCTTAATCTCCATATCATCTTTGTATCCTAAACTCCTGGAAGCATTAAGCAAATAGGTTAAAACTTAAAACCATAAAAGGACTATTAGAAATTCAATTATTTTGTAGATTATTCCAAAACATAGCTACCTCCAAATTATGTGTTGTGCTGCACCATATGAACCCCACCAAAGTGCTGATGCCGGAGATTGTGTCACAGCCGTCAATCCAAAACCTCTATACAAACCACGAAAACCCTCCGCGTGCACTACTCTTCGGATAACATCAAATGGTCCTCTACAACACGAAGTTCCAGGTAGACCTTGAACCATTAACCTCTGGCATATCTGAGAAAACATTAAACAAAATTACTCACAATGATCAATCAATATTATAGGACACATGCAAAAACACATCAATTAGTAGTGTAGTCACATAATTAGCAGGTACTCCTGGCGAACCGCGAATTGGTAAGCATCTAAATATTACTTACCACATCCAAGGGCACAAAATAAACACAAGACACCAAATTTGAAACCATGCCAGCAACTCCATTTGCAAGACCAATCCGCGAAGCTTCTGGAATATCACTACCTTGAGTGTGTTTCAACACAATATCCTTTGACATCTCAAGAGATGTGAGGGCTAAAACCCTACCAGGCATTGATCCAATAGCAGAAGTACCAAAACCTCTAAAGATTCCAGGGATTCCATCACTCTTGATGATATGAGTGAACACTGACATTCCCTTCATGTTAGAGAGTCCTGAACTAGCTACTTGCATCCTTGTTTTCACCACTGCTGTTGGATGAAGTAATGCTGATTGTGCTGTGAAGAGTATTGCACCAATGATATGAAACCTAGTCTTATCCAATCTAATTCAAAAAAATAGTATTATTGAATATGAGCACGGACACCAGAAACACAACGGACACCAGAAACACGACGCTGACACATCAACACATGAAACGTCGGCGTGTCGATGCTATATAGGTTATTGAAGAATATAGGTTAAGACAAAAAAATTGAAGTGATTGTAGTTGTTATTTTTGGTTACCTGTCCCAGTTGATGTCTGTATCAGACAGCGCCAAGTGTGGAGTGGTGGTGGCAACCTCGGTTTCCATGGCCATAATGTGGTGTATTCGCAGAGATGAATGGAACACTATTCTTTCTTTCTTTTCTGTTTCTGGAACCCTGTTGTGTGTTGTTGAAGATTGATGTCGGAGGAACATTTGAGTGAAGAGAGGAACATTGCTAACCGCTTGCATAGAATGTTCAAGACCTTTCGGTGTCTTCTAGTTTTTTTTAAATAAAATAATAAAGGCAAACACGATACTTAGTTGACTAAATTTAAAGGTATTGAAAATTTTATGTAACTAAAATAGATAGGAGCTCTCCAATTTCTAAGATATAATTTCCCAAGAAAAAAAATTAGTTAAGAATATAATTAAAATTTTAAAGGTTTCAATTGATATTTTTTTTAAGAAAAAACTTAGGATAAAAAATATATATTGTATTTAATTAAAAATCTATCTAATTTAAATAAGTTCAGTGGTGTTTAATTAAGATAAATTAAACTTTTTTAACTAAACATAAAAAAGTTTTGGTATTTAACTAAGATTTTTTTAAATTTGAAATATTTATGGTAGTTAAAAAATATTTTTTATTTTTATGAATTATTTAATACATTAGATTTTTGAAATATGGTTGAAATTTAGAAAAATGTTTGGGACAATGTATAAATAATAGATGAGAGTTAAGGTGAAATAAATCATAAAACAATGAAAAATGTAAAGGATTGTTTATTCAGATTGGTGCAATATCACCTACGTCTAGGTGGCTTCCAACACAAGAAAGAAAATTTATTTTTAATTGTATTATACAATTAATCTTAGATGAACAAACATTATTCAATACTTTTCTACTTAATACTGGTGTCTTTCTATTTAGAATTTTCCCTAAATATAAAAATCCTTTTCACTTTCTCTTAATCACTTATCCTAGTGATCAATACATAAAAAAAAATTAAAGATTGTTGAATTATAACTCAACTAACAAAACAACATATATGTCTTTGATATGGAACTTAACCTCTATGGAGGTGCACAAATAACAACAAAAATAAAGACTCAAAAAACAAACTCTAACACACTAAGTCTTCAAATCTTACACACTTGCTCTTGTTAGGAATGAGTCTTCTTATATAGGAAAATATCTGTTGGGTCAGAGCATCTGAATTGAAACCAAACTGATTTGATTTTGATGCATATTTGATTTAATTTGAATTGATATTCATTCACTTTAAATATTCATTTGATTTGATTTGGTCTTGGACACTAATTTTATAAAATCTTTTTTAAAAATATCTTTGCTAAAAGATACAATTCATAAACAACAAATTTTTGTAGAAACAAAAACAAACACACTCAGATTTACTCACAAAATCTAACTAACAGACTGAGGCTAGTAGATGTTAAACCTCATGCTGAAACATCATTGTCTCACATGATGCCTCTTTACATTTTACACCTTGTGTTGCTCATGTTGCTTTACCTAAAGCTACCAATCAAAGTAACAACAATCTCCCCCTTTGCCAAATTATGGCTAAAATAATTTGTATAAATGTGCAGGAGTAAATCTTCACTCAAAATAGTCATAATAATGAGGACACACAAGTAGCACACCACAGCATATCATACACATTTGCGGTGAAAATAAAAGTATTAGAGATCATGTGAGGTGGTTACTAATCAGATTAGAACATACGTACCCACCATCACAATATCAGAGCATTAATAAAATCAAATCAGTCATTATTCCCCCTTTTTGGCATAATATGACCAAGGAATGAAAAGAAATACCAAATTGTTGTTAAAATGTAGAACTGTTGTCAATCATAGGTAAGAATTACAACTGAGAATCTGGAATAACAAAAATCATTGTTATAGTTGAAGGGCCATTATAGAACCAGTACTAAGAAAAATATAGCATGCACATATACAAGGGACAAAAGGAACATAATCAAATATCAAACACAGACTAATGCACTCAACAACACACGACCTCAATCTTTAGAGCTTCCTTATTCTTCCTTACTGCAGTTTTCTCTTCCTCTTCATTGTTAGCTTCTTCTTCTTCCTTAGCTTGGTCATCATTATGATCAATTCATCCACCTTATTCTGCCTAATGGTGTTTTCTCTAATAGTTTCTTGAAAAAGCTTTTAAGATCTTTATGATATCAAGCAACACATCCTTTTTGGTAGACTTGGATAAGTGAGCAGAGTTTCCATCAGCAGATTGGCCTTGATGCCATGTCACCACAATGTCTATAACATGTGTTCCGACAAACATCCTATAATCTAAATTCAGTGGCAATGCCTTTTTGCTTTTCACATTATTTGTCTGTAAAATCTTAGGATGTAGGTTCAAAATAATCCAATTATCAAACAGTGAAATGATATGGGTAGTTTCACAACAAATGAATCTGCATGTTTCATAGTTTGCTAAAAAACATAGTCTCCAAAATTCAGTAGCTTTTCCTTTGTGCCTATTTGGAAGATAAGTTTAGCCAGTTCATGGGTTATACTTGAGCTATGATTTTTGGGTGCCCAATTTATTGCACCAATATTATTCAAAACAACATACTTCACATTCAAGCTTCTAGTAGAGAATGGTTCATTCTTTGGTTAGTGTTTCACTTTCCAAACAATTATCTCTTTTGTAATCTTATCTAAAGATGGAACATAATCATATATTGCAAACTTGCTTCTTCCTAAGTACTCATTAATTATTTTTGGTGAAAACTTCACACAACTTCCTCTAACATACACCTTCATACACTTCTTTCTTCCTTTAACATTATAATTAGAAGATATGTTCACAATAAACTCTTTGACTAGTTTTTCATAGTAAGGACCAATATTAGTAATTGTCTTCATTAATCCAGTAGCTTTTAGTAAATTCATGATTTCTTTTCAATCAAGAGATTCGTTACTGTTGTACCCCAAAATTTTCCCTCCCATATGTGTCTCAAGAGGTTTATTAATAGTCACAAGATTCTCAATTGGTTAAAGGAATTGAAGGTTTCACCAGACAAAGCCTCCTTCTGAACAATGGATCTTAGAACTAGGGTTTTGAGTTTCACCAAACAAAGTGGACTTCTAAAGCCTCAAATGGATTTCATAAAATCCCATATACCTCAAAGAATCCTCATGTCAAGTTTCAAAGCTTTCCCAACAAATTTGGTCAGTCAGATGCTCAGATACCTAAGAATCAGTTAACTTGCTCAACAAGTCACTGTGGTCAACACAAAGTCAAACTTCAAGATTTTTGGTCAACATTAATATTATGAGGTGAAATTAGACATTTGATCAATGGTTGATCATAATTCATCAAGGAAACATCAGAATCATCAAAATCAGAAGTTACTAAATTAGGGTTTTGTGCAGGAAAAGTCAACTGAACTTTGACCAGCGATAACTTTCACATACTTCATCAAAAATTTCCCATCCAAATCTCATTTTGAAGTAAATCCAATTCTCTACAACTTTGGGTCTCACAAGCCAAGTCCAAAAATGCTTCATTTGAGAGGTATGAGCCAAAACATTATAGGTCTTTTTGAAAGTCAACAAAAAGTCAACTTTTTCCAAAGCTTATAATTTAAAAATAGTAAATGATATGGACATGGGACCAAAAGGGTTGATTATATGACACTATGAGATTTATAAAAAGTCCTAGAACACCTTCATCAAAATTGAGGAAGTTAAGCATTGTTGAAGTTGGGTAATTTTCAAGAGGTGTATAAAACAAAAAAGGCCATAACACCAATTCTTTCCAAATAGGCCTACAATATTTCAATCCAAACTTAAAGATAAGTCCAATCACTATCCAATGACTATATTTTCTGATTTTTATTTTTTATTTTTTATTATTTTTTATTTTAATCATTTAAAATCATTTTTAATTAAAATAAATTATGAAAATCAAATATTTGATTTGAAACTTATTTTGGGATCAAATATATGGTATTCAAAGTGATTGGCAATCTCCAAATTCGTGCAAGACTAATATAGCATGTGTATATTTGATTTTTTGGACAATTATAACAGATTGGTTTCTTCATCTTCAAGCAATCCACAAAGCTGACCCAAAGGCCCAACTTTTACCCTAAATTACATCCTTATAAATACCTAACATGACTACAAGAGTTACACACAAAAATTCCATGCCATAGTATTCTTAGAAAATTTTCAAAAGTTGTTAAAATTAGAGCAAAAAAAATTGCAACAAGATTCAATCAGTTCTACACGGCCATTCATACTCCTTGAGATCCCAGGACTCTATCCCACCAAGAATTGAAGGTTGAGACCACACGAAACACCACATACATGAACATGTCGCCATGGCCATGAAGTTTTAATTCGAAACTTTCCATTCTTCGTCCTTTAACATATTTTTCATTCATAATATTGTACATCATCATGCATAGATCATATTTGACTGTTTATTTTGGAGTTTTAATGCAGATTCAAAGTGATGCCATGGTTAGGGCATGAATCGTCTTCTCCACGAAAGTGCATTATACAGTCACTTTCAGGCCAAAATAACACCACCATTGGACTCACAATGCTTGATTTAGTAGGACCACGTATGTTTGATACGTTTAAATTGTTGTTTGTTGATGTTTACAAAAATCGCAGGTTTAGCTGCGCAAAATTTCGCAGGAAATATCATAGCCAAAGTCGCAGGAAAACGCGCAGGGCGAGAGGTTAAAGACAAGACGTGGCATGGCACGATTGGCTGTTTCCGGAAGCTGGAGAAAGTATGCAATAAAACCAATTGATTCCCATTCATTGTCACCAGCGCATGGCTGGCCTAGTGGCAAGAACGCAGGCGTATGAGGTAAAAGGTGGGATTTGATTCCAGCCTCCACCCCTTTATTTTTTTGAGTGACTTTCATTAATTATGTTTCCTTATTATTATTCTTATTTTAATTAAATCATATTAATCAACTAATTATTAATTAACTATTAATTTAGAATTAATATAATCAACTTCTAATTTATTTTTATAAAAAAATTATTATAAAAATTGTTTTTTTTTATATTTAGTTTTTCATTATTAAAAATTATAAATTGATTTCTTTAGGTTTATGCTAACTAATTTCCCTGATTTTTTTGTCTCGAACCCTGATTTCGCCATGAACACCAAATTTTTGCCTAAATCCTGATTTTTCCTAAACTTTTTTTAAAAAAACCCCAAAACCCTAATTTTTTGTATTGAACCTTATTTTTTTCATAAACTCTAATTTTAAACCTAAACCTTATTTTTTCATAAACTTTAATTTTAAATCTAAACCTTGATTTTTTTCATAAACTCTAAACCCTAAAAATGTTATAAACCTAAATTCTTTTTTTTAAACCTTAACCCTAATTTACAAACCTTTTGTTATTTTATTTCCTATTTTCACTCGTTTTTATGTTATTCATTTACTGTTCATCTGATTATGTAATTGTTTCGCATTTGTAATATTTAGGTTTTATTTTCCGTCATTATTATTATGTAACTGCCCCGAAGCCATGTAATAGTGTAGGAATTTTTATTTTCTGCCTTTTAATTTTTGCCATTATTTTTATATTTACTGTGTGGTTAGTAACATAGGGTGTGCCAAGAATTAAATGAACAATGGACTTAGATAATTAATTATTAAGATAAATATCTGAAAACAGGATTCACACACGTAAGTCGATCGTTCTACGATCGTCATCTGCAATTTCTAGGGTTCCCCTCTTGGTTGCCTTTAATATGGTCAAGTCCCTCGAACGTGGGGGTGTCTTAGAGCAAAGTCCCTACAAAAAGAAAAAAAAATCATCAAGTCCCTTCAGATTCAAAAGATCATAAGTCCCTCCGAGGTTGCCTACAGAATAATGATCTTGTCCCTACGAATAAATGATGATAATCCATACGAATTGCTAAAGACACCCCTACAAGTTGCCTTCATTGACCATATGGTGACCCTACTCCCGTCCCTTAATAAATCCAAGGTAAATGACTACTTACTCCTTAATAGTAAGGACAGTTTTACCCTTGAAAGGAAATAAAGAAACATGAAATACCAATATAGAGTAGGTAGTTCTTAGTTATTTGCTCATATTTCAAAACTTATTTTCACACCTCACTTTCAAACAACTTTCTAAAACTCAAAGCTTTGTATACATCCATACGAGGATCATTACAAAGTCTTATGAAAATTTCTAAACACACACTTCACATTACTTTTCAAACAAACAAGTGAGTTAAGTAACTAAGAGCCCATGGATAACCATGGATATAAAGGGTGTTAACACCTTCCCTTTATATAGCCTACCCCCCGAACTCAAAAATTTTAAAAGGTCTTTCTTGTTCTTTTATAACCTTTCCTATTGGATAAAATAAAAGTCGGTGGCGACTCTTGCTATCCACACATGTTTTTTTCAAACAAAAACACCAAGTCATTTCTCCCACCGTGTTACAGTTACCTAGTGTTTTCTCTCTCTTTCAATCTATCTATTTATCTATCTTTATCTCTCACTCACACACACACACACACTCACATAACTGTAATCCTTATTTTAAATACATATTTCTACTTCTGAACACTTATTTCATAATGGAATGACACATTATCCATGGGGCAACATCAAGAACATTCACAATAATTATTTTTCCATCAAGCTTTCTCCTTATGGTAAACACAGTATTCTGAACATATTTTTCATCATCTGACTCAGAGTCACTTGATTATACAAGTTTTCTCTTTAGAGACTTCTTCTCATTAATTTGTCACATTATTTCCTTTTGTATTTGTGTCCATCTTAGTCACAATATCCTTCAAGGTGAGTTCAGGAGGTACGTCTTTCTCCTTCTTCTTATATTTTACCTTATCAACATCAAACCTAGATATAATCTTCATCACAATAATAGCAGGTTCTTCATCAGTTTTAGTCTTTTCATCCACATCCACCACTTCTTTAGCCTTTTCTTGAGAGTCATTGTCTTATGACTTGGTTACATTTTCAATTTTTCTATTCATTATGTTGGTAATAAGAATGTTATCATCCTCATCAGCTTCCACGTTCTTTTCACCTTGAACTTCAGGCTCTTCATTTTGAGAGTTCTCACTAGTTGCATCTTTAGAGCAATCTAGGCTTTTATCCAAGATAGTAGTCACATACATGTCAAATACAAGTATATCAATAGGTAGACCGTCAACCATTACAGTTTTGTGACTAGGGTTTACTTCATCATGTGTTTCATTAGAGGATTCAGTGGAAGGTTTAACAGATGGTTCACCAATTGGTTCAAAAGTGGGTTCAATGTGGGTTTAAATAGATGTTTTACCAGATGGTTCAACATATGGATCAATGGTGGTTTCAATAGATTGAATAACAACATTTCCACGAGGAGTGGTATTAACTTTATTTGTCTCATTGTCATTATCCACGTAATTAATAAGCTTATCAAAATGGCAATGCACATATGTGTCTTTATTAGAGGGACTTACCTTTGCTTTCTTCTTCTCAGAGTCATTATTCTTTGCTCTTTTCTCTAAAATGAAAAAAGGAACAATCATATGAAGAGGTATAACATCATGTACCACATATTGTTCATTAAGCATGTTGCTTGACTCAGGAACCCTAGTTTTCTTCGATGTTTCTTTCTCTCTTATCTTTACTCCTAGCCTTTTGACCCTATACATATTGGTAACAGGTCTGGGTCCAGAAGTCTTAGCTTCATCAGTTTTTTGACTCATTTTTTAACTAGTTTGAGGAACTTGAAAGAGATGAAGATGAACAAATATGGAAGAACGATAGAGAGATAGTTGCAAGTTATTATTGTGTATAAAGATGGAGTAGGTATGAGCAAATTTTGAATTAAGAATGATTTCCCTTTTTTTTGTAATGATCATAAGAGAGAGAGAGAGAGAGAGAGAGAGAGAGAGAAAAAATTTCTTCATGTTCTTGCACGCCTTCCTAGCATTAATTTATATGAGTTTTCACACATGCAATTTCCAAGAGCACTACTTATCTTTTCAAACTGAATATCATCTAAGGCTTCAGTGAAAATTTCTCTTAGTTGACTTTTTAGTTGCTGCATACTTAAGGTTTACAATTTTCTCTTCCACAAGTTCCTTGATGAAATGATGGTGAATGTCAATGTGCTTGGTTTGAATGTGTTTAACAAGATTCTTTGAAATTTTAGTAGCACTTAAATTGTCGCGGTATAATGTCATGGCATCGTGTCCAACATTGTACTCCTTCAGCATTTGTTTCGTTCATATCAATTGGGTGCAACTGCTCCCTACAACAATGTACTCAGCTTCTGCAATAGAAAGAGAGACACAATTATATTTCTTTCTCAACCAAGAGATTAAGTTATTTACAAGAAAGAAACATCCATCAGATGTGTCTTTTCTATCATCAGCACTCCAAGCCCAATCAGCGTCACAATACCAAACTAATATTGAGTTAGTATCATGAGAATAAAGAATATCATAGTCCCAAGTCCCATTTATGTATTTCATGATCCTCTTCAATCAAGTTATATGAATAGCATTAGCTTTAGCTTGGTATCTAGCACAAACACCTAAGACAAATGTGATATCAGGTCTTCTTGTTGTGAGATATAGCAGACTATTAATCATGCTTCTGTATAAACTTTGATAAACAACAACACCATTATCATCTTTGGATAATTTCAAATGTGTTGCAGCACGATATTTCTTATGACTTCATTATACTATTTGCATACTTGCTTTGAAGAATAAAGATGTTGTCTTCCATTTTCTTTACTTGTAGACCAAGAAAGTATGTGAGTTTTCCTACAAGACTCATCTCAAATTTAGATTTCTTTTGATGAACAAAATGTTCCACCATCTTGTCTGACATTCCACCAAGACAATGTCATCAACATAAATTTGGGTTATCAAGAGCTTCCCTTTATCATGCTTCACAAATAGAGTTGTATTTATTCCAGCTCTAATATCCATTGTTAATCAGGAATTTGGTTAATCTTTCATACCAAGCTCTTGGAGCTTGCTTTAATTCATATAGATTTTTCTTCAACTTGTACGCATGATTTGGAAAGTTGTGATCAATGGATCATTTTGGTTGTACTAGATAAACTTCCTTATTAAGATACTTGTTTAAGAATTACCTTTTAAGATCCATTTAGTATAACCTAGATTTGAAAATGCAGGAGAATCCTAGTAAAAATATAATAGACTCAAGGTGAGTAATTGGAGAAAATATCTCATCAAAATCTACACCTTCTATTTGAGTGTGCCCTTGAGCCACTAAACACACCTTGGTCCTTGTTACATTGCCATTTTCATCATATTTACTCTTGTAAATCCATTTGGTTCCAATGACAGTTACATCCTCATGTCTTGGAACTAATTTCAAACTTTGTTTCTTTTGAATTGACACAATTCCTCTTACATATAATTTATCCAACATTCATCAGTCAAGGTTTCCTTGATGTTCTTGGGTTCAATCTTGGAAATGAAACATGAGTTGGCAAACATGTATCTAGATCTGGTGATGACACTTTCATTCATATTTCCTTTAACGCCCATACAATATATATTTAGAATAATATCATACAAATGTTAATTTTTGGTACTCACACCATCATAAGATGCTTAATAGCATAATTAACATTCTTGACCAATTCTAAAACAAATACTAAAATGGCACAAGACATATAAATTATACTAAAATAAAATATTATGATCAATACAATATCCATTATTGTACAAAGATACAGAAATACACAGCGAAAGACTAAAATCTATGCTTCTCTTGAAATATCTCGAGTATAGCTCCCCTTGTAAATCAAACCTGCAAAAAGGAACCTGAAAAAGCAACAACAATAGTGGGATGAGATAACAACATCTCAGTGGGTTCCCTATCTTAGAGTTCTCTCGATTCTAAAAGGTTCGAATCTAGACATTACTCAAGTCGGGGGAAACCTAGACTTCGAGTTCACATAAACACTAGAGACACAAGGTAAAAATAAAAACGGAGCACACAAGGTGCTTTAAGGCATCTTTCCCCGCCCATCCATACTCCCTGATGGCAAGCAAGTACGGGTCACTCGATCCTTAACGTGTAGATAACTTTCCCCGCCCAGCCAACTCCCAGGTGGCAAGTAAGCACGAGTCACTCATTATCTACCAAAGGTACTTTCCCCACCCAGTCATACTCCCAGATGACAAGCAAGCATGGGTTACAGTACCTCACCACAAAGTAACTTTCCCCGCCCAGTCATACTCCCAGATGATAAGCAAGCACGGGTCACGGTTACTTTCCTAATGGATAACTTTCCCTGCCCAGCCATACTCCTAGATGGCAAGCAAGTATGGGTCATGGTTATCCATTAAGAGATTTGAATCCACATATTAATTATGTTTCTCGGCCGTCCCACCTCGTGAGATTTCGACACGAGCAAAGCATAATTAAATTAGGATTATAACGTGAGGGAAGCAAACTTTCGACTTATCGCAACTACCTAGCCCAAAGATACCATTCGAGTATCGACGCCTAAGTATTGTCACGTCTCTAGTACATTTTGTATCAACCTAGGGTAATCCTACTTACCTCACAAGTTATACATCTCTCAATTCCTAGTCACACTACTAGGCTATTCAATTGGTTTAAGATAAGGTTTCCTCACTCTTTTACTATTCTTGATACTTTTAAACTATATAGTTTTCAATTACATAATTCTAACATTTTAGTTCAATTATCACCAAAATCTCATTATCTCTACTTCCATTCAATTCTCATGGTTAACACATATTACACACTAGATTAATACCCCAATTCCTTAATTTCACATAATTATGGTTAATTTGAAAAGTCGGGTAAAAGTCGGGTAAAAATAGTATCTTTTAGCATCATCAATTATTAAATGTTTTCAGCTTTGAATCGATATGCGGAACACTAAAAACGGATACTCGGATCACAAGTTATGAAAAAAATCATAATTCAGCTGAAAGCTACAGTTCGCGGGGCGAACTTTGTTCGCGGGGTGAACTTAGAAAATTTCTACAGTTCGTGGGGCGAACTGGGAAAAATTCTGCTAAAAACCAGCTACGGGAAACCATTCCCAAAACCTCCAAATTTCACAAAAGTGCACCAAAACAGAGGAATCAAATCACAAATATGCATATAATCATATAACAAACGTCATACTTAGGTTTTATCGAGTTTTTAACCGATTAATCTTTTGATTCTAAGATTTTCTCTCAAAAACCTAAAAACTCATAAGTTCTAAAACTCAACCAAAATCTAGAACAAAAGCTTCTAACTATGAACCCACCTTGAAAATGAAGAGGAGTTGGTGAAGATGAAGATTTGATGAAGAAATGGTGATGATCCAAGCTTTCCCATCTTCTAGGGTTTTCCTCTCCTTTTCCTTCTTTCTCTTCTCTTCTCCCTTTTCTTTCTTTCTTTTCTTCTTACTAACTTTCTTTTCCTTTCTTTTCCTTATAAACCAAACAAATTATATTTATCAGTTAGTAACACTAACTGGTCCAATTTGAGAGTATCCAAAATATCTCTGAGTCGAATATTTAATAAAGCATATGCGTCAGATAATACTAATTAATCTTAATTAATATTATCCATAGAGTTTAATTAAATACGGGGTATTACATTTCCTTTGATATTTTCAATAGGGTGATCTTTTTGAATTTTTATTGATGGTCCCTTGTTGGTTTGAGGATTTTTCAGAACTTAGGCTTCCAAATTGAATGTCAGGCTCCTTGGGTGGGACATCTACTGGGACATTTGTCTATTAAGGGGACACAGTATCTTCATCTTGTGTAGCGTGAGAAGGTTTTGAATTTTTGTGGTTCTTGCAAAGGAGTAGCGTGAGACGGTGAATCATATTGGCATTGTTGGATGACTTGATCAAGTTTAGATCAAGTGAAGATAAATTGTTAGGATCCACATCTAACTTAGGTTTTGTAGGGTTGCATTTCTACATTTCTCTTGTAAACGACATTTGCAAAGTAAGGTTAATTTCATGATCTCAATTCGAATTTAAATTTAGGATAGACGTACCCATAGCGAGGCCAATCGGGGAACTTCCTAAACAAATATTTGTGTACTCTCTCTCTCCCACTCTTTATCTCCATCTCTTTTACATTTTGTTTTAAAATTGTTGAGTTCATCATTTGTGCGATTAATTTGTTTGGTAAATTCTTTTCAAAATCATTTGAAAAACATTTTGTTGAATTGATCACAATCATTTTGATTGTGGTTGGATTTTAAGATAAGCAGAACTATACAAATTTCCAAACAAAATTGATTGTACATAAGGTGTTCGATAATTTGTCTCAATTTAATTTTATGTGATTTATCATTGGATATAAAATTACTTGTTGAGTAGCTTTCAAGAGATTATGATTGAAACTTATTAATTAGATAACTTATCATTATCTTCAATTTGTTTTCACATACGCATATCCAAGCTTTTTGATAGCGGTTCAGTTTAGACGAATCGATCCAAGTGACTTCTTCTAGCCATTGTTTTAGAAAAATAGTTTTGTAATCAATTTTTTATTTGGGGATCTATTCACCCCTTCTAGATAAGTCGACTTTGTCTAATAGTCTAAGGACTTGGTTGACATCTTGGTTACATTGCACTAGGACCATGTCGAGCTTTCTGGCCTTTGATTGTTTTTGACAACCCTATTTTCTAGGGGTTAGCCCTTGAATAATGTTAGAACCTAGAGTTGGTGGCACTGGTGTGCCCCAAAAAAATCATCAATCTTACCTATTTGGTGGGTTAATTGTTGATAACTTCTCGTTGTGTTTTTAAGAAGAGTGGTAAACATGTTGCATATATATTGCATGAGTGTGTGAACCATATCATGGTTACTTTCATCCATTAATTGTATCATTACTTAGAGATATTTATTGGTTAAGGTCAAAGCACCATGTGAAGGGAAACACCTCATACCCCTCGATAATTATCCTAATTGGCCAAAGTTGCCCATGGTGGACGTTGAGGCCATAAATGGATTAAATGGGGATGACGTTGTTATCGTGTTCTATGAGGACATTGTCGTACTAGGGTGTAGGCTTGCCATCGTTGTAGTTGGCATGCCATACAATTTCTCTTTTTGAGGCAATGAGAAGCCTAGATAATGAGGCTTTTAGTCTCTAGGATTCCGTAATTCCCTATAAATGATTGGTGCATTGACGCTTGTGGTGATGAAATTCCCACATCTTTTGGTATAGAATATGCCATTTTTTGGCTTATAATAGTAAGCATCTCCTCGAATGAGGTTCAAGTCATAGAACTGTCGACACTAGTGACCACTGGTTGTCCTCCTGGGTTTGGAGTATTACCTTGGGAATGGGTTTGGTTTTTTCGAGACATGCTGGAAAGATGCTTACCACTCCTCAAGTGCATACAATACAAAAGACCACCAAAACGGAAGATACAAAGTAAAACATAACATACTACTTTTATGCAAAAATATTCGCATAAAAGGGTCCCATTAAACGTGCCAAATTTGTTTACTGGTGTTTTTGGTAAACAATCATGAGTTTGAAAATCTATGAGATTAACACGAAAAATATCAAAAGCAATTTGTGCAAATAGTTTATGTGTACTTGTGTGCGTGTGAATTGAATGTAGCGTAGTAAAAGACTTTAAATGAAGTCAAGTTGTAAAGTAAAATGCAGTAAATAACATTAAACAAAGCAAAATAAAAAGTACAATGTTCCGTTTAAGGAAGAAAAAAGATAAAAAAAAGTGTGGACGCAGACGCATACATGTTTCTCGCTCAATTGTTTCGCTATTTGACTTGGGTACTCAAGTGGTATGGAGAGTATGTATGAAATTTTGTGACCTCTGATCCCATGCATGAGTCTGCTATTTATTCTATTTAGAAAATAATTGTCAACAACATCTATGACCACTTTAAGAATAGTTGCATTTGTTCCATGTTCAATCCTTCAAGTTTCAACTAGTGTGCTTACGTGTCTTCAAGACATTATCTGCTTGCAACCCACGCTGAGTAGTAATTACTTTTCCACTTCTTCAGGATCTCTTGACACTAACTACTCTAAACATGTTATCAATGATGCCTATCAAGGCCCTTAAGACTTGAATATTTACTTAAGCCATTTTATACCAAGTCGTTCGATCAATCAATCCTTTTTGGAATGAAGTTTTTTGTCGTATGTTCTTCTCGAGATTCTAGACATGTTTCCCTCGACTGTCCTTTTCAAGATTTTGGACTTATTTCATAATGATTTGGGTCATGGGGATTCATCCTTGGGAGTCCTCCAAACCATGTCTCGTTGCATTGACAAATCAGTCGACCAATTGTCGTTGGTTTGTCGATGCCTCGTCATTAATGCTTCTTTAAAGATACTTCATTAATGTTCACAACAAACCTCTTTTCTTTGACATTCTTTGTTGACTTTCTAGTAGCTGAAAATCCAAGTGTAACATCGTCAAAGTTGAGTGAGTTGAAGAAACACTTAGAATAGTTATTGGAAAAGAAGTTTGTTAGACCTATTGTGTCGATGTTGGGAGTGCCAACGTTGTTGGTTAAGAAGAAAGATGGTAACATGAGGTCGTGTGTTGATTATAGACAACTGAATAAGGTTACTAGGATCGATGACCTTATGGATCAGTTGGTTGGGACATATGTGTTCAGTTAGATTAATTTGAGATCGAGTTATCATAATATTCGAGTAAATGTATGATATTCCGAAGATTGAATTTAGAACTCGTTACGGTCATTATGAGTATTCAATGATGTAGATTAATGTGTTTAATGCACCAGGAATATTCATGAAGTATATGAATAAGATCTTTCAACCGTACTTGGATCAGTTTGAAACCTTTTACTTTAATAAAGTTAAATTATAATTTTTGAGACATTTTAATTAAACGATTTATTACTCTACTGCGTCAATATATGTTTGGTTGAGATAGATGCACGTCGAGAATGTGTAACAACTTATTTGAGTAATTTATTCGTGTTATTTTATAAATAAAGAGTTGGGTTTTTTAGTGTTATAACTACAATAACTAATTCCACAAGGGGTGCTATCGAATATGTTTTTCACGTCCGTCTACAACAATCAAATACCCCATGTCAAAGAACTACACACCATTATGCGTAGTTGGCATACCCCCTTCAGATCTAGCCAATCCAAAGGACGTGAGTGGTGGAGCTTAGAGAGGTCTACCTCGAACCAAGCTTTAGCTTGAGGAGAGGGACAAGGATCCTCTACCTTTGGACGAAGAAAGATCATCTAGGACACGAAACATAATTCAAAGCATTATTACATCTATCCGATTTCATGTCCCATTTATTGAAAACAAAAGTTCAATGCATAACCATATCTAGTTTGTCTCATGCCTCAACTATTGCAAATCAGATGAATGTCCGCATCTAGCCAGACAATTGTCTTATTAACAATATGTGCACATTTGAACGCAACAAGCCCGTGAATAAAGAAGTCAAACATGTATTTGTAAAAAACTTGAGGTTATTTACACTTTAAGATAATATTATTTATCACTTTTTATAACAAACAAACTATATAAGTTGCATGGCTCAAAAGCAAACCCTAATGCTCCTCGACTCTCAGCAAGCTGAAAATTATGATTAACAAAAGCAAACATAAAACCAAAAGCACAAACATTAGAAAAATAATTATATAAATATTGTTTACAACTTAAGACGCAAAAGCCCGAACAAATATTACAAGAACAAAACAAAAATAGAGGAAAAGGAGGGCAAAAAACCATCAAACATAAACTTATAGACCACCCTAACATCCTGTCTAGAAACAACTCGGAAAGGATATAACTGATAAGTAGTAATATAAAGGTTGGGAAAAATCCTAGCACTTGCTCCAACATTTTATCTTGTACCCAATACATAATCTTGGTAGTCCTCTAAAGGGACTCCCAAGATTTCCTCTATGCAGTAGCCATGTCTT
Organism: Lathyrus aphaca; assembly: GCA_963966055.1. Taxonomy (NCBI): domain Eukaryota; kingdom Viridiplantae; phylum Streptophyta; class Magnoliopsida; order Fabales; family Fabaceae; genus Lathyrus; species Lathyrus aphaca. The sequence goes on along the minus strand of OZ014519.1, from coordinate 95,819,975 downwards.
CCTCATGGCCACTTAGAACATTGGCTCGATCATCCTTCTTATACCAAAAGGCTTTTTAATTCGCTTCAAACTCATGACACGCCTCTACCACGTATTTAGAAACCTTCTTCCAACGTTCATATCCGTCAACAATAGAAGCTTTTAACTTCATTATTTGAGCAAATAAAGTTAATGGAGAACCGTATTGCTCCACCTCTTTCTAAAAAGAGTCAACAAGCTCGACCTTTTTCCGCATCTCAGCTAATTCTTTATTAACTACAGAATTCTCCCGCTCATGGGTCTCACTTCTCCTTCAGCTCATCTAGCTCCGTAGAAAAGTTGTCAGAGCCTAATACACCGTCTCTACCAACATCTATGGTCGATAAAATGGACCTAGCCCTAAAAAAGGTGCAGGAAGCATATGCAAAAAGATCATTCATGTCAACTACATATAGACTCCAAAAGAAGGCTAGGTACTTAACTACAGTAGTAACAACAAACTCCTCTGGGGTGCTGGCCAATCGAGTTGGAAATAAATCAAGAATATAAGAAAGAAATGAGTGAGAACCTCAATATCAGATTCCATGATCAAGAGATCTCATTTAGAAGATCCTCATTAAATATGAGTAGACATGCATTCACCCTGATTCTTCTTGGTAGGAGAAGAAGATGATAAGGGCTCACGAACAGAAAGGTTTTCCACCATAGTGGTCAACTGCTCCACCTTAAGAGTTATACTTAGGATATTAGTTGCAACTATTGTAGGGGTAACAACCATAATCGATGTTCGGACCACCAGAGTAAGAACAATCGGAGCAACAGAAACAACCATAACTCAGTTCGACGAGTCAGTCATAAGGCCTTGATCCTTGGCAAACACAATAAGCTTTTGCATCTGATCATGTTATCTACAAGTTACAAACTATACTTGTCATAAAAAAAATGGGCGAAGGGGTTTCCCTGGGTCTCTGCCCTCACTAAAGAGTTTTTGCTTATCGACATGGTCGGGTGCACTGATAATCACATGGGTATCAACCAGCTTCTTCTTTCATTGAGAAGGGAGCACTTCTGTATGACCAAAAATAAAAAGGGCGGAGGAAATGAGCTATAGACTAATGCTTCAAAAAACTACTTTTACAAGAATGAAGACATCCAACCAGGGTCGAAGAGGAGCAGAAGGAAAAATGATCCTCAGTAGTAACAAGTTTCACCAGCATGAAACATTTAGAAAAATTACCCCCTATCGGTGGTGAAAGAGTCTAACCAAAGCATTTAGGGGCAAAGGGAGATCAATCTATGGTCCTGGTCATCATCTAAGCTCTAGGATGAAGTTGAGGGGGGCAACGCTCAGACGGTTCATCACAGATACCTTAAAATAAGAAAAAAGGAAGACGTACCTCCAACTTGGTAAAAATGCACTCATACAAAAGAATCAAACAACCCTTGAAAGAGTTGCATGTTCTCTCAACTGGGCATACAATAAGAACCGACCAATCTGATGAGTTTTTGACCACAATGCCAACAATGGTTATAGCCTCAACAATATTCATAATGGAAGGAGTCCATAACACTTCGGCAACCACTCAGTGGTATTGCTTGGTGTTGTCCGATTCAATTAACTAGAGCCTTATTCAGGCCAGTTCATCAGCGTTATAATGATCACCAAAATTGATCCAAGACATCGCATTAAACTGTCTTTGGCATTCCAAATGACGTGTGATGTCACCATCGTTAGGCTCATGGACATTCATTCACCTATACAACCTGGAAAAACTATCATCATGTTCCCTCATTCACCAAGCAAATTCTATTTCCACCATAGTCAATACATGGGGAGACATCGGTTTCTCGATGGAACTCTCACCCCCATCTGATTTCCTTAAAAGTAGAGCTTATGAAAGGTCCCTAGAAAGAGCTTCATTTGAAAGAGAATCTCTAGGCATTATTTTTGTTTCTGAATCATCAATCAAATAAATGATATCCAATCCAAAATCTTCATTAGTAGAGGGAATGAAAGTCGATTTAGGTTCCATTGCCCTTCTTAAAACGGAAGAAGCACTAACTGTAGCTCAATTTTTGTGGTTTTTAATCACTGTCGCATTTTTGCTACTTTCTAATTTCTATATTTTTCTTGATGAAGTTGGTTATGGAAGGGAAAAGCTATCATGAACTAACCCCACTTTGCATACTGTTGATTGACAGATGCCCACATGATCTTGGATTCTTTCATAAATTATTTCCCCTGGGTATAGGGCATATTTGCTCTTCTTGATATTGGTGAGGTCTCTTCAGTTTGGGTCTGAGAATAAGGGGAGTGTTGTAACACCCCACTTTTAAATTATTTATTGTCGTGTATTTTTGGTGATTATTGGTCTTATTTAAGGTGTGTGCTTAAATGTTTTGGTGTAGAGTCCTAGTGGGGCGGGTATACTTAGGGTGTTGTTAGTAATTGGGAGGTATGTAGAAATAGTAATGTAGCCCAATTAAATATTATTCTTACTATTATTATTATTATTATTATTATTATTATTTTAATAATATTATTAATATGAGTATTATTATTATTATTATTATTATTATTATTATTATCTTTTAATTAAAATAAAGGGTGGAATTAGTAAAAGATTATGGTGAGAGTAATAATGGAATTAGGCTTTAATCTGAAAAATTAGGAGATGTTTAGTCATAACAACATTTGGATCAAGAGGGATAGCTAGGAAGAGGAAGAACATTTGCTAGGGCATTCTCCAAAGATACCATTTTCGCAGAAATTTTATCAAGAATTTGAGGTAAGGGGGAGAAAGGATTCATAATTGGTGATAATAACATGATAGGGCAAAGAGGGCTCCTTTCCCGCGTAGGTCCATTTAAGTTAATTGATTCCTTGTATGAATTGTTATTGTTGTTGTTCTGTATAGTCTGTTGTGTATACAGATCTTGTGTTGTTGTAGATGATGAGTGACAGATTTAGATCTAGAACTGATGAAATTATACTAGTAATGTTAGATGAAAGATTAACATGAATAAGAGTGTAAAACTGATGTAGAAACCATTCTAGGACTGGTATGGAGTGTGGAAGTGAGACCCATAGTGAACAGATGCGGACAGAGGAAGAAAATGTGAGATTTTGGGTCTTTCTGCCAATACGCGTATAAGAGAGGCCATACGCATATGGTAGGGCGTGTCAGCACGCCATTATGCGTAATAGGGGGTTAATATGCGTAAGAAAAACCTTGTGGCACGACCATCTGGCCAAACACGTAGAGTACACGTAGGATGTCTGGGAAATACGCGTATGAGGGAGTGATACGCGTATTGAGTTTTGTTGAGGGAGTTTTCAAGAAGAGAATGGTTTTTCCCATATGTGTAAGGGGTTATGTATATGCGTATGAGGCTAAGGGCGTGAGGATGATACACCTAGGGGCGTAAAGGCCTGGGCGAGGAAACTAGCACTATGCCAAACAAGACCTTAGACAGCGCTTTTTTTGCCCTTAGACAGCGCTTTAAAGCGCTGTCTAAACCTGCGCTGCTAAAGGTTTAAACATCGCTTTGGTTAATGTCAAAAGTGTTGTCTAAAGGTGCTTTATATAGCGTTTTTATTGTCAAAATCGCTTTCTAAACCCCACTTTAGACAACGCTTTTTGCTTTTTTTTAATATACCTTAGACAACGCTTTTTTTATTTTTATGGTATACCCTAGACAGCGCTTTCACTAAAAGCGTTATCTAAACCCCACCTTAGACAACACTTTTTGTTGAAAGCGTTGTCTAAGGTATAATAATTTTTAAAATAAGTTCCTTTAAAAAGTGTTGTCTGGATTTGCCAAATTATAGGCACCTATTTTGTATCCACATTTTTCACCTGGTTTTTAAACCAGAATTTGTACATGTTCATTCCAACCAGAATTTGCACCAAATTTTCCTAATTAAACGTACCAATTTAGGCACCGATTTATATATACAAAACAATCGGATTTTCAAACCAATATCTACGAAACAATTTATACAGAGTACCAATTTACGCACCAATTTAAATATACAACATAGTTATTACAAATCATTTCATCCAACTATACATTTTACTTCAAATGAAATCTACATAAACAAACATTTGATAACACTCTGAGCTATACATTTTCATCCAACTATGCTATCACCTGAAACAACACAAAAATATTGTAATTGATCAATTAAAACAAGTCATAATCAATATGCCTATAGTTACATACACATACTCAAAATTTTCATCAATTAAAGTAAGAGTCTAATATACCTTAACACTTCGAGCTCCATAATGAATTGACACCAATCCTCTTTAATTTCTTCCAAATGATCTCTTGAATAACATGCACACTTGAATTCATCAAAGTACTACATAATAATATAACATGGTTTGATTTAGTTTCAACTATTTAATTATATGAGAAATATGTGTTAAATATTAAAATAACTCATAAGTTAGAAATACATACATCAATTGGAATATCTAATCGGTCAAAAAAAAGAGTTTCTTTCATAAACCTCAACATGAAATATCCGCAATCTATACCATTATGTTGTCGAGGACACTACACATGAAAATAAAATATGGATAAATCCTAAGTTTTATCAAGTATCATCACTAATATAATAAAAAATGTGATAATTAATATACCGCCACTTTTATCCATGTAATGTTGTTGGCTCTCCTCTTTGATACTTGGATATCTTGTTGGGCTCGAAAAGCTTGTATAATGTTGTAAACACCCCAAATTTGCCCTCACTCATTTCACCATGGCTTGTGATCTTTTCATGTGCATAAGTTCAACCATAGCATCTCATATTGCATCTTTTGCTTCACTACATTGTTTCAAAGTCATCTGCATCTAGGGTTTGTGATCTGAGCAATCCCTGAGCCATTTGAGCCACTCCAAAGGTCATTAATCACTGCAAAAGGGTCCATGTATTTTCAAGCATCATATTATATCCTCACAAGGTCAAAGAAGTCAAAGAATCACAAGAACTGAGAAAGGCATGGAAGCAGAGCCAGGTTTAACTACACAAATGACCTAGAATTAGGGTTTTGGTTTCAGAGGCCATAACTCCAAATTTTTTGGTCATTCTTGTTTCTATTGGTCTCTATATGGTATGAGGATCATGCATATCAATTTTCATGAAGAAATTCCATGAGGAAGGCATCTGATCAAGGGGTGACTTCTTGAGCAAGTCAGTGCAAAATCAGGGCATCTAAGGGCCCCAATGACCCAACCAAAGGGTGTTCTCCATCATTTTGAATGTGTATGATCTTTATTTGATAATAGAAGATGTTAGAAGTTCACAAAATTGAAGAATTTCAAGCCATTTGCAAATTGCCTTTTTGGGAAAGTGACTTGTAATGTAAACTTGCTATTTTGGGAAAGTTTTTCAACCTTCTCTTTATGATTCAAAAATGCTTCAAATGAAAGAACTTTGGTCATGAAAGTTGTAGAATGGATCCTCCCATTTTCAAAAAGTACAAGAACTTTTTCTAATTCATTATGGATCAAAAGTTATGGCTTGTCAAAGTTGGATAAAATCATGAAATTTCACTTTTGCACCAAAAGGGAAAATTTGCAAGAACCCTTGCCAAACCAATTTGTGACTTCAAAGTGGCTTCTATGCATTACACAAACCTCACACATGACCCAAAACTCATAATTGCACAAGAATTTCTCAAGTTTCATGCCATGAACTTCACAAATTCCAAAAGGGGCCAAACTTCCCTAAATTTGCAAAATGGATCAAAGCTTCTCATCCACTTGTGTCAGCTGCCAAAAGTAACTTCCATGGACCTCCTTGAAGCATGCTGATCCAAGCCATGCCCTTGTACCTTGACTGAACCATCCCATACCTCTTCTTACACAAAAGTTGACTATATGCAAGTTGAGCCATACCAATCAAGCTAGGCCAGCAACAACTCTCTGACCAATCACAGCTTCACATACATGCCTCATGGATTACATTTCACATAATCTTGGAAGATGAAACCTCCCACAAGCCAGCACTCTAAAAAATCCTCCCTTATGCATTTTCTTTCGAAACCCAATACACAAGCTTGAAACACCAAAACAAACTTCATAGAACCATTCACCATGATCCTCTGATCATTTCCCAATCCTCATTTGACCCTAAAACCACCCCAAGCAGAAACACGATTTTTCACCCCTTCTGAACAGAACTTCATCAATCTCTTAAACCAGCCATAAGAAATTCCAATCAAGCATTGCAAACTTCTCAGGGGGTCCATTAGAAGCATCTTGGACCAAAGAAGCAGCCAGAAAGCTTCAAAGTTCAAAGCTCCAGTTCAGGTGAGCTCAAGAACAATTTTTCCAGAAACATGTTTTTAAGTTCCTAAATGAATCTATGTGATGTGCTGATCATGCTGATATGTTTATTTTTGCAAATGGTTAAGTATTGAGTATGTATGAAGCTTCTGAAATTTTTTTGACCTAAAAACGTTTTGATTCGATTCAACTTTAATACGTGAAATAAATGTGTTTTGGTTGATGATTCTTGTTGTATGATGTTTGGGGTTGGATTATGGGCAGAGAGATTAGGTTTTAGAAGCTTGGGGAGAGAGATAGCAAAATCTCAGGGGAGGTGTGGCCGGAGAAGATGACCGGAGGTCATTTCCGGCCACCTGAAAGTCATTAGTGCATTAATTGTGGTTAGGGCTCAGTTTGAATGTGAGCCATAGATTTTGTTGACTTGGGTTGACCCGCGCGCAAATGAATGGATCAGATTCACCATTAAAACCCTAATCTCATAATTAGATTTAATTAATTAGGTTTAATTTAAATCCAGCCAGTTTGAATCTGGGCCACAGGATCTGGCGCCAGTCAACTCCCTCCAAAACCATTTGAATGCCAGCTATTAGATCTGTTGACTTTTCATAATTTCATTTTTATTTCATTTATTTTATTTTTAACTTCTACGAATTTTTAAAAATAGCAAAACACTTTAAAAAATTCTGAAATTTTTTGTCAAACATTTCACTAATTTTCAGAACCCCAAAATATTTTAATTTTAATTTTTTGCATTAAAAATCATTTTTAAATCATTTAAATTTTTATTTTTAATTAGTTAATGAAAATTAATTAATTAAAAATACATTTAGGTATTTAAAAATCACCAAAAAATTCACATTGCATTTCAAAACATTTAGAAACATTATCCAACTCTCAAAACAAATTTCTTTTTGGTCCTTGATTCATTTTGACAATTTTCATTGGAATTAAATTCATTTAAAGGCAATATTTTTGTTCAAACTTGGAAAAATTCATTCTGCCTAATCATTGAGAGTTTGATGATGGTTCTTCTTGCATTGCATCCTTAATAGCATGTAGTTTATAGGATAAAATTGGTTTGAATTTATCTTCCATTTTCAATTTGTTTTGCATTTTTCATTGTGAGGTACCTTGAAACCCTAGTTGACTTAGAAAAAATCATAACTTCCATTAGGTTTAGATTTAGGTCCCCTCCTTTGGGCAGTGAACTTGTGTAGAGTTAGGGTTCCTTTGATCCCATTTTCAATTTTTTATCATGCCTTATACCTCTGATTTTGGATTTTTGTGTTGCATGTTGTTCATAAACCCTAATTCTTGCCTTCCTTTGCACCCATCTTTCATTTGCTTGCATTCAAGAACTTGCCATGTGTTGCACCCCAAAATTTACCCTCACAAAACAAAACTTTGTGTGCTAAGAGGTTCACAAGGTTCACAAGGTTCACAATACCTTTCATGAGGTTCATGAAGTTTACAAGACACTTTATGAGGTTCACAAGGTTCACAAGACCTTTCATGAGGTTCATGAAGTCTACAAGACACTTTATGAGGTTCACAAGGTTCACAAGACCTTTCATGAGGTTCATGAAGTTTACAAGACACTTTATGAGGTTCACAAGGTTCACAGGACCTTTCATGAGGTTCACAAGGTTCACAAGACATCTTATGAGGTTCACAAGGTTCACAAAGTTCATCATGGGTCAGAAGATTTGACAATTCCCTCAGACAAGGCATCCTCCTAAGCAGTGCATCCAAAACTAGGGTTTTGACTTTAATCAGGCTAAATGGATTTCCAAGACTTCAAGTGAGCTTCATAACATCTTATATGTGTTTAAGAACCCCCATGACAAGTTTCAAGACTTTTCTCAAAAGTTTGCTCAGTCAGATGATCAGATAAGTCAAAATCAGTCAAAGCAGTTAAAAAGTCAAACTGAGGTCAACTGTGGTCAAACTAAAGTCAAACTTCATGATTTTTTTGTCAAAATCAAGTATATGAAGTAAAATTCATCATTTGATCAAGGGTTGATCATGATTCATCAAGGAGATTTCAGATCATCAAGAATCAGGGGTTTCTAAATTAGGGTTTCCTCAGGAAAAGTCAACTGAACTTTGACCAGCCATAACTTTCACATGCTTCATCACATTTTTCCCATCTAAATCTCATTTTGAAGGAAATTGGATTCTCTACAACTTTGTGTCTCACAAGCCAAGCCCAAAAATGCTTCATTTGGAAGGTATGAGCTAAGACATTATAGGTCCTTTTGAAAGTCAACAAAAAGTCAACAACTTCAAAAGGGCATAACTTGAGAATGGTAAGTGATATGGACATGAAACTAATGGGGTTGGTTATAGGACTATCTAATCTTTCCAAAATGTCCAAGAACACCCTCATATCATTAAAATTGAAGGATGTGTGCCCTTGCAAAGTTGGGAAATTTTTGGGTGGTTTATGAAGAAAATAGGGTCTTAAAACCAAATTTTTCCAAATGGGCTGAACTTTTTGTGACCCAAAGTGTTCCATGACATCATGCACGAAATTTATTTAATATTTTCATAATTTTATTTTATTTAATTTATTTATTATGATTTTTATATTAAAAAATCATTTTAAATTTAAATAAAATATCAAATGTGAAAATTTAAAATATATTTCTATTCTAGAAGGTCATAAATATAATTTGGATTGAATTGATATAACATTGATGAAGATTGGCTTGAAATAGAAAGGTCTCATTCACAAATATTTGAAATTTAAGACCTAATCTTTTTCAATCTCCAAAATCAAAAAGATCCACACAATGATCCAATATTTTTGACCTAATTCAGTCTAGTATAAGTATACAAGATATCTCAATGCAAAGGCGACGAATTCCTGGCCTCAAAGAGTAAGCTTGCACATCAAAAAAAATCATCAAAAACTTCAATTCGGTTTCCTCCCTACAAGAGCTTTTAAGGTATTTTTAAGACATGGAAGGGTTCCTTGGACATCACTAAACCAATCCCAGCCTTCAAAAGCATCAAAAACAAGCTCATATGCATAAACCGATTCATCATGTTCATGATATTTTTGATTTTCGATTCTGAATATTGATTGGTTTTTAATGAATTTTGATTAATTATTCTTGTTTGTGATAAGTTGTAGATTATTCTGGACAGGTTTTATGAAGTTTCATCACCTAGAATGAGATCCACCATTTTTAGGGTTTCGGTTGAGGTTTAGGGCTTTATGATTCATCAAGTATAAACAAATTCTAAAACCATAGATCAATTTGAATCAATCTCTGGACCTTGTTTGCGCTTTTAATTTGATGTAATTTTACTGTTTTGATGATAGTTGAGAATCGTAGGTTTTGCTACAAACTGGAATTCGCAGGAAAATTCATAACAAAATTCGTAGCAAAATCCCCAGGTCTGGAGGAAGAAGAAGAAGCCAGCGCGCGCTTTCTGGATTTCAAATTTTGTTTTAATATTTTATTGATTTGTCTGTAATTTATTTCACAAATGTGTGGTTGGCTTAGTTGGTTATTGTGCGCGTATGTTATGTGGATGGTCCTGGGTTCGAATCCCCCAGGCCATTTTGTTTTGTTTTGTTTTTCTGGATTTTTTGCAGGTTAACAACAAAAGGAATTAGACCTCTGATTCTAACGCCAGCGCGCGCATGGCCCAGTGGTTGGAGTGCTAGTCTTGAGTGTTGAAAGCTTAGGGACTGGGTTCAAATCCCAGCCCAAGCAGGTTTTACTTTTTTTTCATACTTTTTTTGATTTTTCTTATTTAATTAATTTCTATTATAGTTAAACAAATTTAAATAATGAATAAAATGTTTATATTATTTTAGAACTCATTTTTTAATTTAAATCTTATAAGAAAAAATATTTATGTTTTTTAAATTATTAATATTGTAAAATTTTATATAGTTATTAATTAATCCTAATTGGTTATTCTAAAATATATATATAAACCCTAAATTTCTAACACCCTAAAATATTTTGTAAAAACCTAATTAATTTTTTATAAACCCTAATAATACTTTTAAACCCTAATTATTTCATGTGAATATTAATTATGTCCATATTTTTATTATTTGATATAATTCTTGTATATAGATAATTTTAGATAATTAATTAAAACTTGATAATTTAATTTTGTAAATATAATAATTATAATTAACCTTATTTTCATAATATGTATATATTTTATAATTTGTTTATAATTTAATTCTTGTATGTAAATAATTTTTAGTATATGCTTAAAAATAATTAAAATTTGCTAAATATAATTTATTTTTATAATTAACCTAATTTCTATAACTTATATATAATTTAAAACTTTATAATGATTGGTATATAATTGTTTATATTTTCTTCTTAATCTTAAAAAATATAATTGTTTATGTAAAAATTGAACTTTTAATTATTATACTAATATTCTTGTTTATTTTATTATTATTATTATTAATTTTATTTATTTTTCATATGATATTTATTATTACTAACCCCATTTATATATTGTGATTTATTATTATTATTTTTACTAACCCAATTATATTATTATTATTTATTTTTGCTTATTTATTTAATTTGCTTTAATTATTATTATTATTATGTAATTGTTTCCTTTATGTAATATTTTAATAGTAACATTTAATATTTATTTTTAAATGCTATGGTTAGTAAAATAGGGAGTGAAACATGTTTGTATTCTAAAATTAATTTAGATCACTAATTTAAAAGATAAATATTTAAAATTGTACACTCACACACGTAAGTCGATCTTTGATCGCCATCTCACTTTCTAGGGTTACCTCTCATGTTGCCTAAACAAAAGGTCAAGTAGGGTGTATAAAGCAAAGTCCCTCATTTCACATCATCTAGTCCCTAAACAGATAAAAAGATCAAGTCCCTTCGAATGTTGCCTTCGTAATGATCTTGTCCCTTCCGAATAAAGATGATAAGTCCCTTCGAATTGCTTATACACCCCACGGTTGCCTAAATAACAGATGTCCCTTCACTTGTCCCTTACATCCAAGGTAATGACTACCTATTCCTTAATAATAGGGATAGTCTTACCATTTAAAGGATTCAAGAACAGAAAAGACTTAAACTTAGGGTAGGTTCCTCTTAGATACTTGCTCACTCTTCAAAACATTTCAAACACTTCATACCTTTCAAACAATTTTCAAAACAAAGGTTTTATACGCATCCGTACATGGATCATTATAAAACACTTAAGAAAATTTCTATTCACACACTTCACATTTCAAAAACATTTTAAAGTGAGCTAAGTAACTAAGAGCCCATGGATAACCATGGATGTAAAGGGTGCTAACACCTTCCCTTTACATAACCTACCCCCCGGACCCAAAAATCTTTTAAAAGGTCTTTCCTGTTCTTTTATGCCTTTCCTTTGGATAAAATAAAAGTCGGTGGCGACTCTTGCTATCCGCAACATAACTAAAGTCAGTTCTCCCACCGTGTTATAGAACTGGCGACTCTGCTGGGGATTTAATAAAAGAGGGGTACCCTTAGGAATTAGATCACTTTAAAATTGTTTGCCTTGTTTGCTTTATACTTATCTGTTGGGGTGCTCTTATGTGTGAAAGATCCTAACCCGGATCTAGTGTACCTTAGGTAAATGGCAATAGACCAAGGAAACTGTACGGCGTATACCGATATGGTTGATCTGGTGGCCATAGTTAGTGTGACTTCTTGGTTGGTGCTTATGTTCCTTAAGCAAGTTAAGGATAATATGAGGCTGCCATATGTTGTCAATACACTAACTGACTTTTAGAACCCTAGTCATCCTATCTTGGCCTTTAGAAAGTAGTGAGATAGTCGACTTTGGTGAAGACTGAAGTTGGTTGATAATCGATGCTACACTCATTGAGATCTTAAATTTGGAGGGTTTTGGTTGGCAAGTAAGTTGCCTACTGAACAACCACCCTTGTGAAGGATCAATGATATTGAGATCCCTTAGAACCTGGTTACTTTTGTAGGACAGGATGAACCAGCTAAACTTCAGGGGAGGGTACTTACCTTTAAACCTCATGCAAGCCTTCAAACCTAAGGGCTATTGTGTGACTTGTTTGTGTGTGCCACATGTTTGTGATTGAGCATATCATCATAGCATCATCATGCATCATAAGCATAGCATTTTCACTAACCATTTCAAGGACCAAAGGATTTATCTTTGTTCTTTGTTGCAGGTCATGGCTTCTGCTCGTAGGAACACTATCAGGATCAACTTTGTAGGGATACCTGCTAAGCTTAAAGAGTTGGTTTCTCAAGTGTCTGAACACTCCCAGTTCATCAAGAGACATGGTCACCTACTGGATCTAGTCACCTCAGGGTTCAATGAAGACATGATGAGTGTCCTGTTTCAGTTCTTTGATCCTAAACACCATTGCTTCACATTCCCCGACTATCAGCTGGTTCCTACAATGGAAGAGTTCTCTAAACTTCTGGGTATACCTGTTCTTGATCAAAGACCATTCACAGGCTTGGAAAGAGAGCCTAAACCTGAGGTTATTGCTGCAGCTCTACACCTGAAGAAGTCTGACATTGTTCTAGAAACGAGAAGCGGAGTTAAGGGTATTCTTGCTAAGGTATTAATGGATAAAGCTCAAGTGTTCTTGAAGGCTATGAGCTATGATGCTTTTGAGGAGATCTTAACCTTGCTGATTTATGGCTTAGTGTTGTTCCCCAATCCAGATCAGTTCATAGACATTCATGCCATCAACATATTCCTGAGTCACAATCCAGTGCCTACATTGCTCGGAGACATCCTACATTCTCTTCATACTCGTACTACAAGGGCATGAGGAACTTTGATGTGTTGCATACCTTTGCTTTCTAGGTGGTTTATTTCTCACCCTCCTCACTCAGTAATGAAGAATGAGCAAGGGTTCATGTGGTCCAAAAGGATCATGTCACTCTCGCATTCAGATATTCATTGGTGCTCCAGATCTATGGAGAATGTCACTATCATTGACCGTTGTGGGGAGTTTCCCAATGTGCCACTTCTAGGAATAAGAGGAGGCATTACTTACAACCCTTCTTTAGCTTTACAACAGTTTGGTTACGCTCGGAGTGATGGTCCACATGACATGTTGATTCAGGGTATTATGTTTGATTACGACAACGATCAGCAAGGTTACCGTCAGAGGTTCATACGAGCATGGGGAAAAGTGAACAAGGTTGACAGCAAGACTCTGGAGCCTAAGTACACCATTCATATGGAAGCTTATCTCATATGGGTGCGATCTTGTGCTCAGACTCTCATGATGCCATATCCTGCTATCCTGCCAGTTACCATGGAACCTGTTGCTGAAGGAGATACTTCTTATACCATCCTTCACCCAGACATGCCTACTGACATGGAAGATTTACAGAGATCCTGGATCCAGTTGAAGGAGCAAAGGGATACTTTCGAGGCTCATTACAAAGCAAGCCAAGAAAGAATCCTGGAACTAACAAAGCAACTTCACGAGGAACAGAATCTCAACTCATACCTCAACACAAAGAGGAAACGTCCATGGGAGACTTAAAACCCCATCTCTTGTATTTATTGCATTTCATTTTCTGTAAGCCTGTCGCTCCCGATAAATGGGAAATGGCCCAAATAAAGGTACAGACGCGAACGGTCGGCGAGAGGGACAATGAGTACACACAGCCGTGAACTCACTGGAGATGAATAGAGTCGCCAGCTAGGCATTTTTATCCCGGAGGAAAGGCAATGCTGCATAGACCTAGAAAGACATGGATAAGACGGTTGCGAACCAGAGAGACTGAGAAAGGGGGTTGGTTACAACCTGGGAAGGTATTAGCACCCAGATTGTCCGTCGTACTCGACGGGATCCACGCTTAAAAGGTTTGTGTTTTAAAGGGGCAGTGTCAGTGCAATCTGTGTATAAAGTAGCTGGAAAAGAATGTACAGGTGTCAGTGTAAGAGAAGTGAAGTGTGATATATACAGTGTCAGTGTAAGGAATAAGAATGAATTGCTCAAGATCATGAGGTTTAAAGAATGGAGCTAGAAAGAGGGGGGATATACAGAAACTTTTGTTCGATAACCATTAAGTTATGCCTACGTATCCTCTCGTGCAATGAGGAAGTCAGAACACCGTAGTTCGACCCAAAGAGACTGAAAGATGAATTGACTTGTGAACTGCTTACCTGCCTATGCTCAAGTGTATGACCTGTCTGGCTCAGGTGCAAACTGTCCTGCATTAGACGGAAGAAGCGAGTTCTCGTTTGTGAATGAAGGTGATGAGAAAAGAATCCCGGAGGAGACGATTATTGTTTGTTTTTGTGTTTTCAGTCTTTTATTGTTTTTTGGATTTTGTCATAAGTTAATGAGCTTAAGTCTAAACCAATGGATTTAGTAAACTCATCACATCTTCCCTCTGATTAGGGGTAATGAGAGTACCTTAAGTGTGAAGTCAGCTTCTCACACTTAATCACCTTTGATGTAGGATTAAGATCACTAGCCTACTTGTGATTAATTAGATGTTTTTGTGGTTTTTGTTTAGTGTTGAGTAATGAGGTTAAGCCATAATCAGGGATTTAACAGACTCATTACACCATCCTAATAGAAGGATAATAGATGAGAATGTTTAAGCTGAGGAAAGCTCCTCAACTTAATCCATGATTAGGGATTAAATTCATGACAAAACAAACCTTTATTAGATGGATTTACTTAATGGTGTGATGATGAAGTGATTTTTAGGGTTTGTGAGACAACTTGAGGGGGACTTGTCCATTAACACTGGGGTTATTCCTTCTTAACCAATTAAGGAAGAATTAGAACCCTAATGCAAGGCCCAAGTTACAAGTGTGATGTCCTGATGATTATTAAGTGGATTGATTAAGAGATTTAAACACATTAAGGGTTTAACACTTAGGATTAAAGTTATACACTCCATCCTAAGAGAAGGATGCAGGCATAAGCTTAATCACAAAGCCTTAAAGCCTTTAGGGTTTAGTCCCTGATTATGAGGTGAGGAGAGAAGACTCAAGAGAGACACAAAGGTAAAACTAAGAGGGGAGACTAATCAAAACCCTAATCATTGTCATGCTTGGTTGTTCCTAAGGTTTGTGAGGTTTTCAAAAGGAGCATTCAATGGAACCACCAGGAAGCAGATGAAAGGATCAAGAGAAGCAAAGTGACTTGCTTCATTCAAGAAGTCAAGTCACTTGAAGAAAGAAAGTGGGGAGAAGAAGAATGAGCAAGCTCAAACTCAAACACATATAGAAAATGCAGCAATGGATGCAAGAGAGATGAAAAGAAAGGTTATGAGAAGTGAAGGCAAATTCACTTCTCAAGTTCACTTACCACCTGAAATGTTAGAAAAGGAATGCAATGCAATGCAGAATGGGGTGAGATGACATGATGAGAAACAAAACCAGAAGCACATACATGATGCTAATGATGTTATAAGATGCTAAAAACATGAGGCAGCACATGGAAATGATCATACAAGCTTATGAATGCAAATGAAGCAAGTTAGGAACCATGAAAACACATGAAAAGTTATGAAGTGCACATGACATACAACATGGCAAACACATGATGAAATGATCAAACATGCTTTCAATATGTCTTATGATGTCAAATGAATCACATGGAAGCATGGAATGTTATGGCAAGTCATGTTATGCAAGAGAATGCAAGATGGATGCATATGGAAGCCCAAATTAGGGTTTATGAACCAAACATCAAACAAAAGTCAAAATCAGAAGCAAACCCTAAGATAAAAAATGGAAAATGCCACACAAAGGACCCCTAATCCTATACTAAACCAATGCCCAAAGGAGAGGTCTCCACTCTTAACCAATCTTAAGTTATGATTTTTACAAGTTTTTAGGGTTTTTAGGGCTTCCAAACAAAAGAAATGCCAAACAAATTGAAAATGAAAGATCAAATCATGGCCTTTTAATCTCAAAAACTACATGCTAAACACAATGCAATGCAAGAAGAATCAATGTCCAACTCCTCATGAATAGGCAGAAATGATTTTTTGAACTATGGATCAAATTAATGCACAAAAATGATTTTAATTCAATGAAAAATTCTCAAAATGCACCAAGATCAAAAAAATAAATTTGGTTTGAAGGTTGGACAATGTTTCTAAATGTCTTAGAACATTTCATGAATTTTTTGGTGATTTTTAAATACCTAAAAGTATTTTTAATAAATTAATTTCCATTAATCAATTAAAAATAAACTTTTAAATATTTAAAAATACTTTTTTAATGATAAAAATAAAAACAAAAATATTTTTGGGTCTTAAAAATTAATAAAACTCATGAGAAAAAGTTTCATAATTTTTAGACATTTTTTACTATTTTTAATAAATTGTGCAAAACAAATGAATTAAATGAAAAATAAAAATGAAATAAACTGAATTAAATAAAAGTCATGCAATCTGATGGTGGAGATTCAAATGAAAACACGCGCGCGTTGACCTGGCGCCAAATCCAAAGGCCAGCATTCAAACCTGGCTAATTAATGTTTAAACCCTAACCCTGCCGTTAATCACTTTCAGATGACCGGAACAGTGTTCCGGTCATCTTCTCCGTTCACCCCAAAATGCTAACTCTCTACACACGTATCTAAAATGAAATCTAAGAACACAGGAATGATCCCCACTCACTCACGAATCAAAACCCCAACTCAAAACAAATTTATCATTCCTACAATGGCTGAATCGAATCAATCTATTTCTAGGGCAAAAAGTTTCAGAAGCATGGTAAACTCTCATCTCTCCACCATTTTCAAAACCAAAGGCATATTCATGATCAGGAAGACATATAGAATAGATTAAGAACTTAAAAAATGATTTCTGGGAAAATATTTCTTGAGCTACCTGAGATTCGAAGCTTTCACTCCAACAACTTTCAGGCCTCCCCTCTTGGTGAAATCCACTCCTTATGACCTCTTGATGATGCTTGAATGCTTGGGAGAAATTTATGTTGGCTGGATGAAGAGTTTGAACAACTTCTGCTCAAGCTCAGTTGAATATGGCAGTGGTGATTCAGGCTGTTTCTGGCAATGGTGAAGGGTTGCTTGTGGTCCAGATGATGAGTGGAGAAGGTTTGTGGAGTTTGTTTGGATGTTTGTGAGCTGTGGAGAGAGTTTCGAAAGAAACTGCAAGTTGGAGTGAAAATGGTGAAGTGGTGTTATGGCTTGTTTCAGGCTTGGTTCTTTGATGCTTTGGACTCAATGAGGCATGGTGAGTTGAAGTGTGGAAATAGTTTGGATGTTTTTGAGCTGGGCAGAGAAATTCGAAGAGTTTTGCAAAAGGGAGTGAGTTTGTGTATGTGATGTTGTGTGTTGTTTCAGCCTTGCTTCTTGAGTGTTATGGCCAGCATTTGGAAAGTATAAACAATTGCAAGTGGCCAGAGGATGTGACATGGCCTGTGGTGATTGGGATGTTTGCTTTTGCCAAAAGTCCACTTTTGTGTAAGAGAGGTATGGCTTGGTTCTAGCTTGGTACAAGGGCTAGGGCTGGCGCAGCATGGTGTGGTGAGAGACTATGGCTGGTTCAAAGGCCAATGCAGCAAGTGGTGAGAAGCATCATGATGGTTTTGCAAGTTACTCCAACCTTGGTTCACATGTGACTTTCTCATTCCATAAGCCATGAAACATGAGGATTTTTGATTCAATTCTGACTTTTAGGTCACATAGAATGTTTATGTCATGGTTTGAAGTGAATTAGAAGTTACAAATGGAATTGGTTCATGATTTTGCAAAATTCACATTTGGTGCACATTTTGAAAATCAATGATTTTAACCAACTTTGTCACACCATAACTTTTGATCCAAGAAGAATTTGATCATGTTCTTGTACTTTTTGAAAAGGGAAAGATGTATTCTACAACTTTCATGACCAAAGTTCTTCCATTTGAAGCATTTTTGGATCAAGAATCAAGGCTTGAAAAGTGACCTAAAATGACACATTCTTGAAAAGTCAACTATACCCAAAAAGTCAACATTTGCAAAAACTCCAAATTCTTGAATTTTGTGAGCTTCAACCTTCTTCCATGATCAAATAAAGATCATATACACTCAAGATGATGAAGATCACCCATTGGTTGGGTCATTGGGGGCCTCAGATGCCCTGATTTTGCACTGACTTGTCTGAAAAGTCAACTCTTGATCAGATGACCTCCCCATGGAATTTCTTCATGAAAATTGATATGCATACTCCCTATACCATATAGAGACCAATGGAAACAAGAATGACCAAAAAAAATTGGGTTTATGGCCTCTGAAATCAAAACCCTAATTTTAGGTCAACTGTGCAGTCAAAC
The DNA here is from genome assembly GCA_963966055.1 of Lathyrus aphaca. NCBI lineage: Eukaryota > Viridiplantae > Streptophyta > Magnoliopsida > Fabales > Fabaceae > Lathyrus > Lathyrus aphaca. The sequence continues at coordinate 95,801,387 of OZ014519.1, read as the reverse complement.
TTGGCTCTGCATCCCTTCCAAACCCAGTTCTTGTGATTCTTTTGAAATCTTGACTTTGAAAGGATGGAATATGATACAAGAATACATATGGACCCCTTTGAAGTGATTGGTTGCCTTTGGAGTGGCTCAAGAAGCTCTTGGATTGCTCAGATCACAACCCTAGGTGCAGATGACTTTGAATCTATGCAGTGAATCAAAAATGAGATATGAGATGATATGATTGAGTTTATGCATATGAGATGATCACAAGCCATGGTGTGAATGGGTGAGGGCAAATTTGGGGTGTTTACAAAGCCCAAGAGGCAAAACAAATTTATTACTAATAAAAGTTTACCTTCTTGTTTGTTTAAGCAAATTTAAATCCTGCGGTCCTTGAAAACATTGCATACGCATTAACATATCATATCATTACATCACAGGTTTATTGTGCACAGGTTTCTTATCTTCTTGCTGTTTATTTCAGCAATGGCTCTTGAACAAACAGTTAAGGATCTCCAGGCACAAAATGCACAGTTCCAAGAGCTGATCCTGAACTTGTCCAAGGGGCAGGATGAATTGAAGACACTGCTGGGCAAGAAGACTAAGAAGAATAGAAGGTCAGGTGGCCTGATCAACATGGGAAGAAGGTTCAGAGGTCCTGTCAAGACCAAAGAACAGGTTAAAGATTATGAGTCTGAAGAGTCTGAAAAAGAGGGAGGCAGTCTCCATAATACAATGGGGGACTCTGATTCTGAAGCTAACTACTATCATGAGCCCAATGAAGATAAGTTCAAGATGCTGGTGGATAGAATGGATGCTATGGAATTGCAAAAGTCCTCTGGGCTGGATTTTGAAGACCTGAGTTTGATATCTGCAGTAGTCATACCCATTGGTTTCAAGGTTCCTATTTTGTTGTTTATGATGGTGTCTCTTGTCCCAAGCTGCATCTGAGGTCTTATGTCCGGAGAATCCAACCCCATACTGCTGATAAGAAGTTGTGGATCCATTTCTTCCAAGAGAGCTTATTTGGAGTTCAATTGGAATGGTACTATCAGTTGGAGAGTGTCAACATCCGTGATTGGAATGATCTTGCTGAAGCCTTCTATAAGCAATATCAATACAATGCTGATTTAGCCCCTACTCGCATGCAACTTCAGAGCATGTCTATGGGTGCTAAAGAGAGCTTCAAGGAGTATGCTCAAAAGTGGAGAGACTTGGCTGGAAGAGTGCAACCACCTCTAACTGACAGGGAGTTAGTTGATATGTTCATGTGTACGTTGAATGGCCCATTTTACAGGCATCTCATTGGAAGCTCATCATCTGGCTTCACTGAGTTGATAATGACTGGAGAGCGCGTAGAAAGTGGTATAAGGAGTGGCAAGATTCAAGTGGGTGCTTCTTCATCAGGTGTTGCAAAGAAGCCTCCTAGTGGGAAGAAAGAGTCAAATGCCGTTTATGGTCAACCTGATCGTAATAGAAGGCATCAGTCTGTGAGTGCAGTCCATATCTCCAATCCAACTACTACAACACCAGAGCAGCCACAGGGAAATCAACAGAGGGCTAGAAGGCAATTCACTAAGATCAACATGTCAATGGCCCAAGCCTTGCAGCACTTGTTAAAAGCTGAACTTATCACTCTGAAAGATCCTCCTCAGAATCCTAATGTTACCTCTCCCAGGTACAATCCTAATGCACGATGTGCATATCATTCGAATTGTCAGGGACATGATACCAATAGTTGCTGGGTATTGAAGAACAAAATTCAAGATATGATTGAGGCGGGAGAAATTGAATTTGACCCTCCGGGTACTCCAAACGTGATTACTGCTCCCATGCCAAATCATGAGAAGACTGTCAATGCCATTGATGAAGATTCACATATTTCTTCAGTTGCAGAGTTGACTACACCATTGTCTGTTATTAAGAAGAAGTTAGTACAAGTTGGGTTCTTTCCAGGTTATCGTGAAGATTGTGTCTATTGTGCCTATAGGCCGGATAGTTGCTGGAGGTTGAAGGACGGAATTCAACGCCTCATGAATAATTACACCATAGTGTTTGAGAGGACACCACCTTCTGTGGAGAGTATGGTGGATCATATAACTAAAAGTGCAAAGGTTGAAGAGGTGGATATGGTTGATAAAGTACCGGTAAGGATTACTTCCAAGGGACCTGTCAAAATCACTCATAAGGGTCCAATTAAGATTACTGCTGAAGGCCCTGTGAAGATTGTTGCTGAAGCTAGAGTGGCTCCTATGGTCATTACCACTCCTGGTCCTATTCCGTATACTTCTGATAAAGCTGTGCCTTGGCATTATGGGTCTGATGTTTATATCCATGGTGTTAAGCAGGAACCCTTAGCTGATATGCCTGTTGATGTTGATAATATTGCTGGATCCAGTAAGATCACACGAAGCGGAAGAGTTTTCTCTCATCCAATTACCTCCAATAATGCAGTTACTCCAGCTGCTACCTCCACCACTGATGCTCGGGGCAAAGGTCCTGTTATCGAACCTATGCCAACTGATGTGCCAGCTGCTGATGATCTTTCTAAGCAGATGGAAGAAGTATTGAAAATCATTCGCAAGAGTGATTATGACATTGTTGATCAATTGGGGCATACTCCCTCCAAGATTTCTATGTTGTCTTTATTGCTGTGTTCTGAGGCTCATGCCAAAGCCTTGATTAAATTTCTGAAGACTACTCATGTACCAAATGAAATTTCTGTTGACCAGTTTGAAAATTGTGTTGCAGACCTGACCTATGATAATGGGTTAGGTTTCTCTGATGCTGATTTGACTCCTGCCAAGAGGGATCATAACAGGGCTCTACATATCTCAATTGAATGCAGGGGCACTACCCTGTCACATGTATTAATAGACAATGGTTCCTGTCTGAATGTGTTGCCCAAAGAAGTCCTGAATAAGCTTAGTCCTGAAGATGCTGTGCTGAAGCCCAGTAATATAGTGGTGAAGGCTTTTGATGGCTCGAGAAGAGTGGTGCATGGAGAAATTGATCTACCAATCAAAGTTGGTTCTCAGGTTTTCAATGCTACCTTTTATGTAATGGATATTCGTCCATCGTATTCTTGTTTGCTTGGGCGTCCCTGGATCCATGGGGCAGGTGCTGTAACCTCTACCTTACATCAGAAGCTGAGGTATCCAGTAGAAGGGAAGGTTGTTACTGTCTACGGAGAAGAAGGGTATATGATTAGCCATGTGAACACTTTTAAGTATCTTGAAGTGGAAGGTGAATATGTTGAAACTCCGTGTCAGACATTTGAAGTGGTTCCTTGGATTGTTAATGAATATGAAGCCCCTCCTGTTGTCAAGAAAGTTCCTGTGGTCACCAGAGTACCTCCTACAATGGCCTCCCTTAAAGATGCTAGAGCTGTGGTGGATGAAGAGTCCCAAAAGGCTGTTCGTCGTGCTCGTGTTGTTCGTATCACCAATCAGGGGATTATGAAAGACCAGATCAATGATGTGGATGACTATGATGAAGACTACAACTTGGATGCTTGGATTTTTCCTACTGTGGGTGCTGGGCTCAATAATTGGAAAGCTGAAGATGTTATTCCTATCTCCTTTAGTCAGGAGTAAATACTATTACTGTGTTGTTGCTTTTTAAGTTTGTAATTTCTTGAACAATTGAACTCTTAAGCCTTGTGCCTTACCGGGGCACAATGGTGTGCTTGTTACGGGATGTCATTTCATTTGCATACTTCATTCAATAAAAATCAGTGGACGTTTCGTTTTCGTAAATATTGTGTTCCTTGTCTTTCTTTTCTTTTATTTTTGTTTTATCAACTATGTGTTCTTACACACACCCACATCACTAAAATGCAGATCCTCATCCACTCTGGATCTTGTTGATAACAATTCTACTATTGCCAATTATAATTTCGAGAATCCGATCTATCAAGATGAAGACGGAAATGAGGACGATTGTGAAGTACCTGTAGAGCTTGCTAGGTTATTACAACAAGAAGAGAAAGCTATACAACCACATGAAGAGCCAGTCGAAGTTGTGAATTTGGGAACTGAAGAAAACAGGAAAGAGGTCAAGATAGGGGCTGAATTAGAGGATAGTGTCAAGAGCAGATTGATTCAGATGTTACGTGACTATGTGGAGATCTTTGCTTGGTCTTATGAAGATATGTCAGGGTTGGATACAGACATTGTGGTTCACCGTTTACCAGTAAAAGAAGACTGTCGTCCAAAGAAGCAGAAGGTTCGTCGCATGCGTCCTGAAATGTCAGAGAAGATTAAGGCAGAGGTAATGAAACAGTTTGATGCAGGGTTCTTAGCTGTGACTTCTTTTCCTCAATGGGTTGTAAATGTGGTACCAGTACCTAAGAAAGATGGTAAGGTACGTATGTGTGTAGACTACAGGGATTTGAACAAGGCCAGCCCCAAAGATGACTTTCCACTTCCTCATATTGATGTTTTGGTAGACAACACTGATCAGCATAAAGTATTCTCTTTTATGGATGGTTTCTCTGGTTACAATCAAATCAAGATGGAACCTGAAGATATGGAGAAGACCACATTTGTTACACAGTGGGGCACTTTTTGTTATAAGGTGATGCCATTTGGTTTGAAGAATGCAGGGGCAACATATCAGTGTGCTATGGTGGCTTTGTTTCACGATATGATTCATCATGAGATAGAGGTATATGTGGATGATATGATAGCCAGGTCCCAGAATGAAGAACAACATCTTGATCATCTGCATAAGTTGTTTGAGAGGTTGAAGAAATACAAGTTGAGATTGAACCCAAACAAGTGTACTTTTTGAGTTAGATCTGGTAAACTTCTGGGTTTCATAGTCAGTGGAAAAGGTATTAAAGTGGATCCTGCAAAAGTAAAAGCTATACGAGAGATGCCAGCTCCCCGTACTGAGAAGGAAGTTAGAGGTTTCTTGGGACGATTGAATTACATTGCAAGATTTATTTCCCAATTAACAGCTACCTGTGAGCCAATCTTCAAGTTGTTGAAGAAAGATCAGGTAATGGAATGGAATGATGAATGCCAGACAGCATTTGATGAAATCAAGAAGTATCTGCTAGAACCACCAATTTTGATGCCACCAGTTGATGGAAGACCCTTGATTATGTACTTAACAGTGTTAGACAACTCGATGGGGTGTGTATTGGGGCAACATGACGAGTCTAGTCGAAAAGAGAAGGCAATATACTACCTTAGCAAAAAGTTTACCGACTGTGAAACAAGATACTCACTGCTCGAGAAAACTTGTTGCGCTTTGGCATGGGCTGCTCGCCGACTAAGACAGTATATGTTGACTCATACTACCTTATTGATTTCAAAGATGGATCCAATCAAGTACATATTCGAGAAACCTGCTCTCTCCGGAAGAATTGCAAGATGGCAAATGATCTTGACAGAATATGACATACAGTATACTACTCAGAAGGCCATTAAAGGAAGTGTTGTGGCTGATCATTTGGCCCATCAAGCAGTGGATTATTACCAGTCAATGAGTTTTGAGTTCCCTGATGAAGATATTATGATCATCACCAAAGAACCTGGACAATATGACGGACCTGAACAAGGATCCCGATGGACCATGGTTTTTGATGGAGCTTCTAATGCACTTAGTAATGGTGTTGGTGTTGTGATTAGTTCCCCTGAAGGTTGTCATACCCCGATCACTGCCAAACTTTGTTTCTATTGCACTAATAATATGGCTGAGTATGAGGCATGTATCCTGGGTATTAAAGCTGTTATTGATATGAAGATTCAGTTCCTTGATGTGTATGGAGATTCAGCCTTGGTAGTAAGTCAGATCAAAGGAGATTGGGATACCAAACATGATAACCTCATTCCTTACAGAGAGTATGTGTTGTCTTTAATCCCACATTTCAAAGAAATTACCTTTGGACATATTCCACGAAGAGAGAATCAGTTGGCAGATGCATTAGCTACCATGGCATCCATGTTTGAGATCAGCTGGGATGATGAGGCTCCCAAGATTACTATTGATAGATTTGAGAAGCCTGCATATTGCAATGAGATTGGCACTGAAGAAGCAAAAGAAAAGCCTTGGTTCTATGAAGTGAAAAGATATCTTGAAGCCCAGGAGTTCCCTGAAGGGGCATCTGTCAAAGATAGGAAGTTTCTGAGGAGGTTTTCTGCTAAGTTCTTTTTGAGTAATGGGATTTTGTACAAGCGCAATCATGATTCAACTATGCTTTGTTGTGTGGATAAGAAGGAAGCAACTGAAATTATGGAAGATATGCATGATGGGATCTTTGGCACTCATTCTAGTGGTCATACTATGGCAAAGAAGATATTGAGAGCAGGTTACTATTGGTCTACCATGGAAGTTGATTGCTATCAACACTCCAGAACATGTCACAAGTGTCAAATTTATGCTGATAAAGTACATATACCTCCATCACCATTGAATGTGTTGACTGCTCCTTGGCCTTTTGCAATGTGGGGCATTGATATGAGTGGTGAGATCAAACCTACTGCTTCTAATGGGCATCATTTCATCCTGGTTGTTATTGATTACTTCACAAAGTGGGTGGAGGCAGCTTCATTTGCATCCGTTACTAAGAATGTTGTGGCTCGATTCATTAGGAATAATCTCATATGTAGGTATGGCATCCCTGAAAGGATTATTACTGACAATGGCTCTAATCTGAACAACACTATGATTACTGATCTCTGCGCGCAATTCAAGATTAAGCATCACAACTCTTCTCCGTATCGTCCGAATATGAATGGGGCAGTAGAAGCTGCTAATAATAACATTAAGAAGATTGTACAGAAGATGACTGTTACTTACAAGGATTGGCATGAGATGTTGTCGTTTTCTCTTCATGGTTATCGTACTACAATACGCACTTCAACATGGGAAACCCCATTCTCCTTAGTATATGGTATGGAAGCAGTTTTGCCCATTGAAGTTCAGATTCCCTCCTTAAGAATTATGAAGGATGTAGGCTTGGATGAAGATGAATGGATTCAGACCCGACTTGACCAGATAAATTTGATTGATGAGAAGAGGTTAGTAGCAGTTTGTCATGGCCAGATGTACCAGAAACGGATGATCAAAGCTTTTAATAAGAAGGTTAAGCCAAGGGTATATCAGGCTGGTGATTTGGTAATCAGGCGTATCATATTACCACAGGGTGATCCTAGGGGCAAGTGGACTCCAACATATGAAGGGCCATTTGTGGTCAAAACAGTATTCTCAGGAGGTGCCATGATACTTACTACTATGGATGGTGAAGACTTCCCGCAGCCTGTAAATGCAGACATAGTTAAAAAATACTACGCATAAAAAGAGACCCGCTAGGTTGAGTGGCCTAGGCAAAAATAAGGGCATCCCGGCGAACCAAAAGGGTTCGGGCAAAAATTAGGGATATATATATAAAAAATGTACACCCGGCAAGTCGAAAACCTGAAAAGGCGGCTTTGGCAAAAAAGGGTATCCCGGTGGATTGAAAACCTGAAAAGGCAATCCAGGCAAAAGTTAGGGATTAAAGCGTATGACTATGTCTCGTTTGGATCACCCATGTAACTACAACCAGTTGTGCTACTTACTCAAGTTCGAACAGATAAAGCTCAATCCAATCGTTTCCGTCTCAACAACAGAAGATGAGATACTTGAAGATAATGGCAATAGTAGAATTGAAACTCAATAGGATTATTTCCCACATAGCTGATTTTCTTGTAAAATTTTATGACGAATTCCTCTTACTAGGATTTCTGTCTCCTTGTACAAACTTGCCTATGTATAGGTCACTCTTTGATATAAATAAAATTCCATCTTTGAATCCAGATTTACTTTTACCCTATTTACATAAGCGAAACGTCCATTGGTTGTGTTTGAATGTATGTATGCTTTTGAATATGATTGATGTTTACCAGAAATGCATATATGCTTAATATGATTGATGTTTACCAAAAATGCATGAAAATGCAGTAATAGTATTTACTAAGGACGAACGAGGGAAGGAATTCAACGAAGCTTCGCCGGTTCATCCCCACAAGACAGCTACAAATCCCCCAGTAGGACAAATCCATCTTCATAGATACTTCGAGTCACATCTCCCCTGGAATTTATATCCATCTCTTTTATCCTCATACGGATAGTCGGGAATTTATTTTTCCAATAAGAGTACGACGAACGAAGACGGGAGGTTATGGATACCCTTACTATCAAACGAAGACGGGAGGTTATGGATACCCTTACTATCAAACGAAGACGGGAGGTTATGGATACCCTTACTATCAAACGAAGACGGGAGGTTATGGATACCCTTACTATCAAACGAAGACGGGAGGTTATGTATACTATATTATCAAACAAGACGGGAACAAGTTCCTCATATTCTTCAGCAATAAATCGGGATTTATTTTCCCTGGCCAGCAGTTGTTATATGAAGATATCCAGACGCTTCAGGCTGTATGATGCATACATACATCATTTACATCATATCATACATATACATAAATACATAATACATTACTTAAGTGCGTCATATTATACATGCATACATGATGCATAAACTAATATTGTCCTACAGAATGTTATAATCTTGTTTTTCAGGTTAATTCTCCAGCAGACTATTGGGCCGTTGTTTATCTTCCCAAAAGTTATACTTATACCTCAGGACGTTGTTTATCCTCCTGAAAGCATATCATTTCCTCGGGACGTTGTTTATCCTCCTGAAAGAATATCATGACTTTGGGTCGTTGTTTATCTTCCCAAAGGTTACCTCATTACCTCAGGACGTTGTTTATCCTCCTGATAGCTACCATTTCTTTTGGGCCGTTGTTTATCCTCCCAAAGGTTATGTTTATACCTCAGGACGTTGTTTATCCTCCTGAAAGCATATCATTTCCTCGGGATGTTGTTTATCCTCCTGAAAGCATATCACGACCTTGGGTCGTTGTTTATCTTCCCAAAGGTTACCTCATTACCTCAGGACGTTGTTTATCCTCCTGAAAGCTACCATTTCTTTTGGGCCGTTGTTTATCCTCCCAAAGGTTATGTTTATACCTCAGGACGTTGTTTATCCTCCTGAAAGCATATCATTTCCTCGGGACGTTGTTTATCCTCCTGAAAGCTATCATTATATCTTCATATTTTGGACTGCTTTATCCTCCAAGAGATGTATTTGAAGAACTTTTCTCCAAGTGGCATCTTTAAGCCCACTCAAGCATATACAACTAGTCATCAGTATCACTCTACGCATCGGTGAGTGCAAATTTTTGGGCTTTTGTTTTCAATCCCCTTCAACCTTCCAGGTCACGACTGGCAAATATACCAATCTAACCCCTCAGGTTTCAGAAAATTGAACAGGGGCAGCTGTTGCACCCCAAAATTTGCCCTCACAAAACAAAACTTTGTGTGCTAAGAGGTTAACAAGGTTCACAAGACCTTTCATGAGGTTCATGAAGTTTACAAGACACTTTATGAGGTTCACAAGGTTCACAAGACCTTTCATGAGGTTCATGAAGTCTACAAGACACTTTTGAGGTTCACAAGGTTCACAAGACCTTTCATGAGGTTCATGAAGTTTACAAGACACTTTATGAGGTTCACAAGGTTCACAGGACCTTTCATGAGGTTCACAAGGTTCACAAGACATCTTATGAGGTTCACAAGGTTCACAAAGTTCATCATGGGTCAGAAGATTTGACAATTCCCTCAGACAAGGCATCCTCCTAAGCAGTGCATCCAAAACTAGGGTTTTGACTTTAATCAGGCTAAATGGATTTCCAAGACTTCAAGTGAGCTTCATAACATCTTATATGTGTTTAATAACCCCCATGACAAGTTTCAAGACTTTTCTCAAAAGTTTGCTCAGTCAGATGATCAGATAAGTCAAAATCAGTCAAAGTAGTTAAAAAGTCAAACTGAGGTCAACTGTGGTCAAACCAAAGTCAAACTTCATGATTTTTTGTCAACATCAAGTATATGAAGTAAAATTCATCATTTGATCAAGGGTTGATCATGATTCATCAAGGAGATTTCAGATCATCAAGAATCAGGGGTTTCTAAATTAGGGTTTCCTCAGGAAAAGTCAACTGAACTTTGACCAGCCATAACTTTCACATGCTTTATCACATTTTTCCCATCCAAAGCTCATTTTGAAGGAAATTGGATTCTCTACAACTTTGTGTCTAACAATCCAAGCCCAAAAATGCTTCATTTGGAAGGTATGAGCTAAGACATTATAGGTCCTTTTGAAAGTCAACAAAAAGTCAACAACTTCAAAAGGGCATAACTTGAGAATGGTAAATGATATGGACATGAAACCAATGGGTTTGGTTAGAGGACTCTTCAAGCTTTCCAAAATGTCCAATAACACCCTCATATCATTAAAATTGAAGGATGTGTGCCCTTGCAAAGTTGGGAAATTTTTGGGTGGTTTATGAAGAAAATAGGGTCTTAAAACCAAATTTTTCCAAATGGGCTGAACTTTTTGTGACCCAAAGTGTTCCATGACATCATGCACGAAATTTATTTAATATTTTCATAATTTTATTTTATTTAATTTATTTATTATGATTTTTATATTAAAAAATCATTTTAAATTTAAATAAAATATCAAATGTGAAAATTTAAAATATATTTCTATTCTAGAAGGTCATAAATATAATTTGGATTGAATTGATATAACATTGATGAAGATTGGCTTGAAATAGAAAGGTCTCATTCACAAATATTTGAAATTTAAGACCTAATCTTTTTCAATCTCCAAAATCAAAAAGATCCACACAATGATCCAATATTTTTGACCTAATTCAGTCTAGTATAAGTATACAAGATATCTCAATGCAAAGGCGACGAATTCCTGGCCTCAAAGAGTAAGCTTGCACATCAAAAAAAAATCATCAAAAACTTCAATTCGGTTTCCTCCCTACAAGAGCTTTTAAGGTATTTTTAAGACATGGAAGGGTTCCTTGGACATCACTAAACCAATCCCAGCCTTCGAAAGCATAAAAAACAAGCTCATATGCATAAACCGATTCATCATGTTCATGATATTTTTGATTTTCGATTCTGAATATTGATTGGTTTTTAATGAATTTTGATTAATGTTTCTTGTTTGTGATAAGTTGTAGATTGATTCTGGACAGGTTTTATGAAGTTTCATCACCTAGAATGAGATCCACCATTTTTAGGGTTTCGGTTGAGGTTTAGGGCTTTATGATTCATCAAGTATAAACAAATTCTAAAACCATAGATCAATTTGAATCAATCTCTGGACCTTGTTTGCGCTTTTAATTTGATGTAATTTTACTGTTTTGATGATAGTTGAGAATCGTAGGTTTTGCTACAAACTGGAATTCGCAGGAAAATTCATAACAAAATTCGTAGCAAAATCCCCAGGTCTGGAGGAAGAAGAAGAAGCCAGCGCGCGCTTTCTGGATTTCAAATTTTGTTTTAATATTTTATTGATTTGTCTGTAATTTATTTCACAAATGTGTGGTTGGCTCAGTTGGTTATTGTGCGCGTATGTTATGTGGATGGTCCTGGGTTCGAATCCCCCAGGCCATTTTGTTTTGTTTTGTTTTTCTGGATTTTTTGCAGGTTAACAACAAAAGGAGTTAGACCTCTGATTCTAACGCCAGCGCGCGCATGGCCCAGTGGTTGGAGTGCTAGTCTTGAGTGTTGAAAGCTTAGGGACTGGGTTCAAATCCCAGCCCAAGCAGGTTTTACTTTTTTTTCATTCTTTTTTTGATTTTTCTTATTTAATTAATTTCTATTATAGTTAAACAAATTTAAATAATGAATAAAATGTTTATATTATTTTAGAAATCATTTTTTAATTTAAATCTTATAAGAAAAATTATTTATGTTTTTTAAATTATTAATATTGTAAAATTTTATATAGTTATTAATTAATCCTAATTGGTTATTCTAAAATATATATATAAACCCTAAATTTCTAAAACCCTAAAATATTTTGTAAAAACCTAATTAATTTTTTATAAACCCTAATAATACTTTTAAACCCTAATTATTTCATGTGAATATTAATTATGTCCATATTTTTATTATTTGATATAATTCTTGTATATAGATAATTTTAGATAATTAATTAAAACTTGATAATTTAATTTTGTAAATATAATAATTATAATTAACCTTATTTTCATAATATGTATATATTTTATAATTTGTTTATAATTTAATTCTTGTATGTAAATAATTTTTAGTATATGCTTAAAAATAATTAAAATTTGCTAAATATAATTTATTTTTATAATTAACCTAATTTCTATAACTTATATATAATTTAAAACTTTATAATGATTGGTATATAATTGTTTATATTTTCTTCTTAATCTTAAAAAATATAATTGTTTATGTAAAAATTGAACTTTTAGTTATTATACTAATATTCTTGTTTATTTTATTATTATTATTATTAATTTTATTTATTTTTCATATGATATTTATTATTACTAACCCCATTTATATATTGTGATTTATTATTATTATTTTTACTAACCCAATTATATTATTATTATTTATTTTTGCTTATTTATTTAATTTGCTTTAATTATTATTATTATGTAATTGTTTCCTTTATGTAATATTTTAATAGTAACATTTAATATTTATTTTTAAATGCTATGGTTAGTAAAATAGGGAGTGAAACATGTTTGTATTCTAAAATTAATTTAGATCACTAATTTAAAAGATAAATATTTAAAATTGTACACTCACACACGTAAGTCGATCTTTGATCGCCATCTCACTTTCTAGGGTTACCTCTCATGTTGCCTAAACAAAAGGTCAAGTAGGGTGTATAAAGCAAAGTCCCTCATTTCACATCATCTAGTCCCTAAACAGATAAAAAGATCAAGTCCCTTCGAATGTTGCCTTCGTAATGATCTTGTCCCTTCCGAATAAAGATGATAAGTCCCTTCGAATTGCTTATACACCCCACGGTTGCCTAAATAACAGATGTCCCTTCACTTGTCCCTTACATCCAAGGTAATGACTACCTATTTCTTAATAATAGGGATAGTCTTACTATTTAAAGGATTCAAGAACAGAAAAGACTTAAACTTAGGGTAGGTTCCTCTTAGATACTTGCTCACTCTTCAAAACATTTCAAACACTTCATACCTTTCAAACAATTTTCAAAACAAAGGTTTTATACGCATCCGTACATGGATCATTATAAAACACTTAAGAAAATTTCTATTCACACACTTCACATTTCAAAAACATTTTAAAGTGAGCTAAGTAACTAAGAGCCCATGGATAACCATGGATGTAAAGGGTGCTAACACCTTCCCTTTACATAACCTACCCCCCGGACCCAAAAATCTTTTAAAAGGTCTTTCCTATTCTTTTATGCCTTTCCTTTGGATAAAATAAAAGTCGGTGGCGACTCTTGCTATCCGCAACATAACTAAAGTCAGTTCTCCCACTGTGTTACACCATGACATTTTGTGCATCCTCATGATCCATAAGACATCTTAGGACATATTAGAATCATGATTGATCATTGCATCATTCCTTTGCCATGTTATATGTTCATTTCATTTCATAAACATTCATGAATCTTTATGGTTCAAAGCATGCCTCATTTGCATCCTTATGCTTGTATGATCACTCTCATCTCTTGTCATGTGTTTGCATCATCTCTTAGCATCATTAACATCATGTGCATGCTTATCACTTTGGTTTGCATCATGGCATTTCATCTCATTCTCATTGCATTTCATTTCTTTTGCTAACTTTTCAGGGGGTAAGTTGTTTGAGAAGTGAATTTGCCTTCACTTCTCACAATCTCTTTTCATCTCTTTTATACCTTCTTTGCTGCATTTTGTATGTGTATTAGAGTGAGCTTTCTCATTCATGTTCTCTCCCACTTTCTTCCTTCAAGCAACTTGTCTTTTTAAGTGAAGCAAGTTGTCTTGCTTCTCTCTGCTTCTTCCTCATTTCATCTGTTTCTTCCTTGGTGGCTTTTCCTTGAAGATCTTTTGCAAGCCTCATAAACCCTAGGAATACCCAAGCATGATAACAATTAGGGTTTGATTAGTCCCCCATTTAGTTTTACCTTTGTGTCATCTTTGAGTCTTCTCTTCTCATCCCATAATCAAGGACTAAACCCTAAAGGTTTTAAGGCTTTGTGATTAAGCTTATGCCTGCATCCTTCTATTAGGATGGAGTGTATAACTTTAATCCTAAGTGTTAAACCCTTAATGTGTTTAAATCCTTTAATCAATTCACTTAATAATCATCAAGACATCAAGCTTGTAACTTGGGCCTTGCATTAGGGTTCTAATTCTTCCTTAACTGGTTAAGAAGGACTAACCCTAGTGTTAATGGACAAGTCCCCCTCAAGTTGTCTTACAAACCATAAAAATCACTTCTTCATCTTATCATTAATTAAAATCCATTTAATAAAGGCTTTGTTTTGTCATGAGGTTAATCCCTAATCATGGATTAAGTTGAGGAGCCTTCCTCAGCTTAAATGTTCTCATCTATTATCCTTCTATTAGGATGGTGTAATGAGTCCATTAAATCCTTGATTATGGCTTAAACTCATTACTTAACACTAAACAAAAAACAACAAAAACATCTAAATAATTGCAAGTAGGTTAATGATCTTAATCCTACATCATGGTGATTAAGTGTGAGGTGTCTACCTCATACTTAAGGTATTCTCATTACCCCTAATCAGAGGGAAGATGTGATGAGTTTACTAACCCTTGGTTTAGGCTTAAGCTCATTTTCTTTTGACAAATACAATAAGCAATAAAAGATTGAAAACATCAAAAACAAACAATAATCGTCTCCTCCGGGATTCTTTTCTCATCTCATTCACTCATAAACGAGAACTTGCTTCTTCCGTCTAATGCAGGACAGTTTGCACCTGAGCCAGACAGGTCATACACTTGAGCATAGACAAGCTAGCAGTTCACAAGTCAATTTATCTTTCAGTCTCTTTGAGTCGAACTACGGTGTTCTGACTTCCTCATTGCACGAGAGGATACGTAGGCATAACTTAATGGTTATCGAACAAAAGTCTCTGTATATTCCCCCTCCTTCCAGCATTATTCTTTTAGCCTCATTATCTTAGGCTTTGCACTCCTGTTCTTACACTGACACTCCACATATTTCACTTCACTTTCTTCCAGCACTGACACTTGCATTTTTTCTAGCTTTGATACACAGATAGCATTGACACTACCCCTTTAAGCACAAATCTTTTAAGCGTGGATCCCGTCGAGTACGGCGGACAATCTGGGTGCTAATACCTTCCCAGGTTATAACCAACCCCCTTTCTCAGTTTCTCTGGTTCGCAACCGTCTTATCCATATCTTTTCTCAGGTCTATGCAGCATTACCTTTCCTCCGGGATAAAAATGCCTAGCTGGCGACTCTTTTCTTTCTGAGTTCACCCTTGTGTGTACTCTCTCCTTTCGCCGACCGTTCGCGTCTGTACCCCTCCTGGCCCTGTGTCATTTGGTGGGAGCGACAAATGCTAATAAAATATAAATGAAAATTTAGAACAATTCACATAAATAAATAAATACACGCATGAATATTTAGAACAATTTCACTTACGTGTCAATCATGTTCTTCATATTCGGGTATGTTGTCCAATCATTTCCTAACGAGTCAAGATAATAAACAAATTCTCTAATAGGATTAATTGCGACCAACAACCAATATCCACTGTAATATTAAACAAATGTTAGATGGAAACTTTCTACACGATGTCAAAATACAAAAAAAATTATAATAGATCGATGAATTTAGAATGAAAATCTAACCCGGTATTAAACGGTAAAAATAAAAACTTTTCCGTATCTTTGTTGGCCATGAAGAGGTTGCTACGTACACCATGACCTCATCTGGTTTACTTAAGATTAAAGTTAAGTTGACGGCCGCGGGGCTTAGGAATGCAAATCTTTCGTCCAATCCAATTGGGAGCATCAATTTGTCATACAAAAACCTTAAATAAAAACATCATTAACATTATACTATTAATTTGAAAGATAAAGTAAATAAGGTGTGTAATTAATATAACAAAATAGATCAGATATACCTCATGTATGTACTGACAACATTGACGCCTAATTTTCATGACGAAAAATTTGCATAAATTCGTCATTACCAATTGATTGTTCATATTCAAAGCCAAAAATATCTTCCTCCATATGTATAAGACGAATACCTCCGGTCAGAATATCTGTCAATTCTAGAAACATCTGAAGGCAAGACCTATACTTGGAGGTAGGTTTTTTTCTAGTTGCGTTCTTCTTAACACCAACCTTTTTGTGTGTGGAGACGTTGCTAATCTCCTTACCATGAAGCTACATATCATATAATTAGTTAGATGAAGTATAAGATCACGAATTTAACATCGAATCTACACATTATGGTTAACAAAGGTTCATATACTTGTAGAAATGCGCGTAAAAATGTGATGTACCTCTTTTTTTGAAACAACGGACTCGGTATGCCGCGGAATCCCCTTATATTTTCCTTTGGATCTTGTTGGAGTCTAATTAACATTACCATGTAAAAAATGTTAGTAAAATGAGCGTAAACACTTTCAAATTAAGGTTAACAAAGGTTCATAATGTTTTTAATTAAGCATACCTCATATCCGATGCTAATGAGGCTTGTCGTCCATGCAACAAACGAACATATTGCTTGTTCCACCGTTGTTGCATCCGAAGCATCGTCGGGATATGGTAATAATGCATTCGGCTCTACAGAAATTTCAACTGATACTTTCAAACATCCAGGAGGGAGGGGGTTAGTGTGAAGTGATTGATCCGCAATGTTATACATTTTTCCCTTGCCAACCATCCGATATGTCGGTGACGATAAATATAGCTGACAAAGGGAAATGCCCTAAAACCAATAATAAATATGACATTGTTAATGTGTATATATGTTAATTAAATAATTTAAGCTAATAATTTAATTTCATAAAAATAAATATAATTACCTCTATAATATTCGGTTGAAAGTTACAGTTGATATTGTCTTTGTCTGGACCATCTTTAAAACATGTTGAAACGCTACTTTCTTTTTCTTTTCTTAATTCACGAACTTCAACTTCCAGTGCTTCCAATTTTAGTTGAAGTTCTTTGTTACTATGATCCTTTCCTTTTTTAATACTCAAGGAGGTCGGAGTGATCCCAAATCCCTTACCCCTCACCCAACCCGAATACTCACGGACATCTAATGTCCGACTAAGTATGCTCCTAGTATCATCTGGAGATAAAGACTGAGATAGCACCTCCTGAAAATCAGATGAATATCGAATATTTATCAAGTATTTGTTAATAAAGTTTTGATTTAATTAAAGAAATAATGTTATACTTACATATTTCTCATATACTTGTAGAACATCTTCTTTAGCAACTCCAGACTTTCCCACACGGGCTTCCTTCCACAAAACATGTGCAGGAAGAGATGTTTCAGAACTTTTCTCCTTTTGCAACTACACATTAAGTCAAATAATATGATCAAATATGACTCATGATGAACAAATATATTATTGCAATTTATAGATACTTATGATGGATTGTTCTAAGCGTCCATATCTGACACGTCCTTTTCTGTATGGATACGCGAGACTTGATGCTCTTTCCTGATTTGTTTCACTTATTCTTTTAAATTCGGGGGTTTTATGTTTGGATTTAAACGTGTCCCATTCTTCTTGTGAAATCAAAATTTCATATTTCTTTGGAAGCTTCGCATTAACATTATTACCATCTTCATCCCTATGATACTTGGATGATAAAAATGTTTTAAACCCTCTTAGTAGCTTTTCGGCCAATTTAAGACAAAAATCTCTTCTATCATCTTCGATATTGAAACACCTCTAAGAAAAACATACACATTGTGCGTTAGTACAAGTAATTTAAAAGACATAATTAGTTCGCATAATTAAAGACATAATTATTGTACCTTTATCTCACTCCAGAGTTTGTCTTTGGCTTCTTTCAAATGTTTATTTCTCCAATCATCACAAGTAATTGGAATCTCATTCCTTACTAGTGCAGAAATGAAACTAGTCAAGATATTACCGTTAGGTTCTATAAGCTGCCCATGTGGGCTCCAATGCACATCTAGAATGATGCCTCGTTTCTACCATGGATCACTCTCTTCATCATTGTTATGCCTCTTCTAATCTCGTCTTCCGTAGATACCTTTTTATTACCTCCTTCATACGTAGAATCATCATCATATGGGTGATTATCATTAGTGGCCATATCTAACCTGTAATAAAGAAACCAAGGATATTAAATATAAATTATAATGAAAGCAATTGAAAATGAAAAATAAAGAAACCAAGGATATCAAATATAAATTATAATGAAAGCAATTGAAAATGAAAAATAAAGAAACCAAGGATATCAAATATAAATTATGAAAAATTAGGAAAAGCATATAAATTTATTGAAAATGACATAATATATAACATTTTATTATATTACCTCTTTCACTAACATCTCTTTCTTTTCTTGGTTGGAATATTAATTACTTGTTTCTTAGCAATGTGGATGGATGAATTGATCCAAATTCCCTCGTTATAATCATTTCTGATTTATGACTCATCCTCTATAAGATCCTCATCTTGATCATTTCTATTCAACTCATTCCATCTAATGTATGACTCATTCTCAACATCAATATCACATTGATTTACACCGTTATCATCAACCACTCTGTTAGATAAAAGAACTATAGACCATTCCGTACTCGTCGGGTCATTGACATAGAACACTTGTTTAGCTTGAGATGATAGAATAAAAGGCTCATCTTTGTACCCCACCCTAGTAAGATCCGCTTGCAAAAATCCAGACTTATCCATTCGTATGCCACTACTATTTACCCACTTGCAACCAAAGATTGGAATTTGAAACTTCTCGTAATCAAACACCCAAATGTTCTCAATAACTCCAAAATATGACAAATTTTCATATTTGGGGTTTAAGTCCTTCATACTTGATATATGCAGTTCTTCAGCTAGCACAGTGACACCACTATTTTGCATAGTACTCTTATCATTTTGTTCTTTGGTATAAAATATGTATCCATTAATTGCGTATGCGCTGTGAGAAAACACATGCAAACTTGGACGATAAGTTGATTGAAGTAACAACAAAAAGAGATGAGTATGAAAATGAAGTGAATGTTATTGTGCCTCAGTTCAATATTCCTGAGAAGGTTGTTCATGAGAAGGTGGTTATTTCTTTTGATAGCCGCAAATATGTTGTTACTCCCTTGGTGATCAATTTTCCTAGTCCAATGCCATATGAGTCTGATAAAGTTGTTCCGTACCGGTATAATGCTACGATGATAGAAAATAGTAAGGAAGTTCCTATTCCTTACCCAAGGTCTGTGGTTAGCATTGCTGATGTGACAAAGGTTACTCGGAGTGGTAGAGTTTATGCTTCGGATCCTCCGAAGAGAGTTGAAGATACAAGTGTGAGTAAACAGATTATGGATGTTGTTATCCGATCAGGCCAATTTGGTGATAGTGAATATGAGGTGTTAAAATTGATAAAGAAAAGCGAGTACAACGTTACTGAGCAGTTGTTGCATACTCCGTCAAAAATATCAGTTTTATCCCTCTTAATATGCTCTGAGGCTCATAGGCAGTCTTTGCAGAAGATTCTTGATCAAGCTTATGTTCACCATGATGTGACTGTTGATCATTTTGATAGTATTGTAGCTAATATCACATCATGCAACAATCTGAGTTTCTGTGATGATGATTTGCCGGAAGAAGGAAGGAACCATAATTTGGCTCTGCATATTTCAGTGAACTGTCAGGAAGATGCTATGTCTAAGGTGCTGGTTGATACTGGGTCTTCTCTGAATGTGATTCCGAAGTCGACTTTGTCAAGGCTTGCGTACCAAGGTGCTCCCATGAGACATAGTGGTATTATTGTGAAAGCTTTTGACGGATTGAAGAAGACTATGATTGGTGAAGTTGATTTCCTATTCTGATTGGACCGTTTATATTCCAAATTACTTTTCAAGTAATGGATATACGTCCCACTTATAGTTGTCTCCTTGGAAGACCCTAGATTCATGAGGCAGGAGATCTGACATCTACTCTCCATCAAAAGCTGAAGTTTGTGAAAGATGTGAAATTAGTGACTGTTGGCGGTGAAAAGGCGATGCTAGTGAGCAATTTGTCATCTTTCTCCTATATTGATGCTGAAGAAGATGTGGGAACTTCATTTCAGGCTCTTTCTATTGTTGACAATGCTGCTAAGAAGAATGTCATGCCTATGTCTTCTTTCAAGGATGCTTTGCGCGTACTTGAAACTGGTTAATCTGACGGTTGGGGACGAATTATTGATGTTGTTGAAAACAAAGAAGGATTCGGTATTGGTTTTACACCAGGTGTGGCTCATGACCCAAAGACTATTCAGGAAGGATTTCAAAGTGTTGGGTTTATCAATGATCATTCCGTTGATGCCATCATTGAAGATGATGAAGATGAAGAAATGCTTAACTTTGTTACTGTTGCACCCCAAAATTTGCCCTCACCTAGACAATACATTGTGTACTAAGGTGTCCAAAGAGGTTCACAAGGTTCAAAATATTCACAAGGTATCTCAAGAGGTTCACAAGGTTCACAATTAGTCAGAAAGTTTGACAATCCCCTCAGACAATGCATCCTCCTAAGCAATGCATCTTAAACTAGGGTTTTGGATTTCATCAGGCTAAATAGACTTCCAAGGCTTCAAGTGAGATTCATAGCATCCTATATGTCTTTAAGAATCCCTATGTCAAGTTTCAAGGCTTTCCCAAAAAATTTGCTCAGTCAGATGATCAGATAGGCTAAAATCAGTCAAAGTAGTTAAAAAGTCAAACTGAGGTCAACTGTGGTCAAACCAAAGTCAAACTTCATGATTTTTTGCCAACATCAAGTTTATGAAGTAAAATTCATCATTTGATCAAGGGTTGATCACGATTCATCAAGGAGATTTCAGATCATCAAAAATCAGGAGTTTCTAAATTAGGGTTTTCACAGGAAAAGTCAACTGACCTTTGACCAGTCATAACTTTCACACGCTTCATCAAAAATTTCCCATCCAAAGCTCATTTTGAAGGAAATTGAATTCTCTACAACTTTGTGTCTCAAAATCCAAGCCCAAAAATGCTTCATTTGGAAGGTATGAGCTAAGACATTATAGGTCATTTCAAAAGTCAACAAAAAGTCAACATCTTCCAAAGGGCATAACTTGAGAATGGTAAAGAATATGGACATGATACCGAAGAGGTTGGTTAGAGGACTCTCTAAGATTTCCAAAATGTCCAAGAACACCTTCATAGCCTTAAAATTGAGGGATTTGTGCCTTTGCAAAGTTAGGAAATTTTTGGGAGGTTTGTGAAGCAAATGAAGTCTCAAAACCAATTTTTGCCAAATGGGCCTACCAAATTGTCATCCAATCTTCATAATATCATCAAGCACGATCCAATACAAGAATTTTCTGATTTTTTTATTTTTTATTTAGTATTTATTTGAATTTTATTCCTTAAAATGCAAATTAAATCAAAATAAAATATATAAATCAAATATTTGGATGAGATTGTGATTCTAGAAAGTCATAAACACCATTTAGAGATGATTGATCTGATCCAATTTCGTGATAGCTTGATTTAGAAAGGTTAGATAAGATATTTTTCAATATTTTAAAGAAGGAATCTTCATGATCAAGCAATCAAGACAAAGCCCATAAATCCATAAAACTTTGACCTAATTCAGCTCTCTATATGTACACAAACTAATCACAATGCTAAGGGACGAATTTAGCTGCCTCCAAGAGTAAGAACAATACTTCAAATTTTTCACAAAAAACTCACAATTCGGATTCTATTTTGCAGGCTATATCAAAGTGTTTTGAAGGTTGCAATTTGTTCCTTGATCATCCTTGATGCTATCCCAATGCATTACATCATCTAAAACTCATTAAAATGCATAAACCGATTTCATCTTTTAGCTTAAAATTTGATTTTTCGATTTCAATTATACAAGCAATATAAATGAAATTTGATTGTATATTATTGTTTCTGATGATGTTTGCAATGTTTGTGGATAGTTTGATTTGATGTTTGATGCAGGAACGGCTAAACGCCATTGTTAGGGTTCATGAAACCATGGATTAGGGTTTCACGAAATAAGTAATTTCAGACCAAAATATGGACCTATTTGGACTTAGAGGACATATATTAATCGATTTACACCCTTAGAATAAATTTATATTGTGTGTGTTGCGTTTTTTAATCTCCAGGTCATGTAGCTACGGAAAAGATTCGTCACTATAAGCTCTAGTGACGGATGAAGTGTCACTATAGCCTAATACGACGGCTGGAGGAAGAAGATGAGCCTGGCGCAAAAATATAATTTGAAAATTGAGTTTATTTTATTATGTATTGTTTGTATTATGTTTCACAAACGTTGCAGTGGTTCAGTTGGTAAAGCATACGCGCATGTGAAGCTAGTGTCAAGGGTTCGAGTCTGACCTGAAGCTGTTTTGTTTTTTAATCCATTTATTTTGCAGGTTTGTAATAAAGTGATTGCATTGCCATTGGTAGTCACCAGCGTGTGCTGGCTCAGTTGGTTTTGAAGGGTTGTTGTTGAGGTAAGGGACCTAGGTTCAAATCCCAGGTCCTTTCTTTTTGGCCAATTTTCTTGTTTTTTTTTCTTATTTTCAATTTCTTTTCATATATTAATTCTATTTTGTTTAAATTATTAAATATAAATTATAACAATAATTTCTAAATAATATTATAATATTTTCTTTATATTCTTAAAAAAAATCATAATTTATTTTCTTAAAATTTACATTGTTTATATTTATTTTATAATATGTATATATGTATAATTATTATATTTTTGTAAAATAGATTAATCATATATTTTAATTAATAATGAAAACCCTAATTTCTTTTTAATAAGGCATAACTCTAATTTTCTCTAACCCTAGCCCTAACCCTAATATTTTCTTAACCTAAGAATTTAACCTAATATTTTCATAAATCATAATTAATTATTAATCATTTATTAAATATGTATATAATTTAGTCTTTATTGATTATTATTAAAATACCATTCTTTTATTAAAATATTTAAAATACCTCCAAATATTAATTTATTTTACTAATTTATTATTTCCTCTTATTTCTATTTTCTAACCATTTATCTTCACTCCTATTATTATTATTATTGTCTATTTATTATTATTTATCGTTATTATTATTTCTCCGATTATATTGTAACTATCCCAAAGCTTTGTAATAGTTTAGGTTTATATTTTTGATTTATTTTTATTGTAAATATATTAACTGTGTGGTTAGTAACTATAGGGTGTGCATAACATGTTTGTGATTAAAATTAATTTAGAATAACTAATTAAATAAGATAAATACTTGAATATAAACACTCACACACGTAAGTCGATCTTTGATCGCCATCTTGCACTTTCTAGGGTTACCTCTCATGTTGCCTATTTCAAAAGGTCAAGTAAGGTGTCTTAAGCAAAGTCCCTTCATAAATATCATCAAGTCCCTTCAGTTTATAAGATCAAGTCCCTTCGAGGTTGCCTACGATAAATGATCTTGTCCCTTCGAATAAAAGATGATAAGTCCCTACGTATTGCTAAAGACACCTTGCAGTTGCCTACATTCAGATTGTCCCTACACATGTACCTTATCACATCCAAGGTAATGACTACCTATTCCTTAATAATAGGGATAGTCTTACCATTAAAAGAATATAAGAACAGTAAAGACTTAATATAGGGTAGGTTCCTCTTAATTACTTGCTCACCTTTTCAAAATACTCTTTTACACTTCACATTTCAAACAAATTTTCAAAACAAAGTCTTTATATACATCCATACGAGGATCATTATAAAGTACTTAGAAAATTCTTAATCACACACTACACCTTTCTCAAAACAATTTAAAAGTGAGCTAAGTAACTAAGAGCCCATGGATAACCATGGATATAAAGGGTGTTAACACCTTCACTTTGTATAACCTACCCCCCGAACTCAAAATCTTTTTAAGGTCTTTCCTGTTCTTTTATGTCCTTTCCTTTTGGATAAAATAAAAGTCGGTGGCGACTCTTGCTATCCGCAACATTTAACTAAAGTTAGTTCTCCCACCGTATTACAGAACTGGCGACTCTGCTAGGGACTTAATAAAATAGGGGTACCCTTAGGAATTAGATCACTTTAAATTGTTTGCTTTGTTTGCTTTATATTACTTGTTGGGCTTTTTTGTGTGAAAGATCCTAACTCGGATCTAGTGTACCTTAGGTAAATGGCAATAGACCAAGGAAACTGTACGGCGTATACCGATATGGTTGATCTGGTGGCCATAGTTAGTGTGACTTCTTGGTTGGTGCTTATGTTCCTTAAACAAGTTTAGGATAATATGAGGCTGCCATATGTTGTCAATACACTAACTGACTTTTAGAACCCTAGTTATCCCATCTTGGCCTTTAGAAAGTAGTGAGATAGCCGGCTTTGGTGAAGACTGAAGTTGGTTGATACTCGATGCTACACTCATTGAGATCCTAAACTTGGAAGGTTTTGGTTGGCAAGTAAGTTGCCTACTAAACAACCACCCTTGTGAAGGATCAATAATATTGAGATCCCTTAGAACCTGGTTACTTTATAGGACAGGATGAACCAACTAAACTTCAGGGGAGGGTATTTACCTTTAAAACCTCATGCAAGCCTTCAAACCTAGGGCTATTGTGTGACTTGTTTGTGTGTGCCACATGTTTGTGATTTAGCATAACATCATGACATCATCATGCATCATAAGCATAGCATTTTCACTAACCATTTCAAGGACCAAAGGATTTATCTTTGTTCTTTGTTGCAGGTCATGACTTATGCTCGTAGGAATACTATCCGGATCAACTTTGTAGGAATACCTTCCAAGCTTAAGGAATTAGTCTCTCAAGTTTCTGAAAACTCCCAATTCATCAAGAGGCATGGTCACCTACTGGATCTAGTCACTTAAGGGTTCAATGAAGACATGATGAGTGTTCTGTTTCAGTTCTTTGATCATAAACATCATTGCTTCACATTCCCCGATTATCAGTTGGTTCCTACAATGGAAGAATTCTCCAAACTATTGGGTATACCTATCCTTGATCAGAGACCTTTCACAGGCTTGGAAAAGGAGCCTAAACCTGAAGTCATTGTTGCAGCCCTACATTTAAAGAAATCAGACATTGTCTTAGAAACAAGAAGTGGAGTTAAGGGTATTCTTGCTAAGGTATTGATGGAGAAAGCTCGAGTGTTCCTGAAGGCTATGAGTTATGATGCTTTTGAGGAGATCTTAGCCCTATTGATATATGGCTTAGTGTTGTTCCCTAATCCTGACCAGTTCATAGACGTACACGCCATCAATATATTTCTGACTCGCAATCCAGTGCCTACATTACTTGGAGACATCTTACACTCTCTTCATACAAGTACTACAAAGGCGAGAGGAACTCTGATGTGCTGCATACCTTTATTGTCTAGGTGGTTTATTTCTCACCTTCCTCGATCAGTGATGAAGAATGAACAAGGGTTAAGGTGGTCTAAGAGGATTATGTCACTTTCTCATTCAGATATTCATTGGTGCTCTCGATCTATGGAGAATGTTACTATCATGTTACCTACAATCCTTCCTTAGCTCTACGTCAGTTTGGTTATGCTCGGAGTGATGGTCCTCATGACATGCTTATCCAGGGTATTGTGTTCGACTACGACAACGATCTGCAAGGTTACCGTCAAAGGTTTATACGAGCATGGGGTAAAGTGAACAAGGTTGACAACAAGACTCTGGAACCCAAGTACACTATTCCTATGGAACCTTATCTCAGATGGGTACGATCTCTTGCTCAGACTCTTATGATGCCATATCCTGCCATCCTGCCAGTTACCATGGAGCCTGTTGCTGAAGGAGATACTTCTTATATCATTCTTCATCCAGACATGCCCACTGACATGGAGGAGTTACAAAGGTCCTGGATCCAGTTGAAGGAGCAAAGAGATACTTTTGAGACTCATTACAAAGCAAGTCAAGAAAGAATCCTGGAGCTAACAAAACAACTTCACGAGGAGCGGAATCTCAACTCATACCTCAACACAAAGAGGAAACGTCCATGGGAGACTTAAAACCCCATTTTTGTATTCATTCCATTTTTATTGTAAGCCCAAGAGGAAAACAAGTTTATTTGCTTACTAATAAAAGTTTACTTTTTGGTTGTTTAAACAAATTTAAATCATGCGGTCCTTGAAAACATTGCATATGCATTAACATACCATATCATTGCATCACAGGTTTCTTATGAACAGGTATCTTATCTTCTCGCTGTTTATTTCAGAAGAAATGGCTCTTGAACAGACTGTCAAAGATCTCCAGGCTCAGAATGCACAATTCCAAGAGTTGATTCTGAACTTGTCCAAGGGACAAGATGAGTTGAAGACACTGCTGGCTAAGAAGAAGAAGAAGACTAGAAGATCAGGAGGCCTTATCAATCTGGGAAGAAGATTCAGAGGTCCTATCAAGACAAAGGAACAGATTGAGGATTCTGAGTCTGAAAATTCTAAGAAAGAGGGAGGTAGTCTCCATGATACTGTGGGAGATTCTGATTCTGAGGCAAATTATTATCATGATCCTGCTAGTGAAGATAAGTACAAGATGCTGGTAGATAGAATGAATGCCATGGAATTACAAAAATCTTCTGGGCTTGATTTTGAAGATCTGAGTTTAGTATTTGGAGTGGTTATACCTATTGGCTTCAAGGTTCCTGTTTTTGTGATATATGATGGTGTCTCATGTCCTAAGTTGCATTTAAGATCCTATGTCCGAAGGATTCAACCACATACTGCTGACAAGAAGTTATGGATTCATTTCTTCCAAGAGAGCTTGTCTGGAGCTCAATTGGAATGGTACTACCAACTGGAAAGTGTCAATATTCGTTATTGGAATGATCTTGCTGAGGCCTTCTATAGGCAATACCAATATAATGTTGATTTAGCACCTACTCGCATGCAGCTCCAAAGCATGTCAATGGGTGCTAAGGAGAGTTTCAAAGAGTATGCCCAGAAATGGAGAGACCTGGTTGGCAGAGTTCAACCTCCTCTGACTGACAGGGAGCTAGTGGATATGTTTATGAGTACGCTGAATGGGCCTTTCTATAGTCACCTCATTGGAAGCTCATCATCTGGTTTCACCGAGC
The DNA here is from genome assembly GCA_963966055.1 of Lathyrus aphaca. NCBI lineage: Eukaryota > Viridiplantae > Streptophyta > Magnoliopsida > Fabales > Fabaceae > Lathyrus > Lathyrus aphaca. The sequence continues at coordinate 95,774,162 of OZ014519.1, read as the reverse complement.
TGATAATGACTGGAGAACGTGTGGAGAGTGGTATAAGAAGTGGTAAGATACAGGTGGGTGCCTCTTCATCAAGCACTGCTAAGAAGCCCCCTAGTGGAAAGAAGGAGTCCAATGTTGTGTATGGTCAACATAGTCGTAACAGGAGTCACCAATCTGTGGGAGCAGTTCACATTTCCAATCCTACTCCTGCAGCACCAGAACCACAAAACAATCAACAAAATCCTAGAAGACAATTCACCAAGATCAACATGTCATTGGCCCAAGCCTTGCAACACATGTTGAAAGGGGAACTCATTACTTTGAAGGACCCTCCTCAGAATCCTAATACTTCCTCTCCTCGATACAATCCTAATGCACGATGTGCCTATCATTCTAATAGTTCGGGACATGACACCAACAACTGTTGGGTGTTGAAAAACAAGATTCAAGATATGATTGAAGCTGGGGAAATTGAATTTGACCCTCCTGGGACTCCAAATGTGATCACTGCTCCCATGCCCAATCATGAGAAGACTGTTAATGTTGTTGGTGAAGTTTCATATGTTTCCTCAGTAGCAGATGTGACTACTCCCCTATTCATTATCAAGAAGAAGTTGGTGCAGGCTGGTTTCTTTCCAGGTTGTAATGAAGACTGGTTTTATTGTGCCTACAAACCTGATAGTTGCTGGAAGTTGAAAGATGGTATTTAATGCCTCATGGACAATTACACTATATTGTTTGAAAGGACACCTTCTGTGGAAAGTATGTGTGAACATCTAACTCGAGGTACGAAGCTTGAAGATGTAGCCATGGTTGATAAAGTGCCAGTGAAGATTACCTCCAAGGGTTCTGTCAAGATCACTCCTAAAGGACGTGTCAGGATTACTACTGAGGGCCTGGTGAAGACTGTTGCTGAAGTTAGAGTGGCTCCCATGATCATTACCACTCCTGGCCCTGTTCCTTATACTTCTGATAAAGCTATACCCTGGAATTATGGTTCTGATGTTTACATCCATGGTGTCAAGAAAGAACCCCTGACTGATACACCTGTTACTAATGGTAATCTTGATATTGATAATATTGCTGGATCTAGTAAGATCACCAGAAGTGGAAGAATTTTCTCTCCTCAGGCTACTTCCAAAAGTGCAGTTACTCCAACTACTACCTCCAATTCTGGGCCAAGTACTGATGCTCGGGGCAAGAGTCATGTGGTTAAACCTGTGCACGCTGAAGCACCGACTGATGAAAATATTTCTAAATAGATGGAAGAAGTGTTGAAGATCATTCGCAAGAGTGATTATGATATTGTTGACCAGTTGGGGCATACTCCCTCCAAAATATCCATGTTATCTTTGCTGTTATGTTATGAGGCTCATGCTAAAGCCTTAATCAAGTTCTTGAAGACTGCTCATGTGCCAAATGAAATTTCTGTGGATCAATTTGAGAATTGTGTTGCACATCTGACTTATGATAATGGGTTAGGCTTTTCTGATGCTGACTTGACTCCTGCCAAGAGAAACCATAACAGAGCTTTGCATATCTCCATTGAATGTAGGGGCACTACCTTGTCTCATGTGCTGGTGGACAATGGTTCTTCATTAAATGTGCTCCCCAAAGAGGTTCTGGATAAGCTCAGTCCTGAAGATGTCATGTTAAGACCAAGTGATGTAGTGGTGAGGGCTTTTGATGGCTCAAGAAGAGTGGTACATGGAGAAGTAGATCTCTCTATCAAAGTGGTCTCTCAAGTCTTCGACTCTACTTTCTATGTAATGGATATTCGTCCTGCGTACTCCTGTTTGCTTGGGCGCCCCTGGATCCATGGGGCAGGTGCTGTGACTTCCACTTTACATCAGAAGTTGAAATATCTGGTGAAAGGAAAGATCGTCACTGTTTATGGTGAAGAAGAATACATGGTCAGTCATGTGAATACTTTTAAATATGTTGAGATGGAGGGTGAATTTGTTGAGACTCCTTGCCAGACATTTGAGGTAGTTCCTTAGGTCGTTCCTACTACTGAAGCTCCCTCTGTTGTTAAAAGAGTTCCTATGGTTACCAGAGTACCTCCTACAATGGCCTCCCTCAAAGATGCTAGAGTTGTGGTTGAAGAAGGTGGTTGTACTATTTGGGGTCAGCTTCCTGACATCCCTTAAAAGTCTGACAAGTTTGGTTTGGGTTTCACTACAGAATCCCAGAAAACTGTTCGTCGTGCTCGTGCTGTCTGTATAACCAATCAAGGGGTCATGAGAGATCAAATCAATGATGTGGGTGACTATAGTGAAGACTACAACCTGGATGACTGGATCTTTCCTACCATGGGTAATGGGCTCAACAACTGTAAGACTGAAGATGTTATTCCTATCTCCTTTAGGCAGGAGTAAATACTATTACTATGTTTTATTTTAAGTTTGTAATTTCGAACAATTAAACTTTTAAGCCTTGTGTCTTGCCCGGGGCACAATGGTATGCTTATTACGGGATGTCATTTCATTTGCATACTTCATTCAATAAAAATCAATGGACGTTTCGTTTAAATATTGTGCTCCTTGTCTTTCTTTTATTTTTTATTTTTGTTTTATCAGCTATATGTTCTTACACACACCCACATCACTAAAATGCAAATCCTCATCCACTCTGGATCCTGTTGATAACAGTTCTACTATTGCCCATTATAATTTCGAGAATCTGATCTATCAAGCTGAAGATGGAAAGGAGGAAGATTGTGAAGTACCTGTAGAGCTTGCTAGGTTATTACAACAAGAAGTGAAAGTTATACAGCCACATGAAGAGCCAATCGAAGGTGTGAATCTAGGAACCGAAGAAAATAGGAAAGAGGTCAAGATAGGGGCTGAACTAGAGGATGGTGTCAAGAGCAGACTAATTCAGATGTTATGTGATTATGTGGAAATCTTTGCTTGGTCTTATGAGGATATGCCAGGGTTGGATACAGACATTGTGGTTCACCGCTTACCAGTAAAAGAAGACTGTCGTCCAAAGAAACAGAAGGTCCGTCGCATGCATCCTGAAATGTCATAAAAGATTAAAGCAGAAGTGATGAAGCAGTTTGATGCAGGGTTCTTAGCTGTGACTTCTTATCCTCAATGGGTTGCAAATGTGGTACCAGTACCTAAGAAGGATGGTAAGGTACGTATGTGTGTAGATTACAGGGATTTGAACAAGGCCAGCCCTAAAGATGACTTTCCACTTCCTCATATTGATGTTCTGGTAGACAACACTGCTCAGCACAAGGTATTCTCTTTCATGGATGGTTTCTCTTGTTACAATCAAATCAAGATGGCACCTGAAGATATGGAGAAGGCTACATTTGTTACACAGTGGGGCACCTTTTGCTATAAAGTGATGCCATTTGGTTTGAAGAACGCCGGGGCAACATATCAGCGTGCTATGGTGGCTTTGTTTCACGATATGATTCATCATGAGATAGAGGTATATGTGGATGATATGATAGCCAGGTCCCAGAATGAAGAACAACACCTTGATCATCTGCATAAGCTGTTTGAAAGGTTGAAGAAATACAAGCTCAGATTGAACCCAAATAAGTGTACTTTTGGAGTTAGATCTGGTAAACTCCTGGGTTTCATCGTCAGTGGAAAAGGTATTGAGGTAGATCCTGTAAAAGTGAAAGCCATACAAGAGATGCCAGATCCCCGTACTGAAAAGGAAGTTAGAGGTTTCTTGGGACGCCTGAATTATATTGCAAGGTTTATTTCCCAGCTAACTGCTACCTGTGAGCCAATCTTCAAGTTGTTAAAGAAAGATCAGGTGATGGAATGGAATGATAAGTGCCAAACAGCCTTTGATGAAATCAAGAGATATTTGTTGGAACCTCCAATTTTGATGCCACCAGTTGATGGAAGACCCTTGATTATGTATTTAACAGTGTTAGACAACTCAATGGGGTGTGTGTTGGGGCAACATGACGAGTCTGGTCGAAAGGAGCAGGCAATCTACTACCTTAGCAAAAAGTTTACCGACTGTGAAATAAGATACTCACTGCTCGAGAAAACTTGTTGCGCTTTGGCATGGGCTGCTCGCCGATTAAGACAGTATATGTTGACTCATACTACCTTATTGATTTCAAAGATGGATCCAATCAAGTACATATTCGAGAAACCTACTCTCTCCGGACGAATAGCAAGATGGCAAATGATCTTGACAGAATATGATATACAATACACTACTCAGAAGGCCATTAAGGGTAGTGTAGTAGCTGATCATTTGGCTCATCAGGCAGTGGATGATTATCAGTCAATGAGTTTTGAGTTCCCTGATGAAGACATTATGATTATTACCAAAGAACCTGGACAATATGACGGACCTGAACAAGGATCCCGATGGACTATGGTTTTTGATGGAGCTTCTAATGCGCTTGGTAATGGTGTTGGTGTTGTGATCATTTCCCCTGAAGGTTATCATACCCCAATTACTGCAAGACTTTGTTTCTATTGTACCAATAACATGGTTGAGTATGATGCATGTATCATGGGTGTCAAAGCTGCCATTGAGATGAAGATTCAGTTCCTGGACGTATATGGAGATTCAGCCCTGGTAGTCAGACAGATTAAAGGAGATTGGGATACCAAGCATGAAAATCTCATTCCTTACAGAGAGCATGTGTTGTCTTTGATCCCACATTTTGAAGAGATTACATTTGGACATATTCCACGAGGAGAGAATCAGTTGGCAGATGCACTAGCCACCATGGCATCTATGTTTGAGATTAGCTGGAATGATGAAGCTCCCAAGATCACTATTGACAGATTTGAGAAGCCTGCATACTGCAATGAGATTGACACTGAAGGAGGAGAGGAAAAGCCTTGGTTCTATGAGGTGAAAAGATATCTTGAAACTCAGGAGTTCCCTGAAGGGGCATCTGTCAAAGATAAGAAGTTTTTGAGGAGGTTTTCTGCTAAGTTCTTCTTGAGTAGTGGAATTTTGTACAAGCGCAATCATGATTCAACTTTGCTTCGTTGTGTGGATAAGAAAGAAGCAGCAGAGATTATGGAAGACATGCATGATGGGATCTTTGGCACTCATTCTAGTGGTCATACCATGGCAAAGAAGATATTGAGAGCGGGTTACTATTGGTCTACCATGGAAGCTGACTGTTATCAACATTCCAGAACATGTCACAAGTGCCAAATCTATGCTGATAAAGTGCATATACCTCCAGCTCCATTGAATGTGTTGACTTCTCCTTGGCCTTTTGCCATATGGGGCATTGATATGATTGGTGAGATCAAGCCTACTGCTTCTAATGGGCATCGTTTCATCCTGGTTGCTATTGATTACTTTACAAAGTGGGTGGAGGCAGCTTCATTTGCATCTGTTACTAAGAATGTGGTGGCTCGATTCATTAAGAATAATCTCATATGTAGGTATGGCATCCCTGAAAGGATTATCACAGACAATGGCTCTTATCTGAATAACACCATGATTACTGATCTCTGCACGCAGTTCAAGATTAAACATCACAACTCTTCTCCGTATCGTCCGAAAATGAATGGGGCAGTAGAAGCTGCTAATAAGAACATTAAGAAGATTCTACAGAAGATGATTGTTACTTAGAAAGATTGGCATGAGATGTTACCATTTTCTCTTCATGGTTATTGTACTACAATACGTACTTCAACAGGGGCAACCCCATTCTCCTTAGTCTATGGTATGGAAGCAGTTCTGCCCATTGAAGTTCAGATCCCCTCCTTAAGAATCATGAAGGATGCAAGCTTGGATGAAGATGAGTGGATTCAAACTCGATTGGACCAGATAAATTTGATTGATGAGAAAAGACTGGCAGCTGTTTGTCACGGTCAGATGTACCAGAAACGGATGATCAAAGCTTTTAATAAGAAAGTTAAGCAAAAGGTATATCAGGCTGGTGACTTCGTAATTAAGCGTATCATACTACCACAGGGTGATCCTAGGGGCAAGTGGATTCCTACATATGAAGGACCATTTATAGTCAAGAGGGTATTTTCAGGAGGTGCCATGATGCTTACTACTATGGACGGTGAAGATTCTCCACAGCCTGTAAACGCAAACATAGTTAAAAAATACTACGCATAAAAAGAGACCCGCTAGGTTGACTGGACTAGGCAAAAATAAGGGCATCCCGGCGAACCAAAAGGGTTCGGGCAAAAATTAGGGATATATATATATATATATATATATATATATATATATATATATATATAATGTACACCCGGCAAGTCGAAAACCTGAAAGGGCGGCTTGGGCAAAAAAGGGTATCTCGGTGGATTGAAAACCTGAAAGGGCAATCCAGGCAAAAGTTAGGGATTAAAGCGTATGACTATGTCTCATTTGGATCACTCATGTAGCCCCAACCAGTTGTGTTACCTGAATCAAGTTCAAACAGATAAAGGATCAATCCAATCGCTTCCGTCTCAACAGCAGAAGATGAGATACTTGAAGATAATGGCAATAGTATAACTGAAACTCAATAGGATTATTTCTCACATAGCTGTTTTCTTTGTTCTGTAAAACTTTTACGACAAATTCCTCTTACTAGGATTTTAGTCTCCTTGTACAAACTTTTACTAGGGTTTTTGTCTCCTTGTACAAACTTGTCTGTGTACAAACTTGTCTGTGTATAGGTCACTTTATAATACAAAATTTAGTTAAATGTTGCGGATAGCAAGAGTCGCCACCGACTTTTATTTTATCCAAAGGAAAGGGCATAAAAGAACAGGAAAGACCTTAAAAGATTTTTGGGTTCGGGGGGTAGGTTATGTAAAGGGAAGGTGTTAGCACCCTTTACATCCATGGTTATACATGGGCTCTTAATTACTTAGCTCACTTTAAAATGTTTTTGAGAAGTGTAGTGTGTGATTAGAAATTTTCTTAAGTACTTTATAATGATCCATGTACAGATATATATAAAGCCTTTGTTTTGAAAATTGTTTAAAATGTAAAGTGTAATGAAATGTTTGAAAAGGTGAGCAAGTACATAAGAGGAACCTACCCTAAGTTAAGTCTTTTCTGTTCTTAAATATCCTTTAAATGGTAAGACTATCCCTATTATTAAGGAATAGGTAGTCATTACCTTGGATGTATGAGGGACCAATGAAGGGACAACTGTGATTAGGCAACTGTAAGGTGTATTTAGCAATTCGAAGGGACTTATCATCTTTATTCGAAAGGGACAAGATCATTTACGAAGGCAACCATGAAGGGACTTGATCTTATTATTTTTTAAGGGACTAGATGATATGAGAGAAGGGACTTTGCTTTACACCTTACTTGACTTTTTTCTTTAGGCAACATGAGAGGTATCCTTAAGAATGTGAGATGGCGATCCAGGATCGACTTACGTGTGTGCGTGTACAAATTCAAGTATTTATCTTACAAATTAGTGATCTAAATTCAATTTTAAATACAAACATGTTTACACTCCCTATTTTACTAACCATGGCAATTTAAATAAATAATAAAAATAATTCTACAACTATTACATAATTGGCACAATTACATTATAAGAATAATAAAAATAATTTAAATAAGTAAGCATATGATAAATAAATAATTAGATTGGTTAGTAATAATAAACACAAATAAATATAAGAAGGTTAGTATAACAATATAATATAGAAACAAATTAAAAGTTCAAAATTAAATAAATAATTATTTTTAAGAATTTTAATAAAAGAAATAAATAATTATTATTATATACTAATAAATATGACTAATAGTTCTAATAATTTAATTTTATATACATATTATAAAAAAAAATATTTGTTAATTATAATTAAGTAAACATATAAAAAATTAGAAACTAAACTCATAAAATAAAGTTAGGGTTTTTAATTGTTTAAAAAAATAAATAAATTAGGGTTAACTACTTAATTAAATTATTTATATATATAAACAAACTACATATAATAATTATAAAATAAATATATATAATTAAAATTTACAAAACAAATATATTAAGATTTATAAGATAATTAGGGTTTATAAAAAAAATTAGGTTTTTTACATATAAAATTTTAGGGTTAATTATTTAATATAAATATAATTAAATTATTTATATAAAAAAATACATACAAATAATAAAATGAATATAAATAATTTTTACTAATAAAGTTTAAATCTTTAAAAAAAATAAGTTTTGAATTATATATAAGAAAATAATACAACTATTTTATTTTAAACATTTTTTATTAATTTAATTAATCAAATATAAGATAAATAAAACAAAATAAGTGAAAAAATAATGGGAAAAAGGACTTACCTGGGGCTGGGATTCGAACCCAGGCCCTAGGCTTTGCATCTCTAAGACCAGCAAGCTCTCCACTAGGCTGCGCTGCTTTTGGTGATATTGAATGAGTTCAATTCTTTTTATTTTTATCATGCAAAAATTACTGAAAATAACCAAAAAACAAATGGCCTGGGAACGATTCGAACCCAGGACTCCTCTTTCATCACACAAGCGCATTAACCAACTGAGCTATCACACTGTTATGAAATAATAACAACAAATCATAAAATATTATGTCCAATTTTTGAATATGAATTTTGGCGCGCTGGACATCTTCTTCTTCCTCCAGACCTATGAATTTTGCTGCGAATTTTGTTACAAGTTTTCCTGCGAATTCTTGTTTGCAGCAAAACCTACGAATCTCAATCATCATCAAAACAGTAAAATTTCCTCAAATTAAACATACCAATATATTCCATAGGTTAATTCGAATTGATCTGTGGTTTTAGATTTCATTTATAATTGATAAATCGTGAAACCCTAAAACTTGGCCGAAACCCTAAAAATGGTGGAATCTTTTCCAGGCAACAAAACTTCAATTGATTAGTCCAGACATGACCTAAAGCTTATCACAAACCAGAAAATACCATCAAAAATCATTAACAATGCTTAAATATTAGAAATCGAAAACGAAAAAAATCAAGAACAAAGTGGATTCGGTTCATTGATATTAGCATGCTTTGGATGCAAATTAGGATTGGGAAAGCATCAGTGATGATCAAGGAATGTTTTGCAACCTTTGGTTTGTCTTGAAAACAGCTCTAGGTATCAAACCGAATTGGTGTTCTTAGTGTGAATTTTGAAACTTTGTTCTTACCTTTGGAGGCTGAATTTTCGTCCTCTTTAGGTTGTGATCAGTTCCTCTATATGTAGTGAATCAAATTAGGTTAAAAAGTGTTATGGTTCTTCGGACTTTTGGATCATTTGAATATTGAGAAAGATATGTCATGAAATTTGAATATTATTTGATCTAACATTGCTATTTTGGGACAATCCTCATAACTTGTGTATCAATCTAATCCAAATAATGTTTATGACTTTCTAGAAGCAAAATCCCTTTTTAAATATATGATTTTATATTTTATTTCAATTTAAATGGTATTTTAATGAATAAAATTCAAATAAATATGAAATAAAAAATAAAAAATCAGAAAATAGATGGGTTGGGTCGTGCTTGGTGTTTTTGTAAAGATGGGATGGCAATTTGGTGGGCTCATTTAGCAAAAATTTGATTTTAGGCCTTATTTGCTTCATAAACTTCCCTAAAATTTCCCAACTTTGCAAGGGCACAAATCCTTCAATTTTAATGCTATGAGGGTGTTCTTGGACATTTTGGAAAGCTTAAAGAGTCATCTAACCAACCTCATTGGTTTCATGTTCATATCTTTTACCATTCTCAAGTTATGCTCTTTTGAAGTTGTTGACTTTTTGTTGACTTTCAAAAGGACCTATAATGTCTTAGCTCATACCTTCCAAATGAAGAATTTTTGGGCTTGGCTTGTGATACACAAAGTTGTAGAGAATTAAATTTCCTTCAAAATGAGCTTTGGATGGAAAAAATTTGATGAAGCATGTGAAAGTTATGGCTGGTCAAATTTCAGTTGACTTTTCCTGAGGAAACCCTAATTTAGAAACTCCTGATTCTTGATGATCTGAAATCTCCTTGATGAATCATGATCAACCCTTGATCAAATGATGAATTTTACTTCATATACTTGATGTTGGCAAAAAATCATGAAGTTTGACTTTGGTTTGACCACAGTTGACCTCAGTTTGACTTTTTAACTACTTTGACTGATTTTAACCTATCTGATCATCTGACTGAGCAAATCTTTTGGGAAAGTCTTGAAACTTGACATGGTGATTCTTGAACACATATAGGATGCTATGAAATTCACTTGAAGTCTTGGAAGTCCATTTAGCCTGATTACAGTCAAAACCCTAGTTTAGGATGCACTGCTTAGGAGGATGCATTGTCTGAGGGATTTGTCACATCTTCTGACTAATTGTGAACTTTGTGAACCTTGTGAACCTCATGAGATGTCTTGTGAACCTTGTGAGCCTCTTAGTACACAATGACTTGTCTTGTGGAGGGCAAATTTTGGGGTGCAACATCTGCCCCTATTCAATTTTCTGAAACCTGAGGGGTTAGATTGGTATACATGCCATTCGCGACCTGGAAGGTTGAAGGGGATTGAACACAAAAGCCCAAAAATTTGCACTCACCGGTGCGTAAAATAACACTGATGATTAGTTGTATATGCTTGAGTGGGCTTGAAGATGCCACTTGGAAGAATTGGAGATGGGCTTAGAGATGCCATCAGGATGAACTGGAGATGGGTTTAAAGATGCCATCTAAAATATCTGGATGTGGTGATGTTCTGATGTTGATACTGGATATCAGTACTAGGTCTTCGTATAGGCCGTCTCTGAATCGTTTATGCAACATGATTTGAGTTGTTGAATGGACCAGTCGAAATAAATCTTCGTGGCGATTATCTCTTCTGGAAGTATCTTGGATTAGGGAATGGATCTTTGTACAGACCGTTTGCCTATTCTCCAAGGTCAAAAGAACATCAGGATTTGTCCTTCTGAAAAAGTCTTGAACAAGGGGCCAAAAGAACGTCAGGATTTGTTCTTAAGGGTCAAAAGAACGTCAGGATTTGTTCTTAAGGGTCAAAAGAACGTCAGGATTTGTTCTTCTGAAAAAGTCTTGAACAAGGAGCCAAAAGAACGTCAGGATTTGTTCTTCTGAAAAAGTCTTGAACAAGGGGCCAAAAGAACGTCAGGATTTGTTCTTAAGGGTCAAAAGAACGTCAGGATTTGTTCTTCTGAATAATGTCTTGAACAAGGGGCCAAAAGAACGTCAGGATTTGTTCTTAAGAGTCAAAAGAACGTCAGGATTTGTTCTTCTGAAAAAGTCTTGAACAAGGAGCCAAAAGAACGTCAGGATTTGTTCTTAAGGGTCAAAAGAACATCAGGATTTGTTCTTCTGAAAAAGTCTTGAACAAGGAGCCAAAAGAACGTCAGGATTTGTTCTTCTGAAAAAGTCTTGAACAAGGGGCCAAAAGAACGTCAGGATTTGTTCTTAAGGGTCAAAAGAACGTCAGGATTTGTTCTTCTGAAAAAGGTCTTGAACAAGGAGCCAAAAGAACGTCAGGATTTGTTCTTCTGAAAAAGTCTTGAACAAAGGGCCAAAAGAACGTCAGGATTTGTTCTTAAGGGTCAAAAGAACGTCAGAATTTGTTCTTCTGAAAAAAGTCTTGAACAAGGAGCCAAAAGAACGTCAGGATTTGTTCTTCTGAAAAAGTCTTGAACAAGGGGCCAAAAGAACGTCAGGATTTGTTCTTAAGGGTCAAAAGAACGTCAGGATTTGTTCTTCTGAAAAAGTCTTGAACAAGGAGCCAAAAGAACGTCAAGATTTGTTCTTCTGAAAAAGTCTTGAACAAGGGGCCAAAAGAACGTCAGAATTTGTTCTTAAGGGTCAAAAGAACGTCAGGATTTGTTCTTCTGAAAGATGTCTTGAACCAGGGAATGGATCTTTTTACAGACCGTTTGCCTGCTATTCGAGGACATCTGGAGTAGTGTTTGGATCATTTCTGACCCGTTGTAAGTTGTTGATATTGTTTTACCTGCATATAACTATCCTGCAAGGGAAATATTAGTTTATGCATTATGTATGCATGCATAGTATGATGCACATAAGTAAATGTATTATGTACTTATAGATATATATGTTATGGTATGATGTAAATGATGTATGTATGCATCATGCAACTTGAAGCGTCTGGATATCTTCATATAACAACTGCTGGCCAAGGAAAATAAATCCCAATTTGTTGCTGAAGAATATGAGGAACTCGTCTTGTTTGATAACATAGTATTCATAAACCTCCCGTCTTCGTTCGATAGTATGGTATCCATAACCTCCCGTCTTTGTTCGATAGTATGGTATCCATAACCTCCCATTTTCGTTCGATAGTATGGTGTCCATAACCTCCCGTTTTCGTTCGATAGTATGGTGTCCATAACCTCCCGTCTTCGTTCGTCGTACTCCTATTGAAGGAATAAATTCCCGACTATCCGTCTGAGGATAAAAGAGATGGATATAAATTCCAGGGGAGATGTGACTCGAAATATTTATGAAGATGGATTTGCCCTACTGGGGGACTTGTAGCTGTCTGGTGGGGATGAACTGGAGAAGCTTCGTTGAATTCCTTCCCTCGTTCGTCCTTAGTAAATACTATTACTGCATTTTCATGCATTTCTGGTAAACATCAATCATATTAAGCATTTTATGCATTTCTGGTAAACATCAATCATATTCAAAAGCATACATACATTCAAACACAACCAATGGACGTTTCGCTTATGTAAATAGGGTAAAAGTAAATCTGGATACAAAGATGAAATTTTATTTATATCACAAAGTAACCTATACATAGGCAAGTTTGTACAAGGAGACAGAAATCCTAGTAAGAGGAATTTGTCGTAAAAAAATTTCAAAACAAAGAAAATCAGCTATGTGGGAAATAATCCTATTGAATTTCAATTCTACTATTACCATTATCTTCAAGTATCTCATCTTCTGTTGTCGAGACGGAAACGATTGGATTGATCTTTATCTGTTCGAACTTGAGTAAGTAGCACAACTGGTTGTAGTTTCATGGGTGATCCAAACGAGACATAGTCATACGCTTTAATCCCTAACTTTTGCCTGGATTGCCCTTTCAGGTTTTCAATCCACCGGGATACCCTTTTTTGCCCAAGCCGCCTTTTCAGGTTTTCGACTTGCCGGGTGTACATTTTTTATATATATATCCCTAATTTTTGCCCGAACCCTTTTGGTTCGCCGGGATGCCCTTATTTTTGCCTAGGCCAGTCAACCTAGCGGGTCTCTTTTTATGCGTAGTATTTTTTAACTATGTCTGCGTTTACAGGCTGTGGGAAGTATTCACCCTCCATAGTAGTAAGTATCATGGCACCTCCTGAGAATACTGTTTTGACCACAAATGACCCTTCATATTGAAGGAAAATTGCGATCTAAGCGCAGCGGAAAACAAAAATTTCCTTTAGTGATCCTTACGAATGAGCATGGTCAGTGATAGAATCGTTACCTCTTTGTGGCGATTCAGATCTTTGATGCAGCGATCACAAGCGTTGATGAAGTGCAACGCCTCTACTCAGTCCACACGAACAGCTTCCGGTCACAGTGCTAGCTGCTTACGAACGGAATTATTTGAGTGAGAAAAGAGAATCAAAAACGAAATTGCATCAAGTAAAAGCTTCATCACAAGGGTTCCTTTTATAGACTCTCTTGTGGGCTGCGGGCTAAAAGCCCAATTCACATGATCCATATAATATTATATATTATTATAATAACTATTATTATAATAAATATATTTATTTTATTATTATTTTATAACCATTATAAAATAACAATAATTATTATTATATTATCCGAATTTCTATTTTTCACTTAAGTGCACCGTACCTTACGGTGTTCCTTTGATTTCTCTATCTCTCATCAAACTGTCCTTATGTGTGTGACCCTGTAGGATTTCGTAACGTTGGTAATTATATTAAATTATATATTTAACATAATAAACAGTGAGCGGTATCTAGCAACACATCACTGCTACCCAAGTCACGAAAATGTCATGTGATCTGACAAAACCTTTTTCGTGATAATATATGTTTGTACAATTACCCTTTTGCCCCTATGTCTATATTGAACACAAGGCATACACTGTGTCATCCTTGTCCAGTTCAATATTGGGCCCTTAGACATTTCTCCTGTTATGCAGGATTGGCAAATTCCATCTAGGACACTCATGTCCCTCAGCATGCTTCGTGGAGTGCCCATCAACTGTCTTTATGATCATCCAGTTACGGATAATGTTTGATTAGCAATAAAGCACCCGACTCTACATCTAGGGTCCATAGTGGTTTCAGGTCGAAGGGTAGTAATACACCATTATCACCATGAGAATAACTTATGACACTTTGCATAACATACTATGTAGTATTCTCATAGCGGGTCAATCCGGTATAAATATTACTCCTAATATTTATACCTATGTCAAGACTTGATAACTCTTTATCCATGATCCATGAGATGTGATCATCAGTCTATCTTCATAATAGTCTCAATGCTTTAATGTTATCCCACTTTGCAATAAAGCTTGACTACGGATATTTTAAGAATAATGTCTTTATGTTTAATGGGATCTCATGATAAAGTCACACTTAACATTTCATTAAACAGACTAACTATTCTAGGGACTTTATTATTCTGAAAGACAAACATAATAAAGAAATGCCTTTTATTATTAAACGAATAATCCGATACAAGTACTAAAAAGTATTGGCCTCTAGGGCTTACACCAACAATCTCCCACTAGCACTAGAGCCAATTAGGCATACCCTTAATACCCATAGATCTAGTATGACCATCATGCTTTTGTTGCGCAAGAGGCTTTGTTAATGGGTCAGCGATATTGTCAAGTGTAGGTACTCTGCATATCTTCACATCTCCCCGATCGATTATCTCTCGAATGAGGTGATAACGCCTAAGTATGTGTTTGGATCGTTGGTGAGATCTAGGTTCCTTAGCTTGTGCGATAGCACCATTGTTATCACAATATAAACCAATGGGATCCACAATGCTAGGGACTATGCCAAGTTCACTAATGAACTTCTTGATCCAAACAGCTTCCTTTGCTGCATTTGAGGCAGCAATATACTCGGCCTCAGTTGTAGAATCAGCAACTGTTTCCTGCTTTGAACTTTTCCAGCTCACAGCGCCACCATTGAGACAGAACACATAACCAGATTGTGATCTAAAATCATCCTTATCTGTCTGGAAGCTAGCATCAGTGTAACCAATTACATCAAGCTCTTCCTGACCTCCATATATCAAGAATGAATCCTTAGTCCTTCTCAAGTACTTAAGGATATTCTTGACAGCTACCCAGTGAGCATCACCGGGATCAGATTGGTACCTACTCGTTGCACTTAATGCATACGAGACATCTGGTCGAGTACATAACATGGCATACATGATAGATCCTATTGCAGATGCATATGGAATCTTATTCATGCGATCCCTTTCTTCCTTAGTTGAAGGGGAT
The DNA here is from genome assembly GCA_963966055.1 of Lathyrus aphaca. Taxonomy (NCBI): domain Eukaryota; kingdom Viridiplantae; phylum Streptophyta; class Magnoliopsida; order Fabales; family Fabaceae; genus Lathyrus; species Lathyrus aphaca. The sequence continues at coordinate 95,758,754 of OZ014519.1, read as the reverse complement.
TGTGTTTTTGATAAACACAGACCATGTTGCATAGGTATGAATCCTTTCTTGGAATCATGCATATTAAAGCGTCTCAACACTTTATCTATGTATGTACTCTGACTTAGGCCAAGCAGTTTTTGTGATCTATCTCTATAGATCCTAATTCCTAATATATAGGCTGCTTCACCTAGGTCTTTCATAGAAAAACAATTCCCTAACCAAGTCTTCACTTGTTGCAAGGTAGGGACATCGTTTCCAATGAGTAATATGTCATCTACATATAATACCAGAAACACGATCATGCTCCCACTAACCTTCTTGTAGACACAAGGTTCATCTTCATTTTTGATGAATCCATATTGTTTTACGGTTTCATCAAAACGAAGATTCCAGCTTCTGGAAGCTTGCTTCAATCCATAGATTGATCGCTGTAACTTGCATATCTTTTGGGCATCTTGTGGTATGTCAAATCCTTCAGGTTGTGTCATGTACACATCCTCAAGAAGATTCCCATTAAGGAAAGCAGTTTTGACATCCATCTGTCATATTTCATAATCATGATATGCAGCGATGGCAAGTAAAATCCGAACAGATTTAAGCATTGCAACTGGTGAAAAGGTTTCATCATAGTCAACCCCATGAATTTGTTTATAGCCTTTTGCAACCAGTCTTGCTTTATAGGTATGTACCTTACCATCCATGTCAGTCTTCTTCTTGAAGACCCACTTGCATCCTATAGGGTTAACTCCTATAGGAGGTTCTACCAAGGTCCAAACCTGGTTTGTGTACATGGAATCCATTTCAGATTTCATGGCTTCTAGCCACTTCTCAGACTCAGGACCAGTTATGGCCTCTTTGTAGGTCACAGGCTCATCTTGATCCATGAGTAATATATCACCCTGATCACTTATGAGATATCCATATCTCTCAGGTTGGTGACGTGTCCTGCTTGACCTACGCTGGTCTTGTTCTACTTGAGCAGGTTGCTCTTCCACAACTACTTGTGTTTCCTGCTCTAGTTCCTCCATAGGTGTTTCAATGTTTTGTGATTCTTGAATTTCTTCAAGCTCTATTTTCCTCCCACTGTTTCCTTTGGAAATAAAATCCCTTTCCAGAAAGACTCCAGTTCGAGCGACAAACACTTTGCCCTCAGAAGGATTGTAGAAGTAATATCCTCTTGTTTCTTTAGGATACCCCACAAATAAGCATTTGTCAGATTTGGGCTCAAGCTTGGTTGAAATTTGTCGTTTGACGTAAACTTCGCAACCCCAAATCTTCATGTAAGACATATGTGGTTTCTTACCACTCCATATCTCATATGGTGTCTTATCAACCTTTTTGGATGGAACACGGTTAAGTGTGTAAGCTGCTGTTAATAATGCATGTCCCCAAAAGGAGTTTGGAAGATCGGCGTGACTCATCATGGATCGGACCATGTCTAACAAGGTTCGATTTCTTCTCTCAGATACACCATTCCATTGTGGTGTTCCAGGAGGAGTAAGTTGGGATAGAATCCCATACTCTTTTAGATGGTCATCAAATTCTAGGCTTAAATATTCACCGCCTCGATCTGATCGAAGAACTTTAATATTCTTCCCTAGTTGGTTTTGTACTTCATTCTTGAATTCCTTGAACTTTTCAAAGGACTCAGATTTGTGTTTCATTAAATACACATATCCGTATCTACTGAAGTCATCAGTGAAAGTGATGAAGTACTGAAAACCTCCTCTGGCTGGTATGTTCAGTGGTCCACATACATCAGTATGTATGAGTGCCAAAAGATCATTAGCCCTTTCACCTTTTCCTGTGAATGGGGACTTTGTCATCTTTCCAATTAAACAAGATCTGCATGTGTCATATGATTCATAATCAAAAGAGTCCAAGAGTCCATCTTTATGGAGTTTGGAAATGCGTTTCTCATTTATGTGGCCTAATCGACAGTGCCAAAGGTAAGTTGGATTCAACTCATTAGGTTTCAACCTTTTAGTATTAATGTTATAAATTGGCATTTCAAGATCAAGGACATATAGTCCATTATTCATTTTTGCAGTAGCATAGAATATATCATTCAAATAAATGGAGCAACAATTGTTCTTTATTATGAATGAAAAACCAAACTTGTCCAAACAAGAAACGGAAATAATATTCCTGCTAATTGTAGGTACATAATAACAGTTCTCTAACTGAATTATTAAACCACTAGGTAAAGTTAAAACATAAGTTCCTACAGCTAAAGCAGCAACCTTTGCTCCATTGCCAACTCGTAGGTCAACTTCACCTTTTGCCAAATCTCTACTCCTTTTTAGCCCCTGCACATTAGTACAAATGTGAGAACCGCATCCAGTATCTAATACCCATGATGCAGAAGTAGATAAATTAATTTCAATAACAAAAATACCTGAATTTGAAGTCTCTACTCCATTTTTCTTATCTTCCAGGTACTTTGGGCAATTTCTCTTCCAATGTCCGGTCTTACCGCAATGGAAGCAAGTGCCCTCCTTTGCTATTCCTCCACTAGGCTTCAAAACAGGAGAAGTGGGTTTGGGTTTGGCAACTTCCTTGCCTTTCCCTCTACCACCCTGTTTGATGGGCCTCTTGTTCTGTTTCTTTCCATTACTGACCATCAGAATAGATTTCCCTTTTGTCTTCATATTCTGCTCAGCAGTTCTCAACATGCCTAGCAGTTCTGGAAGACTTTTGTCCAAGTCATTCATATTGAAATTCAGGACAAACTGACTGAAGCTCTCTGGCAACGATTGCAAGATCAGATCAATCGCAAGTTCTTTTCCAAGGGGAAACCCTAATCTGTCAAGGTTCTCCACATACCCAATCATCTTGAGTACATGGGGACTTACAGGGGCTCCCTCAGCTAACTTGCTGTTAAAAAGGGACTTTGAAACCTGAAACCTCTCATTTCTTGCTTGCTCTTGATAAAGCATTTTCAGATGTCCGATCATATCGAACGCAGACATGTTCTCGTGTTGCTTTTGCAACTCAGAGTTCATGGTAGCAAGCATGAGGCAAGCGGTTTCATTGGCATCATCGAAATGCTTCTTATAAGCATCTCTTTCTGCCTTTGATGCAGAACTAGGAGGTTCCTCCTCAGGAACTGGTGTCTCCAAGACATACAGCTTCTTATCGTGCTTGAGGACAATCCTCAGATTACGGTGCATCTGGCCATGACAAACTGCTGCTAACCTCTTCTCATCAATCAAATATATCTGGTCAAGTCGGGTCTGAATCCACTCATCTTCATCCAAGCCTGCATCCTTCATAATTCTTAAGGAGGGAATCTGAACTTCAATGGGCAGAACTGCTTCCATACCATATAATAAGGAGAATGGGGTTGCCCCTGTTGAAGTACGTATTGTAGTACGATAACCATGAAGAGCAAATGGTAACATCTCATGCCAATCCTTATAAGTGATAGTCATCTTCTGTAGAATCTTCTTAATGTTCTTATTAGCAGCTTCTACTGCCCTATTCATCTTTGGACGATATGGAGAAGAGTTGTGATGCTTAATCTTGAACTGCGTGCAGAGATCAGTAATCATAGTGTTGTTCAGATTAGAGCCATTGTCAGTAATAATCCTTTCAGGGATGCCATACCTACATATGAGATTATTCTTAATGAATCGAGCCACCACATTCTTAGTAACAGATGCAAATGAAGCTGCCTCCACCCACTTAGTGAAGTAATCAATAGCGACCAGGATGAAACGATGCCCATTAGAAGCAGTAGGCTTGATCTCACCAATCATATCAATGCCCCACAAGGCAAAAGGCCAAGGCGCAGTCAACACATTCAATGGTGATGGAGGTATATGCACTTTATCAGCATAGATTTGACACTTATGACATGTTCTGACATGTTCTGCTCTCAATATCTTCTTTGCCATGGTATGACCACTAGAATGAGTGCCAAAGATCCCATCATGCATATCTTCCATAATCTCTGTTGCTTCCTTCTTATCCACACAACGAAGCAAAGTTGAATCATGATTGCGTTTGTACAAAATTCCATTACTTAAGAAGAACTTAGCAGAAAACCTCCTCAGAAACTTCTTATCTTTGACAGATGCCCCTTCAGGGAACTCCTGGGCTTCAAGATATCTTTTCACTCCATAGAACCAAGGCTTCTCCTCCGCTTCTTCAGAGTCAATCTCATTGCAGTATGCAGGCTTCTCAAATCTGTCAATAGTAATCTTGGGAGCCTCGTCATCCCAACTGATCTCAAACATGGATGCCATGGTGGCTAATGCATCTGCCAACTGATTCTCTCTTCGTGGAATATGTCCAAAGGTAATCTCTTTGAAATGTGGGATCAAAGACAACACATGTTCTCTGTAAGGAATGAGATTATCATGTTTGGTGTCCCAATCTCCTTTGATCTGACTTACTACTAGGGCTGAATCTCCATACACGTCCAGGAACTGAATCTTCATATCAATGGCAGCTTTGATACCCAGGATAAATGCCTCATACTCAGCCATGTTATTGGTACAATAGAAACAAAGTCTGGCAGTAATCGGGGTATGACAACCTTCAGGGGAACTGATCACAACACCAACACCATTACCAAGTGCATTAGAAGCTCCATCAAAAACCATAGTCCATCGGGATCCTTGTTCAGGTCCGTCATATTGTCCAGGTTCTTTGGTAATAATCATAATATCTTCATCAGGGAACTCAAAACTCATTGACTGGTAATCATCCACTGCTTGATGAGCCAAATGATCAGCTACAACACTTCCTTTAATGGCCTTCTGAGTAGTGTATTGTATGTCATATTCTGTCAAGATCATTTGCCATCTTGCTATTCTTCCAGAGAGAGCAGGTTTCTCGAATATGTACTTGATTGGATCCATCTTTGAAATCAATAAGGTAGTATGAGTCAACATATACTGTCTTAGTCGGCGAGCAGCCCATGCCAAAGCGCATCAAGTTTTCTCGAGCAGTGTGTATCTTGTTTCACAGTCAGTAAACTTTTTGCTAAGGTAGTATATTGCCTGCTCTTTTCGACCAGACTCGTCATGTTGCCCCAACACACACCCCATTGAGTTGTCTAACACTGTTAAGTACATGATCAAGGGTCTTCCATCAACTGGTGGCATCAGAATTGGAGGTTCTAGCAGATATTTCTTGATTTCATCAAAGGCAGTCTGGCATTCATCATTCCATTCCATCACCTGATCTTTCTTCAACAACTTGAAGATTGGCTCACAGGTGGCAGTTAATTGGGAAATAAATCTTGCAATGTAATTCAATCGTCCCAAGAAACCTCTAACTTCCTTCTCAGTACGGGGAGCTGGCATCTCTTGTATAGCTTTCACTTTCGCAGGGTCTACTTCAATACCTTTTCCACTGACAATGAAACCCAGAAGTTTACCAGATCTAACCCCAAAAGTACACTTTTTTGGGTTCAATCTCAACTTGTACTTCTTCAACCTTTCAAATAACTTATGCAGGTGATCAAGATGTTGCTCTTCATTCTGGGACCTGGCTATCATATCATCCACATATACCTCTATCTCATGATGAATCATATCGTGAAACAAAGCCACCATAGCACGCTGATATGTTTCCCCCGCATTCTTCAAACCAAATGGCATCACTTTATAGCAAAAGGTGCCCCACTGTGTAACAAATGTTGTCTTCTCCATATCTTCAGGTGCCATCTTGATTTGATTGTAACCAGAGAAACCATCCATGAAAGAGAATACTTTATGTTAAGCAGTGTTGTCTACCAGAACATCAATATGAGGAAGTGGAAAGTCATCTTTGGGGCTGGCCTTGTTCAAATCCCTGTAATCTACACACATACGTACCTTACCATCTTTCTTAGGCACCGGTACCACATTTGCAACCCACTGAGGATAAGAAGTCACAGCTAAGAACCCTGCATCAAACTGTTTCATTACCTCCGCTTTAATCTTTTCTGACATTTCAGGACGCATGCGACGAACCTTCTGCTTCTTTGGACGACAATCTTCTTTTACCGGTAGACGGTGAACCACAATGTCTGTATCCAACCCTGGCATATCTTCATAGGACCAAGCAAAGATCTCCACATAATCATGTAACATCTGAATCAATCTGCTCTTGACACTATCCTCTAATTCAGCCCCTATCTTGAGTTCTTTCCTGTTCTCTTCAGTTCCCAGATTCACAACTTCGATTGGCTCTTCATGTGCCTGTATAGCTTTCTCTTCCAGTTGTAACAACCTAGCAAGCTCTACAGGTACTTCACAATCGTCCTCATTTCCATCTTCAGCTTGATAAATCGGATTCTCGAAATTATAATTGGCAATAGTAGAACTGTTATCAACAGGATCCAGAGTGGATGAGGATCTGCATTTTAGTGATGTGGGTGTGTGTAAGAACACATAGCTGATAAAACAAAAAGAAAAGAAAAGAAAGACAAGGAACACAATATTTACGAAAACGAAACGTCCACTGATTTTTATTGAATGAAGTATGCAAATGAAATGCCATCCCGAAACAAACACACCATTGTGCCCTGGGTAAGGCACAAGGCTTAAGAGTTCAATTGTTCAAAAATTACAAACTTTGAAAATAACAACACAGTAATAGTATTTACTCCTGACTAAAGGAGATAGGAATAACATCTTCAGCTTTCCAATTATTGAGCCCAGCACCCACAGTAGGAAAAATCCAAGCATCCAAGTTGTAGTCTTCATCATAGTCACCCACAACATTGATCTGATCTTTCATAATCCCCTGATTGGTGATACGAACGACACGATCACGACGAACAGCCTTCTGGGACTTTGCAGTGAAACCCAAACCAAATTTGTCAGATTTGTAAGGAATGTCAGGAAGTTGACCCCAAATAGTACAACCACCTTCATCCACCACAGCTCTAGCATCTTTAAGGGAAGCCATTGTAGGAGGTACTCTGGTGACCACAAGAACTTTCTTGACAATAGGAGGAGCTTCATAATTATTAACAACCCAAGGAACTACTTCGAATGTATGGCACGGAGTTTCAACATATTCACCTTCCACTTCAAGATATTTAAAGGTGTTCACATGGCTAACTATATATCCTTCCTCTCCGTAAATAGTGACAACTTTTCCTTCTACTGGATATCTCAGCTTCTGATGTAAGGTGGAGGTTACAACACCTGCCCCATGGATCCAGGGACGCCCAAGCAAACAAGAATACGAAGGACGAATATCCATTACATAAAAAGTAGCATTGAAGACTTGAGAACCTAATTTTATTGGGAGATCAATTTCTCCATGCACCACTCTTCTCGAGCCGTCAAAAGCCTTCACCACTATATTACTGGGCTTCAACACAGCATCTTCGGGGCTAAGCTTATTCAGAACTTCCTTGGGCAACACATTCAGCGAGGAACCATTGTCTATTAACACATGTGACAGGGTAGTGCCCCTGCATTCAATAGAGATATGTAGATCCCTATTATGATCCCTCTTGGAAGGAGTCAAATCAGCATCGGAGAAACCTAACCCATTATCATAGGTCAAGTGTGCAACACAATTTTCAAACTGGTCTACAGATATCTCATTTGGTACGTGAGCAGTCTTCAAAAATTTAATCAAGGCTTTGGCATGAGCCTCAGAACACAACAATAAAGACAACATAGAAATCTTGGAGGGAGTATGCCCCAATTGATCAACAATGTCATAATCACTCTTGCGAATGATCTTCAGTACTTCTTCCATCTGCTTGGAAAGATCATCAGCAGTTGGCACATCAGTTTGTATAGGTTCAACAACAGGACCTTTGCCCCGAGCATCAGTAGTGGAGGTAGTAGTTGGAGTAACTGTATTCTTGGAGGTAACCGGAGGAGAGAAGACTCTTCCGCTTCGTGTGATCTTACTAGATCCAGCAATATTATCAACATCCAGATTTTCACCCACAACAGGTGTATCAGCTAAGGATTCCTGCTTAACACCATGAATATAAACATCGGAACCATAATGCCAAGGCACGACTTTATCAGAAGTGTACGGAATAGGGCCAGGAGTGGTAATGATCATAGGAGCCACTCTAGCTTCAGCAACAATCTTCACAGGGCCTTCAGCAATAATTTTAATTGGACCCTTACGAGTGATTTTTACAGGTCCCTTGGAAGTAATCCTTACCGGCACTTTATCAACCATATCCACCTCTTCAACCTTCGCACCTTTAGTTATATGTTCAACCATGCTCTCTACAGAAGGTGTCCTCTCAAACAATATTGTGTAATTGTTCATGAGGCGTTGAATTCCGTCCTTCAACTTCCAGCAACTATCCGGTTTATAAGCACAATAGAAACAATCTTCATTACAACCTGGAAAGAACCCAGCTTGTACCAACTTCTTCTTGATAACAGATAATGGTGTAGTCACGTCTGCAACTGAGGAAATATGTGAAACTTCATCAATGGCATTGACAGTCTTTTCATGATTTGGCATGGGAGCAGTAATCACATTTGGAGTACCCGGAGGGTCAAACTCAATCTCTCCAGCATCAATCATATCCTGAATTTTATTCTTCAATATCCAGCAACTATTGGTATCATGTCCCTGACAATTTGAATGATATGCACATCGTGCATTAGGATTGTACCTGGGAGAGGTAACATTGGGATTCTGAGGAGGGTCCCTCAAAGTGATGAGTTCACCCTTCAACAAGTGTTGCAAGGCTTGGGCCAGTGACATATTGAGCTTAGTGAACTGCCTTCTAGGCCTCTGTTGATTGCCCTGTGGTGGCTCTGGTGTTGCAGGAGTAGGATTGGAGATATGAACTGCACTCATAGATTGATGCCTCCTATTACGATCAGATTGACCATAAACAACATTCGACTCTTTCTTCCCACTAGGGGGCTTCTTTGTAGTACTGGATGAAGAAGCACCCACTTGGATCTTGCCACTCCTTATACCACTTTCTACGCGTTCTCCTGTCATTATCAACTCAGTGAAGCCAGATGATGAGCTTCCAATGAGATGACTGTAAAAAGGACCATTCAACGTACACATGAACATATCCACTAACTCCCGGTCAGTTAGAGGAGGTTGTACCCTACCAGCCAAATCTCTCCACTTCTGGGCATACTCCTTGAAATTTTCTTTAGCACCCATAGACATGCTTTGTAGTTGCATGCGAGTAGGGTCTAGGTCAACATTGTATTGATATTACTTATAAAAAGCCTCAGCAAGATCATTCCAATCACGGATGTTGACACTCTCCAACTGATAGTACCATTCCAGTTGAGCTCCAGATAAGCTCTCTTGGAAGAAATGGATCCACAACTTCTTATCAGCAGTATGGGGTTGGATTCTCCGGACATAAGACCTCAAATGCAGCTTGGGACAAGAGACACCATCATACACTACAAAAGCAGGAACCTTGAAACCAATGGGTATGACCACCCCAGATATCAAACTCAGGTCTTCAAAATCCAGCCCAGAAGACTTTTGCAATTCCATAGCATCCATTCTATCCACCAGCATTTTGAACTTATCTTCATCAGGATCATGATAGTAGTTAGCTTCAGAATCAGAGTCCCCCATAGTGTTGTGGAGACTGCCTCCCTCTTTATCAGACTCTTCAGACTCATAATCTTCAACCTGTTCCTTGGTCTTGACAGGACCTCTGAACCTTCTTCCCATGTTGATTAGGCCTCCTGACCTTCTAGTCTTCTTGGTCTTCTTGGCTAGCAGTGTCTTCAATTCATCCTTCCCCTTGGACACGTTCAGGATCAGCTCTTGGAACTGTGCATTTTGTGTCTGGAGATCTTTAACTGTTTGTTCAAGAGCCATTGCTGAAATAAACAGCGAGAAGATAAGAAACCTGTGCACAATAAACCTGTGATGCAATGATGCGTATGCAATGTTTTCAAGGACCGCAGGATTTAAATTTGCTTAAACAATCAAGAAAGTAAACTTTTATTAGTAATAAATTTGTTTGCCCTTTGGGCTTACAAAATGAAATGAAATAAATACAAAAGATGGGGTCTTAAGTCTCCCATGGACGTTTCCTCTTTGTGTTGAGGTATGAGTTGAGATTTCGCTCCTCGTGAAGTTGCTTTGTTAGCTCCAAGATTCTTTCTTGACTTGCTTTGTAATGAGTCTCAAAAGTATCCCTTTGCTCCTTCAACTGGATCCAGGACCTCTGTAAGTCTTCCATGTCAGTGGGCATGTCTGGATGAAGAATGATATAAGAAGTATCTCCTTCAGCAACAGGCTCCATAGTAACTGGCAGGATGGCTGGATATGGCATCATAAGAGTCTGAGCACGAGATCGTACCCATCTGAGATAAACTTCCATAGGAATAGTGTACTTGGGCTCCAGAGTCTTGCTGTCAACCTTGTTCACTTTTCCCCATGCTCGTATGAACCTTTGACGATAACCTTGCAGATCGTTGTCGTAGTCAAACACAATACCCTGAATAAGCATGTCATGAGGGCCATCACTCCGAGCATAACCAAACTGTCGTAAAGCTAAGGAAGGGTTGTAAGTAATGCCTCCTCTTATGCCTAGAGGTGGCACATTAGGAAACTCCCCACAGCGGTCAATGATAATAACATTCTCCATAGATCTGGAGCACCAATGGATATCTGAATGAGAGAGTGACATAATCCTCTTGGACCACCTGAACACTTGTTCATTCTTCATTACTGATCGAGGAAGGTGAGAAATAAACCACCTAGATAGCAAAGGTATGCAACACATCAGAGTTCCTCGTGCCTTTGTAGTACGAGTATGAAGAGAGTGCAGAATGTCTCCAAGCAATGTAGGCACTGGATTGTGACTCAGAAATATGTGGATGGCATGAACGTTTATGAACTGATCTGGATTGGGGAATAACACTAAGCCATAAATCAACAAGGCTAAGATCTCCTCAAAAGCATCATAGCTCATAGCCTTCAAGAACACTTGAGCCTTCTCTATCAACACCTTAGCAAGAATGCCCTTAACTCCACTCCTGGTTTCTAAGACAATGTCTGATTTCTTCAGATGTAGGGCTGCAGCAATGACTTTAGGTTTAGGCTCTTTCTCTAAGCCTGTGAAGGGTTTTTGATCAAGAATAGGTATACCCAGATGCCTAGAGAACTCTTCCATTGTAGGAACCAGCTGATAGTCGGGGAATGCGAAACAGTGATGTTTAGGATCAAAGAACTGAAACAGAACACTCATCATGTCTTCATTGAACCCTGAAGTGACTAGATCCAGCAGGTGACCATGCCTCTTGATGAACTGGGAGTTTTCAGACACTTGAGAAACCAACTCCTTAAGCTTAAGAGGTATTCCTACAAAGTTGATCCTGATAGTATTCCTACGAGCAGAAGCCATGACCTGCAACAAAGAACAAAGATAAATCCTTTGGTCCTTGAAATGGTTAGTGAAAATGCTATGCTTATGATGCATGATGATGCTATGATGTTATGCTCAATCACAAACATGTGGCACACACAAACAAGTCACACAATATCCCTAGGTTTGAAGGCTTGCATGAGGTTTAAAGGTAAGTACCCTCCCCTGAAGTTAGTTGGTTCATCCTGTCCTACAAAAGTAACCAGGTTCTAAGGGATCTCAATATAATTAATCCTTCACAAGGGTGGTTGTTCAGTAGGCAACTTACTTGCCAACCAAAACCCTCCAAGTTTAGAATCTCAATGAGCGTAGTATCGAGTATCAACCAACTTCAGTCTTCACCAAATCCGGTTATCTCACTACTTTCAAAAGGCCAAGATGGGATAACTAGGGTTCTAAAAGTCAGTTAGTGTATTGACAACATATGGCAGCCTCATATTATCCTTAACTTACTTAAGGAACATAAGCACCCACCAAGAAGTCACACTAACTATGGCCACCAGATCAACCATATCGGTATACGTCGTACAGTTTCCTTGGTCTATTGCCATTTACCTAAGGTACACTAGATCCGGGTTAGGATCTTTCACACATAAGAACACCCAACAAGTAAAGTAAAGCAAACAAAGCAAACAAGTTTAAAGTGATCTAATTCCTAAGGGTACCCCTCTTTTATTAAATCCCCAGCAGAGTCGCCAGTTCTGTAACATGGTGGGAGAACTGACTTTAGTTAAATGTTGTGGATAGCAAGAGTCGCCACCGACTTTTATTTTATCCAAAGGAAAGGGCATAAAAGAACAGGAAAGACCTTAAAAGATTTTTGGGTTCGGGGGGTAGGTTATGTAAAGGGAAGGTGTTAGCACCCTTTACATCCATGGTTATCCATGGGCTCTTAATTACTTAGCTCACTTTAAAATGTTTTTGAGAAGTGTAGTGTGTGATTAGAAATTTTCTTAAGTACTTTATAATGATCCATGTACGGATATATATAAAGCCTTTGTTTTGAAAATTGTTTAAAATGTAAAGTGTAATGAAATGTTTGAAAAGGTGAGCAAGTACATAAGAGGAACCTACCCTAAGTTAAGTCTTTTCTATTCTTAAATATCCTTTAAATGGTAAGACTATCCCTATTATTAAGGAATAAGTAGTCATTACCTTGGATGTATGAGGGACCAATGAAGGGACAACTGTGATTAGGCAACTGTAAGGTGTATTTAGCAATTCGAAGGGACTTATCATCTTTATTCGAAAGGGACAAGATCATTTACGAAGGCAACCATGAAGGGACTTGATCTTATTATTTTTTAAGGGACTAGATGATATGAGAGAAGGGACTTTGCTTTACACCTTACTTGACCTTTTTCTTTAGGCAACATGAGAGGTATCCTTAAGAATGTGAGATGGCAATCCAAGATCGACTTACGTGTGTGCGTGTACAAATTCAAGTATTTATCTTACAAATTAGTGATCTAAATTCAATTTTAAATACAAACATGTTTACACTCCCTATTTTACTAACCATGGCAATTTAAATAAATAATAAAAATAATTCTACAACTATTACATAATTGGCACAATTACATTATAAGAATAATAAAAATAATTTAAATAAGTAAACATATAATAAATAAATAATTAGATTGGTTAGTAATAATAAACACAAATAAATATAAGAAGGTTAGTATAACAATATAATATAGAAACAAATTAAAAGTTCAAAATTAAATAAATAATTATTTTTAAGAATTTTAATAAAAGAAATAAATAATAATTATTATATACTAATAAATATGACTAATAGTTCTAATAATTTAATTTTATATACATATTATAAAAAAAATATTTGTTAATTATAATTAAGTAAACATATAAAAAATTAGAAACTAAACTCATAAAATAAAGTTAGGGTTTTTAATTGTTTAGAAAAAAAAAATAAATTAGGGTTAACTACTTAATTAAATTATTTATATATATAAACAAACTACATATAATAATTATAAAATAAATATATATAATTAAAATTTACAAAACAAATATATTAAGATTTATAAGATAATTAGGGTTTATAAAAAAAATTAGGTTTTTTACATATAAAATTTTAGGGTTAATGATTTAATATAAATATAATTAAATTATTTATATAAAAAAAAATACATACAAATAATAAAATGAATATAAATAATTTTTACTAATAAAGTTTGAATCTTTAAAAAAAAAAAGTTTTGAATTATATATAAGAAAATAATACAACTATTTTATTTTAAACATTTTTTATTAATTTAATTAATCAAATATAAGATAAATAAAACAAAATAAGTGAAAAAATAATGGGAAAAAGGACTTACCTGGGGCTGGGATTCGAACCCAGGCCCTAGGCTTTGCATCTCTAAGACCAGCAAGCTCTCGACTAGGCTGCGCTGCTTTTGGTGATATTGAATGAGTTCAATTCTTTTTATTTTTATCCTGCAAAAATTATTGAAAATAACCAAAAAACAAATGGCCTGGGAACGATTCGAACCCATGACTCCTCTTTCATCACACAAGCGCATTAACCAACTGAGCTATCACACTGTTCTGAAATAATAACAACAACAAATCATAAAATATTATGTCCAATTTTTGAATATGAATTTTGGCGCGCTGGACATCTTCTTCTTCCTCCAGACCTATGAATTTTGCTGCGAATTTTGTTACAAGTTTTCCTGCGAATTCTTGTTTGCAGTAAAACCTACGAATCTCAATCATCATCAAAACAATAAAATTTCCTCAAATTAAACATACCAATATATTCCATAGGTTAATTAGAATTGATCTGTGGTTTTAGATTTCATTTATAATTGATAAATCGTGAAACCCTAAAACTTGGCCGAAACCCTAAAAATGGTGGAATCTGTTCCAGGCAACAAAACTTCAATTGATTAGTCCAGACATGACCTAAAGCTTATCACAAACCAGAAAATACCATCAAAAATCATTAACAATGCTTAAATATTAGAAATCGAAAACGGAAAAAATCAAGAACAAAGTGGATTCGGTTCATTGATATTAGCATGCTTTGGATGCAAATGAGGATTGGGAAAGCATCAGTGATGATCAAGGAATGTTTTGCAACCTTTGGTTTGTCTTGAAAACAACTATAGGTATCAAACCGAATTGGTGATCTTAGTGTGAATTTTGAAACTTTGTTCTTACCTTTGGAGGCTGAATTTTCGTCCTCTTTAGGTTGTGATCAGTTCCTCTATATGTAGTGAATCAAATTAGGTTAAAAAGTGTTATGGTTCTTTGGACTTTTTGATCATTTGAATATTGAGAAAGATATGTCATGAAATTTGAATATTATTTGATCTAACATTGCTATTTTGGGACAATCCTCATAACTTGGGTATCAATCTAATCCAAATAATGTTTATGACTTTCTAGAAGCAAAATCCCTTTTTAAATATATGATTTTATATTTTAATTCAATTTAAATGGTATTTTAATGAATAAAATTCAAATAAATATGAAATAAAAAATAAAAAATCAGAAAATAGATGGGTTGGGTCATGCTTGGTGTTTTTGTAAAGATGGGATGGCAATTTGGTGGGCTCATTTAGCAAAAATTTGATTTTAGGCCTTATTTGCTTCATAAACTTCCCTAAAATTTCCCAACTTTGCAAGGGCAAAAATCCTTCAATTTTAATGCTATGAGGGTGTTCTTGGACATTTTGGAAAGCTTAAAGAGTACTCTAACCAACCTCATTGGTTTCATGTTCATATCTTTTACCATTCTCAAGTTATGCTCTTTTGAAGTTGTTGACTTTTTGTTGACTTTCAAAAGGACCTATAATGTCTTAGCTCATACCTTCCAAATGAAGCATTTTTGGGCTTGTCTTGTGAGACACAAAGTTGTAGAGAATTCAATTTCCTTCAAAATGAGCTTTGTATGGAAAAAACTTTGATGAAGCATGTGAAAGTTATGACTGGTCAAAGTTTAGTTGACTTTTCCTGAGGAAACCCTAATTTAGAAACTCCTGATTCTTTATGATCTGAAATCTCCTTGATGAATCATGATCAACCCTTGATCAAATGATGAATTTTACTTCATATACTTGATGTTGGCAAAAAATCATGAAGTTTGACTTTGGTTTGACCACAGTTGACCTCAGTTTGACTTTTTAACTACTTTGACCTATTTTAACCCATCTGATCATCTGACTGAGCAAATCTTTTGGGAAAGTCTTGAAACTTGACATGGTGATTCTTGAACACATATAGGATGCTATGAAATTCACTTGAAGTCTTGGAAGTCCATTTATCCTGACTACAGTCAAAACCCTAGTTTAGGATGCACTGCTTAGGAGGATGCATTGTCTGAGGGATTTGTCACATCTTCTGACTAATTGTGAGCTTTGTGAACCTTGTGAACCTCATGAGATGTCTTGTGAACCTTGTGAACCTTGTGAGCCTCTTAGTACACAATGACTTGTCTTGTGGAGGGAAAATTTTGGGGTGCAACACATACGCGCATGTGAAGCTAGTGTCAAGGGTTCGAGTCTGACCTGAAGTTGTTTTGTTTTTTAATCCATTTATTTTACAGGTTTGTAATAAAGTGATTGCATTGCCATTGGTAGTCACCAGCGTGTGCTGGCTCAGTTGGTTTTGAAGGGTTGTTGTTGAGGTAAGGGACCTGGGTTCAATTCCCAGGTCCTTTCTTTTTGGCCAATTTTCTTGTTTTTTTTTCTTATTTTCAATTTCTTTTCATATATTAATTCTATTTTATTTAAATTATTAAATATAAATTATAACAATAATTTCTAAACAATATTATAATATTTTCTTTATATTCTTAAAAAAAATCATAATTTATTTTCTTAAAATTTACATTGTTTATATTTATTTTATAATATGTATATATGTATAATTATTATATTTTTGTAAAATAGATTAATCATATATTTTAATTAATAATGAAAACCCTAATTTCTTTTTAATAAGGCATAACTCTAATTTTCTCTAACCCTAGCCCTAACCCTAATATTTTCTTAACCTAAGAATTTAACCTAATATTTTCATAAATCATAATTAATTATTAATCATTTATTAAATATGTATATAATTTAGTCTTTATTGATTATTATTAAAATACCATTCTTTTATTAAAATATTTAAAATACCTCCAAATATTAATTTATTTTACTAATTTATTATTTCCTCTTATTTCTATTTTCTAACCATTTATCTTCACTCCTATTATTATTATTATTGTCTATTTATTATTATTTATCGTTATTATTATTTCTCCGATTATATTGTAACTATCCCAAAGCTTTGTAATAGTTTAGGTTTATATTTTTGATTTATTTTTATTGTAAATATATTAACTGTGTGGTTAGTAACTATAGGGTGTGCATAACATATTTGTGATTAAAATTAATTTAGAATAACTAATTAAATAAGATAAATACTTGAATATAAACACTCACACACGTAAGTCGATCTTTGATCGCCATCTTGCACTTTATAGGGTTACCTCTCATGTTGCCTATTTCAAAAGGTCAAGTAAGGTGTCTTAAGCAAAGTCCCTTCATAAATATCATCAAGTCCCTTCAGTTTATAAGATCAAGTCCCTTCGAGTTTGCCTACGATAAATGATCGTGTCCCTTCGAATAAAAGATGATAAGTCCCTACGTATTGCTAAAGACACCTTGCAGTTGCCTACATTCAGATTGTCCCTACACATGTCCCTTATCACATCCAAGGTAATGACTACGTATTCCTTAATAATAGGGATAGTCTTACCATTGAAAGAATATAAGAACAGTAAAGACTTAATATAGGGTAGGTTCCTCTTAATTACTTGCTCACCTTTTCAAAATACTCTTTTACACTTCACATTTCAAACAAATTTTCAAAACAAAGTCTTTATATACATCCATACGAGGATCATTATAAAGTACTTAGAAAATTCTTAATCATACACTACACATTTCTCAAAACAATTTAAAAGTGAGCTAAGTAACTAAGAGCCCGTGGATAACCATGGATATAAAGGGTGCTAACACCTTCCCTTTGTATAACCTACCCCCGAACTCAAAATATTTTTAAGGTCTTTCCTGTTCTTTTATGTCCTTTCCTTTTGGATAAAATAAAAGTCGGTGGCGACTCTTGCTATCCGCAACATTTAACTAAAGTCAGTTCTCCCACCGTGTTACAATTACGCACAAAAAGATTTGCAAGAACTGGATTGTTGTTGATGTTCCTTTTATTGTTCATGCTTCAAAGTAATTTGTTTTATTTTCTTTCAAAAAATCCTTTCACTCTGCCCAAGGTGAAAGTGATGTTTGTCGGGCTTTGTTTCAAAGTTTATCATCATCAATAAAATGTTATTTTGTTATTTCCATGTCTGTTTTTCATTTTTGCTTTATTCTGAAAAATGGTAACATAAAAAACCCAAAATAATAATAATTGTTTATCTGCATAATGTTTGCACTTTTGTTCATACTCTAAAATAAAAATAAAACCATTGTGCTGATTGATTGATAAACCCGTTGAAAACAATGATCACATGCCCACTCCCAACTTTGAATTCCCTGTGTTTGAAGCTGAGGAAGAGGGTGTTGAAGAGGTTCCTAATGAGATTTCTCTATTGCTTGAGCACGAGGAGAAGGTTATTCAGCCTCATGGAAAGTCTATAGAGATAGTCAACTTGGGTTCTGAAGATGATAAGAAAGAAGTCAAAGTTGGAGCATTGCTTGGTCCTGATGTTAAGAAGAGGATTGTAGAGCTTCTTAGAGAGTATGTTGATGTGTTTGCTTGGTCTTATCAAGACATGTCAGGTCTTTATACTGATATTGTGGAGCATAGATTGCCTCTGAAGCCTGAATGTCCACTTGTGAAGCAAAAGTTGAGAAGAACTCATCCTGATATGACAGTAAAGATCAAAGAGGAGGTTCAAAAGCAGATTGATACAGGTTTTCTTGTGACATTTAATTATCCTCAATGGGTGGCCAATATTGTGATTGTTCCAAAGAAATACGGAAAAGTCTGAATGTGTGTTGATTAAAGAGATTTGAATAAAGTCAGTCCAAAATATGATTTTCCATTGCCACACATTGATGTGTTGGTAGATAATACAACTAAGTTTGATGTGTTCTCTTTTATGGATGGATTTTCCGGTTATAATCAAATAAAGATGGCACCCGAGGACATGGAAAATACCACATTTATTACACCATGGGGAACATTATGTTATAGAGTGATGCCCTTTGGATTGAAGAATGCTGGTGCGACATACCAAAGAGCTATGACCACACTTTTCCATGATATGATGCACAAAGAAATTGAGGTATATGTTGATGATATGATCGCTAAGTCGAAGACCGGAGAAGATCATGTTGAACATTTGCTGAAGTTATTTCAGAGGTTAAGGAAGTTTAAGCTTCGTTTGAATCCGAACAAGTGCACATTTGGTGTACGTTCTGGAAAGTTGTTAGGTTTCATTGTCAGCTAAAAAGGTATTGAAGTTGATCCTGATAAAGTGAAAGCCATTCAGGAAATGCCTCGCTCCAAGATCTGAAAAGCAAGTAAGAGAATTCTTGGGCCGTTTGAATTATATTTCGAGGTTTATCTCTCACATGACTGCCAAATGTGCTCTGATTTTCAAGTTGCTTCGGAAAGAGAAAGGTTGTGTCTGGACAGATGATTGTCATAAGGCGTTTGAAAGTATCAAAGAATATCTACTTGAACCTCCTATTTTGTCTCCTCCGGTGGAAGGTAGACCTTTGATCATGTACTTGACTGTGCTGGAAGATTCCATGGGTTGTGTGCTTGGTCAGCAAGATGAATCTGGAAGAAAAGAATATGTAATTTACTACTTGAGTAAGAAATTCACTGATTGTGAGTCTCGGTACTCCATGCTTAAAAAAATGTGTTGTGCCTTAGCTTGGGCTGCAAAACGTCTTCGCCAGTATATGTTGAATCATACAACTTGGTTGATCTCTAAAATGGATCTGATCAAGTATATATTTGAAAAGCCTGCTTTGACTGGGAGGATTGCTTGTTGGCAAATGTTGTTGTCAGAATATGATACCGAGTACTGAGCTCAAAAAGCTATAAAAGGTAGTATCTTGGCTGACCATTTGGCACATCAGCCGATTGATGATTACTAGCCAATCAAGTTTGATTTTCTAGATGAGGATGTGATGTATTTGAAAATGAAAGATTGTGATGAACCTTTGATTGAGGAAGGGCTGGAGCCTGGATCTCAACGGGATTTAGTTTTTGATGGCATTGTGAATGCACGCGGAAGAGGAATTGGGGCAATGATCATTACTCCCCATGGTTCACATATTCCTTTTGCTACAAGGTTGACTTTCCCTTGTACCAATAATGAAGCTGAGTATGAAGCATGTATTATGAGTCTTGAGGAAGTTATTGATCTGAGGATTAAGCATCTTGATGTGTATGGAGACTCTGCTTTGGTAATCAATCAGATCAAGGGTAAGTGGGTAACCCATCAACCCCACTTGATTCCTTATAGAGATTATGCCAGGAGGATATCAACTTTCTTCACTAAAGTTAAATTTCATTATGTTCCTCGTGATGAGAATCAAATGACAGATGCTTTGGAAACTATAGCTTCTATGATAAAGGTACACCAGTGGAATGATGTTTTCATGATCAGAGTGATGCGGCTTGAAAGACCAGCTCATGTGTTTGCAGTTGAAGAGGTCCATGATGACAAGTCTTGGTATCATGATATTAAATGTTTTCTCCAGAGTCAGGAATACCCACTTGGGGCATCCGATAAAGATAAGAGGACTTTGAGGAGATTGGCAGGAAATTTCTTCATGAATGGAAATGTGCTTTATAAGAGGAATTTTGACATGGTCTTGCTCAGATGTGTGGATAGACACGAAGCAGACATGTTGATGAAATAAATTCATGAAGGATCTTTTGGTACTCATGCTAATGGGCATGCAATGGCTAAAAAATGTTGAGAGCAGGTTACTATTGGCTGACAATGGAATCTGATTGTTGCAAGTATGTGAAAAAGGGCCATAAGTGCCAAGTGTATGATGATAAGATTCATGTGCCACCAACTCATCTCAATGTAATTTCTTCCCCGTGGCCTTTCTCTATGTGGGGAATTGATATGATTGGTATGATTGAACCCAAGGCTTCGAATGGACATTGTTTTATTCTTGTGGCAATAGATTACTTCACTAAGTGGGTGGAAGTGACATCATATGCTAATGTGACCAAGCAAGTTGTGGTTCAGTTTATCAAGAATAACATTATCTGCAGATATGGTGTTCCGAATAGAATCATTACTGATAATGGTTCGAACTTGAATAATAAGATGATGAAAGAGCTTTGTGAAGAATTCAAGATTCAACACCATAATTCTTCTCCTTATAGACCGAAGATGAATGGGGTTATTGAAGCTGCAAATAAGAACATTAAGAAGATCATTCAGAAGATGGTTGTGACATATAAGCACTGGTATGAGATGCTCCTTTTTGCTTTGCATGGGTATCGTACATTTGTCCGCACTTCAACAGGGGCAACCCCTTTCTCACTTGTTTATGGTACAGAAGCAGTGCTCCCCATTGAGGTTGAGATCCCATCAATGAAAGTTCTGATGGAAGCCAAGTTGACCGAGGCTGAATGGTGTCAAAGTAGATTTGATCAATTGAATTTAATTGAGGAAAAGAGAATAACAACTTTGTGTCATGGTCGGTTGTACCAGCAAAGAATGAAGAAAGATTTTGACAAGGCATCCTCGTGCTAAGAAAGATCCAGTCTTTCTTTACAGATTCTCAGGGCAAGTGGACTCTGAACTATGATGGCCCATATGTTGTTAAGAAATCCTTCTCTGGCGGTTCATTAATTATTGCAACTATGGATGGTGAGGAGATCACTCGTCCTGTGAATGCGGATGCAGTCAAGAAATACTTCGCCTAAAATAAATAAATAAAAAAAGAACAGCTCGCTTAGTTGAAAACCCGAAAGGGAGGCTTAGGCAAAAATGAGCTTCTCGGTGGATTGAAAACCCGAAAGGGCGGTCCAGGCAAAAATTAGAAACAAAAACAGAAATAATTATCTCGGTAGATTGAAAACCCGAAAGGGCAATCTAGGCAAAAGTTAGGGAACATGGCAAGTAACTGCATCGACAGATTGGATCACTTGTAACGACCGAGGATTTCAGATTTTATCCCTCAGAAGAACTGCCCATCAAAGATTCTTATTCACTCATCCTTGACTGAAGTTTCGGGCACAATGGAGTTCAAAGTTGATGGGGAGAATAGTGATCATTGTATTTCAATGTAGCCCTTTTCCATGTATTTACCATTTTTCAAATTTGTAATGATCCATGGAGTCACGCCATTTGCTGACAAACAATTCTATCAATAAATTTGAGCTTTTATCCAATTGTTTGAAACACTTTATATTGTTTCTGTTTACAAAATTTCAATTTATTGTTGATGACGATTTTTGAAACAAATTTAATAAATTTAATCTTTGAAGATTATAAAAACATTTTCTCTTGATTTGTGAACAAATAAAGGATATCAATAGTGATTCCAGGGATGGTAAAGTCCATATGTGTGTAACTTGTCTCTCCCAAAGCAGGGTTTGATCCGTTTGTGTCCTTAAAGAATTTTTTATTGGTCCTGGCATGTCGATGTTAATGATGTTTTGTTCCTCAGCAACCAACATGAGCAAGAATTGTAAATACTCTTAATAATGTTCCTTTCCCCCATAAGAGTTGTTGGAAGGTATATCCTAGAAAATCCCCAGTGGAGTTTTGATCTCTTCCTCAGTAGTTTACCCTTGACTTGAAAAGTCTTGGAAGCCCCGGGCCGAGTCTTTGCTCCTCGGCATAAGTTGGTTGCATCCCTCAGCAGAAGTATTGGTATATCAATCAATTTAGATGTTTTCTTTCACTTGTTGGTAATTATTGATTTAAAATCCCTCGTAACTGTGATTTGCTATGTTGTTAACTTCTGGTATCCCCCCATGGGTCAAAAAGTCCAAACATTCAGTGATGAAAGATCTTCATAGATCCCCAGTAAGTCTGCGTGTGATGGTTTCCAGCAGATCTCTATTTTTGATCTTTGGCAAGTTTTGCACTTTTTCCCTAAGCAGAGCAGGAGTGGCGTAAATACTTCCCCAAGCAGAAAGAGAATGGTATAACTCTTTCCCCGAATGGAGCGGGAATAATATGATGATTATTCTCTTCAGGAATTTAATTAAGAGCATTTTGGTACTCAGCATGGATCGTGGAAGTATTCCCCATCCCCGACAGATTTTTACCTCTCCTCAGCAAGGTGGTATTCCTATGCAGAGTTGATGATTGATGTTTGATACTCCAGTAGGCTATGTTTTATTTGCATCACTGGTAGATCTTTATCTTCGTCTCCTCATCCAGATTTATGAAGATATTCATCCCCATCAGAGTTTAACATGGATATTTCCCTTTTCCCCAGAGTATGGAATATTTTGAGTTGTTGAGATATCTCCGACATGTTATCCTCTCAGAGTGGAATTTTCTGATGTTATCCTTTTATGGATTCTTGAAGATTGCTTTGTGGACTAGATCCCTAGCAGTTGTTTTCCCCAGTCTGAGTTATTCCTTGTAGTAGGATTTTATTCCTTTGATGTTTTTTTGATATTCCCCTGCAGGATTTCGAATCGAAACTCCAGCATGGTCCCCGACCTTGTTGCCATGGTTAGTTGAGTATCCGGTTGTTGTGGTGTTTATGTCACCCGTTGCTTATCTTTATGTCTGTTTTTTCAGCATATTCATACGCATGAGCATATCATCTTTTGCTTGCATTCTTGCATTTATCTTTGTTCCCTGCTATTTGGTGTGATTTTCCCCCATATAGTGTGTGTGTGGTTTTCCTCTCAAGTTTAGAGTGTCAACCCTTAAGCAGAAAATGTTTATCCTTTCTATTTCCCCACTGAGTTTGCTTCTCGTGGATGATTTTGATTTAGTTTCCTACCCAGTTTATTATCTGGATGGAACTTCCCCAGTTGAGATATTTCCTCCTCGGGATGAGTCTTGTTTGACCGTTTCTCTCCAATTTGTTATTGGATTTGATTTTGGTCCCCTTTTGTGAGTAATGTTTGCTTTGGAATTAAGCTATCATTGTTTGATAGTGGGAAATATTTTCTCCAGCTTGAGTATATTACTTTGGAATTAAGCTATCAATTATTCGATATTGGGTAATATAACCAAATTAATCAAGCTCTTTTGCTTGTACTCCTACCCAGTAAATCCGGTAGTTGAGAGTTCTTCTTTCTACCCAGTAAAAAGGTAATAGAAGTTGTTCCCCTTTGTTGTGATCCTACCCAGTAAATCAGGTAGTTGAGAATTTCTCTACCCAACAACAAGGTAGTGGAAGTTATCCCTCTTTGTCTTGCTCCTATCTAGTAAATCGATAGTCGACAATTTTCCTACCCAGTAAACCGGTAGTTGATGATTCTGTTCCGAATCGGTATTCCTCCATTTTTGGACTCGAATACTTTGATTGGTTATTGTTCCCTGGAAGAGTGTTTACTCTTTCCCGTTGAACCCTGTTACCTTGATTGTATCATATTTTCTTTTTCCCCGTGTGGAGTCTGTTATCCAGTGATTTATTTTCCTGGTAATTCTTTTTGTGTCTTTTGTTTTCCCCGGCGGGATATTTCTTCTGTGTCCCCAAGCTTTTGCTTTCCTCTGGTGGTCGTGTTTTCCCCACAAAGATCTTGGGTTTGCATATCATATTCATATCATATCATGTTCTCTTAGGACAAAAAATTGGGCTTTCTGTATTTAAGTCTCTCCCATCTTACAGAGACGAAGATGTCAATATTCATATCTTCAGATTGAAGAAACTTAAATAGGGGCAGCTGTTGCACCCTAATTTTTGCCCTAAGTTTTCTTTGCATTTTCATCTGCATCTTGCATACAAACAAGATCACACTAGTTAATCGGTTATTCTCGGGTTAGGTTTATGCCTTGCAGGGGATCACCGTTGTCTTTAATTACTTTATTTGTTTGTGTTTACTAACCATTAATCAAAATCCAAAAATATTCTGTTTCCTTTTTCTAACATTTTTTCAGAAAGAGGAACCATTGAAAATGCCAAAAATAGTAATCCTACAGCTCAAGCGAAATTTCACAGACAAAAGTCGAAGTTGATCCGCAAATAATTCAAATTTATCTGATCGAAGATTTCCCAAGTTAATTGATTCATTCAAAGGATTTCCAAGGTTCGTGTGTTTACTTCTTCGACGCACAACAAGAATCGAGCCGAAACAACCAAGCAACCATGTTTGAATAAAAAATTCAAATTTCAGCTTGGTTAACCGGTTAACCAAATGGTTAACCGGTTAAGCAGTGCGAAATTTGAATTTTTTATTCAAATTCAGCACCCTTAGATTATTGATTTAATTGGAATATTCTAGATCCATTGGTTTACGATTTCTCTACATCACTTTGATCATTTCCTACCATAAACCCTCATTAATCACCACTCTTTTCCATTTCCCACCAAAATTCCAATTACCAAACCTAAATTCAAATTACCAAAGCAGACTCCATTCCACCAAATTTCCATACCTAAGGCCTTTAAATAGGACCACAATTCCATTCATTCAACAAGCTTTAGAGAGCCAAATTCACCTTGCAAAAATTTCTACAAGCTTTTGATAGCCACAAAACCTCTTGCAAAATACTCCCCCAACACCAAAATTCTCAAAAGCTCACTTTCTTTCTTTTGAAGTTATCAATAATTCACATTGAATTTTTGATTAACTTGAGCTAAATCTCCATCCTTTCATTCTTTTGTTCATCAATTTTAGTAGATCTAAGCTTGTGTTGGTCCAATTTGAAGAAATGACTTTGGTAATTCCTCTCACTCCATAAACCCATATTCACCACCAACATTCAAGATGTAGATTTTTGGCACCTTTGCTTCTAGATCCTTTGGATCTTTATTTGTTGGTTGATTGCAGGGATTCCACTGTATTTTGGTTTTAAAATTCGTGCAAATTCAGATCATGATCATCCAATGTTTGAGAAAAGGTTTCAAAATGGATCATGCTGAATTTTCTGTATTTTTTAGCTTCTGGTACAACGTTAACCGGTTAACCATTTAGTTAACCGGTTAACCATCTTCAAAACAGTGCAAATTATTCAAAATTTGCTTGCGTTAACCGGTTAACCGGTTAACACAAGTCAGAATGGTGTTTTTGGCTTGTTTCAAGCCCCTTTTTGGTTCCTCTTTCTTCTTCTTCCTCCTTTTTATTTTTACCTTGGGAAGCACTTTTGGGAGTGATTTCTCCTTAATTTCAATGAACTTTGGGTGTAGATTAGAGTAGTTAATGTTCATTAATTCAAAACTACCTTTAAGTGGATTATTCAATTCATTTAAGGTACTTTGCATTAGTGATACATTTTCATGCTTGAATCTACCAAGAATAGTGATTGAACTTAAGGATGGAAGAATACCACAAGTGTGGCTTAATTTGGTATTCACCTTTAGTTTTATGCGGTATCGTGTTCGGATAACGATTTGCATATCATTTATCTCGCATGCATTAGCACTAACATTATGCACCTTAATTGGTGGTGGCCGACCTCATTTGTAGGGTAATTACTTCGTAAATTACTCGGCGATTGCTTAACATAGACCTAAATGTGTCCCGACTTCAGAATAAAAATCTAATTGGGTACTTGCACTTTCGTGGACCGGATCTCTTGTTGATCGCGTAATCCCAAAGTGGTTAATCATATTGCTTTAAGAATAGAGACTTATGAATGTTTGATGCGTAGGTGCTTTGGGTCTCCTAATCGCCTTTCAAATTTCATTGAATTCGGTTCGGTTTGCCTTGATTAATCGCTATAGTGTAAGATGCTAAGCGGATCCGTTTACCTTTTGGTTTTGGTTACTTTTTTTGGTTGTGGTTGATTAAGTTCACCATACCATTATTATGTAAATATTATTATACTATTAATATTTTAGATTCTTGCACTTTAATTTCTTTTTTGTTACTAACATTTAATTTCTTGCACTTTTATTGCCTTTATACTATTTTTCTTTATTCATCCATATCATGTTTATTATTTGTTCTTATTATTTTAATTGTTGATTTTCCTTTTGTCCATTTGGACACCAAAAAACATTAATTAAGGATTAAACTTCTAAAAGACTTGTGACTTTAATTTGTGGACTTTTGGTTACTATCCTTGGCATTGGAATGGATATTTTTGGACTTAGATTTTAGGATCCCTTCCCCTTGCTTTGATCTTCATGAAGTTGGATTTAGCCTTTTTTTGGCCATTTTCTAGCTTATAAGGATGAAACTCTTATGCTCATAATTTGGAATGTCATCAATTTTGGTTAGATCTTTCTTCTCTTATCTCCTTATTTTATTTTTTAGGATAGTCCATTCATCTCCTCCCATTCTTTAATTTTCAAAACCTACTCCCTTTTTCAAAGGATTCTTTTTTTTTAATCATCACCTCTTTAACAAACCAAAACCTTGACTTTTGTCAAGTGGCTTTTACTTCTTTTTTTTTAAAATCAATGAATCTAATCATGTTGACCTTAATTCAAAAAATAAAAAAGAATCAAACTCATTCAAGTTGTTTTGTGCCTTTGTGCACTGTTGTTTTCTCCTTTTAAAAAGTGCCGATTACGAGTCATTATTCTTTAGTCGGGTGCAAGTCTCTCAATCTCCATGGTGTCGCTCCCGATAGATGGGACTGGCCCAAATAAAGGTACAGACGCGAACGGTCGGCGAGAGGGACAATGAGAACACACAGCAGTGAACTCACTGGAGATGAAAAGAGTCGCCAGCTAGGCATTTTTATCCCGGAGGAAAGGCAATGCTGCATAGACCTAGAAAGATACGGATAAGACGGTTGCGAACCAGAGAGACTGAGAAAGGGGGTTGGTTACAACCTGGGAAGGTATTAGCACCCAGATTGTCCATCGTACTCGACGGGATCCACGCTTGAAAGATTTGTGTTTTAAAGGGGTAGTGTCAGTGCAATTTGTGTATAAAATAGCTGGAAAAGAATATACAGGTGTCAGTGTAAAAGAAGTGCAAAGTGTAATATATACAGTGTCAGTGTAAGGATGAGAAAGAACTGCTCATGATAATGAGGCTAAGAGAAAGATGCTGGAAAGAGGGGGAATATACAGAGACTTTTGTTCGATAACTGTTAAGTTATGCCTACGTATCCTCTCGTGCAATGAGGAAGTCAGAACACCGTAGTTCGACTCAAAGAGACTGAAAGATGAATTGACTGGTGAACTGCTTACTTGTCTATGCTCAAGTGTATGACCTGTCTGGCTCAGGTGCAAACTGTCTTGCATTAGACGGAAGAAGCAAGTTCTCGTTGGTGAGTGAAGATGATGAGAAAAGAATCCCGAAGGAGACGATTATTGTTTGTTTTTGAGTTTTCAGTCTTTTATTTGCTTTTGAAAGTTTGTCATAAGTTAATGAGCTTAAGCCTAAACCAATGGATTTAGTAAACTCATCACATCTTCCCTCTGATTAGGGGTAATGAGAATACCTTAAGTGTGAAGTCAGCTTCTCACACTTAACCACCATGGTGTAGGATTAAGATCATTAACCTACTTGTGATTAATTAGATGTTTTTGGTGTTTTTGTTTAGTGTTGAATAATGAGATTAAGCCATAATCAAGGATTAAACAGACTCATTACACCATCCTAATAGAAGGATAATAGATGAGAATGTTTAAGCTGGGGAATGCTCCTCAACTTAATCCATGATTAGGGATTAAACTCATGACAAAACAAGCCTTTGATTAAGTGGATTTTATTTAATGATATGATGATGAAGTGAATTTTAGGGTTTGTAAGACAACTTGAGGGGGACTTGTCCATTAACACTAGGGTTAGTCCTTCTTAACCAATTAAGGAAGAATTAGAACCCTAATGCAAGGCCCAAGTTACAAGTGTGATGTCTTGATGATTATTAAGTGAATTGATTGAAGGAGTTAAACACATTAAGGGTTTAACACTTAGGATTAAAGTTATACACTCCATCCTAATAGAAGGATGCAGGCATAAACTTAATCACAAAGCCTTAAAGCCTTTAGGGTTTAGTCCCTGATTATGAGGTGAGAAGAGAAGACTCAAAAGAGACACAAAGGTAAAATCTAAATGGGGAGCTAATCAAAACCCTAATCATTGTCATGCTTGGTTGTTCCTAAGGTTTGTGAGGTTTAACAAAGAAGATCTTCAATGGAACCACCAGGAAGCAGATGAAAGGATCAGGAGAAGCAAAGTAACTTGCTTCATCCAAGAAGTCAAGTCACTTGAAGAGAGAAAGTGAGAAAGAGAAGAATGAGCAAGCTCAAACTCAAACACATAACAATATGCAGCATGGATGCATAAGAGGGATGAAAAGAAAATATGGGAAGTGAAGGCAAATTCACTTCCCAAAGTCACTTACCACCTGAAATGTTAATGAAAGGAATGCAATACAATGCAAAATAAGATGAAATGACATGATGCAAATCAAAACCAGAAGCAAATATGAGATGATAATTGATGCTATGAGATGCTACAAACATGAAACAACACATAGGGATGATCATACAAGCTTATGGATGCAAATGAAACAAGTTAGGAGCCATGAACATACATGAAAAGTTATGAGATGCATATGGCATAAAACATGGCAAATACATGATGCAATGATCAAACATGCTTTCAATATGTCTTATGATGTCAAATGAATCAAATGGAGGCATGGAATGTCATGGCAAGTCATGTTATGCAAGAAGATGCAAGGTGAATGCAAAAGGAAGCCCAAATTAGGGTTTATGATCAAAGCATCAAACACAAACCAAAATCAGAAGCAAACAACATTATAAAAAATTGAAAATGCACTCAAAGGACCCCTAATCCTATACTAACCCACTGCCCAAAGGAGAGGTTTCAACCCTTAACCAAATGCAAGATATGATTTTCCTAAGTTTTCTAGGGTTTTAGGGTTCCTTAACAAGAAAATTACCAAACAAATTGAAAATGAAAGATCAAAACATGGCCATTTAATCTCACAAACTACATGCTAAACACAATGCAATGCAAAAAGAATCAAGGTCCAACTCTTCATGGATAGGCAGAAATGATTTTTTGAAGTTTGGATCAAAATAATGCATCAAAATGATTTTAATTCAATGAAAAATTCTCAAAATGCATCAAGATCAAAAAATAAATTTGGTTTGAAGGTTGGACAATGTTTCTAAATGTCTTAAAACATTTCATGAATTTTTTGGTGATTTTTAAATACCTAAAAGTATTTTTAATAAATTAATTTTCATTAATCAATTAAAAATAAAATTTTAAATATTTAAAAATACTTTTTTTAATGCTAAAAATGAAAATAAAAATATTTTTGTGTTTTAAAAATTAATGAAACCCTTGGTAAAAAATTTCATAATTTTTAAAGCATTTTTGCTATTTTAAATAAATTAGAGAAATTAAATGAAATAATATGAAATTAAAATGAATTTACAACTGAAAAAGGAAAAGTCAAACAATCCAAGGGCTCTCATTCAAACTGGAACGCGCGCGTGTTGACTTGGCGCCAGATCCTATGGCCAGCATTCAAACTCAGCTAATTAATGATTAAACCCTAATCCCACCGTTAATGACCCTCAGGTGACCGGAACAGTGTTCCGGTCATCTTCTCCGTTCACCCCAAAAATCAATCTCTCTCTCCAGGCCATTTTAGGAGCTCTAACTCTCCAGAAATCATCTACTAACTATCCTAAACACGAATCCAGCACAAAATCATGTTTAAACTCAAACACAAACACAAATCGAATCAAATAAGTTTTTAGGTCAAACTTTCAGAACACCATAACATGCTTATTTCTTGCTCATTTTCAAAAGTAAATAGATCCCAATGATCAGTGCAACACACAAAACAAGATTCTAACAAGAAAATAGAGTTCTGGAAAAAAGTTCATGAAGCTACCTGAGATGGAGCTTTCGATTCAGGTGCTTTCTGGCTGGTCCTTTGGCTCAAACAAGTCCCAATGATCCTCCTTAGAAGCTTTTGACCCTTAGTTGGAGTTTGTGTAGCCTCTAGAGAAAGTTGGCAGAAGCTCAGGCCAAGGGAGTGTGAAAATCGTATTTTTGTTTCCAGGGGTTTCAGGCCAAGGTGATAGGTGGTTTTTGATCAGTGAGTGGAGTAGAGATTGTTTGTGAAGTTAGTTTTTGTGTTTGAGGCTTGTGGAGAGAGATTCGAAGGTTTTTGTTCAAGGGAGTGAAAATGAGGATGCTGAGTTCTGGGAGGTTTCAGCCTTGTATGTCTTATGTGTTGGGTTGCTTTTGGTACACATTTCAATCCTTGATAGGTCAGAGAGTTATTGTGGAGCAGTGTGATTGGTATGGAACAAAATGCACAAGGTCAACTTTTTGTGTAAGAGAGGTATGGGCCATTTCTGCCAAGGTACAAAGTATGGCTTGGCTGCAGCTTGAAACAAGGAGAACCATGGAAGAGGTTTTGAGGCAATCCAGCAACTTGCATAAAGTTTATGATGTGTTTTGCAAATTTCACAAGTCTTGGCCCTTTCATGAATTCTTGAGTTTCAAGGCATGAAAATGTAAAGTTCTTTGATGCAAACTGACTTTTAGGTCTTGGTACATGTTTGTATGAAGTTTAGAAGTGCATTTGATAGCCTTAGAACACTTGATCAAGTCATTTTGCAAAATACCTCTTTGGTAGAAACTTTGAATTTTAGTGATTTTTGCCAACTTTGACAAACCATAACTTTTGATCCAAAATGAATTAGGTCATGTTCTTGTACTTTTTGAAAAGGGAAAGATCTAATCTACAACTTTCATGACCAAAGTTTTTCCATTTGAAGCATTTTTGGATCAAAAAGTAAGGGTTGAAAAAGTTGCATAAAATGACATTTCATTAAAAGTCAACCATGCCCAAAAAAGTCAACTTTGCAAAAACTTCAAATTCTTGATTTTTGTGAACTTCAAACTTCTTCCATGATCAAATAAAGATCAAATACACCCAAAATGATGAAGATCACCCCTTGGTTGGGTCACTAGGGGCCTCAGATGCCCTGATTTTGCACTGACTTGTCCAGAAAGTCAACTCTTGATCAGATGACTTACCCATGGAATTTCTTCATGAAAATTGATATGCACACACCCTATACCATATAGAGACCAATAGAAACAAGAATGGCCAAAAAATTTGAAGTTATGGCCCCTGAAACCAAAACCCTAATTTCAGGTCATCTGTGCAATCAAGCCTGGCTCTGCTTCCATACCAATCCCAGTTCTTGTGATTCTTTGGCATTCTTGACTTTGAGATGATATAATATGATGCTTGAACACACATAGACCCCTTTGAAGTGATTGTTGACCTTTGGGATGGCTCAGGAAGCTCTTGGATTGCTCAGATCACAACCCTTAGATGCAGATGACTTGGAACCTATGCAGTGAATCAAAAATGTGATATGAGATGCTATGATTGTGTTTATGCATATGGAAAGATCACAAGCCATGGTGTGAATGGGTGAGGGCAAATTTGGGGTGTTTACAGCTGCCCCTATTCAAACATGAGCTAGCTGTGCAGGATGTAAGCAACGGCTTATCAGGCAAACAAGATAACTTGTGGTTGAATACCAAAGACAGTCCAAAATTTGCACTCACAGAATGAAGAAGAAAAGGGATATAGATTGCAAAGTAAAATAAAGTATATTGTAAAGTGTGGGCGACGGAGGACGACCGTCAAGCAGAGGACGACTGCTGGGTAAAGGGCAATGACGGGGACGGCCGACATGCTGGGAAAAGTGCGGAAAGTAAAGCAATGACGGGGACGGCCGACATGCTGGGGATAAAAGATATTATGATGGGGACGGCCATCAAGATAAAGCTGTAAAATTCTCTGGGGATTAATGAAACATGACGGGGACGGCCATCAAGTTCATAAAGTAAAGTAACCAACGATGGGGACGGCCATCGGGCTAAACTGAAAGGAAAAGGGACCACGACGGGGACGGCCATCGGGTTAAAGAATAAATGAAATAAACAGATGATGAGGTACGGTCATCAAAGGTGAAGGACGATCACCTAGCAGGGGACGGCTGCTCTGTTGGGTTAAGATGAGGGACGGTCATCTAAGGTGGAGGACGACCACCTGGCAGGGTACGGCTGCCGAAAATATCGCGACATAGGACGAATGCCGGATAAAAGGTCAACGATGGGGACGGCCATCGGACGAGCATGATGGAGGACGACCATCAAGAGGTGGAGGACGACCACCTAGCAGGGGACGGCTGCTCTCGAGGTTTGTCTTGACATAGGACGAATGTCAGATAACCAAAATCAACAATGGGGACGGCCATTGGATAAAATGATGAAGGACGATCATCAAAAGGTGGAGGATGACCACCTAGCAGGGGACGGCTGCTAAATATCAACGATGGGGACGGCCATCGGATGAGCATGATGGAGGACGACCATCAAGAGGTGGAGGACGACCACCTAGCAGGGTACGGCTGCTCTCAGGGTTTATCATGACACAGGACGAGTGTCAAATAAAAGAGAAAATGCTTTGTTGGTGATCCACTGGGGAATAGTAAACACAGACGAGTGTTTACATCCAAGAAACAAAAGGTATAAGTGTTTGGTATTGTGTATAGATTAAAGATGCGGACGAGCATCCTTAAGACTATGATACGGACGAGTATCGGGTAGAAACAAACGCTTGACGCATGTTCTGATATGATGGTACGGACGAGTATCAACTGGTTAACAGAGAACACGGACGAGTGTTGAATCTGAAGGGACTCTTCTGGGGAATAGTAGATACAGACGAGTATCTATACTCAAGAAGACAGAAGTGTTTGACACGGTGTATGGATTAAAGATGCGGACGAGCATCCTTAAGACTATGATACGGACGAGTATCAGGTAGAAACAAACGCTTGACGCATGTTCTGAGATGATGGTACGGACGAGTACCATCTGGTTAACAAAGAACACGGACGAGTGTCGAATCTGTGGGGACATGACTGGTATATACAAGATACGGACGAGTATCTGTATAAGTGTAACATGAGTAGTGTACAGATGAGTATTGTATAGATGAGTATTTTAACTGCTGGGGAGAGTGACACGGACGAGTGTCAAAAGGAGAAGAGTGTAATATAAACAAGTATCTGATATACAAAGTGTAGATGACCGCGCTGGGGATATGACACGGACGGGTGTCAAAGGATTGTCATATGTAAGTATATGTGAGTGCAAAGAGGACGTCTTTGGCTTTCTGCTGGGGTTATGACACAGACGGGTGTCAAAAAGTATCTGTAATACGAGTGTTATTGTTTGCACAGGGTGTTCAGGCGACTTTACTGGGGAATGATGACACGGACGGGTGCCAAAATGAGTATATACTGGTGTTTGTGAATTGTGAGACAACTGCTTTTGCTTGGGGAATCTGGGGGGATTTTGGGGAAAGTATTCTGTATACTGATGGATGGTTACTATTCACAAGTGTTTGATTCAAAACATGGCTTATGATTATGCTATATGTTTGATTTTTTGCCGTAATGCTCCATTTTAGACGGAATGCTACGCTTTGTGGGTGAATATGATGCAAATGCCATGGTTATGCAAAGATAACGATCTGGATCCTATTGCTGTGAAGATCCCTGGCCGATCTGCTTGAAATGGGCATCCCAGCTGGGGATGAGATCATTGATTGATCTGGTGAGGTGCATTTTCTTGGGGAAATGGGTCAATGATAGACCTACTCCAGTAAATGAGGGACCCAGCTGGGGTTTGTAGAAGCTTTCCGTACTCTGTTGTGACTCCTTCAGGCGTTGCTCTTCTGAATAGAGGCTGACACTCTGTGGGGAAATGGTTCCCTGACTTTTGTATTCTGCTGAGGAAGAATGATCGGCACCTCGGCTGGGGAGAAGTGACAAGTGGCAACTCAGTTGGGGGAAGTTATCGGTGATGACTCAGCTGGGGAGAAAGCACCTCAGGTGCTGAGAATGAGTGTTGATTTGCCAGTTTGCTGGGATGACGCTTACATGCCCCGAGTTGTGCTTTGGATACCTGCGATCCTGCAAAGATAGAGAAACGCACAAGTGATCCCGAGGTATCCTCTACTGGATTCCGTCATAGGAGTTTAGACACTTCTGAGAGTAAGTATATTCCCTGTAAGCACGTGTTCTTATCATTTTGTTTTGAAGAAAAACATTTGTACTTATGCAATCAGTTTTTTAGAGACATCAGACATTCTTTGCAAATAAAATGTACAAGACGAAACATGACTGGAAAATCTGATTTTATTAATTTATGCGCCCTGAATTGGCGAGATACAGTCAAAGAAACAAATCTCCTAAAATGAAGAGACTGTTACAAATTGAGAAACAAAGTGCTGGCGATGTTGACGACGCTTTCAAGGAGCTTCCTCTTTTGCTATGACTCGCATGACTTTCGACGTTCTTCACATCTTGCTTTCTGGAGAAGGCTGATTCTGATTGAAGCTTGATCCTCTAGAGGCTTACCAAGTTGTAGGTAATACAGACGAATTCAGAATGCAGTTGTTCGCTTATTCCCTTATTTTGCATGGATCGCCCTTTCGGGTTTTCAATCCATCGGGATACCCATTTTTGCCTGAGTTGTCCAATGCGGCTTTTCAACTCAGCGGGTGTACATCTTTTTGTTTATTTTCCCTTATTTTTGCCCGAGTCTTTTATTCTGTTTTTGACTCGCCGGGATGCCCTATTTTTGCCTGGACTTACATTCTGTTTTTATGTCCAGCGGGTCATTTTTATGCGAAGTATTTTTTAACTGCATCTGAATTCACAGGGGATGGGAAGTCTTCACCATCCATGGTGCTGAGCATCAGTGCTCCACCAGAGAAGACTTTCTTTACCACAAATGGTCCTTCATAGTTTGGAGTCCATTTGCCCCTGTGGTCTGTATGAGGAGGGAGGATTCTTTTCAGCACAAGATCTCCTACTTGGTACTCTCGGTGCCTGACTTTCTGATCGAAGGCTTTCTTCATTCTTTTCTGATATAGCTGCCCATGACAGATTGCACCCAACCTTTTCTCTTCAATCAGACTCAGTTGTTCGTATCGGGACCGAACCCATTCTGCTTCGTTCAACTTAACATCCATCAATACCCTCAGAGAGGGTAATTCAACTTCAACAGGTAGGACTGCTTCCATACCATACACAAGCTGATACGGTGTTGCCCCAGTGGATGTCCTGATTGACGTGCGGTACCCATGCAAGGCGAACGGTAGCATCTCGTGCCAGTCTTTGTAGGTGACTACCATCTTCTGCACAATCTTCTTGATATTCTTATTAGCCGCCTCAACAGCGCCGTTCATCTTTGGCCTGTAAGGAGAAGAATTGTGGTGCTGGATCTTGAAGTCCCAGCATAACTCAGCCATCATTTTGTTGTTCAAGTTGGAACCATTATCAGTGATGATTCACTCGGGAACTCCATACCGGCAGATGATATCTTTCTTCAGAAATCTGGCTACCACTTGCCTTGTGACATTTGCATAGGAAGCTGCTTCGACCCACTTGGTGAAATAGTCAATGGCGACCAGGATGAATCTGTGGCCATTTGAAGCAGTCGGTTCAATCTTGTCGATCATGTCAATGCCCCACATGGCAAAGGGCCAGGGTGAAGACATCACATTCAAAGGATTGGGAGGCACATGCACCTTATCCGCATAAATCTGGCATTTATGACATTTTCTGGCGTAAGCACAACAGTCGGCATCCATTGTGATCCAGTAATAGCCTGATCTCAGCAACTTCTTGGCCATGGCATGCCCTCCAGCATGGGTACCAAAAGATCCCTCGTGCACTTCATGCATCAACAAATCTGCTTCCGTCTTGTCAACACATCTGAGGAGTACCATGTCAAAGTTCCTTTTGTATAAAGACCCATCAGTGTTCAAAAAGAAACTACCAGCAAGCCTTCTCAAAGTCTTCTTATCATTGGAAGATGCCCCAGGTGGGTATGTTTGATCCTCCAAGAAGCATTTAATGTCATGGAACCAAGGCTTATCATCTTTGACAACATCTGCTGCAAACACATATGTTGGTCTGTCAAGTCTGGATACTGAAATCTGAGGTACAAAGTTGGCAGTCTGAACTTTGATCATGGACGAAATGGTAGCCAGAGCATCTGCGAACTGATTCTCGTCTCGAGGGATATACTCAAGCTTGACTGTTGTAAAGAAAGTCAATAACCTCCTTGTATAATCCCTGTAAGGTATCAGATGATCCTGGTGTGTGTACCATTTGCCGTTGGTTTGATTAACTACCAGAGCTGAATCCCCGAATACAGTCAATGTCTTGATCCTGAGGTCAATTGCTTCCTCAAGACCCATAATGCAAGCTTCGTATTCAGCTTCGTTGTTAGTGTAGTTGAAAGTGAGTTTTGCCGAGAAAGGCATGTGAACCCCCTTAGGTGTAATGAGTACTGCACCAACACCACGACCATTCATATTAACAGCCCCATCAAACATCAAAGTCCATTCTTCTTCCGGGTCAGGCCCTTCAGTGTGAACAGGCTCTTCATGATCTTTTGCTTTAATGAACATGATGTCTTCATCAGGGAAGTCAAATCTCATGGGCTGGTAGTCATCAATGGGTTGCTCAGCAAGATATTCAGACAATACACTGCCCTTGATGGCTTTCTGAGATGTGTATTGGATGTCATATTCTGTGAGGATCATTTGCCATCTTGCAACCCGTCCGGTAAGAGCTGGCTTCTCAAATATGTACTTGACTGGGTCCATTTTCGAGATTAACAAAGTGGTGTGGGTCAGCATATACTGTCTCAGTCGGCGAGCAGCCCACGCTAAAGCACAGCAAGTTTTCTCGAGCAGTGAATAACGTTGTTCACAGTCGGTAAACTTTTTGCTTAGGTAGTATATTGCATACTCTTTTCGACCAGACTCGTCATGCTGGACCAACACACACCCCATTGACTCTTCTAATACTGTCAAGTACATTATCAGAGGTCTTCCTTCAACTGGAGGCATAAGGATTGGAGGCTCTTGTAAGTATTCCTTGATCTTGTCAAAAGCCTTCTGGCAGTCTTCGTTCCACCTGACCGTTTGTTCTTTTCTTAGCAGTTTGAACAAGGGTTCACAAGTTGCTGTAAGGTGAGATATGAACCTTGAAATGTAGTTCAATCTACCTAGAAAACCTCGAACTTCTTTCTCAGTCCTCGGTGCAGGCATCTCTTGAATAGCTTTGACTTTATCAGGGTCAACTTCAATCCCTTTCTCGCTTACGATAAAACCCAGCAGCTTACCAGATCGCACCCCGAATGTGCACTTGTTGGGGTTCAACTTTAGTTGGTACTTCCTCAGACGCTTGAATAGCTTTAGCAGATTCACCAGGTGATTTTCTTCAGTAAGGGACTTGGCAATCATGTCATCCACGTAACATTCTATTTCTTTATGGATCATATCGTGGAATAATGTCACCATAGCCCGTTGATATGTTGCACCAGCATTCTTCAGTCCGAATGGCATCACCTTGTAGCAGAACGTGCCCCAAGGTGTAATGAAGGTTGTCTTCTCCATGTCTTCAGGGGACATTTTAATCTGGTTGTATCCCGAAAATCCGTCCATGAAGGAGAATACCGAGAACTGAGCCGTGTTATCAACCAATACATTAATGTGAGGTAATGGGAAGTCATCTTTCGGGTTGGCTCTGTTCAGATCCCGGTAGTCAACACACATTCTCACTTTGCCGTCTTTCTTGGGCACAGGTACTATATTAGCGACCCACGGCGGATAGCTAGTTACAGCAAGGAACCCGGCGTCCCACTGCTTTTGTACCTCTTCTTTGATTTTCATTGCCATATCCGGGCGAGTACGGCGCAGTTTCTGTTTAACCGGTGGGCATTCTTCTCTTAAAGGCAGCTTATGCACAACAATGTCGGTGTCCAACCCTGGCATATCTTGATAAGACCAAGCAAACACATCCACATACTCTTGAAGCAGGTCAATCAGTTGTCTCTTCACTGAGTCTTGTAGGCAGGCCCCGATTTTAACTTCTTTCACGTCTTCATCTGTACCAAGATTGATTGTTTCAACCTCCTCCTGATGAGGAGTGATAACCTTCTCCTCTTGTCTTAACAACCTGGCTAGTTCTTCAGGAAGCTCATATTCTTCTTCAACCCCTTCATCAGCTTGATTGATTGGATTGTCAAAGTCATACGGAGTCATAGCCGTGCTGTTGTCGGTGCTGTCTGGAAGGCACTCTCTGCAAGGGTTCAGTTTGTTCATTTTAGTGATTTGATTTTAATCTTGTTTAGAAAAGTGAAATAAAGTTGTCATTTTGAAAACATCGCCATTTATTTTTTGTACAAAAAGAAAAATGGAAAAACAGTGAGCGGAAAAGAAAAAGACTCATTTGCAAAAAGATGTCTGATATTTCATTGATTAGTCTTGTTGCACAAAAAGTACAGATGGCCCGATTACAAAATGAGTCTTGTCATCTTGGGCAAGATGCAAGACTTTGATGCATGCTATAAAAATACAGGAAATAATAATTACTCTGCATGAGTAACTCTTATAATTTCCTGGGAAGACCAGTTTGAGATACTGCTCCCCGGGATCCTCGGACGAATCCAATTCTCCAAATTGCGTTCTTCTTCCAACTCATCTTCCAAATTGTTGATAGCCTCAGGGGTGAGCATCCCCCCACTGACAAAACCGGGCTTCTCAGCAGCCTCTGCTTGATTTTGTTGAGTTGGTTTGTAACCCAACCCAAACTTGTCCTTCTTCTCCTCCACAGATAAAACCTTGCCCCAGCCTTGGGCAGTTCCTTCTTCAACAACCTTCTGGGCTTGTTGGTAAGATGACATGGAGATTCCAGGTACAACAGATGTTTCATTTACATTCAGGGTCTCAAACCCTTGACTCATTGTTTCATGGATCTCCCCATCCATCTCAATATATTTGTAGGTAGCCAGGTGGCTGACAAAAATATCCTCCTCTCCACAGATAGTAACGACTTGACCCTCCCACTCGAATTTTAACTTCTGGTGAAGGGTTGAGGTCACGGCGCCAGCGGCGTGAATCCATGGCCTACCCAATAAACAGTTGTAGGCGGGCTGAATATCCATCACGTAGAAGGTCGTTTTGAAAGTTTGTGGGCCAATCGTTACAGGCAGCTCAATTTCCCCCAGAACCGATCTCTTAGAACCGTCAAAGGCTCTTACTACCAGGTTACTGGGACGCAATGCCAATCCTTCATATTCCAACTTCACAAGGGCCTTTTTGGGTAAGACATTGAGGGATGACCCTGTGTCTACCAGCACATGGGAAAGGATTGCACCTTTACATTCCATGGTGATGTGCAAGGCCTTGTTATGATTCCGGCCTTCCATAATCAAATCAGTGTTGGTAAACCCTAGCCCATTGCCAGCAGTAACATTTCCAACCACAGTTTCCAATTGATTGACGGTGATCTCTTTAGGCACGTAAGCTGCGTGCAAGACTTTGAGTAGTGCATTCCGATGGGCTTCGGAGCACATAAGCAATGACAGGATAGAGATCTTGGATGGCGTCTGGTGAAGCTGGTCCACTATTTTGTAATCACTCTTCTTGATGATTCTCATGAACTCATCAACTTCTTAATCAAAGGGTGTTTTCAAGGCTTCCTTAACGGCTTGATCTTCCTGCACCAGGCTCTTCCCTTTTGCCTTGGCAGCAGCTTCTGCTTCGGCAGTGGGTCTTTGAATTTGTGGAGCAAAGAGACGTCCGCTTCGAGTGAAGCCTCCGCCTCCTCCCACATTGTCTATTTGTGGTGCTGATGATTCAAGAGTGATTTTCTGTCCTTCGCAGTATAGATCAGCACCGTAATGCCAGGGGATGGCATTACTGCTTTCATAAGGTATCGGCCCGGGCACTGTGATAGTGACTGGACTAAGAGCAGCTGCAGAAGGGACTGTGATAGTCTGTGGATCATAATATATTGTGACTGGTGCTCTGATGGGAGTAGCACTTTGTGAATTATAGGCAGAATCATTTTCAGGATCATAATAAATCGTGACGGTTGAGACATCTTCATTGTTTGCTGCTGATGTTGTAGGAGACATTGTTGGAAGGATGGTGTTGCACCCCAAAATTTGCCCTCACAATACAAGACTTTGTGTTCTAAGAAGGTTCACAAGGTTCACAAGTTCTCCAACACTTGCATAACCTTTCATGAGGTTCATGAAGTCTACAAGTTACTTTATGAAGGTTCACAAGGTTCACAAGTTTCTCAAATGCTTATATAACCTTTCATGAGGTTCATGAAGTCTACAAGTCACTTCTTGAAGGTTCACAAGGTTCACAAGTTTCTCAACATTTACAAGACCTTCCATGAAGTTCATGAAGTTTACAAGTCACTTCTTGAAGGTTCACAAGGTTCACAAGATTCACAATGAATATAAAGCTTTCCTGAGGTTCATGAGGTCTACAAAGCCACTTCATGAGGTTCACAAGGTTCACAAGCTTCACAATACCTCCCATGAGTATCACAAGACATTTTATGAAGATTCACAAGGTTCACATAGTTCACAATTGGTCAAAGAAGTTGACAATTCCCTCAGACAATGCACCTCCTAAGCAGTACATCCAAAACTAGGGTTTTGACTTTAATCAGGCTAAATGGACTTCCACTGCCTCAAGTGAGTTTCATAACATCTTATATGTGTGTAAGAACCCCCATGTCAAGTTTCAAGACTTCTCTCAAAAGTTTGCTCAGTCAGATGATCAGATAAGTCAAAATCAGTCAATGTAGTCAAAAAGTCAAACTGAGGTCAACTGTGGTCAAACCAAAGTCAAACTTCATGATTTTTTGCCAACATCAAGTATATGAAGTAAAATTCATCATTTGATCAAGGGTTGATCACGATTCATCAAGGAGATTCCAGATCATCAGTAATCAGAAGTTTCTAAATTAGGGTTTCCTCAGTAAAAGTCAACTGAACTTTGACCAGGCATAACTTTCACATACTTCATCACCAAGTCTCCATCCAAATCTCATTTTGAAGGAAATTGAATTCTCTACAACTTTGATGTTGAAGGTTAAGCCCAAAAATGCTTCATTTGAAAGATATGATCTAAGACATTATAGGTCATTTCAAAAGTCAACAAAAAGTCAACAACTTCAAAAGGGCATAACTTGAGATTGGTAAATGATATGGACCTGAAACCAATGGGATTGTTTAGAGGATTCTTCAAGATTTCCAAAAAGTCCAAGAACACCCTCATACCTTTAAAATTGAGGGAGATGTGCCCTTGCAAAGTTGGGAAATTTTGTGATGGTTTATGTTGAAAATGGAGGCTTAAAAGTAATTCTTTCCAAATGGGCTGCCCAAATTGTGACCCAATTCATTTCATAATGGCTTGCACGAAATTAATTTAATTTATTCATTATTTTATTTATTTTATTTTTATTTATTATGATTTTTATATTAAAAAGTCATTTTAAATTCTAATAAAATATAAAATCATGAAAATAAATTTTAATTTTATTTCTAGAAAGTCTTAAAGGGTGATTAGAGTCAAAGGAGAAGGAAATCATGTGAATTATCCCAAAATAGCAAGCATTCAAGAGCAAATATTTGACTTTTACAACACCATCTTTTTCA
Source organism: Lathyrus aphaca (assembly GCA_963966055.1). NCBI lineage: Eukaryota > Viridiplantae > Streptophyta > Magnoliopsida > Fabales > Fabaceae > Lathyrus > Lathyrus aphaca. The sequence continues at coordinate 95,716,735 of OZ014519.1, read as the reverse complement.
ATCTTTTTTGGATCAAATATCCACATAACCAATGAGTTTTTCTGACCTAATTCACTCATGTATATATGCATAACACAAACCCTAGCCTCATTCACGAATTGGCAGCCTTGTGGTGTAAGTTCAAATTCTCAAAAATCCTTTGAAAACTCATATTCGGTTTCCAAATTGCAGGGCTTTTAAAGGTAAAATAAGGATGTAGCAAGCTTCCCTGGACCTCACTGGTTGTAAAGCATCCATCATATGCATCAATACTATCTCATGTTGCCTTACCCGAATCAAACTTGGCCATGGATTTCAAATTTTCGATTCTGTTTGTTTATGCATTATTAACGAATTTTGTTTGTGTTTTTGTGTTTGTGATGATCCAAGGAACAATTCTGGACAAATCAATTGGATTTCCCTTGCCTAGAACCGATTCGGCCATTGTTAGGGTTTAGCTCTCATAATTAGGGTTTGATGATTCAACCAATATAAATAAATTTTGGACACATAGGAGTGTTCTATAAGACACAAGGATTATAAAACTGTAATTAATTTTAAGAATCATTGCTGTTTGGTGTAAGTTTCGTTTTTCGTAGGTTTTGAAGTATGAAGAACTCCCAGGAAAATTCGCAAGAGAAATCGTTACAAAATTCGCAGGTAATGGGAGGAAGAAGAAGACCAGTTCGCGCCTGTTTTCAAATTCAAATTCTATTTAAAAAATAATATGAATTAATCCTGGATTTATTTCACAAATGTATGTTTGGCCTGGTGGAAAAGTGCATGCGCGTGTTGGTGAAGGCTGGGGGTTCGAATCCTGCCTCCAGCAATTTTTTTGTGATATGTTTCCATTTAAATTGTGTTTCATATATTATTGTTTGTAGCTAACATGTTAGCAGATTGGCTCTTCCAGCCGGGTGGTAGCGTGCGCATTCTTGTATACTCAAGGTCCTGGGTTCAATTCTCCCCCAGGCCTTTTTGGTTCTCATTATTTTCTGGATTTTGCATCATAAGGAACAAAACAAATCTCACTCTCTCATCTCTTGCCTGCGCATGGATGGCCCAGTGGTGTGATCTCTTGGCTGCAAGCATAGGGGACTGGGTTCAAACCCCAGCCCCATCAGGTTTTTACTCTTCTCATTCTTTTTCTTATTATTTTCTAATTAGTTAATATCCTATATTAAAATAAATTAAAATTATAACATTTCATTATTTTCTATATTATAAAATATGTATATATTAGTTAAAATTATTTTGTATATTCTAAACCCTAAAAATTATTTCTCAAATAAAACCCTAATTTTATAAAACTCTAAAAATATTTTTAAAATACAAATCTAATTCTATTTTTTTTAATTTTATTCTCTAATGTAATTATAATGTATATTTGTTTAGTATGATTCATGTAAATATTATAAATATAATTATAAATTATTTCTCTCATCTAAAATATAAATATGTTTCATATTATTAGAAATTAAAGTTTTTTTATAAATATACTTATAATTTATTTTTCTCTTTATATATTAAGTAAATATTTTTTATAACTTTTGTCTAGAAATAATTGAATTTATGATAATTAAGTTTTGTTGCTATAATACATTTAAAAATAACCTAATAATTTGTAAAATAAAACAATTACTTGTTCCTATTTGTTTTCCCAAATATAATTGTTCATTTTAAAATTTACTAATTTCTTATGTTTGATTAATTTTTATTATTACTACTAACCATATTATTTATTTTGCTTTGTAAATTTTATATTATTATTAATTATTATTTTTATGCTTATTATTTCGCTAACTTTATAATTTTTATTATTTACTAACTTTTCCTATTTTATCATTACTAACTCTTTTTCTTGCTTATTATTATTATCACTAACCCCTTATTATTTATATTTTATTATTGCTCATTTATATTTATTTTGCTATTTAATTATTTTGCTCAGTATTATAATGTTGTAATTGTTTCTCGGATGTAAATTTTGTAATATTTTAATTATTTAATTATTTTTGCTATGGTTAGTAATTAGGGAGTGAAAAATATGTATGTTATTTAAAAATTAAATTAGATCACCTTAATAATAAGATAATTAAAATAAACACTCACACACACGTAAGCCGATTTTAATCGCCGTCTCACTTCCTAAGGTTATCCCTCAAGTTGCCTACGAATAATGGTCAAGTGGGGTGTATAAAGCAAGTCCCTTCAAAAGATAAATCATCAAGTGCCTCATGGTTGCCTATAAGAATCGAGTCCCTTCGAAAAATGATGATAGTCCCTCATATGTGCTTATTACACCCCATAGTTGCCTTCATAATCAGATTGTCCCTCTCATGTCCCTTACATCCAAGGTAAGGACTACCTACTCCTTAATAGTAGGGATAGTCTTACCAAGGAAAGGATAAAGAATAAGAAAGACCTTAAACATTAGGGTAGGTTACTCCTATGTACTTGCTCACTTCAAAATTTTTTTTTACACTTAAACAAATTTCCAACAAATTTTCAAACAAGTTTTTTTACACATCCGTACATGGATTATTATTAAACTATTCTGAAAATTTTTCTATTCACACACTACATTTTCAAAAAAAAAAACAATTTAAAGTGGGCTTAAGTACCTAAGAGCCCATGGATAACCATGGATGAAAAGGATGCTAATACCTTCCCTTTTCATAACCTACCCCCCGGACCCAAAAATATCTCTAAGGTCTTTCCTGTTCTTTTATAACCTTTCCTTATGGATAAAATAAAAGTCGGTGGCGACTCTTGCTATCCGCAACATTACTTAAAGTCAGTTCTCCCACCGTGTTACAGAACTGGCGACTCTGCTGGGGATTTAAATTTAAGAGGGGTACCCTTAGGAATTAAGATCACTTTAATATTGTTTGATTTGTTTGCTTTATATTATCTTGTTGGGGTGCTCTTATGTGTGAAAAGGTCCTAACCCGGATCTAGTGTACCTTAGGTAAATGGCAATAGACCAAGGAAACTGTACGACGTATATCGATACGGTTGATCTGGTGGCCATAGTTAGTGTGACTTCTTGGTTGGTGCTTATGTTCCTTAAGTCAAGTTGAGGATAATATGAGGCTGCCATATGTTGTCAATGCACTAACTAACTTTTAGAACCCTAGTTGACTCATCTTGGCCTTTAGAAAGTAGTGAGGTAACCGGCTTTGGTGCAGACTGAAGTTGGTTGACACTCGATGCTACACTCATTGAGATCTTAAACTTGGAGGGTTTTGGTTGGCAAGTAAGTTGCCTTCTGAACAACCACCATTGTGAAGGATCAATGATATTGAGATCCCTTAGAACCCGGTTACTTTTGTAGGACAGGATGAACCATCTAACTTCAGGGGAGGGTACTTACCTTAAACCTCATGCAAGCCTTTAAACCTAGGGCTATGGTGTGACTTGTTTGTGTGTGCCACATGTTTGTGATTGAGCATAACATCATGACATCATCATGCATCATAAACATAGCATTTTCACTAACCATTTCAAGGACCAAAAGATTTATCTTTGTTCTTTGTTACAGGTCATGGCTTCTGCTCGTAGAAACACCATCAGGATCAACTTTGTGGGGATACCTCCTAAGCTTAAAGAGTTGGTTTCTCAAGTGTCTGATCATTCCCAGTTCATCAAGAGACATGGTCACCTATTGGATCTAGTCACTTCAGGGTTCAATGAAGACATGATGAGTGTTCTGTTTCAGTTCTTTGACCCTAAGCACCACTGCTTTACATTCCCTGACTACCAGCTGGTCCCCACCATGGAGGAGTTCTCTAAGCTTCTGGGTATACCTGTTCTTGATCAAAGACCCTTCACAGGCTTGGAGAAGGAGCCCAAACCAGAGGTTATTGCTGCAGCCCTACATCTGAAGAAGTCTGACATTGTTCTAGAAACGAGAAGTGGAGTCAAGGGTATTCTTGCTAAGGTATTAATGGATAAAGCTAAGATGTTCTTGAAGGCCATGAGCTATGATGCTTTTGAGGAGGTCTTAGCCTTGCTGATATATGGCTTAGTATTGTTCCCCAATCCAGATCAGTTCATAGACGTTCATGCCATCAACATATTCCTGAGTCACAATCCAGTGCCTACATTGCTTGGAGACATCCTGCATTCTCTTCACACCCGTACTACAAGGGCAAGAGGAACTTTGATGTGCTGCATACCTTTGCTTTCTAGGTGGTTTATTTCTCACCTTCCTCGCTCAGTAATGAAGAATGAGCAAGGGTTCAGATGGTCCAAGAGGATCATGTCACTTTCTCACTCAGATATCCATTGGTGCTCCAGATCTATGGAGAATGTCACCATCATTGACCGTTGTGGGGAGTTTCCTAATGTGCCACTTCTAGGCATAAGAGGAGGCATCACCTACAACCCCTCTCTAGCTTTACGACAGTTTGGTTACGCCCGGAGTGATGGTCCACATGACATGTTGATTCAGGGCATTGTATTTGACTACGACAACGATCTTCAGGGTTACCGTCAGAGATTCATACGAGCTTGGGGAAAGGTAAACAGGATTGACAGCAAAACACTGGAGCATAAGTACACTATTCCTATGGAGGCTTATCTCAGATGGGTACGATCTCGTGCTCAGACACTCATGATGCCATATCCTGCCGTCTTACCAGTTACCATGGAACCTGTTGCTGAAGGAGACACAGCTTATACCATCCTTCACCCAGACATGCCTACTGATATGGAAGACTTGCAGAGATCATGGATCCAACTGAAGGAGCAAAGGGATACTTTCGAGGCTCATTACAAAACAAGCCAAGCAAGAGTCCTAGAGCTAACAAAGCAACTTCACGAGGAACGAAACCTCAACTCATACCTCAACACAAAGAGGAAACGTCCATGGGAGACTTAAAACCCCATCTTTTGTACTTATTTCACTTTCATTTTTTGTAAGCCTAAAAGGCAAAACAAGTTATTACTAATAAAAGTTTACTTTCGTGTTTGTCTAAGCAAATTTAAATCCTGCGGTCCTTGAAAACATTGCATATGCATTCCCATATCATTTCATTGCATCACAGGTTTATAATTGTGCACAGGTTTCTCATCTTCTCGCTGTTTATTTCAGCAATGGCTCTTGAACAATCAGTTAAGGATCTTCAGGCACAGAATGCACAGTTCCAGGAGCTGATCTTGAACCTGTCCAAGGGGCAAGATGATTTGAAGGCACTGCTGGCCAAGAAGACTAAGAAGACTAGAAGGTCTGCTGGGTTGCTCAACATGGGAAGAAGGTTCAAAGGTCCTGTCAAGACCAAGGAAGAGGTTGAAGACTATGAATCTGAAGAATCTGAGAAAGAGAGAGGCAGTCTCCACAACACTATGGGGGACTCTGATTCTGAGGCTAATTACTACCATGAGCCTAATGAAGACAAATTCAAGATGCTGGTGGATAGAATGGATGCTATGGAATTACAGAAATCATCTGGGCTGGATTTTGAGGATTTGAGTTTGATATCTGGGGTTGTGATACCCATTGGGTTCAAAGTTCCTACATTTGTTGTCTATGACGGGGTCTCTTGTCCCAAGCTGCATCTGAGGTCCTATGTTAGAAGAATTCAACCCCACACTGCTGATAAGAAGTTGTGGATCCATTTCTTTCAAGAGAGCTTATCTGGAGCTCAGTTGGAGTGGTATTATCAGTTGGAGAGTGTCAACATCAGAGACTGGAATGATCTTGCTGAAGCTTTCTATAGGCAGTACCAATACAATGCTGATTTAGCCCCCACTCGCATGCAGCTTCAGAGCATGTCTATGGGTGCCAAAGAAAGTTTTAAGGAGTATGCTCAGAAGTGGAGAGATTTAGCTGGAAGAGTTCAACCCCCTTTGACTGATAGGGAATTGGTTGATATGTTCATGTGTACGCTGAATGGTCCGTTTTACAGTCATCTCATTGGAAGCTCATCATCTGGCTTCACTGAGTTGATCATGACAGGAGAACGGGTAGAAAATGGTATCAAGAGTGGTAAGATCCAAGTGGGCACTTCTTCATCAGGTGCTGCAAAGAAGCCTCCCACCGGGAAGAAGGAATCCAATGTTGTTTATGGTCAACCTGATCGTAACAGAAGGCATCAGTCTGTTAGTGCAGTTCATATTTCAAATCCAACTCCTGCAACAACAGAGCAGCCTCAAGGCAACCAACAGAGGGCTAGAAGACAGTTCACGAAAATCAACATGTCAATGGCTCAGGCATTGCAACACTTGTTGAAGGCTGAACTTATTACCCTGAGGGAGGCTCCTCAGAATCCCAATGTTACCTCTCCCAAGTACAATCCCAATGCACGATGTGCATATCATTCAAACTGTCCAGGACATGACACTAATAACTGCTGGGTCTTGAAGAACAAAATTCAAGATATGATCGATGCTGGAGAAATTGAGTTTGATCCACCAGGTACTCCAAATGTGATTACAGCTCCGATGCCAAATCACGAGAAGACTGTCAATGCTATTGATGAAGATTTACATATCCATTCAGTTGCGGAGTTGACAACACCATTGTCTGTAATCAGAAAGAAGTTAGTGCAAGCTGGGTTCTTTCCGGGTTGTCGTGAAGATTGTGTTTATTGTGAGTATAATCCGGAAAAGTGCTTCAGATTGAAGGACGGAATTCAGCGTCTCATGGATAATTACACCATAGTGTTTGAAAGAAGACCAGCATCTGTAGAAAGTATGGTGGATCATCTGACTCAGGGTAAGAAGATTGAAGAAGTTGATATGGTTGACAAAGTACCGGTGAGAATCACTTCAAAGAAGCCCATCAAAATCTCTCATCAGGTTCCAATCAAGATTACTGCCGAAGGTCCCGTGAAAGTTGTTGCTGAAGCCAGAGTGGCTCCTGTGGTCATTACTACTCCTGGTCCTATACCTTATACATCTGACAAAGCTGTGCCTTGGCACTATGGGTCTGATGTTTACATCCATGGTGTTAAGCAGGAGCCTTTACCTGATGTGCCTGTTGACATTGACAATATTGCTGGATCTAGCAAGATCACTCGTAGTGGAAGAGTCTTCTCTCCTCCAGATACTTCCAAGAATGCAGTTACTCCTGCTGCTACTTCCACCACTGATGCTCGGGGCAAAGGTCCTGTTATTGAGCCCGTATCTACTGATGTGCCAGCTGCTGATGATCTCTCTAAGCAGATGGAAGAAGTATTGAAAATCATTCGCAAGAGTGATTATGACATTGTTGATCAGCTGGGGCATACTCCCTCAAAGATTTCCATGCTCTCCCTATTATTATGTTCTGAAGCTCATGCCAAGTCATTGATCAAGTTTCTGAAGATGGCTCATGTACCTAGTGCAATTTCTGTTGACCAATTTGAGAACTGTGTTGCCCACCTGACCTATGACAATGGGTTAGGATTCTCTGATGCTGATTTGACCCCTGCCAAGAGAGATCATAACAGGGCCTTGCATATTTCAATTGAATGCAGGGGCACTACCCTGTCTCATGTGCTGATAGACAATGGTTCCTCTCTGAATGTGTTGCCTAAGGAAGTCCTGAACAAGCTGAGTCCTGAAAATACTGTGCTGAAGCCCAGCAATATTGTGGTAAAAGCTTTTGATGGTTCTAGAAGAGTAGTGCATGGGGAAATTGATCTTCCAATTCAAGTTGGTTCTCAGGTGTTTACTGCTACATTTTATGTGATGGATATTCGTCCTTCATACTCTTGTCTGCTTGGTCGTCCCTGGATCCATGGGGCAGGAGCTGTGACCTCTACATTGCACCAAAAGTTGAGATATCCGGTGAATGGAAAGGTTGTTACTGTCTATGGAGAAGAAGAATACTTTGTCAGCCATGTGAATACTTTCAAGTATCTGGAAGTGGAAGGTGAATACATCGAGACTCCGTGTCAGTCATTTGAAGTGGTTCCCTGGGTTGTTAATGATTGTGTAGCTCCTCCTGCTGTGAAGAAGGTTCCTGTGGTCGTCAGAAAACCTCCAACAATGGCAATGGCCTCCCTTAATGATGCTAGAGCTGTGGTGGATGAAGGTGGTTGTACTATTTGGGGTCAGCTTCCTGATATTCCGTACAAGTCTGACAAGTTTGGTTTGGGTTTCACTGCAGAGTTCCAGAAGGCTGTTCACCGTACTCGTGCTGCTCGTGTCACTAATCAAGGGGTTATCAATGCTGTGGGAGATCAAGATGAAGACTACAACTTGGATGCATGGATTTTTCCTACTGTGGGTGCTGGACTCAATAATTGGAAAGCTGAAGATGTTATCCCTATCTCCTTTAGTCAGGAGTAAATACTATTACTGTGTTGTGTTTTTTACATTTGTAATTTCTGAACAATAAAACTTTCAAGCCATGTGCCTTACCCAGGGCACAATGGTGTGCTTGTTACGGGCTGTCATTTCATTTGCATACTTCATTCAATAAAATCAGTGGACATTTCGTTTTAGTAAATATTGTGTTCCTTGTCTTTCTTTTTCCTTTATTTTTGCTTTATCAGCTATGTGTTCTTACACACACCCACATCACTAAAATGCAGATCCTCATCCACTCTGGATCCTGTTGATAACAGTTCTACTATTGCCAATTACAATTTCGAGAATCCGATCTATCAAACTGAAGACGGAAATGAGGACGATTGTGAAATACCTGTAGAGCTTGCCAGGTTATTACAACAGGAAGAGAAAGCTATACAGCCACATGAAGAGCCAGTCGAAGTTGTGAATCTGGGAACTGAGGAAGACAGAAAAGAGGTCAAGGTAGGGGCTGATTTAGGGGACAGTGTCAAGAGCAGGTTGATTCAGATGTTACGTGACTATGTGGAGATCTTTGCTTGGTCTTATGAAGATATGCCAGGGTTGGATACAGACATTGTGGTTCACCGTTTGCCAGTGAAAGAAGATTGTCGTCCAAAGAAGCAGAAGGTTCGTCGTATGCGTCCTGAAATGTCAGAAAAGATCAAGGCAGAGGTAATGAAACAGTTCAATGCAGGGTTCTTAGCAGTAACTTCTTATCCTCAGTGGGTTGCAAATGTGGTACCAGTTCCTAAGAAAGATGGTAAGGTACGTATGTGTGTGGACTACAGAGATTTGAACAAGGCTAGCCCCAAAGATGACTTTCCACTTCCTCATATTGATATTCTGGTAGACAACACTGCTCAGCATAAGGTATTCTCTTTTATGGATGGTTTCTCTAGTTACAATCAAATCAAGATGGCACCTGAAGATATGGAGAAGACAACATTTGTGACACAGTGGGGCACTTTTTGCTATAAAGTGATGCCATTTGGTTTGAAGAATGCAGGAGCAACATATCAGCGTGCTATGGTGGCTTTGTTTCATGATATGATTCATCATGAGATAGAGGTATATGTGGATGATATGATAGCCAGATCTCAGAATGAAGAGCAACATCTTGATCATCTGCACAAGTTGTTTGAGAGGTTGAAGAAATATAAGTTAAGATTGAATCCAAACAAGTGTACTTTTGGAGTTAGATCTGGAAAGCTCCTGGGTTTCATTGTCAGTGGAAAAGGTATTGAAGTGGATCCTGCAAAAGTGAAAGCTATACGAGAGATGCCAGCTCCCCGTACTGAAAAGGAGGTCAGAGGTTTCTTGGGACGATTGAACTACATTGCAAGATTTATTTCCCAGTTAACTACCATCTGTGAGCCAATCTTCAAGTTGTTGAAGAAAGATCAGGTGATGGAATGGAATGATGAGTGCCAGACTGCCTTTGATGAAATTAAGAGATATCTGCTAGAGCCACCAATTTTGATGCCACCAGTTGATGAAAGACCCTTGATTATGCACTTAACAGTGTTAGACAACTCAATGGGGTGTGTATTGGGGCAACATGACGAGTCTGGTCGAAAAGAGCAGGCAATATACTACCTTAGCAAAAAGTTTACCGACTGTGAAACAAGATACTCACTGCTCGAGAAAACTTGCTGCGCTTTGGCATGGGCTGCTCGCCGACTAAGACAGTATATGTTGACCCATACTACCTTATTGATTTCAAAAATGGATCCAATCAAGTACATATTTGAGAAACCTGCTCTCTCCGGAAGAATTGCAAGATGGCAAATGATCTTGACAGAATATGACATACAGTATACTACTCAGAAGGCCATTAAGGGAAGTGTTGTTGCTGATCATTTGGCTCATCAGGCAGTGGATGATTACCAATCAATGAATTTTGAGTTTCCTGATGAAGACATTATGACTGTTACCAAAGAACCTGGACAATATGACGGACCTGAACAAGGATCCCGATGGACTATGGTTTTTGATGGTGCCTCTAATGCACTTGGTAATGGTGTTGGTGTTGTGATTAGTTCCCCTGAAGGTTGTCATACCCCGATTACTGCTAGACTTTGTTTCCATTGTACCAATAACATGGCTGAGTATGAGGCATGTATCCTGGGTATTAAAGCTGCTATTGATATGAAGATTCAGTTCCTTGATGTGTATGGAGATTCAGCCCTGGTGGTAAGTCAGATTAAAGGAGATTGGGATACCAAGCATGATAACCTCATTCCTTACAGAGAGCATGTGTTGTCTTTGATCCCACATTTCAAAGAGATTACCTTTGAGCACATTCCACGGAGAGAAAATCAATTGGCAGATGCTTTGGCCACCATGGCATCTATGTTTGAGATTAGCTGGGATGATGAAGCTCCCAAGATTACCATTGATAGATTTGAGAAGCCTGCATACTGCAATGAGATTGACACAGAAGGGGCAAAGGAGAAACCTTGGTTCTATGAAGTGAAAAGATATCTTGAAGCTCAAGAATTCCCTGAAGGGGCATCTGTCAAAGATAGGAAGTTCCTGAGAAGGTTTTCTGCTAAGTTCTTTCTGAGTAATGGCATTCTGTATAAACGCAATCATGATTCAACTATGCTTCGTTGTGTGGATAAGAAAGAAGCAACTGAGATTATGGAAGAGATGCATGATGGGACCTTTGGCACTCATTCTAGTGGTCATACCATGGCAAAGAAGATATTGAGAGCAGGTTACTATTGGTCTACCATGGAAGCTGATTGTTATCAACACTCCAGAACATGTCACAAATGTCAAATCTATGCTGACAAAGTTCATGTACCTCCATCACCACTGAATGTGCTGACTGCTCCTTGGCCTTTTGCCATGTGGGGCATCGATATGATTGGTGAGATCAAGCCTACTGCTTCTAATGGGCATCGTTTCATCCTGGTGGCTATTGATTACTTCACAAAGTGGGTAGAGGCAGCTTCATTTGCATCTGTTACTAAGAATATTGTGGCTCGGTTCATTAAGAATAATCTCATATGTAGGTATGGCATCCCTGAGAGGATTATCACTGACAATGGCTCTAATCTGAACAACACTATGATTACTGATCTCTGCACGCAGTTCAAAATTAAGCATCATAACTCTTCTCCGTATCGCCCGAAGATGAATGGGGCAGTTGAAGCTGCTAATAAGAACATTAAGAAGATAGTACAGAAGATGACTGTTACTTACAAGGATTGGCATGAGATGTTACCATTTGCTCTTCATGGTTATCGTACTACAATACGTACTTCAACAGGGGCAACCCCATTCTCCTTAGTCTATGGTATGGAAGCAGTTCTGCCCATTGAAGTTCAGATTCCCTCCTTGAGAATTATGAAGGATGCAGGCTTGGATGAAGATGAGTGGATTCAGACTCGACTGGATCAGATAAATTTGATTGATGAGAAGAGGTTAGCAGCAGTTTGTCATGGCCAGATGTACCAAAAACGGATGATCAAAGCTTTTAACAAGAAGGTTAAGCCAAAGGTATATCAGGCTGGTGACTTGGTAATCAAGCGTATCATATTACCACAGGGTGATCCTAGGGGCAAGTGGACTCCAACATATGAAGGACCATTTGTAGTCAAGACAGTGTTCTCAGGAGGTGCCATGATACTGACTACAATGGATGGAGAGGACTTCCCTCAGCCTGTAAACGCAGATATAGTTAAAAAATACTACGCATAAAAAGATACCCGCTAGGTTGACAGGCCTAGGCAAAAATAAGGGCATCCCGGCAAACCAAAAGGGTTTGGGCAAAAATTAGGGATATATATAAAAAAAAATGTACACCCGGCAAGTCGAAAACCTGAAAAGGCGGCTTGGGCAAAAAAGGGTATCCCGGTGGATTGAAAACCTGAAAGGGCAATCCAGGCAAAAGTTAGGGATTAAAGCGTATGACTATGTCTCGTTTGGATCACCCAGGAAACTGCAACCAGTTGTACTACTTACTCAAGCTCGAACAGATAAAGCTCAATCCAATCGTTTCCGTCTCAACAGCAAGAAGATGAGATACTTGAATGGCAATAGTAGAATTGAAACTCAATAGGGTTGTTTCCCACATAGCTGATTCTTTTTGTAAAAACTTTATGACAAAATCCTCTTACTAGGGTTTATGTCTCCTTGTACAAACTTACCCGTGTATGGGTCACTTTTTGATATAAATAAATTCCATCTTTTGAATCCAGATTTACTTTTACCCTATTTACATAAGCGAAACGTCCATTGGTTATGTTTGAATGTATGTATGCTTTTGAATATGATTGATGTTTACCAGAAATGCATGTATGCTTTTAATATGATTAATGTTTACCAGAAATGCATGAAAATGCAGTAATAGTATTTACTAAGGACGAACGGAAGAAGGATTTCAATGAAGCTTCGCCGATTCACCTTTACAAGACAGTTACAAACCCTCAGTAGGGCAGGTCCATCTTCATAAAGTCTCATCTCCCCTGGAATTTATATCCATCTCTTTTATCCTCATACGGATGTACGGGAAATTACTTTCCAATACGGGTACGATGAACGAAGACGGGATGTTATACTTATCCTACCATCCCCAACAACGGGAGGTTATACCTATACCTTACCATCCCCAACAACGGGAGGTTATACCTATACCTTACTATCTCCAGCATACGGGAAGTTATCTATACCCTGTTATCCCCAGCAGACAGAGGGTTATATATTCTTCAGCAACGAATCGGGATTTATTTTCCTTGGCCAGCAGTTGTTATACGAAGATATCCAGACGCTTTCGGCAGTATCATACATACATCATTTACATCATGCCATAGCATATATATCCATAGACATATAGTACATTACCTAAGTGCATCATATCATACATGCATACATAAAGCATAAACTAATGTTATTATACAGAATGCTACCTTGTTTCAGGTTAATTACCCAACAAACAAACTTATGATCTTTGGGACTGCTTTATCGTAACCTCAGGGTTACTTTATCCTCCTGATAACTTCTCATGACTTCAAGACTGCTTTGGAGCTACTGACTGCTCTATCCTCTTGAAATCATCTTATTATTTCAAGACTGCTTTAGAGCTATTGATTGCTCTATCCTCCTGAAATTATTACTTCAAGACTGCTTTAGAGTTATCATTATTGATTGCTCTATCCTCCTGAAGACACATCACATTATTATTTCGAGACTGCTTTAGAGTTATCATTATTAATGGCTCTATCCTCCTGAAATTATTACTTCAAGACTGCTTTAGAGCTATTGATTGCTCTATCCTCCTGAGGTCATATTACTACTTCAAGACTGCTTTAGAGCTATTGATTGCTCTATCCTCCTGAGGTCAGATTTACTACTTCAAGACTGCTTTAGGGTTATCATTATTGATTGCTCTATCCTCATGAAGACATGCTGTTACATCAGTATTACTCCAGACTCCTGACAACTCTCATTATACTGCTGAAGAACTTTCCCCTAGTGGCATCTTTAAGCCCACTCAATCATGTTCAACCAACCATCAATATCACTCTATGCACTGGTGAGTGCAAATTTTTGGGCTTTTGTGTTCAATCCCCTTCAACCTTCCAGGTTACGACTGGCAAATATACCAATCTAACCCCTCAGGTTTCAGAAAATTGAACAGGGGCAGATGGGTGTTGTTGTTGTAGGAGTTTCAAAATGAAGTGGTGCTGAAGTTGTAGAAGGAATGCCTGTTGATATCTGGTCAGTTGAAATGACAGATGAAGCATTTGTTGATGAAGCTGAAGAGTTGTCGGGAACAATGGTTGTTGCAGTTGTAGGAGGTTCTGGAATCGTTGCTGATGAGATTGTTGGATTTGTTGGAAATGATGTTGTAATTTGAAGCAGGCCACTCCGGATGAGACCATCTATGTCATCCCTCAAGTTATCACAACCATTCACTGAAATGTTGCAGTAAGCACACCCTAGTTCACATCCCGGGAACATTTGACATTCGAGGAGTTGAGCTTTAATCTCCACCAACGGTGTCCGAATCTGACCCACACTGGTTATTAAATAAGACGGCTTGTCTTCTTCAATTGCATTGATTCTGGGACCTCCGTGGTGTGGCATAGGGTTTTTGTTAACATTTGGTGGTGGCGCGAAGTTCAGAGCTTTAGAGTCTACCAGGTCTTGTACCTTCATGTGCAAGGCTCTGCACTTTTCTGTACTATGGCCAGGTGCATTTGAATGAAAAGCACATCTAGCGCTGGAGTCATAATTCCTGGGTAGACTATTAGGATCTGGAGGTGCCAACGTCCTTAGCTCAATTAGGTTGAGTTTCAGGAGTTGTGGCAGTAATGTTGCATAAGGCATAGGGATCGGATCGATCACCCTATTGGCCTGAGAAGGTCTCGGTTGGAATGGTCTTTGCTGATTGTTGTTGTTGGTGTTGTTGTAGTTTCTCGGAGGATACTGAGTCTGTTGCTGGTACTGAGGTTGTTGCTGATAATTTTGTTGCGGTGGTTGATAAGCTGGTTGTGGATGAGCTGGAGCGGGAATGGTGACTGCTGCCACAGACCTATGAACATATTGAGGCCTGCCCCTGTTGGTGTGGATAGCATTGGTCTCACCAGTTCTTCTTGGGCCTACAAAAGGCTTCCTTGTATTGCTGGATGAGCTGGCACCGTTGTCAGAAATATTTCCCATCTTTAACAGGCTCTCAATTCTTTCCCCAGCTATGACAACATCTGCAAAGCTAGTGGAAGAGAAGGCAGCTAGCCTGTCAATGTATGTTCCCTGGAGGGTGTTCATAAACATATCTGCCATCTCCCTCTCTGACATAGGTGGCTGAACAGCAGCAGCCAATTGCCTCCATCTCTGGGCATACTCTCGGAAACTTTCTCTTGATGACTGTGACATTCCCATTAGGAGGGTCCTGTTGGGTGCCATATCTAAGTTGTACTGATACTGTCTGATAAAGGCCTCTGCCAGGTCCTTTCAACACCTGATAGTTGCTCTCGTCAGATGAGAGTACCATTCTCTTGAAGCTCCCGTCAAGCTATCCTCAAAATAGAACATCCAGAGCTTCTCGTCCATGGTATAGGCCTTCAGCCTCCCCAGAAATGATTGTAAGTGGGTCCGGGGGCATGAAGTCCCGTTGTACTTTTCAAAACAAGGGGGTTTAAACTTTTGGGGAATCCTGACCCCGTCTACCAAGCTCATGTCCATAACATCAAAACCCAAAGAGTTTTGAGACTCTAAGGATCTTAATTTCTCAGCTATCTCATCCAGCCTTCTATCATAAGCTTCCTCCCCAGCTCCCATTACTGTGAACTGATCTTCCTGGGGGTCTTCTTGCAGCACCCTGCCTGCAGTGGCAGTCCCTTGAACATTTGCAGGAATGTTGATCTCCGGATGAAGGTGGGGTCCAAATATAGGGGGATTAACATGAGGTTGGACCCTCTCATTGTTGCTTGTTCCAGCAGTCCCTACATGGGGTTCTTCTTGATTCTGCCTTTCCACCATGGCTCTCAATCTTTCTTGGCTCTGAGCCATGTTGTTCATCACTTCCATAAACTGCGTCATCTGAGTTCTCATTTCCAATCTTTCGTTTGCCATTTGATTTCTGACCTCTGCAAGGTCTTGTTGTACCTGATCCATTTGTATGCCCGAAAGGTTGTTACGGGTTGGATATCGGTGTGGACGGTTGAGGGGAAATACCCGGCGTCGAGCAATAGTTCCTGAGCATCACAACAGAGTTAGCAACAATAAAACAAAACCTACAAAACAAACAAAGGGTTAGCATGCAATGCAGTATGCTTATTTGTTTTCAAGGTATCCGGCTTGGCATTCAGTTTTGACCCTTCCAGACCCTTGAAGATGCTGTTGATGTTGCTTTTGAAGTAAACTCGGATGGAACAAACTGATACATACATTACAAAAGGCAAATGGTACATAGTTTGTTTACAAATACAAGCCCTCTGGGGGGTCAAAATACATCACAAGAAAATAAAAGTACACAGAATGAAAGCAACAACAAGCAAATAGTCAAACATCAAGACCAAACTCATCCTCCTGAACTTCCTTGAGAAGTGCTTCAGTCACAGGATCAGCTGGACGCTCCGTAAGATTCCTGATAAGGAGGTTTCGGGTAGTAACAGCTGCAGTTAGCTTCTTGTGTTGACTTTGGTCCTTTGACCTCTTCACTCCAGCTTTGATCTTCAGCTCTGATATCTCCCTCTGGGCTGCTGCCAGGGCTTCCTGCTGCTCTTTTGCACCAGCTTCCAGTTGCTCTATCTTGTCTTGGACCCTCTTATCCTCCAGAGTACGAGCTTCGGTGATCCTGACCCACCTAGCTTGGCTCTCCTTCAGATACAAGTCAGTCCTGGCTTTCTGGAACTGGGCTTCCTTGCAAGCATTCTTCAGAATCTGTTCTCCAGCCCTAGACTTCTTGATGTAATCCTCAGACTTCTCAATTTTAGCCAGATGCTCCACTCTCAACTTCTCTAACCTCTCAATATCCAATCTACCATCACTCCTCTCCCAGAGGGTCTTCTGTAGAGCTTGAGTCAGCTTTTCATTCCTTTCTTTCAATTTCTCAAACTCCTCTAAGCTGACAGTTGCTGGAGGGGGTGCTGAAGAAGGTCCAGGCATATCTTCCATGGTGAAGGGCATTCCTGTAATTTGATCCCTGGCATGGGACCACTCATAGTATTGTGCTGATGCCACATTGTTGCACTTCCCCAGGATGGTTACCCCCTTAGTCTGCACATTGTCCCAGGCCCAGGCTGCCTGCCTGACAACAGCCAGATTAGGCTTGATTTCAACATACAGGGTCTCAGTCAGATCCTGTGCCCTAGGAGGATGGACTAATGCATAACCCAGCTGTCTTTTAAATAACAGAGGGTTGTAATTGATGCACCCTTTCACTCCAATCAGAGGCACATTGGGAAATTGTCCACAACTTGTAATGATGTCTCTGCCCTTAGTACTCTGAGTACACAATCTGATGTCATCTGAGGTTAGAGCAACAAGCCTTTTAGCCCAGTTTTGTTGCTGATGAGGATTCAGAAATGCATCAGTCTTTGGCAGATGTCTGAGCAACCAAGTATGGAACAAAGGAGCACAACACCTTACTAATCTTCCCCTATGTTTCTCATTTCTCTGGTGCACTGAGTAGTAAAAATCCCCCAATAAAGTGGGCACTGGGTTCCTCAGGATGAAAAGATGGATTGCACTCTTGCTAACAAACCTAGGCTCATTTGCAAAAAGTATGACCCCATATATGCTAAGGGCCAACAGAGCACAGACTGCCTTCCACTCCCCCAGGGAGGCCTTCAGACTAGCCTGAGAAGTCAAGAAATCCAGATGAAAACCAGAGATTCCAGCTTTAGATGTCAAATTCTGCCCAATCAGATCTGATTCCAGATGTAATGCTTTTGTTATCTCCTCATTACTTGGGAAAGCCATCTCAGGGTTGAAGGGGATTCCACCCCTGATGGGTACACCAACCAGTGATGAGTATTCTTCCAACAATGGTCCCAACTGAAAATTTTGAAATGTGAAGCACCTCAGAGGGGGATCATAGAACTACAGGCAAGTGTGTATCAAGCTCCTATGTGAAGGGTCCAAATCCATAACCACATCAAGGATTCCTCCATAATGTTCTCTAAAAAGTGGTATATGGTCTGGAGTGATCAGGGTCTGAATCCTCCTAATGTCAGCTAGCTCAGGCTGGAAGAAGTGGTAGGAGATATTACTCTTCTTAGGTGCCATGCTGATGAAGGGTAGGTGCTGATGATGGTGATTGAGGACAACACTGAAGATGGGCCACTGGTAGGCTGAGACTGAGGATGCAAGTGACTGAAGCAGGTGACTGATAGCTGAAGCAAGTGTTGAAGATAGGTCTAAGCTGATGATGGGGTCAAAACCAAGCCAAAATGAAGATGGATACCCTGAAATACAAATAAGCAAATGTCAAAATGATGCAATGAGGATGTATGCAAATGATATGCAAGGTTTTGTGACTGAGCTGGATCTGATCAAGTGCTCTGATATAAGTCCAGGGTATGTTCAAGAAGTCCAGATGGAGGTCTATAAGTCCAGTAACCAAGGCGGGGGACTCAAATAAAGAGCCACATGTCCAGGGTTTAGAATCACAAGAACTGTTCCAACATGGAGTATTCTTAATCAAATCAAAGTAAACAGGGTATGCTGAGGCCAAGGGTACCTGCAAACCTGTAAACAGCCCAACCCCCTCACAGGTGGTGTTCTAAAACAAGGATCCTCAGACTTGGATCAGTTATGAGAAGTGTAAACACTTCTAACCCGGAGGTACAGTGTTTACAATAACCATAAAAGTTCCTCCTCTAATTCACCTCAGTTTCTGAAGGTCAATACTAAAGGTCATCCAGACTTAGCAGGCTTCCCAGATAGCCCTAGCATTGCAGGAAATCTGCAACACAGAGTTCTCAAGAAGAAACCCATATCTGAACCGTGTTTCATATTCCCGCACCAGACCGAGATGGAATGGGAAAGAATATGAACCACTCTAGCCTAGGTGTCACTCAGGTCCCAGGTATAGGACCTTAACTCTCAATGGAACACCCACCCACCAAAGCAAACAAACAGATCCAGCCAGCAACACAGTATGACAGTATGATAATGCAAAGCTATAAAGGAAGCAATAAAGCAACTGTACATAAAGCAGTAAATAAAACAAATATACAAACACAGATAGCACATAACACCCCAGTAAACACAAATCAAACAAGCGCTAGGAGGAACCCACAAAAAGAACCAGAAGCCCTGGTTGCAGTATAAGGATCCCCAGCGGAGTCGCCAAGCTGTCGCTCCCGATAGATGGGACTAGCCCAAATAAAGGTACAGACGCGAACAGTCGGCGAGAGGGACAATGAGAACACACAGCAGTGAACTCACTGGAGATGAAAAGAGTCGCCAGCTAGGCATTTTTATCCCGGAGGAAAGGCAATGCTGCATAGACCTAGAAAGATACGGATAAGACGGTTGCGAACCAGAGAGACTGAGAAAGGGGGTTGGTTACAACCTGGGAAGGTATTAGCACCCAGATTGTCCGTCGTACTCGACGGGATCCACGCTTGAAAGATTTGTGTTTTAAAGGGGTAGTGTCAGTGCAATTTGTGTATAAAATAGCTGGAAAAGAATATACAGGTGTCAGTGTAAAAGAAGTGCAAAGTGTAATATATACAGTGTCAGTGTAAGGATGAGAAAGAACTGCTCATGATAATGAGGCTAAGAGAAAGATGCTGGAAAGAGGGGGAATATACAGAGACTTTTGTTCGATAACTGTTAAGTTATGCCTACGTATCCTCTCGTGCAATGAGGAAGTCAGAACACCGTAGTTCGACTCAAAGAGACTGAAAGATGAATTGACTGGTGAACTGCTTACTTGTCTATGCTCAAGTGTATGACCTGTCTGGCTCAGGTGCAAACTGTCTTGCATTAGACGGAAGAAGCAAGTTCTCGTTGGTGAGTGAAGATGATGAGAAAAGAATCCCGAAGGAGACAATTATTGTTTGTTTTTGAGTTTTCAGTCTTTTATTTGCTTTTGAAAGTTTGTCATAAGTTAATGAGCTTAAGCCTAAACCAATGGATTTAGTAAACTCATCACATCTTCCCTCTGATTAGGGGTAATGAGAATACCTTAAGTGTGAAGTCAGCTTCTCACACTTAACCACCATGGTGTAGGATTAAGATCATTAACCTACTTGTGATTAATTAGATGTTTTTGGTGTTTTTGTTTAGTGTTGAATAATGAGATTAAGCCATAATCAAGGATTAAACAGACTCATTACACCATCCTAATAGAAGGATAATAGATGAGAATGTTTAAGCTGGGGAATGCTCCTCAACTTAATCCATGATTAGGGATTAAACTCATGACAAAACAAGCCTTTGATTAAGTGGATTTTATTTAATGATATGATGATGAAGTCAATTTTAGGGTTTGTAAGACAACTTGAGGGGGACTTGTCCATTAACACTAGGGTTAGTCCTTCTTAACCAATTAAGGAAGAATTAGAACCCTAATGCAAGGCCCAAGTTACAAGTGTGATGTCTTGATGATTATTAAGTGAATTGATTGAAGGAGTTAAACACATTAAGGGTTTAACGCTTAGGATTAAAGTTATACACTCCATCCTAATAGAAGGATGCAGGCATAAACTTAATCACAAAGCCTTTAGGGTTTAGTCCCTGATTATGAGGTGAGAAGAGAAGACTCAAAAGAGACACAAAGGTAAAATATAAATGGGGAGCTAATCAAAACCCTAATCATTGTCATGCTTGGTTGTTCCTAAGGTTTGTGAGGTTTAACAAAGAAGATCTTCAATGGAACCACCAGGAAGCAGATGAAAGGATCAGGAGAAGCAAAGTAACTTGCTTCATCCAAGAAGTCAAGTCACTTGAAGAGAGAAAGTGAGAAGGAGAAGAATGAGCAAGCTCAAACTCAAACACATAACAATATGCAGCATGGATGCATAAGAGGGATGAAAAGAAAATATGGGAAGTGAAGGCAAATTCACTTCCCAAAGTCACTTACCACCTGAAATGTTAATGAAAGGAATGCAATACAATGCAAAATAAGATGAAATGACATGATGCAAATCAAAACCAGAAGCAAATATGAGATGATAATTGATGCTATGAGATGCTACAAACATGAAAAAACACATAGGGATGATCATACAAGCTTATGGATGCAAATGAAACAAGTTAGGAGCCATGAACATACATGAAAAGTTATGAGATGCATATGGCATACAACATGGCAAATACATGATGCAATGATCAAACATGCTTTCAATATGTCTTATGATGTCAAATGAATCAAATGGAGGCATGGAATGTCATGGCAAGTCATGTTATGCAAGAAGATGCAAGGTGAATGCAAAAGGAAGCCCAAATTAGGGTTTATGATCAAAGCATCAAACACAAACCAAAATCAGAAGCAAACAACATTATAAAAAATTGAAAATGCACTCAAAGGACCCCTAATCCTATACTAACCCACTGCCCAAAGGAGAGGTTTCAACCCTTAACCAAATGCAAGATATGATTTTCCTAAGTTTTCTAGGGTTTTAGGGTTCCTTAACAAGAAAATTACCAAACAAATTGAAAATGAAAGATCAAAACATGGCCATTTAATCTCACAAACTACATGCTAAACACAATGCAATGCAAAAAGAATCAAAGTTCAACTCTTCATGGATAGGCAGAAATGATTTTTTGAAGTTTGGATCAAAATAATGCATCAAAATGATTTTAATTCAATGAAAAATTCTCAAAATGCATCAAGATCAAAAAATAAATTTGGTTTGAAGGTTGGACAATGTTTCTAAATGTCTTAAAACATTTCATGAATTTTTTGGTGATTTTTAAATACCTAAAAGTATTTTTAATAAATTAATTTTCATTAATCAATTAAAAATAAACTTTTAAATATTTAAAAATACTTTTTTTAATGCTAAAAATGAAAATAAAAATATTTTTGTGTTTTAAAAATTAATGAAACCCTTGGTAAAAAATTTCATAATTTTTAAAGCATTTTTGCTATTTTAAATAAATTAGAGAAATTAAATGAAATAATATGAAATTAAAATGAATTTACAACTGAAAAAGGAAAAGTCAAACAATCCAAGGGCTCTCATTCAAACTGGAACGCGCGCGTGTTGACTTGGCGCCAGATCCTATGGCCAGCATTCAAACTCAGCTAATTAATGATTAAACCCTAATCCCACCGTTAATGACCCTCAGGTGACCGGAACAGTGTTCCGGTCATCTTCTCCGTTCACCCCAAAAATCAATCTCTCTCTCCAGGCCATTTTAGGAGCTCTAACTCTCCAGAAATCATCTACTAACTATCCTAAACACAAATCCAGCACAAAATCATGTTTAAACTCAAACACAAACACGAATCGAATCAAAGAAGTTTTTAGGTCAAACTTTCAGAACACCATAACATGCTTATTTCTTGCTCATTTTCAAAAGTAAATAGATCCCAATGATCAGTGCAACACACAAAACAAGATTCTAACAAGAAAATAGAGTTCTGGAAAAAAAGTTCATGAAGCTACCTGAGATGGAGCTTTCGATTCAGGTGCTTTCTGGCTGGTCCTTTGGCTCAAACAAGTCCCAATGATCCTCCTTAGAAGCTTTTGACCCTTAGTTGGAGTTTGTGTAGCCTCTAGAGAAAGTTGGCAGAAGCTCAGGCCAAGGGAGTGTGAAAATCGTATTTTTGTTTCCAGGGGTTTCAGGCCAAGGTGATAGGTGGTTTTTGATCAGTGAGTGGAGTAGAGATTGTTTGTGAAGTTAGTTTTTGTGTTTGAGGCTTGTGGAGAGAGATTCGAAGGTTTTTGCTCAAGGGAGTGAAAATGAGGATGCTGAGTTCTGGGAGGTTTCAGCCTTGTATGTCTTATGTGTTGGGTTGCTTTTGGTACACATTTCAATCCTTGATAGGTCAGAGAGTTGTTGTGGAGCAGTGTGATTGGTATGGAACAAAATGCACAAGGTCAACTTTTTGTGTAAGAGAGGTATGGGCCATTTCTGCCAAGGTACAAAGTATGGCTTGGCTGCAGCTTGAAACAAGGAGAACCATGGAAGAGGTTTTGAGGCAATCCAGCAACTTGCATAAAGTTTATGATGTGTTTTGCAAATTTCACAAGTCTTGGCCCTTTCATGAATTCTTGAGTTTCAAGGCATGAAAATGTAAAGTTCTTTGATGCAAACTGACTTTTAGGTCTTGGTACATGTTTGTATGAAGTTTAGAAGTGCATTTGATAGCCTTAGAACACTTGATCAAGTCATTTTGCAAAATACCTCTTTGGTAGAAACTTTGAATTTTAGTGATTTTTGCCAACTTTGACAAACCATAACTTTTGATCCAAAATGAATTAGGTCATGTTCTTGTACTTTTTGAAAAGGGAAAGATCTAATCTACAACTTTCATGACCAAAGTTTTTCCATTTGAAGCATTTTTGGATCAAAAAGTAAGGGTTGAAAAAGTTGCATAAAATGACATTTCATTAAAAGTCAACCATGCCCAAAAAAGTCAACTTTTCAAAAACTTCAAATTCTTGATTTTTGTGAACTTCAAACTTCTTCCATGATCAAATAAAGATCAAATACACCCAAAATGATGAAGATCACCCCTTGGTTGGGTCACTGGGGGCCTCAGATGCCCTGATTTTGCACTGACTTGTCCAGAAAGTCAACTCTTGATCAGATGACTTCCCCATGGAATTTCTTCATGAAAATTGATATGCACACACCCTATACCATATAGAGACCAATAGAAACAAGAATGACCAAAAAATTTGAAGTTATGGCCCCTGAAACCAAAACCCTAATTTCAGGTCATCTGTGCAATCAAGCCTGGCTCTGCTTCCATACCAATCCCAGTTCTTGTGATTCTTTGGCATTCTTGACTTTGAGATGATATAATATGATGCTTGAACACACATAGACCCCTTTTAAGTGATTGTTGACCTTTGGGATGGCTCAGGAAGCTCTTGGATTGCTCAGATCACAAACCTTAGATGCAGATGACTTGGAACCTATGCAGTGAATCAAAAATGTGATATGAGATGCTATGATTGTGTTTATGCATATGGAAAGATCACAAGCCATGGTGTGAATGTGTGAGGGCAAATTTGGGGTGTTTACACATGGTTGTAGTTTGATGTAATTGAGTCTCTTGTCATTTGTGGGGGTTTAGTGGCATACTCGTTGATTTTATCCGAGTTGGCGCCCTCCCCATAATGATGTATGAGTCCATGCCTTCATTCTCATGGTAGATTTGTTTGGCTATCCACTTGAAGATGACAAATTCTCTTCACTTAATAAAATGAATCATAACCCACCCTTTTCACTATTTGTACCACGAACTACGGGGTTTTGATCTTGCATTGCACTTTGTGGGTACGTAGGCATGAGGTGGTAAACCTCTCCAAACACAAAAATATTAAAAAAATACATTCTTTTCTCATCCCTTCACTCATATTTTAGAAACCATTTTCAAACCAAAAGCAGTAAATTTTTCAAAGGGCTCCCGTGGAGTACCACGGACATTGTGGGTGCGTAAAACCTTCCCATTGTATAACCTATCCCCTTACATGTGTCTTTGTTGTGTTTCTTTAGCTTTTTGCTTTTAGATTCATTAGGATTTATTTGCTCTTTTTTCCTTTTCCTCTTGGAATAAAAATAAAGCGCGGTTGCGACTTTGTTTATTTTGAGTTAAGTTAACTAATAGCTTACACTCATGTTTTTACCGCTACATTGTCCACTCTAATCTTTTAAGCAAGAGTGTTTGTACTTTACTGAAGCTTTGAAGCAAGGTCAAGGATTATTTTGGAAGTGTGTCTTCTTGTTTATTAATTTTGTTCTGATATCACTACTGTGATTGAGGGGGAGTGAGAGGTGTCTCATATTTAGGAGTTCCTAGATAGAACTAGCATTGGGTAGTAATTAAGTGAGAAGATCGTAAATTGGGATGTTTGTTGAGGATCTTTGAATTAATACTACTGATAGTGGAGTTCTTTCCTGGATTGGTAGCCCCTAGAGTAGGTGTGTTTGCACCAAAATGGGTTAACAATTCCCTGTGTTCTTTATTGTTGTTTATTTACTTTGTTATTTTTAACCTTGTCAGATATTAGTGTCGTGATATCTCATTCAACATCTTATATTTGTTGCTAGAATTTCAATTGGCATCAGAGCAAGCACCCTGCTTGTTTTTCTGGGTGAGATCTAGGGGCAGTATTTTCTGGTACTATGGACAAGGATGGAGGATTTAGGAATAGACCACCCATTCTGGATGGTTGGAACTATGATTATTGGAAACCTCGTATGGTTTCTTTCTTAAAATCTCTGGACAAGAAGGCATGGAAAGCTGCAGACAAAGGATGGGAACATCCTGTCATTATTAAAGATGGAGAAGAGACTTTGAAGCCTGAGGAAGATTGGAGAAAATATGAGGATGAGTTGGCTCTATGGAATTCTAAACCCTTGAATTCTTTGTTCAATGGTATTGATAAAAACATATTCAGACTGGTGCACCATTATGAATTGGCCAAGGAAGTTTGGGACATCATCAAAACCATTCATGAAGGAACTTCCAAAGTCAAGATGTCAAAACTTCATATGCTTACAACTAAATCTGAAAATATGAGAATGAAAGAAGATGAGACTATTCATGACTTTCACATGAATATTCTTGATATTTCTAACACCTCAGGAGCTTTAGGAGAAAAAATGTTTGATGAAAAGCTTATGAGGAAAATTATTAGATCACTTCCCAAAAGATTTGCTATGAAGGTGACTGCTATAAAATAGACACAAGACATCTGCAATATGAAGGTTGAAGACCTCGTTGGATCTCTTCAGACATTTGAAATTGGATTCAGTGATGTGCCTGAAAAGAAGAATAAAAGCATAGACCTTGTGTCAAATACTGAGGAAGAAGCAGAAAAAGGTGAAGTGGAAAATGAAGAAAGCCTAAAAGAAGTTGTTGCCATGATGGGAAGACAATTCAACAGGGTCATGAAAAGAATGAATATGAACTCGATACCAAATGTCAGGAACACTTCATTTGTCATCAGTAGATCAAATTAGTCTAGGTCAAAGCCTGAAGAGAAGTCAAGTCAAAGCAAAAGAATTCAATGTCATGGGTGTCAGGGTTTAGGCCACATTAGAGCTGAATGTCCTGCTTATCTGAAGGGACAAAAGAAAGGCTTATTTGTTACATGGTCTAATGGAGATTCTGAAAGTGACTTTGAAGAGAAACCAACTACACATATCATTGTTATGACAGGGATGTGTGTGTCTGATGATGATTCTAGTGAAGATGAGCCAACCTTTGAAGAACTTGCTGATACTTATCAAAAGTTATGTATAAGATGTGCACAAGTGATTCAAAATGGAGAAAAGCAAAAGAAGATCATAGCAATACCGGAGGCTGAAAAGGAAGAGCATTTAACAACAATATTTAATTTAAACAATAAAGTCACCATGCTGAATTTTAAGCTTGATCAAATGACCAAATCCATCAGAATGTTGAACAGTGGTTCTAAAACACTTGATGATATTCTTCATACTTGAAGAAGTGCAGGAGACCTGTCTGTAATAGGATTTGATGGATCTAAAAAAATATCCTCAAGTAGCAGCCAAACTGAGCTCAAGAATGATGTTTCAAATCAGATGTCAAAACCAATGCCTCAACATCATGGTGTAGGTAAATATACTAATCAGAAGAAAATGTACCAAAGGTGGAGATCTCACTATTGTGGCAGATTTGGTCACATAAAACCCTTTTGTTACAGACTTCATGGATATCCTGGTTATAATCCTCAGCCCAAACCTAAGCAAAACATGGTCATCAAGAAACAATAATGGGTTCCTAAGCATGTAACCTTGATAGCTTATACTTCTTTTAGAGTATCAGCTAAAGAGGATTGGTATTTTGACAGTGGTTGTTCTAAGCATATGACTGGAATAAAAAATCTGCTAGTTGATATCAAACCTCATTCTACCAGTTATGTAACTTTTGGTGATGGAGAAAAAGGAGAAATCAAAGGGGTTGGAAAACTTGAGTGTTCAGGTGTTCCAAATCTTGATGATGTTTTACTTGTGGAAGGATTGACTGCTAAAAAGAGAATCTAAATGTCTTGATCATTAGCATCAGGTAGTTGTGTGATCAAGGATTTAGTGCCAATTTCACTAAATCTGAATGTCTTGTCACAAATAAAGAGAATGTAGTGATCATGAAGGGAGTTAGGTCTAGAGATAATTATTATCTTTGGGTTAATCAAGATTCAAGAAACTCATATGTGGGTTCCATATCTAGAAAGGATAAATAAGGAAAGATTATGATTGCTCAAGATTATGTGAATGTAACTTGTGACTACGTCATGCCTTATTGTGATAAGAAAAGTACTTCTAGAGGGTGTTTCGTTGTAGCCAACAATCTCATATTTTGGTTCAGCAAAACGCATAATTGTATCTCTTTATCTACTACAGAGGCCGAGTACAGAGCAGCTGGTAACATTTGTTCTTAGTTTGGTTGGATGAAACAAATTATGTATGAGTATAATGTCACACAGGATGTCATGACATTATATTGTGACAATCTTAGTGCAATCAACATTTTAAAGGATCCTATTCAGCACAATAGGACAAAGCATATTGATAATATACATCATTTCATCAGAGATATTGTGGAAGATAAAGTAATCAAGTTGGAACATGTTGCCACTAAGTTGCAGTTGGTTGATATATTCTCAAAAGCCTTAGATGCAAATCAATCTGAAAATCTAAGAGGAAAATTGGAAATATGTCTTTATGAGAGTTTATGGAAATTAGTGACATGTGGGAACATCCTTAAGGACATTGTGTATTTTCAAGAATCTATATTAATGAAATTTAAATAGAGGCAAGAAATATTTGATTTTATCATCAATTCTTTTTTTCAAAGGAAATACATTCAAAAGCCCATTACTCCTCATCAAACACGCCACAACTCCATATCGCATACTTACTCTCTCATCTTCTACAATCACTCAAGAATTGTTTATTCTCTCTCTTTGCGAAAGTCAATTTGTTTCAAAATGTCTCAACATTCATTCGTCTCTCCATCAAAGCAACCATCATCCAAGACTGATTTTATCCCGTCCTCTAGGGCTCATCATCTATCTGAAGATGTTCTGGATGTTGCTCCCTTGAATGTGGTCGTTCCTGATGTTGTTAGGGTTTCTAGACCTAGAACACCAAATGTGTGTAAACCAAAGGATTCATCTGTGTGTTCATCCTCTGGTGTTAAGAAGGGCTCTATCTATGAAAATGAGGCCATTAAAGAACTCATTACACAGATTTTGACTGAAGATCATGATGTTACTGGTGTCTTTGTTCCATTGTCTAATCTCCCTGCTTCTCATGATAGCCAAAAGGATCAAAATATTGGTCCAAGTGATGAGGCAACCAAATAAAATGTTGTTGTTTATGTTATTGAAGGTAGTAGAAATAATGCTAAAGAGGATGTTGCAACCCCTGAGAATAAAATTGCTCAATCTGATGTTGGAGTTACACACAAGGGTGTTGAAAGTGTACAAAAAAATGTTGTTATTCCTGAGACTGAAAAAGATGTTATTCTAGAGAAAGTGATTAATCTTGATGATATATCTGACAACGATCTCATTGCCAGCATAACGGGCATCCAACATAAACGTTTTACTCTTACAAGTTAAACGAGTCAATGGAAGTGCCAATTTAAAAAATCCTTCTATAAACCTTCAATAATAATCGGCTAATCCCAAAAAACTTCTAATTTCAGTAGCCGACTTTGGAGTTTCCCATTGCAACACAACATCTATCTTAGAAGGGTCCACCGTAATACCACTACCTGAAATCACATGACCAAGGAAACTGATTTCCTTCAACAAAAATTTACACTTAGACAACTTCACATACAACTTATTCTCCTTTAAAACTTCCAACACTGTTCTCAAATGTCCTGCATGTTCTTCTTCTTCTAACTTAGAATAAACCAAAATATCATCTATAAATACAACCACAAAACGATCCAGATAAGTATGAAAAATACGATTCATGTATTCCATGAATACTCCTGGCGCATTAGTTACACCGAAAGGCATCACTGAATATTCGTAATATCCATACCGTGTTCTGAATGCCATCTTCTGAATATCCTCATCCTTCACCTTAATTTGATGATAGCCTGATCTCAAATCGATCTTTCTAAACATGCGAGCACCTACCAGTTGATCCATCAAATAATCTATTATGGGTAACAAATACTTATTCTTAATCGTTACTTTGTTCAACTGTCTATAATCCACACAAAGCCTCATACTTCCATCTTTTTTCTTAACCAACAGAACTAGAGCTCCCCACGGTGATACACTTGGTATTAAAAACTTTTTCTCAAGCAACTCTTCCAACTGCTTCTTTAATTCAGCCAACTCAAATGAGGGCATCATGTACGATGCCATAGACACAGGTCTAGTACCAGGTACTAGATTAATCCCAAACTCAACTTCTCTCTCAGGCGGCACATCAGGAATTTCATCGGGAAAAACCTCAGGGAATTCATTCACCACCTTCAACTCTTCAATCTTATATTTACTCTCCATAAATAATGTTGCCATTGTAGCGGTAAAAACATGAGTGTAAGTTATTGATTAACTTAACTCAAAGTAAACAGAGTCTCCACCGCACTTTTATTTTATTCCAAGCGGAAAAGGAAAAAAGAGCGAATAAATCCTAATGAATCTAAAAGCAAAAAAAAGCTAAAGAAACACAACAGAGAAACAGGTAAGGGGATATGTTACACAATGGGAAGGTTTTACGCACCCAAAATGTCTGTGGTACTCCACGGGAGCCCTTTGAAAAATTTACTGCTCTTGGTTCGAAAATGGTTTGCAAAAGTGAGAGTGGAGAGGTGAGAAAAGAATTATTTTTTTATATTTTTGTGTTTGGAGAGGTTTACCACCTCATGCCTACGTACCTACAAAGTGCAATGCAAGATCAAAACCCCGTAGTTCGTGGTATAAATAGTAAAAAGGGTGGGTTATGATTCATTTTATTAAGTGAAAAGAATTTGTCATCTTCAAGTGGATAGCCAAACAAATCTACCATGAGAATGAAGGCATGGACTCATACATCGTTATGGGGAGGGCGCCAACTCGGATAAAATCGACGAGTATGCCACTAAACCCCCACAAATGACAAGAGACTCAATTACATCAAACTACAACCATGGAGATTGAGAGACTTGCACCCGACTAAAGAATAATGACTTATAATCGGCACTCTTTAAAAGAAAATAAACAAAAGTGCACAAAGGCACAAAACAAATTGAATGAGTTTGATTCTTTTTACTTTTTGAATTAAGGTCAACATGATTAGATTCATTGATTTTTAAAGAGAAAAGAAAGAGGTAAAAAGCCACTTGACAAAAGTCAAGGTTTTTTATTATTAAAGAGGTGATGTTTTAAAAAGAAAGAATCCTTTGAAAAAGGGAGAAGGTTTTGAAAATTGAAGAATGAGAGGGGATAAAGGGACTATCCTAAAAAAGAAAATAAAGAGATAAGGGAAGAAAGATCTAACCAAACTTGATGACCTTCCAAATTACGAGCATAAGAGTTCCATCCTTATAAGCTAGCAAATGGTCAAATAAAGGCTAAATCCAACTTCATGAAGATCAAAGCAAGGGGAAGGGGTCCTAAAATCTAAGTCCAAAATATCCAAGTGTATGACTGGAAGGTTAACTTAGTTAAAGTCTAAGACTATGACTGTATTGATTTAGGGAATAGCTTAGTTAAAGTCCAAGACCATGACTGTAATGAATTATCTTAGTTAAAGTCTAAGATTATGACTGTATAGATTTGTTAACTGTAAAGTGTTTGACTTTTGTGCCTTGATTGAAGCTCAGGGTTGAAGCTAAACAAAGACTCAGTATAGAGAATTTGTTATCTCTAAAGAGCAAAGATTGATCTATATGTGCCTTGATTTAAGCCCAAGGTTGAAGCTAAACAAAGAAAACTGACTTTATGAGGAAAGTTTTTATTTGTGTCCTGATTTGGAAGCCCATGTGTGAAGTTTATTTGTGAGAGACTAACTCTTTATTGATTTGTATCCTGTATGAAGCCCAATATGGTAGGCTGAAAATTGATGGGAGACTGACTATGTAAAGAATAATGTTTTGTCTATTTGTTTGATAAAAGTTTTGAGGTCATCAGACAGTCCTTTATCTGGGGAGGTTCAATTGTACAAAGCTCAATAGGAGGCTCTCCTAGTCATCCATCAGGGAGAGGGAGACTACTATATGTGTTTGATTCTAAAGATCTGTTCCTATGCTTTTAGGAAGCCTTTGAGGGTCATTATGTTAAATCCCAAGAGGAGGCTAGGTTACCTTTAAGAGGCCCATTGGTCCTTTAACAAATCCCAAGAGGAGGCTAGGTATGGTTTACAAAGAAACACTTCACCGGGAAACTTCTTATCTCTGTAAACCCCTAATATGTT
Organism: Lathyrus aphaca; assembly: GCA_963966055.1. Lineage (NCBI taxonomy): Eukaryota > Viridiplantae > Streptophyta > Magnoliopsida > Fabales > Fabaceae > Lathyrus > Lathyrus aphaca. Next base: position 95,685,436 of record OZ014519.1, on the reverse strand, counting down.
GTAAAGAAAGAATCTAAGTGTTTTGAATGGTGTATCTGTTTTGATGAAGATAACCTAACTACTTAGAGATTCTAGCATATGCAAATATAAATAGATGAAATGTATGCAGACAAATAAATGTACCAGTGAGTGTGTTGAACTTTTTTTTAGTACGTCTTTATTATGGTTTTAGTATTCTTAAATGATTTTTAAGAATGATGCTAAGAGTTACACTAGGAAGTATATGCCCAAATTCCCCAGGGAGAGATATTACAAATATATTATATATTGTATCCTCTTGGATGATTGAGAAGTGTTTTATTATCTTTGTTTTAGTATGAAATAAAGAAAGATATATTTAAACAGAAAACCCTAATCTAACAAGCAAACAACAATTTAAGAAAACAGCGAGAAATTAGAGGGAGAAGAGATGGCTCAAAAGCCAATAATAGGACTTATACATAAGGATGCTTATGTAATTTGTTTTGTAGTTTATTATCTTGTGATTTCATACACATGGTAGGACTTTTAAAGAAAAACTACCTACCGCCTAAAAGTAACTCCGCCTGGTTGTGAAGCCCAGTCTATTATAGGTGTATTATATCTTTAATTTGAAAGAGATGGGAATTGTAAACAAGTAGCCCAATATCTTTGTTTAGGATATTGATAAATTGTTTAAGAAAACAGTTTGAGGGATGAGGACTTATACGGAAGCCTGACGAAGTTTTAAAATAGATCGGAGAGAGTTTAAAACTGTAGGTTATATACTTTTAGATTGACATTGATTTTGTAAAACAAATATAGCAGCAATGTAATATGTACATGATCTTTGCAAAGAAAAGAATAAATTAATCAAGGAATCCTTTTGTGTACCCAAACATGTTGTGTTGAAGTGTTTCAACATCTGGATCAACATGTCGAAGAAGATGTCAAGACAGTTCATTCGACATCATGAATTACTGAAGATGGATTAAAGTTTCTGTTATGGTTTCAATAGAAACAAAATATTTAGAATATTTGAATCAATCAAATGAGACTGATTGTAAAAGATATTTAAGACTCAAATTTACACTGAAGAGGAAAATAAAATATTGAAAAATATAGAGTTTCTATATTTAGAGATATTTTAGGGAGTTGTTGATTTGAAGATCTTTTTATTTGTAGCAGATGTTTTTTGCATATTTGTAGCAGCTGTTATGATGTATTTTTAGGCCCAAATCCAGTTGGGAATAGGTTATAAAAAGAAACCTTGTAACCTAGGTTTAACCAACCAACCGAAAACGTAAAGATCATATCATTAGGGTTGTGTTCTTGTGAGAGCCGTGTGTAACAAGTTTTAATGTTGTGGCTATTTTGTTTGTGAGTCTCGAAGTTTTTAAGCAAGAGATGTTGTGTTCTTAACTGAAGCTGTGAAGCAAGGTTGAGGTGTTGTCATGGAAGTGTGACTTCTGGTTTGAATTGTTGTATAGGTAAAAAGTTGTCAATATCAACAACTGAGTGTTGGGACTGTGAGACATCACTGAGGTGATTGGAAGTGAGGATGGGTTTCTCATATTTAGGAGTTCCTAAGTAGAAGTTGCATTGGTAGTGATTAAGTGAGAAGATTGTATACTGTAGGTGTTTGCTGAGAAGTCTTTGAATTGATACTACATAGTGGATTTCCTTCCTGGCTTGGTAGCCCCTAGAGTATATGAGTTTGCATCTAATTGGGTTAACAATTTGAATGTGTTCTTTATAGATTTTTTGTTTATTTTATGTAACATGTGTGCATAATGTCATATCATATGTCTAAACATCCTGAAGAATGTTTGAATTTGATATATTAGAATTTTAAAATACTATTGTTTGTACCTTGCCATGTTTATATGTAACAGATAAGATGACTCAACATCATATTCGACATCTGAGTCTGTCATACCAGAATTTTAATTGGTATCAGAGCATGCATCCTAGTCTGTTTCTAGATGAGATCCAAGGGGGATACTTTCTGGTTCATGGTCAAGGTAGGAGTGTTCTAATGAAAAGTTGTTAGTTGTGCGAATGGTCCCTAAAAGTGGAGGAAGAACTATTCTGTTGTGGTAGCATGGTAGTGTGATGTTGTGTAACAAGTTTGATTTATTTTCAAACTTATAGTTTTTGGTGTCACCTGGAGATATTGCAATGGCTAATTTGTGACATTTGAAGCTTCTGAGGAGTTTGTATTTGCTGTTTATCTATCTGATAACTCCTTCTGTTTGAAAAGGTTTCTCTTCTCTAGAGATATATCCTATGGTGTTAGGGATATATGTCTATCTGCTTTTGTCAACTGTGCTAATGATACTTGGAGACTCTTTCTCAAGTCCACTCAAGGCACTGTGAAAAGAAGTGGTTGTTTGGAGATCTGAAGACTATTTTAGACAGACATATCTCTTGTATGTAAATATCTTTGTGTGATCCTTGGAATGATGTCATATCCCATGATAGAACATCACATCAGAATTAGGCATGATTCTGTTGTCTAAGGGCTGGTTGTATAGATGCTTGGGTGCTAAACTATTGTGGTCATATCACACATGTTTGGAACCTACTATTGATCTAGAAGAAGAGGCACATGTATGGTGTGTCTAAAAAGGTTCTGGCCCTGGAACTTCTCTTAGATGTATGTGTTAATCAAGGTGTGATCAACATGTCTTGTTCTCCTGAGGACAATTTATTTCTGGTCCTTGTTGCAGGAGTAAAGTACCTGAGCTTCAGGGAGTATTATTTTAGAGAGACTCCTTGTACATGAAGGTCAAGTTGTGTGAACTGGTGTAGTTGACTAATGTGTATATAGATGATCAGTTGCTATATTGTGTGTGAAGACATCTCAAATCACACAGTCTGAATACTGAGTCTGAAGGAAAAGTCTGTTGAAGGGTTCCAGCTGTTGTATATGTTTGTGCTTTGGTCTGATCAACTACTAATGGTAGATTCTCTTGTGTTTCCCTACTTGTGTATGGATTACTATGATGGTTGTCCTCAAGAACCAGAGTAATCTGTGAAGTATGTGACTGATACTGATGTTTGGAAGAATGTTAGAACATAATCTCATAAAGTTTCAGATGCCTGCAGAAGAAGAAGTCAGACTCATGTCTTACCTTGTGTGAGAAGGTAATCTTATCTGACCAATAGTAAATACATTGACGATATAATTGGTATTTATCTATTGTTTATATGATGCATAAAGGTGGATACTTTGACGGGAGACTTAGTATTTATCAAAGAATTATGCATATTTGCAGTCTGAATCTTATGGTCCAGAAAGTGTACTGAGTGACTGATGCTCATCCTCAGAAGGAGATTTGGTTGTTCTTACAAGGGGAGTTAAGAAGTGCTATCTATGGTCTATTGATGCAAGGGTGAAAACTGTTATTGGTAGGTGCAGCTGGATTGTTTGTTCTTCCCATGAAAAGGAATGTGTGTATTATCATGAAATTATAATTGACAAAATCATCTGGACTCTGTGAAGATTTCTTTACTCAAGGAGAAATGTTATCCTTGGTATAACTACAAGGTGTAGTTCTAAACTATTCCTTCTGAAGATTCAAACAGTGGCAGTTTTGAAGACTTTGGAGAAACATCGGGAATTTCTCATCAATATATGATATTGGTAGGAATTTCTGCAGAATCAACAGAATGGAGGTTGTATACTCAAACTTGGTTGATGAATCAAGTCTATAAGAGCATGGAACTCTTGTTCTATTAAGGAAGGAGGTTCTTTCAAGTGGCAGAAGAAGGAGATGAATTTAACAGCTGGATGTGGACTAACAATGTTCTAACATCTAGTTCAACATCAGAATCTTAATTGGTGAAATGGCACATAAATTTAAGATAGAATGATCTACAGGAATTGAATGCTTCAAAAGGACTGTTATCTTGACAGTTTGCTGAAGATCAACTTTATTGATCAGGATATCTTTGGAAGATTTCTGATAAACGTGAAGAAGACAATGTGTGGCAATTGGCTTTTTCATATGAGGATTCCTAAATGAGGTGATCAAACTGTGGCAATTGGTTGATCTCTATAGTGGATTCGAAGAATCAAGATAATCAGAGTGTGGCTGCTGGTTGGTCTTGAGGATTTTCTTGGAACAAGTTGCTCTTGGACAGAAGAGTGATGAGTTGAAGACTCAAGGATATTTGTTCATCTTGAAGGTGGATGGGAGTTTATCTTTCTTTCTGGATTTCTAATTCAAGCTGGTGGCATAGTATTGTTGAAGATTTTCAGTTCTTGGATTACTATGCTATAGTAAGTCCAGTTGGTGGAGCACATCAAGATTCTTAGTAATGAGGTCTTGGTGTTTGGAAGATGTTCTAACCGGTGTTAGTATATTATTTGGGGTGTTTGTATACATGGTTTTTATTTTTATAACCTACATAATCATATGGGAGAATGATGAAGTAGATGATCTGTCTGGAAGAAACATGTTGAGTAGACTGAAGTAAATCAGGTATTAATTGCTTGGAAGTCTGATTATGGACATTCATTCTAATTTCAGAATTAGCTCGAATGATTTTTATCTAGTTTGTATGGCCTTTGGTGTGTGAAGGCTTAGTGTCATAACCTGCATGCAAGAAAATGTTCAGCTTGTGTAGTTTGTGGTAACAACAAACCAGAAGGGATCAGGTGTGCTTTGGTACAAGAAGTGAATATGTTCAATTAGGAATTGAACAAAGGGTGAGCTCTTGAAGACATGAAGATGCGTCTTATGTTTTCCTTTCATCAAGTGCAAAGAAGCATGTAGTATCCTAGACAGGGGGAGTGTGTTACAATTCTGTCAGCTGGTTTTGTGAAGTTAAGGGGGAGTAGTACCTTAACCGGGTTCTGTGATGTTACACATCGTGTTGTGACATGTGCTACTAAGTATGATTTCTTTCAGGCTAATATTTATTACTTAGTTGTGGTGTGTATGTCCTTATGATCCAGATGAGGAGTGTCCTATGTGTCCAAAAGGCTATCTGGTATAAAGCTACTATTTGCAGTTTATCTTGGATTCTCCAGGAGATGTGGACCTTGTTATAGTGGGATGTCAGTCCATGTTTCAGAACATGTGTGGTGAGGATAACAAGGTTTGTTGTATGGATGGTAAATGTGTGAAACGCGTGCTTATTCAAAGCTTATTTTGGTCGGTTCACTTTATTGGGTGGAGAAGTTTTTGCGCCTAAAATTACGAGTCTTGACCAAGAATGCATCTGCTTTTCAAGGCACCATCGTTACTTTCAAGGTTAACTTTGTCCTATTTATAGAGAGCTTTCCTTCTCCTTCAGACAATCTGTTTTTTTTTCATTCCTCTTCCTTCTGATGGGGTTCTTGTGCTTCTGGGAGAGTAATGCATGGGTTTGGCACGATGTAGGTTGTTTTTGCCATTTTTTGGATAAAAAAGGGGAGAGAGGTGATGTGTCTGGTGTTGTGATAAGGCTGAAGTTTGTGTTCCAATGTTTGTATTGAATGTGTTCAGTGTGTGTGGCGTGTGTGGAGGCCAGGATGTCAAGATGGAAGTTGTAGCTTAGTCTTTGTGACTTGTGTCATGAGTTGTGAACACAATTGTGACTTGTGTTCTGAGTTGCATAAAATAATGAATGCCTTGTTCTCGTATGCTACCATTGGCCTCTCTGAAGGAACGAGTCTCTCAGAGTTCGGGAGGTATTTCCCGAAGTTCAGAAGGTGTTTCTTCAGAATGGAAAGGAGGTAGAAATGGATCAGTTTGGTCAAAGAATTCAAGACTTTCTACTCCCTGTCCACCACTGAGGAAAATGTCAAGCAACATGTCCTAACATGATCAAGAATTGGTTGCTGGTGTCCTTTTTGTTTTGTTTTACTGCTGCTGTTATTTTTGATGTATTTTTTTTGTAATGTTTGTTTTCGCCAAAATTTGCCAAAGGGGAAGATTATAAGTTTTGTACTTTTAGATTGCATTAATTTTGTAAAACAAACATAGCAACAATGTAATATGTATAGGATCTTTGCAAAGAAAATAATACATTAAGCAAGGAATCCTTTTGTGCGTCCAAACATGTTATGTTGAAGTGTTTTAACATCTGGATCAACATGTCGAAGAAGATGTCAAGACAATTCATTTGACATCATGAACTGCTGAAGATGGATTGAAGTTTCTGTTATGGTTTAAACGGAAACAAAATATTGAGAAGATTTGAATCAATCAAATGACACTGATTGTAAAAGATCTTGAAGACTCAAATTTACACTGAAGAGAAAAATAAAATATTGAAAAATATAGAGTTTCTATATTTAGAGATATTTTAGGGAGTTGTTGATTTGAAGATCTTTTTATTTGTAGCAGATTTGTTTTGCATATTTGTAGTAACTGTTTTGCTGTATTTTTTAGGCCCAAATCCAGTTGGGAATAAGTTATAAAAAGAAACCTTGTAACATATGTTTAACCAATCAACCAAAAATGTAAAGATCATATCATTAGGGTTGTGTTCTTGTGGCAGCCGTGCATAATAAGGTTTAATGGTGTGGCTGATTTATTTGTGAGTCTCGAAGCTTTTTAAGCAAGAGATGTTGTGTTCTTGACTGAAGCCGTGAAGCAAGGTTGAGGTGTTGTCATGGAAGTGTGACTTCTAGTTTGAATTGTTGTATAAGTAAAGAGTTGTCAATATCAGCAACTGAGTGTTGGGACTGTGAGACATCACTGAGGTGATTGGAAGTGAGGATGAATTTTTCATATTTAGGAGTTCCTAAGTAGAAGTTGCATGGGTAGTGATTAAGTGAGAAGACTATAAATTATAGGTGTTTGCTGAGAAGTCTTTGAATTGATACTACATAATGGATTTTCTTCCTGGCTTGGTAGCCCCTAGAGTAAATGAGTTTGCATCGAATTGGGATAATAATTTGAATGTGTTCTTTACAGCTTTTCTGTTTATTTTATGATGTATATGTGCAGAATGTCATATCAGATGTCTAAACATCTTGAAGAATGTTTGAATCTGATATATCCAAATTTTAAAATACTGTTGTTTGTACCTTGTCATGTTTATATGTAACAAATAAGATGTCTCAACATCATATTCGACATCTGAGTCTGTCATACCAGAATTTCAAAAACAAAAAAAATGGATCCTAGACACAAAGGATTCCCCACGACACATTTTCATAATTCATCTTGATTAAAATAATGATATGTGTAAAGAAATTCACAGATGAAAATGCAATGCAGTGAAAAAGGCGATCGTGTCGGGTTTTTGAAAATGGATCAGATAAATCATAATGGTTTATTTTTCAAAAAGGGATGGGTTTTGCACTCTAATATAGGTCCAAAAGTGTAGGATTTGAAAAATTAGGGGTTAGAAGATCAAAACCCTAAATTTGGTATTTTAAACATTTATTTTTGAATAAAATGATTAAAACATTTGATAAATTTCAAACATAAGTGAAAAATAAGAGAAATTCTTGGATCAATATTTGAAAATTCATATTTTATCCATAGAATTACTTGAGATTCATTTATGTTTGAAAAATCAAGAGAAAGAATATTTTTAAAATGTTTAAAAACAATTAAAAATAAATTATTTACAAAAATACAAAATATATTATAAAATTATTTTGTTTTGTAATTTTTTTGGAGGAGTAAAATATTTAAACATTTTTTAGAATTAATGAAAAAAGAATCATAAAGTTATTAATTTTTGAATCAATTAAACAAAATGAATAAAATTCAAAAATTTAAATATTTGTAAAAAGGCGCCAAAAACACCTCAAGAACACACGTCATGACTCAGTTTGCCCAGATTTGTAAAATTCATTATATCTCATTCAAATCCTAATGAAAATACATGAACCGAGCCCCAAAATTATTGCAAATTCACTCACAAATTCAAACATGATAATTAATTTCATTTATTTTAAGTGTGGTGAGAGAAATCAGTGATAAACACTCAAGAACCCTAATTTGACCCAAGCCTCGTGAAATTCTACATGATTATGATTTTGTAAAATTGATTGAGGGGAAACATTTGATATATGATTACACACATGGTAAAAAGATAGTGCAAGAAAATATGCATGAATTGAGAGATGACCAAGCTTGAGGCTTACCTGCACTTGGAGTTGCACCAGCTGAGGTGATTTTAATCTGGAGGTGTTACAGAAGACTTGTGATGATCTGAAGAACTTCCTTGGATGATATGGAGTGTAGGAGTGTTCGCGGTTCGGTTTGGATCGGTTTTGAAGCAAAATATCATCCGATCCAAAAGTAAATTTACTTGCGGTTTGGTTCAATTTTTGATGATTGATTAAAAATCTGATTCGATCCGATCCAATTTTATGCGGTTTAATTTGGATCGGTTTTTTGGATATCCAAATTATAAATTATAACTTTTATTAATATTCTAAAACTACTAATAACTAGTAAGTTTTATATAATATATAATATACTAAATCAAAAATTAATGTTACAAGATGAAAAAAATAAAAATAAATAGATAAAATCAAACTAATAAATAGTATTTACAGAAATAAGTATCATCTAATATTAAATTAACACAATATATATACTAATAAAAAATAAATAAGTAAAAAATATATATACATGCAGTTTGGTTTGGTTTGGATCGATTTTGAAAAATCAATCCGAAATCTGATTCAAACCGATCAATTTTTATAAAATGACATCCAAATACATCAAAATTTTTTTGGTTTTTTGCAGTTTTCGATTTTTTTGGATTGGTTTTCGGTTTCTATTTGGATTGGTTTGGATTTGAACACCCCTAATGGAGTGTGTTTGAATACTCGGACTTGATTGCAAATGGTTATATCTAATTATGGCCTTCAAATTGCAGAAACAAGGTTTCTGGGGTTTTGAAGGGTGATTTGGGGTTAAAGGTGTTTCTGGATTGGTTCAAGTGTTTAAACAGCTCAGATACATCATATGTGATGTGTTTGAGCAATTGGTCTGAGTTTGTTGTGGCTCAAACTCAAAACCCGATGGTGGTTGCTCAAAATATTAAGTTTTGAGTTTCAGAGAATGAAAAAGAGAAAGCTTTGGATTAAAAGGCTTTGGTGTAATTTTTATGATCAATTGAGGTCTCTATTTATAGGCAAACATGTTGAGATTGCTTAGCCTCTAAGTCATGAAGAAATGAGATCATAAATTGTTGATCATTGCTTGTCTTAATATCTCTTACAATGTGAATAATAAAAATTCCAAATAACTTAGATATGTAACAACTAAATTCACATTCTTCAGTCCTTATAATCTTTGTTTATGAAGCCAAATGGACCGAAGATCATATTATTCTAGCATGTGTGTTTTTGGATCAAAATGACCTTTGGATCAAATGCATAGGTGTTGATTCTCATAAATGCCATAAATGGAAATTCCTTGGTGCAATCATGAATTTGCAGGTTGACCAGGTTTGTAATAATTGCTTTGATGCTCTTGACCAACTGATCTTATCATTGACTCGTGAAATCTCAATTTCAAGCCTTGGTTCAAAATCTGTTTTTGAAAACAGTTGTGACATGGTGTGTTTGGCAAGGGATTTCTTCATGCTCAAGCAAGATCTTTTCATGCCAATTGGTTCTTTGAATTGTTGGTAGCATTTGCGATAACATTGGTGTTTTCACAAGGATCTAAATCAACTCGGAACTATGTGAAAAAAGCCTCAAAGTTTTGATGTTTTGACTGATTTTACACTTAGACAAAATATCCTTAATTTTCTTGATTTTGATCCAACCATAACTTAAAATCCATTAAGAATTGGAGTTTTTTGTAGTTGAATCATTTGTAGTATGTAACAAGATCTTTCAATCAAGCTTGGAACCACACAATTTTGATACTTGGATCATAAGATATGATGTTTGGAAGTAGGGTACTTGCACATTTTTTCTTATAACTTAGAAAATTTTCTAATTTTCAAAGATTGCCCCCTTTGCAAGTTATCTCAAAATTCTTGATTTTTTTGATCAAATGCATCAATGGACCATATATTCTTGTAATATAGGTCATGTGGATCATTTTGGGTTAAAAAGTCAAACTTTGGTTTTTTGGTCCAGATGGAAATTACACTAGATACCCCTGGTTTTCTAATTTTTTGATTGGACATCCTCTGAGGTATTTCAAACCTATGAATGGACTTAAAAGGTGTATATGAGCCATTTAAACCATAACCTATGGTATTGGCTCATGTCCTGATAAAAAATTCAACTTTGGGTTCCCCGACTAGTCAAAAACCTTGATTTGGGCATCGTGAAACCCTAATATTTTGATTGATGACCGCTACATCTTTTGGACTTATAGATGGTTTGTCAAAGTCATGTCAACCTTTCTCGATGACATGTGGAGGCCTTGGATCCTTTTTCCACGAAAAATTTCATCTGGAGGGTTTAGTTGACTAAAACCCTAATTGGTGATACTGATGACCCGGGGCCCATATCACTGAAATTTCTGTACAGTCTATGAATGATTCATCATCATTTGAGATTCCTTGATCCTTTGAGAATGATTGAAAGGTTGAAAATCTTAGGTATTAATGATTGGTCATTTGCCTGAATCCCTGAGGGACTCAAGAATCCTGATTCATTGCAGGGATATTGTCCAGATTAGTCTGACACAGTTCTTAGGTCAGTGAATTTTCTTTGATGAGGTATACATCTTAGGGTCAAAATTTTGGGTATGACACTAACCTATGAACCACTCTTTATTTTAATAGGGTTATCGCTCATCGCAATAAAGGTACAATAAATACTTGAGTGAAAAAGCTGAAATGAAGATAAGGTACCTTGAAATGTAAGGTCGCAAGGTAGCAAAACAAAAAAGAAAGCTGAAACTTAAAGCTTTGAAGCTTTGAATGCGTGATGATGGTTACTCTTGGAAAAACGCTCCAAAAGAATAGGGAGAGACTCAGAGAAACAGAGGAAACTCAATCCAACAAGTTGCGAAAATTCCCCCAAATTTCCTCCATCCTTATACAGGCGAAGACAATCGAACAAATCAGATTAAAGTAAGAAGCAAGTGCGGATAAATGATCAAATTTCATCTTGGGGAACCAACCAAGCTCAAATGCACTCAAGTGCACAACAAGCAACACCACGCCATTCTCTGCCTTTTCAAGTCACATGTCATGAAAAAAAGAGTGAAACGTTTAAATGATGTGACATCATTTAATGCTCACGTTCCCCACCATGCTTTGGCAAAACCAAAGCAATGCATATCACCTGACGCATGGACAACCGTTCCTGAAAGCCAACCACGACTACTAAAAGACTTTCCCGACATCCAGAGTGCTATGCGAGTCTTGAAGGAAATTGTTCTGTATCGACCAAAGGTCCAATAAGATAAGACTTACTTATCTAATCTGTTTCATTGAGCGCAATGTATAAATACTTTCATAAGGGATTTTTAGGATTTTTCAGGGATACGATCTCTAATATCCACTCTCATTACAATTATCTTGAACCCTAAACCGACTTGGACGTTGGAGTGTTAACCATGTAGGTACTCCCTTCCGGTCTACCGTACAAAAGATTAACAACATCGATTCAAGATCAACGTCTCCGATTCAAAAGGCATCACGATCGCAACCTCAAATCCAAAGTGTCGTATCACTGAATCGCTCAGAAAGGTCCGCTTCGTCATAATTTCTGCAATCTGCTCAAAATTCTAATTCCTCAACATAACAATAATAAATATAATTTAATTTAGAAACAATAATATTTTAAAAATAATTTAAGATTTATTATAATTAAATTAATTTTAACATAATTATAATAAGTAAAAAGAACTAAAGTGTATATTTTAATTTGAAAAGGGAAGAAATATATATCAAGATCTTTGAGATAAGGGAATAGTAATTTACCCAAAATTAAAATATAATTTCTTTACATGATTTTATTTTGAGAATTTAAATATTCCCAAAATAAAATGAACGGCAAGGGTTAAAAGTTGAAAAGAATCAAACTATGATACGGCCATCACGAGCGTCAAATAGCGAACCATCCTAAACACGCAACATTCACAACCATAGAAGATTCGATCGTAACTTTCCAATCCAACGGCCCAGTAATTGTCGGCTTAAATCACAAAACTCCACCTCTATTTCTTCTCCTATTCTTCAACCCTAACCTAATTAACCAAAACAAACGCTGCCTCTGTTTTGGTTCGTTCTTCTCACCATATTTTCTACTCCACTTTCGATGATGAACACTCGTCATTAACAATACACTACACTACACAATCTTCTAGATTATCACTCACCTAAGGTATGTTAATTTTTACACTCTTTTTAGGGTTTGTTCATTGATTCACGATATCTTTTTTGTTGTTTTTATTGTTCAAATATTCAATCTTGTTATGTGCTGTGTAATTGAGTGTGGATGTGAGGTGGAGTGTTTGGGTTTTGAATGTGTTGTTGTTGTTGTGTGAAGTTTGAATAAAGTTTTGTGATTGTAGAGATATATAGATAGATAGATACCAAGTGTTTGAAATGGCAACAACAGAGACTGCTTCTGCTGCGCTTGGTCCTAGATATGCACCGGATGATCCCACCCTTCCGAAACCGTGGTTGGGGTTGATTGATGGAGGTACTGGTACTTTGTACTATTGGAATCCTGAAACTAATGTTACTCAATATGATAAGCCCGGTGCCCCACCTGTGCCAGCTGCTTCTACGCCCGGTTTGGCGCCTATTCCGAGTGGGGCGGGGCAGCAACAGTTGATGCAAGTGCAGCAGCCCTCGCAACAACAGCAGGGGAATCATTTTGCTCAACAGCAACAGAGTCCTCATGTGGCGCAGGCTACTCAGCAGCAGCCTTCTCAAGCTGCTCAAGCTGTGCAGCAGCAGCCGACCCAGCAGCCTGGGTTACACCAAGCTAGACCACAGATGATGCAGCCTCAAGGGCAGCAGATGATGCAGTATCAAGGACAGCAATTTCAGCAAATGCATCATCAGATGCCTCCACAGGTGATTCGTCCACAACAATTTGGGCAAGGGAATCCTCAGGATCATGGTACACATGTTGTGCAACCGCAAGCGCCTCAATTCACCCCTCAGAACATGCATTATATGGGGTATCAACAAAACATGATTACACCATCACCCAGGCAACCTAACTCCCAGCAGGTTCAGCCAAATATGCCCCCATCTGGGCAACCAACACCCCAGCAGAATCAGCATAACATACATAACCAGCCTTTTGAAAACCAACAAGATTTTAAAACAGCAATGCCAAAGGTGGAGGAAGCAGAGTTTAAAACTGGAAGCCAAGTTGGTTTCTCGCCATCACAGTATCAACAAAGGAGTGCCTTGCCTGGTCAAAATAACCCAAATGTTCCTGCTGAAATAAGTTCTGGTCAAGTGTCTAATGTAAGTGTTAATTCTGGCCAACCACAACAATTCAGGGGGTTTTCAGGCAGCATGCAGCAGCCTGCCCCGACAATGCAGTCACAGCAGGGTGGTTCTGATTTATTTTATCAACATGCTCCTAACTTTCAAAACCAGATGAGCCCGGGAATGATGCACGGGCATCCTTCTAATGCGCATCCTGCTGTCCAAAAGATGGGACATGAGGACAATGTACACGGTAGAGCTGGAAATGACTATTATTATAATTCTAACAAAGATATACCACCAATGGGTCGTCAGCAGTCAGATATGGCCCAAATGCCAATTTCCAGAAATAAGCAGGTACTTTTCTTTTCCTATTTCAATCTTTTAAAATTAAATCCATGCTTCAATTTTCCTTAAAAAAATAAAAAACTAAGTGTTGTCCCACTTGGCGGAGTTGGCTTCATGAATTAATTAACGTTATAATGTTATGTATTAGGTCTAAAGATAGATAATTTTCACCTATAAGCCTCCACAGTTTTTAACTTTTAATTAAATATATTACATGTGGTTGCTTTTTTATTGTTAGACTTATGCTTTTAAGTTATTTCAATATATCTAGTAAGATGCCATCAGTGGTTTAAAATAATAAAATATCGAGAATATATGGGAACCCTCATGCTTGCCCCGTTGTACAAAATGGTGCAATTGTTTGAAAACTGTAGTCAATGGCGCACTTGTCTGAAAACTGTAGTTAATGGTGCACTTTTCTGAAAACTTCATTCACTGTCCATTATAATACAATAAAGCAAGAGTAATAATAGCTTGTGGATGCTTTATGCTCTTTTATGACAAAATCTTAAAATTTAATATAGCCAATGATGCCCAAAAGAATTCCTAAAGCATTTCTCCTTTAGCTAGGCACATGTCGCTTGCGTGCCTTAGAAGTAGTTACTTTCAATTTGACCACCTCAACACTATTTTGTGTTGATAATGCATGGTCAATGTTTCACACGTTTTCCCTATTTTTTGTATTTAATAATTTAATTTTTCACTGTCTTACTCTTTATAGTGTTTATTTGATATCCCAATTAAATACTTCATTGATAATTTTGTAAAACATTTCTGCAGGATATGAGGATTGGCAATTCCCCTTTTCAAAATAATGTCCCTAGTGGAAATGGAAGCGGTATTACTGGGAATGCCATGGGTAACATGTTCACCCCTCCTATTGGAGTACCTTCTGCCCTTTCAAATAACTCATTTACAAGGCCTCCTTATGGTGGGTCTTCAGATGTTACTGATCTCTCACCAGCTGAAATATACTGTCGGCAACATGAAGTTACAGCAACGGTCTGTACTAATCTTTCCGCATTTGTGTATGCTACCTATTTTAATATCTTGATACAAATAATGTATGAACGAAGCCTTCCCAGCCCACTAGGCATACTTTATATTATGACTTGCCTATATATTAGAATTAAGTTGCTCTAAACGAGGGAATGAAGCCATCAAAGTTTATGGCTTTCCATTTTGCAAATGTTGTATGATATGTTCTAGATGGTTTGTGCTTTTCAGAGGGGATCTTGATTCCAATGTATTATTCTTCTAGACTGTCCACATCTTAATATATTTTTGTTGAGCTGTTTCTCAGTTTTTACTTCTTATTGGACAGGGTGACAACATTCCACCCCCATTCATGACATTTGATTCCACTGGGTTCCCTCCAGAGATACTGCAAGAGGTAAGTTTATTCTTTCCTGTTATATGGTATTGGATGCTCTGGTGCTTCTAGGAAAGTAGTAGTGGTTTTCCACCTGCACTAATTTTCCTCACTGTTTTAACTTAAATTTTACTTTTAAACTCTTGTCGCAGGTGCGATATCTGCTCCAGAGCAGGAGCATATGTCGTACGCTGCACTGCTAATCTGCTATTGGCACAATTACACGTGCAACTACTATCTTGATTTTTGGAGCCTGCAAAAAAGGGTGGTTGCAGCCTTTCATGGGCATCTTCTATAAGTGTGGATGGCCCTTCATTCAAATTTCAGCTTATGTGACCTGGGATTTGTTGCTTATTGGCTCCGCCTCTTAGATCTTTTTTGCCTTTTTTTATTGCCTCAAGTTGCTTCAGTAAGCAACCACAACCTATAGGTCCTTTTGTTCAATGTTTGCTAAATTGCTTGTTAGTTAAACCGATAGATGCAATTGTGTTTTCTTAATCTAAAGGTGTTGGATGTGTGCACTGTAAAGTGGTCTGATTGCCTGCCATATGCTTTGGTTTCAGGTATGTTCTGCAGGCTTCTCGAATCCAACACCAATACAAGCTCAAACATGGCCTATTGCCCTACAGGGTAGAGACATAGTGGCGATTGCCAAAACAGGCTCTGGGAAAACACTGGGATACTTAATGCCGGCCTTCATTCTTCTTAGGCAGCGACGCAATAATTCTCTGAATGGCCCCACCGTCTTGGTTTTGGCTCCAACACGTGAACTTGCAACACAGATCCAAGAGGAGGTCTTCAAATTTGCACGGTCTTCAAGAGTATCTTGCACGGTTTGTTCTGAGCATTTCTATCGTTATTTTTGTGTAGTTTTAGTCTTTTATATTGGCTTTGATCAGTTGGTGCTTCTCTTGATCTTGTTTCCCTTTGCAGTGCTTGTATGGTGGAGCACCTAAAGCTCTTCAGCTAAAAGAGTTAGATCGGGGGGCAGACATTGTTGTTGCCACACCTGGTAGGCTCAATGATATACTTGATATGAAAAAAATTGACTTTAGGCAAGTTTCACTCCTTGTGCTTGATGAGGCTGACCGAATGCTTGATATGGGTTTTGAGCCTCAAATCCGTAAGATAGTGAATGAGATTCCACCACGTAGACAAACTCTCATGTACACTGCAACCTGGCCTAAAGAAGTGAGAAAAATTGCTGGCGATCTTCTTGTTAATCCTGTTCAGGTTAACATTGGAAATGTAGATGAGCTTGCTGCAAACAAATCTATCACACAGGTATCCAATAATGTCTGCTCATTTAAAAACTAAATTGATGTTTATTTATTTATATATTGCTTTGTCAATACTTTGGTAGGTAAAAGTTACCGGTGTGATCAATTTGTATTCTATTATGTGACTATTAATTGCTGTTTTCTCATGTATTGAAGTATATCATATATAGCAGTAAATATATAATGTATACATTTTGGTGGCTGAGTTTTGTTTTGTATTTATGGTGATAAGAATTCAGTTTCCATATATGAGTTCTGCTTGAGTAGAATTTAATGCGGATTTAGTTGTTTTATTTATCAGCGTGTTATCCATATCAAAATGTAGGAATACCATTTCACATATTTCAAAGTACAATTAGACTTTTTTGGTATTTGTTCAAGTTTCTTAAGTGAAGCTTGTCTTCAAAAGTAATTTTTCTCGAGGTTTGGAATTCATTGACAGTTGTGAAACACAGAAAGTTTTAGTTGACTAAGGCCCGTGTCTCCTTCAGTCCTACTGCAATTTCTATTTTTCATTCCATACTTGATTTAAATACATTTTTCTTAGGCTATTAAATACATTTAACCTTCATAAAGACTTTATCTTCATTACCATACTGGGTGCGAATCCATTCTTTTTTATACAGTTATATACTCTTTTAATTTCCTCCAAATCAATCAATTGTATTAAAAAGGCACGCATTGGAACAAAATTAAGGTTCCTGTTAATTGTATATAGCAGATCTTTTTTAGTTGTCTTTTCTTAGGATATATAATCATGACATTATCTTTCCAGCTTTGTTAGATATGTAAACTGGAAGCATGTTAAAATTGATGAACATCCTTTTATTCGGATATGGCTGATCTTTTTAGTTGCCTTTTCCTAGGATATATAATATATCTTTCCAGCTTAGTTAAATTGTACAATATCACTTGGTCAATTATCCCTGTATTCTGACTTCTATTTACTGCCAATGGTATCCATCTGTTTTTCTCTATTTGTAATTAAGAATAATGCTACAAACACAACTCTTTACTCCTGTATTCTGACTTCTATTTACTACCAATGGTATCCATCTGTTTTTCTCTATTTGTAATGAAGAATAATGCTACAAAGTCTTATGGGTACCACCAAATTGTGTGGGTCTCTTGTAAATTTGGAGTGGCTGTAGGAATTTTAACCAATAGAAAAGCATGTGTTAGGTGTTAGTGAGTGTTGTAGGATCTTCTGTTGGAATGAGTTTACCAAAATCTGTTCCAAGTGCAGAAAACTTTTTTTGTTTTTGTTTCTTGATGACTTAATTCCTCCATTCCCTTACTTAAAAGTGATTGTAAACTGGCAGTATGTTGAAGTTGTCCCACAAATGGAGAAACAGAGGCGTCTAGAGCAGATCCTCAGATCCCAGGAACGAGGTTCTAAGATCATAATATTTTGTTCCACAAAAAAGTTATGTGATCAGCTTGCCCGGAGTATTGGCAGAAATTTTGGGGCGGCTGCAATTCATGGAGACAAGTCTCAAGGTGAGAGAGATTGGGTTTTAGGTCAGTTTCGGAATGGGAAGTCTCCAATTTTGGTTGCCACTGATGTTGCTGCTCGTGGTCTTGATATTAAGGATATAAGGTTAGCTTCTTTGTATTTAAGGTGCTTATTTGTGTTTAAGGTATTTGAAGATTTTATGTCATGTGCATGTGCTAGATAATGATCATCCTATTAGTTGTTATGCTGTGGCCTTAGCTTTGTTTGGAAGTTATATAAAACATTTTAGGTTTAGTTATATTTTTTAAACTTTTATGCATTACAGGGTTGTGATCAACTATGATTTCCCCAATGGTGTTGAAGACTATGTACACCGAATTGGAAGAACTGGGCGGGCAGGTGCTACTGGAATGGCATATACCTTTTTCTCTGAGCAGGATTGGAAACATGCAGCTGATTTGATCAAAGTTTTGGAGGGTGCTAACCAACATGTGCTTCCAGAGTTAAGGCAGATTGCTTCTCGTGGGCCACCAAGCTTTGGAAAGGATAGGGGTGGTATGACTCGGTTTGACTCTGGTGGTGGTGGGCGCTGGGAGACTGGTGGTCGTGGTGGCATGAGGGACGGTGGTGGATTTGGTGGTCGCGGTGGCATGAGGGACGGCGGTGGCTTTGGTGGAGGTTTTGGTGGTCGCGGTGGCACAAGGGATGGTGGTAGCTTTGGCAGTCGCGGTGGAATGAGGGATGGAGCTGGTGGACAGGGTGAGAGAGGTGGCGATTTGTTTCCTGGTAGAGGCAATAGGGGTAGAGGATTTGGTCCTCCACGTGGGGGCCATGTTGGTTGGGGTAGGGGTGACCGTGGTGGTCCTAGTGATCGGTACAACATGGATGGTCGCGGACAAGGGCGTGGACGTGGACGATTTGACAACAGAAGAGATGTTCAGAGAAGTAGAGACAGAAGTTACAGTCGTAGCCCCGAAAGAGTTCGAACATGGGATATTAACAGAAGCAGTAGTAGAAGTAGAAGTAGGAGTAGGAGCTGGTCTCGAGGTCGCAGTAGAAGCCGCAGCTGGTCTCGAGGTCGCAGTCGCAGCTATAGCCGTAGTCCACGACGAAGCCATAGCCGTGATCGAAGCTATAGCCGAAGCCGCAGCCCCAAAAAGAATAATAGGCGTGTCAAGTCAAAATTTTCCGATAAGATTGATATCGTGGCACCTGAAGCAGGAGCTTCTGATCCTAAAATGTTTCCTATATCTGCCAACACCCAAGAGAGTTCTGTTTTGGGAACAGAACATCTGGAGCAGCTACCTTCTGTTGGAAGCACAGGCCCAGATAATCCAGAGGCAGTAGTGGACGTTAGTCATCAATCATCTTCTAATATTTGAACTTGAAGCATCTGTTCTAATCATAATTTTTGAAAATGCACTTCGGCAGTGGTGGGTATATTGACCTCTCACTTTTTGTTTCCTATTGGGTTTTACACTTTGATTACCTGATCGAAAATGATTGATTCGAAGTTTCAAAGTGCAAGAAATTTTTGAGCAAACAGTTTAATATGATATACTGCATTGTTTAATGTTAATGTTAAGTGAATGTTGTTTTTCCTTTTATTTTTTATGGGTTGGGGGTAGTTAATTCCCATTAATTTGTGAATTGTGGAAGGGCATTATTTTGGTTGTATTATTAGTTTATGGAAGTGGGATAAACAGATGTAATAGATTATATTATCATTTTTTGTAATAGACTAGAGCTCAAGTCACCTGACTTTGGTGGTGGTACTTATTGTTCTATCTTGTCATTACTTTTTTTTTTGTTAGTATAGTGTTCTTAAGACTATTTTTATGTTTCATGACCAATTTAATAAATAAATTAGAGTGAAATTTGAAATGAAATGAAATACAATACTGATATTGATATATTGTTTCGATACAGATATTTTATAGCAAAATGAAAAAGAATTGGTTTACCTTGTAGTGTGATGTTGAAAGTAAAGATTTATTGTAATTGTTTTGTCCATCTTTATTTGGGAACAAACTAAAGAGGCACCTTGAAAAACACAGATTATTGGAGTGGATGGAAAGATATTAATGGGTACTATCTTTCTTTTTGCACCAAGTGCTTTCAAGAATATCTTTAACATTGAGGACAAAGCAACCACTTTCTCCTAGCTTCCTTGTGCACCTTCATATTGAGTTGGGCAGACATTCTCAACAAAAAGAACACAAGTGGGGCATTCTTTTAGTTGCATTTCTAAAGTTTCCCAAGTGGCTTTTGATTTTTACTTAGTGGCAGTTTCAAAGTGTGGTAGTTTCTGAATGATATGAAAGAATCTAGTGATGATATAACATGCATGAGAAGAGAAGGGAAGAGGAAATAGGTAAAAGTATATAAAGCTTCAAACGATCTAATTGAACTTGTAAAAAATATCAGGTGTTTTCATTGAAGAAGTTATTCAGTTTGTTACTTTATTGTCCACATACTTATTGGACTCAATTTTTGAGTTTATTTTGTGAAAAAAAAATGAAAATTGTTAATTCTACACTAAGTGGTGGATAAACATCCTATGAAAATTTAAAATTGTCCGTAAGATTTCGGAGATGTATCTCCCGATGCACCCTAAGTTTGTCAAAATCGAGTGAAACCTAAGATTTTTTTTCAAAATTTATTTCGGAGATACATTTTCAGAACTCAATCTACACCCCCATGGATTTCTCACTGAAATTTCATTTTTTAAAATAAATTGATCCGGAGATGCATCTTCGTATTCACATTAGACATAATCCGGAGATACATCTTTCCATAACTACACTACACAATGATTTTTGACTTTGATATAGACACGTTGTGATGAATTTGACAGTGTGTTATACATATACTATCATTTATTTTCATAAATTAAACCATATAATTGATATGATAAAAATGACATATATAAAGTGATAAATCTAGAGTACATAATGAAGTTATAATAAGTCAAAATAAAATACAACCGATAATAAATCCAAAGTACAAATACTATAAACTACTGCATATGACGAACTTGCCCCTTATTCCTACGTTACATCCCGTATTGCATTGCCTCTCGTGCCTCCTCCATCATGACATCTAAAACATTCCTCACCTAAGAGTCATTTGTCTATACTCGCCAGTCCAATCTCCATGATATGGCGACATCTAGGAAACACATCAACAATATGATCTACCATAGTCTGCTCATTCTCTAGTATCTCAAGCCGACATGACCTAGGTGGATCTTTCGGATAATCCTACATCATATAAGGATGGGACACCCTGAAAAATCATCAGATGTAGTTGTGTGCAACACTCAGTTTGCTAGGAGCTAAGGTACTTCGTTTCTCATCCGGTACTAGATGATTAAGGTA
This sequence comes from Lathyrus aphaca, assembly GCA_963966055.1. Lineage (NCBI taxonomy): Eukaryota > Viridiplantae > Streptophyta > Magnoliopsida > Fabales > Fabaceae > Lathyrus > Lathyrus aphaca. The sequence continues at coordinate 95,664,313 of OZ014519.1, read as the reverse complement.
ATAATCAAACATAACATCCATATCTCTACGTGTTACAACACGAGGAGCAAAAACAGAGGGGTCTTTGGGAATAAACTACATGTAGTTAATTTGTCGCATGACACACTCAGGCATATGAGAATACGTCAGACATGAACCGCAAGCCAACCATCAAGAGTACAAGACTATGTCATTAAAGGGACATGTTTCACGGTGATCAACATACATATGAAAATGTATATCCTCTGCTACCAAGCGATCAAGATACATTCGGTATGACTCTGTCACCTAATTCCCTATGAGCAAACGAATGTCAAAGCACGTGGCATATCCTTAGTGGAGGTCATAACAAATGACTAGCCAAATATGTGTGGGAAGTGCTGGAGATTCTAAGTCTGAAAATGAAAAATATAAATAATTTGTAATGGTGTTGCAAAAGTGTTATGAAAATGACACATAAACACTAAAAGAGGCATAAATATTACCATCAACATTGTGATGTTACCTGTCATTTGTGTGGTCTGTCACATACAACCTTCAACTAACTTGGAGTACATGTAGATCAAACAAGCGCCCCCAATTGTACTCATGGATCTGCTCAAAGTCATCAAAGTATCGCAGGTAGATCACATCCACATAAGTGACACTCTTGTCCACAAAAATAGACCTGTCAACCAAATACAATAGGTATGCTATCAGAATGTATGCTCTATGCTGCATAAAATGCTTGTTATCACCGACAACCTCCTCTTCCACCTGCAGCTGTTGCGTATACAACCTCTCAAGGAATCATAACCTAGCATGAGCCCCTCGGATGGCTTCTAACTCCTTGATGGTTTCTCCTAGGTCAGCTCCCATATAGCCAACCATCATCTCCAATGTGTCGTCTATGTTAATCTTGTAGTGGTCAACATTTTCCCCCTGATTAGAAGACGCAGGAAACACGAGACACCGTCTAGTGTGATCGATATCTCACAATGTGGAAGATAAAATAATGACGTCTCCGAGTAAAATATCTCTACAAACGCGAACAACATACCATGATTAACTGTAACATAATTGGTCATGCACAAGTCTCTCAGCCCAGATAGTCGTAAGACATCCAAAAACCATTGCTCATTAGGCTACTACATACCCATAATTTGTTTGCCATGATTGATGAATTTTAAAGCATCACGGTCCTACAGATAAATAAATCATCGTCAGAAAACTTCAAATATTATAACAAACATGATTTACAGAGAATAAATCCAGCTAAATTTTACTTTTTCATCCCAGACATGTCTGGCAGTACGATCCGGTTAAAGAGGCAGTAGTGACAAGTCTGACGGGCCTCCTCAAATCCCCTCGAGTGCTTGAGGTGCCTCCTGTGCTTGGGGTGCTTTCTGAATATGGGTTTCCTTTGTTTCATTGGGTACCTCAAGAGTCTAAGGTGTCTGAATAGGTGAAACATGTCTCCTACGGGAAGACATAGGCGAAGATGCATGAGTAGGTGACACCTGTCTCCTACATGACGATAAAAGGCGGAGATGCATGAGTCCCAAAAGTTGACGCCTACATATTAACCAGACTAGAAATAACTTATGCATGCAATGTTTAAGTCTTTTCCCTCCGAACCGATCATGTGAAACACAATGAGTTCAAATCAAACAAAGCCAAAAAAGTTGTAGACTTACATTTTCGACGATGCATCTCCAGAATATGGTAATAAAAATGTTGAAAAATTCTGGAGATGCATCTTCAAATTTTTCTGTAACTCAAAGTGACGTTAATGACGAAAATGTGGTCTCTCTAAACAACAAAATATTGCATTGATAATTAAAAATACACGTTTATCATTTAAATGACATATATAAACTACCCAATACATAACCTAATCATCTATTTCTACAAATGTATATAAAAAATAGAAAAAGTTTAGAAAAAAACTTACCAAATGTGAGTTTAGTTCGGTGTTAAGTTAGCTCTTTGATTGACTTAAAGTTGATGGAAGAAGCCTTGAAGTTTGTTGAATGATTTTGAGAGAATGTGATTTGAGAGAGTTTGAGAAACTTGAGAAGTTTAAAGATATTGTATTTTTAAAAGTGAGAAAGGAGAAGAGTCAGACGCCTTTTTGGATTAAACAACATTCGAAGATACATCTCTGTAAGTTACACGAAGATGCATTTACGTATTTTTTTTACATATCCTTATGGTTTGATTCAAAAACAAATGTGTTTGTGGTGCGTTCGAAGACGCATCTCCGAATTATAAAGATATTATTAATTTTTCACGAGGGCTGGAAATTAATCTATAAGATACGCTAAAAAAAAATACAAACATCTACTTATAAACTTTAGAAAACAAATAACCAACAAAATAACAAAAATAACGTTCATAATTTTTTGACAAGTGTTTAATTGTTTTTTATTTAAAAATTTATATTATTTTACGACACATGTTTAATTATTTTTTATTTTAAAGAATAATTCCTTTACATTTATTTTAGCATGCAACGTTAATTTTTGGCAAAATACCCTTTTTGGTCCTCTAACTTTACCTCGGGGTCCATTTTGGTCCCTCAATTTTAAAAAGTTTCAAATTGATCCTTTAATTTTTCAAACAGTGTCATAAAAATCCTTTCCGCCTATTTTGCTCAAATATAGTTTGTTTATGCACGCGTGGTAGCTAAGTTATGCATGCGTGGCACTTGAGTTGACAGTTGATCGGTCACCATTCTCACACAATTTCAGTCCATCATTCGGCATAAAACGGCATATTCGGTAACACATTATAGATTTTTAGTATTGTTTCCTTTAGTATTTTAAGTTTATGGATTAAATTTTTTGTTTTCATTTACGTTATAATTTATGTTGCTTTTGTTGTTTTTTACGCGTTTGTGGTAGTGTTTCATATATTTTAGGTTCACACTAAATGACAGTTCGAGTCTTGAACAAGAAGATTTTGAAGAAGCAAGGCAGCAAGCTGACACGAGGAGTCGTATTAGCTGACACGGCCCATGTCAGCTTGCCTCACATGGGAGAGAAAAGATTGAAGGTTTAAAAGAGCAAGGCAGTAGGCTGGCACGAGGGGTCGTGTCAACTGACACGGGCCTTGTCAACTTGCCTGACATGGGAAAGAAAAATGCAAAGTTGAAGTCAAAAGGAAGAATGCCAACACGGGGGGGGGGGGGGGGGGTGTCAACTGACAGGCTCGTGTTGGCATGACGAGGAAAATTTGTCATTTCTTTTATTTTTGTGAAAGTGGGAGACCAAAGGGCAGATTGGGGAATTCCAAGCTTTTTCTGAATATGTGGCTATTTTTAGGGTGAATAAGAGAGGAAGAAAACACTTTTGTTTTCGAATGTTTGAATTTACAATTGGATTGGAGGCTTGCACGGATTTTTGGAGAACGAAGATCACTCAACAACGGAAGCAATTGAGTGTAAACACCCCAAATTTTCCCTCACCCATTCACACCATGGCTTGTGATCTTTTCATATGCATGAATTCAACCATAGCATCTCACACCACATTTTTGATTCACTGCATTGCTTCTAAGTCATCTGCATCTAGGGTTTGTGATATGAGCAGTCCAAGAGTTATTTGAGCCACTCCAAAGGTCATCAATCACTTCAAAGGGGTCCATGTATGTTCAAGCATCATATTGTATCCTCACAAAGTCAAGAAAGTCAAAGAATCACAAGAACTGAGAAAGGCATGGAAGCAGGGCCATGTTTAACTGCACAGATGACCTAGAATTAGGGTTTTGGTTTCAAAGGCCATAACTCCAAATTTTTTTGTCATTCTTGTTTCTATTGGTCTCTATATGGTATAAGGATCATGCATATCAATTTTCATGAAGAAATTCCATGGGGAAGGCATCTGATCAAGAGTTGACTTCTTGAGCAAGTCAGTGTAAAATCAGGGCATCTGAGGCCCCCAATGACCCAACCAAAGGGTGTTCTTCATCATTTTGAATGTGTATGATCTTTATTTGATCATAGAAGATGTTGGAAGTTCACAAAATTGCAAAATTCCAAGCCATTTGCAAAGTTGCCTTTTTGGGAAAATGACTTGTAATGTAAACTTGCCATTTTGGGAAAGTTTTTCAAACCCCTCAAATTGATTCAAAAATGCTTCAAATGAGAAAGCTTTGGTCATGAAAGTTGTAGAATGGATCATTCCCTTTTTAAAAAGTACAAGAACTCATTCTAATTCATTTTGGATCAAAAGTTATGGCTTGTCAAAGTTGGGAAAAATCACATAATTTCAAGTTTTGCACCAAAGAGGCAAAGTTGCAAAACCTTTTGTCAAGGCAAATTGTGACCTCAAAGTGACTTCTAACCTTTGCACAAACATAAACCAATGCCTAAAATTCAGAATGCACCAAGAGTTTGTCCATTTTCATGACTTGTGCTTTAAGAAATCACAAAAGGGCCAAAAAGTCACAAAGTTGCAAAACCTATCACAAACCCTAATCCACTTGCTGCATTGCTTCTAATCCATTTCCATGGCTCTCCCTGATCTCAGCTGAGCCAAACCATGCCCCTATCACAGCCTCACACTTGCCTAAACCTCAAGTACACCTAACTTGGACTTTATGCAAAAACACCCATACCAATCCCACAGTGCCACACCAACTTCTCTGACCCATCCAAATGTGATAAGTGGACCAAAAGGGACTCAACACAACACACATACAAGCCTGAAACATCCCCCAAGCCATAGCTCCAAGTTTTCACCTCTTATGCACTTTCCTTCGAAACTCATTACACAAGACACAAACACCAAAACAAACTTCATAGAAACTCTCAGCATGTTCCACTGATCATCCCTGACCCTTCACCTTGCCCTGAAACTCCCTGAAATCAAAATATGATTTCTCCCCCCTCTCTGAACAGAACTTCATCAATCTCACTAACCAGCCATTATAAACTTCAACCAAGCTTCAAAGCTTCATCAAGAGGATCATTGAAGCCATTTTGAAGCAGAGAAGCAAGCAGAAAGCTCCTGGATTGAAAGCTCCATTTCAGGTGAGCTCAAGAACTTTTTTTTCTTCCAGAAATGCGTTTTTAAGTTCCTAAATGAATCTATGTGATGTGCTGATCATGCTGATATGTTTAGTTTTGCAAATGGTTAAGTATTGAGTATGTATGAAGCTTCTGAAATTTTTTGACCTAAAAACCTTTTGATTTGATTCAGCTTTGATACGAAAAATAAATGCGTTTTGTTTGTTGATTCTTGTTATATGATGTATGGGGACGAATTCTGGGCAGAGAGATCAAGTTTTAGTGACCTAGGGAGTGAGTTAGCAATTTTCAGGGAGGGAGGTGTCCGGAGAAGATGACCGGAGGTCACTTCCGGCCACTTGAATGTCATTAAGTCTTTAATTACGATTAGGGTTTGGTTTGATCTTGTGGACTTTTGTTGACTCCCGCGCGAATGGATGGCCTGGATCTCTCATTAAAACCCTAATCTCACTTAATTAGTTTAATTAATCCAGTTTAAATTAATTGACTCAGTTTGAATTCCAGCCACAAGATCTGGCGCGCAGTCAACCTCCCCTTCCCCAGAATCAATCCTGGCCCTTCCCTTTGCATACTTCCATTTTATTTTAATTTTATTTCATTTAATTTGATTTATATTTTACATTTTATTTAAAATAGCAAAAATCATTTAAAAATTATGAAATTTTTTATCAAAGATTTCATTAATTTTTAAAACCCAAAAATATTTTTATTTATATTTTTTGCACAGAAAATTATTTTTAAATTATTTAAATGTTTATTTTTAATTAGTTAATGAAAATTAATTAATTAAAAATACATTTAGGTATTTAAAAAATCATAAAAAAATTCACATTGCATTTAGAAACATTTAGAAACATTGTCCAACTCTCAAACCAAATTTCTTTTTTGTTCTTGATGCCTTTTGATCATTTTCATTGGAATTAATTTCATTTTAAGGCAATATTTTTGTTCAATCATCAAAAATTTCATTCTGCCTAACCATTGAGAGTTGGATGGTGATTCTTCTTGCATTGCACTCTTCATGGCATGTAGTTTATAGGATAAAATTGGTTTGATTTGATCTTGCATCTTCAATTTGTTTAGCATTTTACTTGGTGAGGTACCCCAAAACCCTAGTAATCTTAGGAAATTCATAACTCTCACTAGGTTAGGAGTTGGATCCCCTCCTTTGGGAAGTGAGATTGTATAGGTTTAGGGTATCTTTGATTGCATTTTTCAAATTTTTATCATGTCATTTGCTTCTGGTTTTGGATTTTTGCTTTGCATGATGCATGAAACCCTAATTTGTGCCTTCCTTTGCATCCATTTCTCATTTGCTTGCATCCAATGATTTGCCATGACATTTTGTGCATCCACATGATTCATAATACATCTTAGGACATATTAGAATCATGTTTGATCATTGCATCTTTCATTTGCCATGTTGTATGTCCATTGCATTTCATAACTCTTCTTGTACATTCATGGTTCAAAGCATGCTCCATCTGCATCCATTGCCTTGTATGATCATTATCATGTCTTGCCTTATGTTTGTATCATCTCTTAGCATCATTAACATCATGTAAAAGCTTCTGACTTTGGTTTGCATCATGACATTTCATCTCATTTGCATTGCATTTCATTTCTTTTGCTAACTTTTCAGGTGGTAAGTTGTTTTGAGAAGTGGATTTGCCTTCACTTCTCACAATCTCTCCTCATCTCTCTTGCATCATTTCTGCATTTTGTATTTGTCTTAGAGTGAGCTTGCTCATTCATTCCCTTTCCTTACTTTCTTTCTTCAAAGCAACTTGTCTTCTTAAGTGAAGCAAGTTGTTTTGCTTCTCTTTGCTTCTTGCTCCTTTCATCTGCTTCCTTCCTGGTGGTTTCTCTGAAGATCTTCTTGCAAACCTCACTAACCCTAGGAATAACCAAGCATGATAACAATTAGGGTTTGATTAGATCCCCATTTAGTTTCACCTTTGTGTCATCTTTGAGTCTTCTCTTCTCATCTCATAATCAGGGACTAAACCCTAAAGGCTTTAAGGCTTTGTGATTAAGCTTATGCCTGCATCCTTCTATTAGGATGGAGTGTATAACTTTAATCCTAAGTGTTAAACCCTTAATGTGTTTAAATCTCTTAATCAATCCATCTAATAATCACTAAGACAATAAGCTTGTAACTTGGGCCTTGCATTAGGGTTCTAATTCTTCCTTAACTGGTTAAGAAGGACTAACCCTAGTGTTAATGGACAAGTCCTCCTCAAGTTGTCTTACAAATCATAAAAAATCACTTCTTCATCTTATCATTAACTGAAATCCATTTAATAAAGGCTTTGTTTTGTCATGAGGTTAATCCATAATCATGGATTAAGTTAAGGAGTCTTTCTTAGCTTAAATGTTCTCATCTATTATCCTTCTATTAGGATAGTGTAATGAGTCCATTAAATCCCTGATTATGGCTTAAACTCATTACTTAACACTAAACAAAAACAACAAAAAACATCTAAATAAATACAAGTAGGTTAATGATCTTAATCCTACATCAATGGTGATTAAGTATGAGGTGCTTATTTCATACTTAAGGTATTCTCACCACCCCTAATCAGAGGGAGGATGTGATGAGTTTACTAACCCATTGGTTTAGGCTTAAGCTCATTTTCTTATGACAAACTTCAAAAAGCAATAAAAGATTGAAAACACAAAAACAAACAATAATCGTCTCCTCCGGGATTCTTTTCTCATCATCTTCACTCATAAACGAGAACTTGCTTCTTCCGTCTAATGCAAGACAGTTTGCACCTGAGCCAGACAGGTCATACACTTGAGCATAGACAAGTAAGCAGTTCCTAGGTCAATTTACCTTTCAGTATCTTTGAGTCGAACTATGGTGTTCTGACTTCCTCATTGCACGAGAGGATACGTAGGCATAACTTAACAGTTTTCGAACAAAAGTCTCTGTATATTCCCTCCTCTTCTAGCATTATTCTTTAAGCCTCATAGTCTTGAGCTTCTCATTCTTTTCTTACACTGACACTTCACATATTTCACTTCACATTTCTTTTTACACTGACACTTGCATTCTTTCCAGCTTTGATACACAGATAGCACTGACACTACCCCTTTAAAACACAAATCTTTTAAGCGTGGATCCCGCCGAGTACGGCGGACAATCTGGGTGCTAATACCTTCCCAGGTTGTAACCAACCCCCTTTCTCAGTCTCTCTGGTTCGCAACCGTCTTATCCATCTTTTCTCAGGTTTATGCAGCATTACCTTTCCTCCGGGATAAAAATGCCTAGCTGGCGACTCTTGTCTTCTGAGTTCACCCCTGTGTGTACTCTCCTTTCGCCGACCGTTCGCGTATGTACCCCTATTGACCCCGTGTCATTTGGTGGGAGCGACAGCTTGGCGACTCTGCTGGGGACCCTTATACTGTAACCGAGGCTTCTGGTTCTTTTTGTGGGTTCCTCCTAGCGCTTGCTTGATTTGTGTTTACTTGGGTGTTATGTGCTAATTGTGTTATATAGTTGCTTTATTTATTGCTTTATGTACAACTTTATTTATTGCTTTCTTTACAGTTTTTTATACTTCATACTATCATTATCATTGCTGGATCTGTTCTTCTGTCTTGGAGGGTGGGGTTCTATTGAGAGTTTAAGGTCCTATACCTGGGACCTGAATGACACCTAGGCTAGAGTGGTTCATGTTATTTCCCATTCCATTTCGGTCTGGTGCGGGAATATGAAACACGGTTCAGATGTGGGTTTCTTCTTGAGAACTCTGTGCTACAAATTTCCTGTAGTGCTAGGGCTATCTGGGAAGCCTGCTAAGTCTGGATGACCTTTATTATTGACCTTCAGAAACTGAGGTGAATTAGAGGAGGATCTTTTATGGTTATTGTAAACACTGTACCTCCGGGTTAGAAGTGTTTACACTTCTCATAACTGATCCAAGTCTGAGGATCCTTGTTTTAGAACACCACCTGTGAGGGGGTTGGGCTGTTTACAGGTGTGCAGGAACCCTTTGGCCACATCATACCCTGTTACTTGTTTGATTAAGAGTACCTCATTTTGGACAGTTCTTGTGATTTAGCCCTGGACCTGTGATTCTTTATTTGAGTCCCCCACCTTGGTTACTGGATTTCTGAACCTCCATCTGGACTTCTTGAACATACATGGACTTATATCAAGATAGTTAATCAGATCCAGCTTGATCACAAACCCTTGCATATCATTTGCATACTCATCATTTGCATCATTTAACACTTGTTTATTTGTCTTTCAAGGTATCCACATTACATCTAGCTTGGTTTTGACCCCTTCATCTGTATAGACCTCTGTTCATCAGCTATCTGCTTCAGCTATCATTCATCAGTTGTTTGCTTCAGTTACCTTCATCATCAGTTTATCAGTGGCTCATCTCCAGTACCAGTTGTGATCTTCATCAGCACTTGTCTTCAGTTCTTCATCAGCAGTCATGGCACCCAGGAAGAGCAACATTTCATATCATTTCTTTGAGCCTGTGCTGACTGGCATCAGGCAGGTCCAGACACTTATCACTCCAGACCACATCCCATTATTCAGAGAGCATTATGGAGGCATCCTTGATATGGTTATGGACCTGGACCCTTCTCAGAGGAGTATGATTCACACCTGCCTACAGTTTTATGACCCTCCTTTGAGATGCTTCACCTTTCCAGACTTTCAGCTAGGGCCTCTGCTGGAAGAGTTTTCTTCATTGATTGGAGTACCTGTCAGAGGTGGAATTCCTTTCAACCCATAGATGACTTCTCCCAGCAATGGAGAAGTGGCAAAAGCACTGTACCTAGAGCCTATATTGATTGAGCAGAACATGACAACAAAGGCTGGGATCCCTGGTTTACACTTAGACTTCTTGATTTCTCAGGCCATCCTGAAGGCCTCTTTGGGAGAATGGAAGGCAGTCTGTGCCCTGTTGGCCCTCAGCATATATGGGGTCATACTTTTTGTTGATGAGCCTAAGTTTATCAGCAAGAATGCCATTCATCTTTTCCTTCTGAGGAACCCAGTACCCACATTGCTGGGAGATTTCTATTACTCCATCCATCAGAGGAATGAGAAACAAAGAGGAAAGTTGGTAAGATGCTGTGCTCCTCTATTTCACACATGGTTGCTCAAACATTTACCTAGGACCGATGCCTTCCTGAATCCTCACCAACAGAAGAATTGGGCTAAAAGACTTATTGCTTTGACTTCAGATGACATCAGATGGTGTACCCAAAGCACCAAAGGCAGGGACATAATCACTAGCTGTGGGCAGTACCCAAATGTACCTCTGATAGGAGTGAAGGGTTGCATCAACTACAACCCTTTGCTGTTTAAGAGACAACTGGGCTATGCTTTGGTCCACCCTCCTAGAGTGCAAGATTTAGCTAAAACCCTGTATTGTGAGATAAAGCCTAATCTAGCTGCTGTCAGACAAGCATCCTGGGCTTGGGACAACATCCAGACCAAAGGGATGGCCATTCTTGGGAGGTGCAATAATGTGGCTTCAGCTCAATATTATGAATGGTCTCATGCTAGAGCTCAGATTTCTGGGATGCCTTTCACCATTGAGGATGCACCTGGGCCATCCACAGTACCCCCTCCAGCCACTATCAGCCTGGAAGAATTTGAGAAGCTGAAGGAAAGGAATGAGAATCTGTCTCAAGCTCTGAAGAAGACCCTCTGGGAGAGGAGTGATGGTCGCCTAGACATTGAGAGGTTAGAGAAGCTTAAGGTGGAACATCTGGCCAAGATTGAGAAAGCAGAGGACTACATCAAGAAATCAAGAGCTGGGGAGCAAATATTGAAGAATGCCTGTAAAGAGGCCCAGTTTCAGAAGGCTAGGACTGATCTCTATCTGCAAGAAAGTAAAGCTAGGTGGGTCAGAATCACTGAAGCTCGTACTCAAGAAGATAAGAGAACTCAGGCCAGGATTGAGCAGTTGGAAGCCAATAAAAAGAAACAACAGGAAGCCTTGCTGGCAGCCCAGAAGGAGATTTCAGAATTGAAGCTTAGGGCTGGATTGAAGAGGTCAAAGGACCAGGATAGGCATAAGAGGTTGACCACTGCTATTGCCACCAGAAACCTCCTCATCAGAAACATCACAGAGCACCCGACTGGTCCTGTAACTGAAGCACTTTTGAAGGAGGTTAAGGAAGATGAGTTTGGATTAGATGTTTGACTTCTTTGCTTGTTGTTATTTCCATTTGATGTACTTTTATTTTCATGTTGTATTTTGACCCTTCAGGGGCATATATTGTAAAAACAGACTATGTATGATCCACCATTTGTATTGTATTTGTTAGTTTGTTTCAATGAGTTTCTTTTCTCAAGCAACATCAGAACATATTCCTCAGGGTCTGGAAAGGTCAAAACCAAGAGCCAAGCCGGATACCTTGGAAAGCAAATAAGCATACTGCATTGCATGCTAACTTTTGTTTTGTTTTGTAGGTTTTGGAATTATTTTATTCTAACTCTGTTGTGGTTCAGGAATTATTGCTCGCCGCCGGGTGTTCCCTCTCAACCGTCCGCACCGGTATCCTACCCGCAACAACCTTCCTGGTATCCAGATGGATCAAGTACAGCAAGATCTGACAGAGGTCAGAACTCAGATGGCTAATGAAAGGCTGGAGATGAGAAACCAAATGACCCAATTCATGGAAGTAATGAATGGCTTGGCCCAAAGTCAAGAAAGGTTGAGGGCATTGGTAGAGAGACAAACTCCAGAAAAACCCCATCTGGGAACTGGAGGGACAAGTAACAATGAAAGGGGTCATCCTCATGTTAATCCACCAGTATTTGGGCCTCATCTACATCCGGAAGTCAACATCCCGGGTAATGTGCAAGGAAATACTACTGGGGGAAGGATCTTACAAGAAGACCCCCAAGAAGAGCAGTTTACTGTAATGGGAGTTGGGGATGAAGTTTATGATAGGAGGCTTGATGAAATTGCTGAGAAGTTGAGGTCTCTAGAGTCTCAAAATTCCCTAGGCTTCGATGTAATGGATATGGGCTTAGTGGATGGGGTAGGAATTCCCCACAAGTTTAAACCCCCGTGCTTCGAGAAGTACAATGGAACTTCCTGTCCACGAACTCACTTGCAGTCCTTTCTGGGAAGACTTAAAGCATATACAATGGATGAGAAGCTGTGGATGTTTTATTTTGAAGACAGTTTGACTGGGGCTTCGAGAGAGTGGTATTCACACTTGACCAGAGCCACTATCAGATGCTGGAAGGACCTAGCTGAAGCCTTCATCAGACAGTACCAATACAATCTGGACATGGCTCCTAACAGAACCTCCTGATGGGAATGTCTCAATCCTCCAGAGAAAGCTTCAGGGAATATGCCCAGAGGTGGACACAGCTTGCTGCTGCTGTCCAACCACCCATGTCGGAAAGAGAAATGGCCGACATGTTCATGAATACTTTGCAAGGAACATATATTGATAGGCTAGTTGCCTTTTCTTCCACCAGTTTCGCTGACGTAGTCATAGCTGGGGAAAGGATTGAAAGCCTTCTGAAGATGGGTAAGATTTCTGATAACGACGCAAGTTCGTCCAGTAATCCCAGGAAACCTTTTGTGGGACCTCGAAGAACCGGTGAGACAAATGCCATCCATGCCAGCAGGGGCAGACCTCAGTATGTTCATAAATCAGTAGCAGCTGTCACCATTCCAGCTCCGATTCCTCAGTAACCAGCATATCAACAACCACAACAACCACATTATCAACAGCAAGTTCAGTACCCGCCACAAAGAACCTACAACAACAACAACAACAATCAACAACAAAGGCCTTTTCAGCAAAGACTGTCACAGGCAAATAGGGTGATTGATCCTATCCCTATGCCCTATGCTGCCTTATTGCCACAACTCCTGAAGCTCAACTTGGTTGAGTTAAGGACATTGGCACCTCCAGATCCCTCCAATCTCCCAAGAAATTATGATGTCAACGCCAGATGTGCTTTCCACTCCAATGCACCTGGCCACAATACTGAGAAATGCAGGGCTTTACAAATGAAAGTACAAGATCTGGTGGATTCTAAAGCCCCCAACTTTGCACCCCCGCCAAATGTCAACAAGAATCCCATGCCCAATCATGGGGGGACAAGAATTAATGCCATTGAGGAAGACAAGCCATCTTTCTTGATAACCAGTGTTGGACAGATTCGAACACCTCTGGTTGAAATTAAAGCTCAGCTTCTAGAGTGCCAGATGTTCCCCGGGTGTGAGCTCGGTTGTGGGTATTGCAACATTGCAGTCAACGGGTGTGATAATCTGAGAAGCAGCATAGATAGTCTTATCAAGGATGGTATCCTCCAGATCACAACAAAGGCGCCTACAAATCCAGCAATTCCCTTGACAACAACTCCTGATTCTCCTACAACTGCAACAACAATCATTCCGACCGATTCATCAATATCATCAACAATGGCTCCATCTATCACTTCAACAAATCAAATGACAACAACCCTGCCTTCTACAACATCAACATCCATTTATTCAGTAGAATCTTCTACAACACCAGCAAGACTTAATGAAGATATCTCAGCAGTCACCATCTACTATGATCCATCAAATGTTCCTCCAAACAACAAATTTCAACAACAAACAGTGGCACCTCCTGCCAGATCACCAGTCACCATTTACTACGATCCGCACACCGTCACAATACCATCCTCTGCAGCAGTCAGTCCAGTTACCATCACGGTACCTGGACCAGTTCCGTATGCAATGGGGAGAAAATCACTTTGGATTCTTCAACCTCTTCTCCACAAATTGGTAATGTTGGGGGAGGCGGAGGCTTCACTAGAAGCGGACGTCTTTTTGCCTCACAAACTCAGAGACCTAATGTTGAAGCAGAAGCTGCTGCCAAATGTCGCTCCCGATAAATGGGACAATGGCCCAAATAAAGGTACAAACGCGAACGGTCGGCGAAAGGGACAATGAGAACACACAGCAGTGAACTCACTGGAGATGAATAGAGTCGCCAGCTAGGCATTTTTATCCCAGAGGAAAGGCAATGCTGCATAGGCCTGGAAAGATACGGATAAGATGGTTGCGAACCAGAGAGACTGAGAAAGGGGGTTAGTTACAACCTGGGAAGGTATTAGCACCCAGATTGTCCGCCGTACTCGACGGGATCCACGCTTAAAAGATTTGTATTTTAAAGGGGTAGTGTCAGTGCAATCTGTGTATAAAATAGCTGGAAGAAAATGTACAGGTGTCAGTGTAAAGGAAGTGTAAAGTGTATAAATGAGGTGTCAGTGTAAGAACAAGAATAAGATGTTCAAGATCATGAGGCTATAAGAATGAAGCTGGAAGGAGGGGGAATATACAGAGACTTTTGTTCGATAACTGTTAAGTTATGCCTACGTATCCTCTCGTGCAATGAGGAAGTCAGAACACCGTAGTTCGACCCAAAGAGACTGAAAGATGAATTGACTTGTGAACTGCTTACTTGTCAATGCTCAAGTGTATGATCTGTCTGGCACAGATGCAAACTGTCTTGCATTAGACGGAAGAAACAAGTTCTCGTTTGTGAGTGAAGATGATGAGAAAAGAATCCCGAAGGAGACGATTATTGTTTGTTTTTGTGTTTTCAGTCTTTTATTGCTTTTGAAAGTTTGTCATAAGATAATGAGCTTAAGCCTAAACCAATGGATTTAGTAAACTCATCACATCTTCCCTCTGATTAGGGGTAATGAGAATACCTTAAGTGTGAAGTCAGCTTCTCACACTTAATCACCTTTGGTGCAGGATTAAGATCATTAACCTACTTGTGATTATTCAGATGTTTTTTTTTGGGTTTTTTGTTTAGTGTTAAGTAATGAGGTTAAGCCATAATCAGGGATTAAACAGACTCATTACACCATCCTAATAGAAGGATAATAGATGAGAATGTTTAAGCTGGGGAAAGCTCCTCAACTTAATCCATGATTAGGGATTAAACTCATGACAAAACAAATCCTTTATTAAGTGGGTTTTAGCTAATGATAAGATGAAGAAGTGAGTTTTATGGTTTGTAAGACAACTTGAGGGGGACTTGTCCATTAACACTAGGGTTAGTCCTTCTTAACCAATTAAGGAAGAATTAGAACCCTAATGCAAGGCCCAAGTTACAAGTGTGATGTATTGATAATTATTAGATGTATTGATTAAAGGATTTAAACACATTAAGGGTTTAACACTTAGGATTAAAGTTATACACTCCATCCTAATAGAAGGATGCAGGCATAAGCTTAATCACAAAGCCTTAAAGCCTTTGGGGTTTAGTCCCTGATTATGAGATGAGAAGAGAAGACTCAAAGAGACACAAAGGTAAAAGCTAAATGGGGGGGATAATCAAAACCCTAATCATTGTCATGCTTGGTTGTTCCTAAGGTTTGTGAGGTTTAACAAGAAAGATCTTCAATGGAACCACCAGGAAGCAGATGAAAGGATCAGGAGAAGCAAATCAACTTGCTTCAATTAAGAAGACAAGTCACTTGAGGAAAGAAAGTGAGAAGAAGAAGAATGAGCAAGCTCAATCTCAAACATATATCAAAAATGCAGCATGGATGCAAGAGAGAGATGAGAAGAAAGTATGAGAAGTGAAGGCAAATCCACTTCTCAAAGTTACTTACCACCTGAAAAGTTAGTGAAAGAAATGCAATGCAATGCAAAATGAGATGAAATGACATGATGTAAACCAAAACCAGAAGCACATTCATGATGTTAATGATGCTATGAGATGCTACAAACATGAGACAACACATGGAGATGATCATACAAGCTTATGGATGCAAATGGAGCAAGTTAAGAAACATGAACATACATGAAAAGTTATGAAATGCAAATGGCATACAACATGGCAAATGCAAGATGCAATGATCAAACATGCTTTCAATATGTCTTATGATGTCAAATGAATCAAATGGATGCATAATATGTCATGGCAAGTCAAGGTATGAGTGCAAATGCAAGATGGATGCATATGGAAGTCCAAATTAGGGTTTATGATCAAAGCATCAAACACAAACCAAAATCAGAAGCAAGCATTAATATAAAAAATTGAAAATGCTTTCAAAGGATCCCTAATCCTATACTAACTCACTGCCCAAAGGAGAAGTTCCAACTCTTAACCTAATTCAAGATATGATTTTCCTAAGATTTCTAGGGTTTTAGGGTTCCTTAACAAGAAAAATGCCAAACAAATGAAAAATGAAAGATCAAATCATGACCATTTAATCTCACAAACTACATGATATGCTAAACACAATGCAAAAATAATCAAAGTCCAACTCTTCATGGTTTGGCATAAATGATTTTTGGAGGTTTGGATCAAAATAATGCATAAAAATGATTTTAATTCCATGAAAAATTCTCAAAATGCATCAATATCAAAAAAGAAATTTGGTTTGAGGGTTGGAAAATGTTTCTAAATGTTTTTAAAGGGTTCATGAATTTTTTGGTGATTTTTAAATACCTAAAAGTATTTTTAATTAATTAATTCTCATTAATTAATTAAAAAGAAACTTTTAAATATTTAAAAATAATTTTTTAATTCTAAAAATAAAAATAAAAATATTTTTGTGTTCTGAAATTAAATACAAGCTTGTGCAAAAAAAATCAAAATTTTAAAATTGATTTTACTATTTTTAATAAAATATAGAAAACAAATGAATTAATATGAAAATAAAAAGGAAATTAAAGCTGAAAAAGAAAAGTCAAACAATCTGATGGCCCAGATTCAAACTCAAACACGCGCGCATTGACTTGGCGCCACATCCAAGGGCCAGCATTCAAACTCACTAACCCTAATTAATTAGCCCTAATCAGCCTTTAATGACTTTCAGGTGACCGGAACAGGGTTCCGGTCATCTTCTCCGATCACCCAAAATCACAAACTCCCTCTACACGCATCTAAAACAAATTCTAATTAAACAGAAATGATCCCCACTTCAAAACGAATCAAAACCCCCATTCAAACAACATTTATCATTCCTAAACAAGGAGAATCGAATCAATCTAGTTCTAGGGCAAAAAATTTCAGAAACTGCATACATACTCATTTCTCACTCATTTTCGAAAACAACCACATATTCATGATCAGGGAAGCATGTAGAAACTATTTAGAACTTAAAAACACGTTTCTGGAAAAAAATTTCTTGAGCTACCTGAGTTTTGAAGCTTTCAGTTCACAGCTTTCTGGCCTTTCCTCTTTGTGCAATCCACTCCCTTTGGTCCCTTGATGATGTCTGGATGCTTAGAAGGAGTTTGTGTTGGCTGGTTTGGAAGTTTGAACAAGTTCTGTTCAAGCTCAGGTGAGAATCGTGTTCTTGATTCTTTGAGTTTCAGGTTGGTTTTAGGGGTGCTTTGTGATCAGGGTGATGTGTTGAGAAGGTCTGTGAAGTTTGTTTTAGTGTTTGTCACTTGTATGAAGAGTTTCGAATGCTTTTGCTCCAAGGGTGGAAAATGAGAATGTGTTGTTCTTGCTGGTTTCAGGCTTGCTTGTTATGATGTTTTGCTTGCATTTGCTTTGTATAAACTAATCCTATTGGTCAGAAGATGTGACATGTCCTTTTGTGATAGGTATGGTTGCTTTTGCCAAAATGTCAACTTTTGTGTAAGAAGGGCATGGGCAACTTATAGCCAAGTACATGGAGAGTGGGCTGCGCAGCAAGGTGAGAGAGAAAGGCTAGGATTGATCAGCAGGCTAGGCAACAAGTGGGTGAGGTAATATGATGACTTTTGCAACTTGCTTTGTTTTGGTTCTCATGAAAAGATCTTGTTCCAAAAACCATACAAACATGTAATTCTTTGGTCCAATCTGAACTTTAGATGCCACATGATCATGTTATGTGAATTAGAAGTCCATTTGATAGCTTTAGAACACTTGACCAAGTCATTTTGCAAAATACCTCTTTGGTAGAAACTTTGAAATTTTGTGATTTTTGCTAACTTTGACAAGCCATAACTTTTGATCCAAAATGAATTAGGTCATGTTCTTGTACTTTTTGAAAAGGAAATGATCCATTCTACAACTTTCATGACCAAAGTTTTTTCATTTAAAGCTTTTTTGGATCAAAAAGTAAGGGTTGAAAAAGTTGCATAAAATGACATTTTCATCAAAAGTCAAACTTGCCCAAAAAGTCAACTTTGCAAAAACTTGAGATTATTGAATTTTGTAAACTTTCAACTTCTTCCATGATCAAATAAAGATCACATACAATCAAAATGATGAAGAATGCCCTTTGGTTGGGTCATTGGGGGCCTCAGATGCCCTGATTTTGCACTGACTTGTTCAGAAAGTCAACCCTTGATCAGATGACTTCCCCAAGGAATTTCTTCATGAAAATTGATATGCATACTACCTATACCATATAGAGACCAATAGAAACAAGAATGACCAAAAAATTTGAAGTTATGGCCTCTGAAACCAAAACCCTAATTTTTAGGTCATCTGTGCAGTCAAGCCTGGCTCTGCTTCCATACCAATCCCAGTTCTTGTGATTCTTTGACATTCTTGACTTTGAGAGGATATAATATGATACTTGAACATACATGGACCTCTTTGAAGTGATTGATGACCTTTGGAATGGCTCAAGTGGCTCTTGGATTGCTCAGATCACAAACCCTAGATGCAGATGACTTTGAACCAATGCAATGAATCAAAAATGTGGTATGAGATGTCATGATTGTGTTGATACATATGAAATGATCACAAGCCATGGTGTGAATGGGTGAGGGCAAATTTGGGGTGTTTACACCAAAGCAAAAGGAAAAAGTGTGGTATTTGAAGAGCCGGCCGCCAAAGAAACTCAGAAGACATCTTTTGAACAAGATGTAGACGAGTTTATGAGAATCATAAAGAGAAGTGATTACAAGGTGGTGGATCAACTTCACCAAAATCCCTCAAAAATCTCCATATTATCCATGTTGATGTGTTCTGAAGCTCACATGAATGCATTACTGAAAGTCTTGCACGCAACATACGTGCCAGAGGAGATCACTGTTAATCAGCTAGAAACCGTGGTGGCAAATGTCAACACCAGTCATGGACTGGGCTTTACCAATGCTGACCTAACAACTGAGGGACGTAACTACAACAAGGCTTTACATATTACCCTGGAATGCAAGGGTGCTGTTTTATCTCATGTACTGGTGGACACTGGGTCGTCACTCAATGTTCTACCAAAGAAAGCCTTGGTGAAGCTAGAATATGATGGCTTAGCATTGCGCCCGGGTAATTTGGTGGTGAGAGCGTTTGATGGATCTAAAAGATCAGTGCTTGGGGAGATTGATCTGCCTGTGATGATTGGCCCGCAGACCTTCAAAATTACCTTCTATGTGATGGACATTCAGCCGGCCTACAACTGTTTGTTGGGTAGACCCTGGATCCATGCCGCTGGCGCTGTTACGTCTACCCTTCACCAGAAGTTGAAATTCGAGTGGGAAGGCCAAATCATCACCATCTGTGGGGAGGAGGACATCTTTGTTAGCCATCTGGCTACGTACAAGTACATTGAAATGGATGGAGAAATCCATGAAACCATGAGCCAAGGGTTTGAGGACCTGAACATTAATGAAGCATCTGCTGTACTGGGAACCTCCATGACATCTTATCAGCAAGCCGGGGAGGTTGTTGAAGAGGGTACCGCCCAGGGCTGGGGCAAGCTGCTGCCCGTGGAAAAGAAGGAAGACAGATTTGGGTTGGGTTACAAACCAACCCAACAAGATCAATCAGAGGATGCCAAGAAGCCCAACTTCGTCAGCGGGGGAATGCTTACCCCGGATGCTGTAAACAACTTAGAAGATGAGTCAGAAGATGAGCGCAACCTAGAGAGCTGGATACGTCCAAGGACCCCGGGGAGCCATATCTCAAACTGGTCTTCCCAGGAAATTATAAGGGTTACTCCTGCAGAGTAATTATTATTTCCTGTATATTTTAAGCATGCATCAAGTCTTGCATCTTGCCTAAGATGTCAAGACTCATTTTTTAATCGGGCCATCTTGTAATTTTGTGCAAACAGATCAATCAATGAATATCGGACATCTTTTTGCAAATGAGTCTTTTTCTTTTCCGCTCACTGTTTTTCATTTTTCTTTTGTACAAAAATAAAATGGCAATGCTTTCCAAAATGATAACGTCATTTCACTTTTTCTAAATAAGATAAAATCGTTCACTAAAATGAACCATTCTAAACCCTTGCAGAGAGTGCCTTTCAGACCGCACCGACAACAGCACAGCTATGACGTCGTATGACTTTGACAATCCAATCAATCAAGCCGATGAAGGGGTTGAAGAAGATTACGAACTACCTGAAGAGCTAGCCAGTTTGTTAAGGCAAGAGGAGAAGGTTATCACTCCTCATCAGGAGGAGGTCGAAACGGTTAATCTTGGTACAGAAGAAGATGTGAAAGAGGTTAAGATCGGAGCCTGCTTACAAGATTCGGTGAAAGAACAGTTGATTGATATGCTTCGGGAGTATGTGGATGTATTTGCTTGGTCTTATCAGGATATGCCAGGGTTGGACACCGATATTGTCATGCACAAGCTACCTTTAAAAGAAGACTGCCCACCGGTGAAACAGAAACTACGCCGTACTCGCCCAGATATGGCCATGAAGATCAAAGAAGAGGTACAAAAACAGTGGGACGCCGGTTTCCTTGCTGTAACTAGCTACCCACCGTGGGTTGCTAATATTGTACCTGTGCCTAAGAAAGACGGCAAGGTGAGGATGTGTGTGGACTACCGGGATCTGAACAGAGCCAACCCGAAAGATGACTTCCCTTTACCTTACATTGATGTATTGGTTGATAATACGGCTCAGTTCTCAGTATTCTCCTTCATGGACGGATTTTCAGGATACAATCAGATCAAAATGTCACCTGAAGACATGGAGAAGACAACCTTCATCACACCCTGGGGCACGTTCTGTTATAAGGTGATGCCATTCGGACTGAAGAATGCGGGTGCAACTTATCAACGGGCTATGGTAACATTATTCCATGACATGATCCATAAAGAAATCGAATGTTATGTGGATGACATGATTGCCAAGTCCCTCATAGAAGAAGACCACCTGGTGAATCTGTTGAAGTTATTCAAACGTCTGAGGAAGTACCAACTGAAGTTGAACCCCAACAAATGCACATTCGGGGTGCGATCCGGTAAACTGCTGGGATTTATTGTAAGTGAGAAATGGATTGAAGTGGACCCTGATAAAGTCAAAGCCATTCAAGAAATGCCTGCACCAAAGACTGAAAAAGAAGTTCGAGGTTTCTTAGGTAGATTGAACTACATTTCACGGTTCATATCGCACCTTACTGCAACCTGCGAACCCTTGTTCAAGCTATTAAGAAAAGAACAAACGGTCAGGTGGAACGAAGACTGCCAGAAGGCTTTTGATAAAATCAAGGAATACTTACAAGAGCCTCCAATCCTTATGCCTCTAGTTGAAGGGAGACCTCTAATTATGTACTTAACAGTATTAGAAGAATCAATGGGGTATGTGTTGGGCCAGCATGACGAGTCTGGTCGAAAAGAGTATGCAATATACTACCTAAGCAAAAAGTTTACCGACTGTGAACAACGCTATTCACTGCTCGAGAAAACTTGATGTGCTTTAGCGTGGGCTGCTCGCCGACTAAGGCAGTATATGTTGACCCACACTACCTTGTTGATTTCAAAGATGGATCCAGTTAAGTACATTTTTGAGAAGCCAGCACTTACCGGACGGGTTGCAAGATGGCAAATGATTCTCACTAAATATGACATCTAGTACACATCTCAAAAAGCCATTAAGGGCAGTGTATTGTCTGATTACCTTGCTGAGCAACCCATTGATGATTACCAGCCTATGAGATTTGACTTCCCTGATGAAGACATCATGTTCATTAAAGCGAAAGATCATGAGGAGCCTATTCACACTGAAGGGCCTGACCCAGAAGAAGAATGGACTATGATGTTTGACGGGGCCGTCAATATGAATGGTCGTGGTGTTGGTGCAGTACTCATTACACCTAAAGGAGTTCACATGCCTTTCTCGGCAAAACTCACCTTCAACTGCACTAACAACGAAGCTGAATAAGAAGCTTGTATCATGGGTCTTGAGGAAGCCATTGACCTCAGGATCAAGACTTTGACTGTATTCGGAGATTCAGCTCTGGTAATTAACCAAACCAACGGCAAATGGTACACCCATCAGGATCATCTGATACCTTATAGGGACTATACAAGAAGGTTATTGACTTTCTTCACAACAGTCAAGCTTGAGTATATCCCTCGAGATGAAAATCAGTTTGCAGATGCTCTGGCTACCATTTCATCCATGATCAAAGTTCAAGCTGCCAACTTTGTGCCTCGGATTTCAGTATCCAGACTTGACAGACCAGCATACGTGTTCTCAGCAGACGTTGTTAAAGATGATAAGCCTTGGTTCCACGACATAAAATGCTTCTTGGAGGATCAAACATACCCACCTGGGGCATCTTCCAATGATAAGAAGACTTTAATAAGGCTAGCTGGTAGTTTCTTCTTGAATACTGATGGTTCCTTGTACAAGAGAAACTTCGATATGGTACTCCTCAGATGCGTTGATAGGGCAGAAGCAGACTTGTTGATGCACGAGGTGCATGAGGGATCCTTTGGTACCCATGTTGGAGGGCATGCAATGGCTAAAAAGTTGCTAAGATCAGGCTATTACTGGATCACAATGGATGCAGACTGTTGTGCCTATGCCAGAAAGTGCCATAAATGCCAGATATACGCGGATAAAGTGCATGTGCCTCCCAATCCTCTGAATGTGATGTCTTCACCTTGGCCTTTTGCTATGTGGGGCATTGATATGATTGGCAAGATTGAACCGACTGCTTCAAATGGCCACAGATTCATCCTGGTAGCCATTGACTATTTTACCAAGTGGGTTGAAGAAGCTTCCTATGCAAATGTTACAAGACAAGTGGTAGCCCGATTTCTAAAGAGAGACATCATCTGTCGGTATGGAGTTCCCGAGCGAATCATTACTGATAATGGTTCCAACTTAAACAACAAAATGATGGCAGAGCTATGCCGGGACTTCAAGATACAACACCATAATTCTTCTCCTTACAGGCCAAAGATGAACGGCACTGTTGAAGCAGCTAATAAGAATATCAAGAAGATTGTGCAAAAGATGGTGGTTACCTATAAAGACTGGCATGAAATGCTACCATTTGCCTTGCATGGGTACCGTACGTCAATCAGAACATCCACTGGGGCAACGCCTTATCAGCTTGTGCATGGTATGGAGGCAGTCCTACTAGTCGAAGTTGAGTTACCATCTTTACGGGTATTGATGGATGTCAAGTTGAACGAGGCAGAGTGGGTCCGATCCCGATACGAACAACTGAATTTGATTGAAGAGAAGAGATTGGCTGCCATTTGTCATGGGCAGCTGTATCAGAAAAGAATGAAGAAAGCCTTCGATCAGAAAGTCAGGCTTCGAGAGTACCAAGTAGGAGATCTTGTGCTGAAAAGACTCCTCCCTCCTCATACAGACCACAGGGGCAAGTGGACTCCGAATTATGATGGTCCGTTCATAGTAAAGAAAGTTTTCTCGGGTGGAGCACTGATGCTCAGTACTATGGATGGTGAAGATTTCCTATCCCCTGTGAATTCAGATGCAGTTAAAAAATACTTCGCATAAAATGACCCGCTAGACATAAAAACAGAATGTAAGTCCAGGCAAAAACAGGGCATCCCGACGAGTCAAAAACAGAATAAAAGACTCGGGCAAAAATAAGGGAAAATAAACAAAAAAAATGTACACCCACTGAGTTGAAAAGCCGCATTGGACAACTCAGGCAAAAATGGGTATCCCGGTGGATTGAAAACCTGAAAGGGTGATCCACGCAAAATAAGGGAATAAGCGAACAATTGCATTCTGAATTCATCTGTATCACTTACAACCTGACAAGTTCCGAAAGGTTTGAGCGTCGATCAGAATCAACCTTCTTCAGAAAGCAAGACGAGAAGAACGTCAAATGTCATACGAGTCATAGCAAAAGGGAAGCTCTTTGAAGCGTCATCAACATTGCCAACATCTTTGTTTCTCAATTTGTAACAATCTCCTCATTTCAGGGAATTTGTTTCTTTGACTGTATCTTGCCAATTCAGGGCACACGAATTAATAAAATCAGATTTTCAGTCACACATTGTCTCGTACTCTTTCATTTGCAAAAATGTCCGATGTCATTATCTTGTTAATTGCATGAGTACAAATGCGTCTTTCCTAAACTACATGCTTACAGGAAATATACTTACTCCTGGGGGTGTCTAAACTCCTATGATGGAATCCAGTAAAAGATACCTCGGGATACTTGTGCGTTTCTCTGTCTTTTCGAGATTGTATGTAATTCAAAACGCAACATGGGGCATGGAAGCTTCTCCCCAGTAGGCTGCCCAAATCATTATTTCCTCAGCACACCTTCCAAACAGAACCAAAGATGCCTTCTCCCCATCAGAGTTGCCAGGCATCACTTCTCCAACATTTCCTTCAGAGCAGTACCAGAAGGCGCCCATATCCCCAGCTGAGTTGTCAAGTAGCATCCTCAGCAGGATCCCCGCAGAAATCTCTAGGAAGATCTTTCAGTGATCTTTCTTCTTCCCCGGCCAAGTGTAGACAGGGAACTAGCTCCCCACAGAGTTTCAGCCTCTATCCAGAAAAGCAATGCTTGAAGATCTCACAACAGAGTGACGAGAGCTTCCGCAAACCCCAGCTGGGTCCCTCATTACCGGGACAGATCTATCAGTGATCTACTCCCCCAGGCAGAGTCACATATGCCAGATCTACCAATGATCTTATCCCCAGCTGGGATGTCTACCTCAAGCAGATCAGCCGGAGATCTCCACGGCAACGGGATCCAAATCCCGGATCGGTATCTTTGCATAATCATAGCATTCACATCATATTCTCCCCACAAAGCGTAGCATTCCGTCTAAATACGGAGCATTACGGCAAAAATCAAACATACTGCATAATCATAAGCCATGTTCTGAATCAAACACTTGTAAGTACTAACAATCCACCAACGATATACAGAAAACTCCCCAGATTCCCCAGCAGAGAGCCAAGGCAATTTCCCTAAAGATACAGATACTTCTTGACACTCGTCCGTGTCATATCCCCAGTAGAAAGCCAAAGCGTCCCCTTTGCACTCACAGATACTCATACACAACTTCCTTGGTACACATATACTTGTTTATATTACACTTTTCTCTTTTTGACACTCGTCCGTGTCACTCTTCCCAGCAAGTTAAACACTCGTCTGTACATCACTCATACTCATCACCTTTTTACTCATGCAGATACTCGTCCGTGTCTTGTATATACCACTTGAATCCCCTCAGATTCGACACTCGTCCGTGTTCTTTGTTAACCAGTTGGTACTCGTCCGTATCATCATCTCTGAGCATGCGTCAAGCGTTTGTCTCTACCGATACTCGTCTGTATCGTAGTCTTAAGGATGCTCGTCCGCATCTTCAATCTATACACCGTGTCAAACACTTATGTATTCTTGAATTTAGACACTCGTCTGTGTCTACCGTTCCCCAGAAGAGTCCCAGCAAATCCCATTAAATTATTTCCTTTCTATCTGACATTCGTCCTATGTCATGATACCTTTCGGCAGCCGTACCCTGCCAGGTGATCGTCCTTCACCTCTTTGATGATCGTCCTTCATCACCCCCAGCAAAGTCTCTATTCATTAGGACCCCTTCCTATCCGACATTCGTCCTATGTCGTGATATTTTTAGCAGCCGTCCCCTGCTAGGTGATCGTCCTTCACCTCCTGATGATCTTCCTTCATAATTTTATCCGATGGCCGTCCCCGTCGTTGATCTTGTTATCTGGCATTCGTCCTATGTCATGATAAACCCTGAGAGCAGCCGTACCCTGCTAGGTGATCGTCCTTCACCTCTTAATGATCGTCCTTCATCATGCTTATCCGATGGCCGTCCCCATCGTCGACCTTTTTATCCGACATTCGTCCTATGTCGTGATACTTCCGGCAGCCGTACCCTGCCAGGTGATCGTCCTTCACCTTAGATGACCGTCCCTCATCTTATCCCCAACAGAGCATCCGTCTCCTGCTAGGTGATCGTCCTTCACCTTTGATGACCGTTCCTCATCATTTATTTCTTCAACCCGATGGTCGTCCCCATCACTTACCTACAATCCCCTAGAGAGTCTTATAGCTTTACCTGATGGCCGTCCCCATCATAATCTCTTATATCCCCAGCATTTCGGCCATCCCCGTCATTGCTTCATCCCCAGCAGTCGTCCTCTGCTCGACGGTCGTCCTCCGTCGCCCGCACTTTATATTATACTCTATTTTCCCTTTACAATCTATATCCCTTTTCTTCTTCATTCTGTGAGTGCAAATTTTGGACTGTCTTTGGTATTCAACCACAAGTTATCTTGTTTGCCTGATAAGTCGTCGCTTACATCCTGCACAGCTAACTCATGTTTGAATAGGAGCAGCTGTAAACACCCCAAATTTGCCCTCACCCATTCACACCATGGCTTGTGATCTTTTCATATGCATGAATTCAACCATAGCATCTCACACCACATTTTTGATTCACTGCATTGCTTCTAAGTCATCTGCATCTATGGTTTGTGATCTGAGCAGTCCAAGAGTTATTTGAGCCACTCCAAAGGTCATCAATCACTTCAAAGGGGTCCATGTAAGTTCAAGCATCATATTGTATCCTCACAAAGTCAAGAAAGTCAAAGAATCACAAGAACTGAGAAAGGCATGGAAGCAGGGCCAGGTTTAACTGCACAGATGACCTAGAATTAGGGTTTTGGTTTCAAAGGCCATAACTCCAAAAATTTGTGTCATTCTTGTTTCTATTGGTCTCTATATGGTATAAGGATCATGCATATCAATTTTCATGAAGAAATTCCATGGGGAAGGCATCTGATCAAGAGTTGACTTCTTGAGCAAGTCAGTGTAAAATCAGGGCATCTGAGCCCCCAATGACCCAACCAAAGGGTGTTCTTCATCATTTTGAATGTGTATGATCTTTATTTGATCATAGAAGATGTTGGAAGTTCACAAAATTGCAAAATTCCAAGCCATTTGCAAAGCTGCCTTTTTGGGAAAATGACTTGTAATGTAAACTTGCCATTTTGGGAAAGTTTTTCAAACCCCTCAAATTGATTCAAAAATGCTTCAAATGAGAAAGCTTTGGTCATGAAAGTTGTAGAATGGATCATTCCCTTTTCAAAAAGTACAAGAACTCATTCTAATTCATTTTGGATCAAAAGTTATGGCTTGTCAAAGTTGGAAAAAATCACATAATTTCAAGTTTTGCACCAAAGAGGCAAAGTTGCAAAACCTTTTGTCAAGGCAAATTGTGACCTCAAAGTGACTTCTAACCTTTGCACAAACATAAACCAATGCCTAAAATTCATAATGCACCAAGAGTTTGTCCATTTTCATGACTTGTGCTTTAAGAAATCACAAAAGGGCCAAAAAGCCACAAAGTTGCAAAACCTATCACAAACCCTAATCCACTTGATGCATTGCTTCTAATCCATTTCCATGGCTCTCCCTGATCTCAGCTGAGCCAAACCATGCCCCTATCACAGCCTCACACTTTCCCATACCTCAAGTACACCTAACTTGGACTTTATGCAAAAACACCCATACCAATCCCACAGTGCCACACCAACTTCTCTGACCCATCCAAATGTGATAAGTGGACCAAAAGGGACTCAACACAACACACATACAAGCCTGAAACATCCCCCAAGCCATAGTTCCATGTTTTCACCTCTTATGCACTTTCCTTCGAAACTCATTACACAAGACACAAACACCAAAACAAACTTCATAGAAACTCTCAGCATGTTCCACTGATCATCCCTGACCCTTCACCTTGCCCTGAAACTCCCTGAAATCAAAATACGATTTCTCCCCCCTCTCTGAACAGAACTTCATCAATCTCACTAACCAGCCATTATAAACTTCAACCAAGCTTCAAAGCTTCATCAAGAGGATCATTGAAGCCATTTTGAAGCAGAGAAGCAAGCAGAAAGCTCCTGGATTGAAAGCTCCATTTCAGGTGAGCTCAAGAACTTTTTTTTCCAGAAATGCGTTTTTAAGTTCCTAAATGAATCTATGTGATGTGCTGATCATGCTGATATGTTTAGTTTTGCAAATGGTTAAGTATTGAGTATGTATGAAGCTTCTGAAATTTTTTGACCTAAAAACCTTTTGATTTGATTCAGCTTTGATACGAAAAATAAATGCGTTTTGTTTGTTGATTCTTGTTATATGATGTATGGGGACGGATTCTGGGCAGAGAGATCAAGTTTTAGTGACCTAGGGAGTGAGTTAGCAATTTTCAGGGAGGGAGGTGTCCGGAGAAGATGACCGGAGGTCACTTCCGGCCACTTGAATGTCATTAAGTCTTTAATTACGATTAGGGTTTGGTTTGAATGTGGACCTTTGATCTTGTGGACTTTTGTTGACTCCCGCGCGAATGGATGGCCTGGATCTCTCATTAAAACCCTAATCTCACTTAATTAGTTTAATTAATCCAGTTTAAATTAATTGACTCAGTTTGAATTCCAGCCACAAGATCTGGCGCGCAGTCAACCTCCCCTTCCCCAGAATCAATCCTGGCCCTTCCCTTTGCATACTTCCATTTTATTTTAATTTTATTTCATTTAATTTGATTTATATTTTACATTTTATTTAAAATAGCAAAAATCATTTAAAAATTATGAAATTTTTTATCAAAGATTTCATTAATTTTTAAAACCCAAAAATATTTTTATTTATATTTTTTGCACAGAAAATTATTTTTAAATTATTTAAATGTTTATTTTTAATTAGTTAATGAAAATTAATTAATTAAAAATACATTTAGGTATTTAAAAAATCATAAAAAAATTCACATTGCATTTAGAAACATTTAGAAACATTGTCCAACTCTCAAACCAAATTTCTTTTTTGTTCTTGATGCCTTTTGATCATTTTCATTGGAATTAATTTCATTTTAAGGCAATATTTTTGTTCAATCTTCAAAAATTTCATTCTGCCTAACCATTGAGAGTTGGATGGTGATTCTTCTTGCATTGCACTCTTCATGGCATGTAGTTTATAGGATAAAATTGGTTTGATTTGATCTTGCATCTTCAATTTGTTTAGCATTTTACTTGGTGAGGTACCCCAAAACCCTAGTAATCTTAGGAAATTCATAACTCTCACTAGGTTAGGAGTTGGATCCCCTCCTTTGGGCAGTGAGATTGTATAGGTTTAGGGTATCTTTGTTGCATTTTTCAAGTTTTTATCATGTCATTTGCTTCTGGTTTTGGATTTTTGCTTTGCATGATGCATGAAACCCTAATTTGTGCCTTCCTTTGCATCCATTTCTCATTTGCTTGCATCCAATGATTTGCCATGACATTTTGTGCATCCACATGATTCATAATACATCTTAGGACATATTAGAATCATGTTTGATCATTGCATCTTTCATTTGCCATGTTGTATGTCCATTGCATTTCATAACTCTTCTTGTACATTCATGGTTCAAAGCATGCTCCATCCGCATCCATTGCCTTGTATGATCATTCTCATGTCTTGCCTTATGTTTGTATCATCTCTTAGCATCATTAACATCATGTAAAAGCTTATGACTTTGGTTTGCATTATGACATTTCATCTCATTTGCATTGCATTTCATTTCTTTTGCTAACTTTTCAGGTGGTAAGTTGTTTTGAGAAGTGGATTTGCCTTCACTTCTCACAATCTCTCCTCATCTCTCTTGCATCATTTCTGCATTTTGTATTTGTCTTAGAGTGAGATTGCTCATTCATGCCCTTTACTTAATTTCTTTCTTCAAAGCAACTTGTCTTCTTAAGTGAAGCAAGTTGTTTTGCTTCTCTTTGCTTCTTGCTCCTTTCATCTGCTTCCTTCCTGGTGGTTTCTCTGAAGATCTTCTTGCAAACCTCACTAACCCTAGGAATAACCAAGCATGATAACAATTAGGGTTTGATTATATCCCCATTTAGTTTCACCTTTGTGTCATCTTTGAGTCTTCTCTTCTCATCTCATAATCAGGGACTAAATCCTAAAGGCTTTAAGGCTTTGTGATTAAGCTTATGCCTGCATACTTCTATTAGGATGGAGTGTATAACTTTAATCCTAAGTGTTAAACCCTTAATGTGTTTAAATCTCTTAATCAATCTATCTAATAATCACTAAGATAATAAGCTTGTAACTTGGGCCTTGCATTAGGGTTCTAATTCTTCCTTAACTGGTTAAGAAGGACTAACCCTAGTGTTAATGGACAAGTCCTCCTCAAGTTGTCTTACAAATCATAAAAAATCACTTCTTCATCTTATCATTAACTAAAATCCATTTAATAAAGGCTTTGTTTTGTCATGAGGTTAATCCATAATCATGGATTAAGTTGAGGAGTCTTTCTCAGCTTAAATGTTCTCATCTATTATCCTTCTATTAGGATAGTGTAATGAGTCCATTAAATCCCTGATTATGGCTTAAACTCATTACTTAACACTAAACAAAAACAACAAAAAAACATCTAAATAAATACAAGTAGGTTAATGATCTTAATCCTACATCAATGGTGATTAAGTATGAGGTGTTTATTTCATACTTAAGGTATTCTCACCACCCCTAATTAGAGGGAGGATGTGATGAGTTTACTAAACCATTGGTTTAGGCTTAAGCTCATTTTCTTATGACAAACTTCAAAAAGCAATAAAAGATTGAAAACACAAAAACAAACAATAATCGTCTCCTCCGGGATTCTTTTCTCATCATCTTCACTCATAAACGAGAACTTGCTTCTTCCGTCTAATGCAAGACAGTTTGCACCTGAGCCAGACAGGTCATACACTTGAGCATAGACAAGTAAGCAGTTCCTAGGTCAATTTACCTTTCAGTCTCTTTGAGTCGAACTACGGTGTTCTGACTTCCTCATTGCACGAGAGGATACGTAGGCATAACTTAACAGTTATCGAACAAAAGTCTCTGTATATTCCCTCCTCTTCCAGCATTATTCTTTAAGCCTCATAGTCTTGAGCTTCTCATTCTTTTCTTACACTGACACTTCACATATTTCACTTCACATTTCTTTTTACACTGACACTTGCATTCTTTCCAGCTTTGATACACAGATAGCACTGACACTACCCCTTTAAAACACAAATCTTTTAAGCGTGGATCCCGCCGAGTACGACGGACAATATGGGTGCTAATACCTTCCCAGGTTGTAACCAACACCCTTTCTCAGTCTCTCTGGTTCGCAACCGTCTTATCCATCTTTTCTCAGGTTTATGCAGCATTACCTTTCCTCCGGGATAAAAATGCCTAGCTGGCGACTCTTGTCTTCTGAGTTCACCCCTGTGTGTACTCTCCTTTCGCCGACCGTTCGCGTCTGTACCCCTATTGACCCCGTGTCATTTGGTGGGAGCGACATTGAGGATCCAAGGAATCCAACTCACACTGTAATGGTTTTCCTTATTTCTATGTTTTTATCTTTGTTATTATGAATATGAGAGGCTATACCCCCCAATGCTAGGGGGTGTCCTTGATTTCCTATTGTAATAACATTGATCCTTATTTTCTTATAGTTTCACTACATTTTCATTATCACTTTGTTGTATGAATGTTTGTAATGTAAACCTAAAATTGGAAATAAGGTTTAGATTTATGGTTAACCGTAGGTAGGAATACCCAGTTAACGCTTTTCAATCAACACAATTTTATTAGACATCGGCAAGGAATTGGGATGCCATAATTTAACCGTAAAACTTTTGGTATTCTAAAAGCTTGGTATTCTTCCTATACAACCAAGGAATTGGGGTATAGAGGGAATACCAAAGGTTTTTCTTTAAAGGAATTTTTGAAAACTAATCTTGAAAGGCGGTAATGATATAGCCTTGTGGTGAAATTGCTAATTCTTAGGAAATTTGTCATTGTAAGGGTTTTCATACACCTTCCCTAGTGTTATTCTCATATTTGTCATAACAACTTATTTCTTTTAAGTGTTTTTTATTAGTATTACCTCAAAACCAATTTTAAAACAACCCTAAGATCTTTTGTTCAATTGAATTACATAAAAACTTATTCACTCTTGTGCAGTCCTCAAGAGAACGACATTGGGAAAATCCCTATTATTACTACAATCGATAAAATAATACACTTGCTATTTTAACGATCAAGTTTTTGACGCCGTTGCTGGGGACTGCCAAAATTTAAGTTTTATGTACTTCAATTGAAATTTTGTTACTCTGCGACTAAAAATTTTATTTGTAATTATTTATCATTTTTGTTTTAATTTTATTCTGATAGTTGATTTGTATCTAACTTTTTATGCAAGGTAAGGCCTCAACTGAATTTTCCTCAGAACCTGAAAGATCACTACGTGAAAGACTTCGCAAGGTAAGACTTAAAAGACTGGCAGGGACAAGTTTTGGTCCTATTATTTTGTATCAGGAAAAAGAGGACGAGATACCTGTGCATTCTGAGCACAATGATTCATACACTAATAGAGAAACAAATTCAGAAAGAGTTGACATGGCTGATAATCCACCTCCAGTGGATAGACTGTTAGGTGACTACGGAGGAGCTAATGCTCCACCAAATCGGATGACCATTGTGAACCAACCGGTGAATGTAGCTCATTTTCAGTTGCATCCTTCAACTATTCATCAGTTGGAGAGCAAGCCTTTCTCGAGAAGAATCAATGAAGATGCAAACAAGCATATACAAAGATTTCTTACTACTACAACATCTTCGAAAATAGAAGGACATTCTGAGGAAGCTAAAATACTGGTTATATTTCCTTTCACCCTGACTGATAATGCCGAAGAATGGTTTTACCCACTTTCAGCTAGAAGTATCACCACTTGGCAAGAGATGGAGACTGTATTCCTTAATGAATACTTTCATGCCTCTATTTATATTCGCAAGAGGTATGATATAGTGAACTTCAAACAGAAAGAGGGAGAATAATTGGGAGATGCATACAAGAGATTCAAGATATGCTTAGTCACATGTCCTACTCATAACATGTGTTAATGCTATTATTTTATGATTGGCATTATGTTTGGTAAAACTAATATGGCTGGAAAATGTTGAATAAGAAGTTCCATATGTTAAATTAACATGGTATAGATTCTGGAAGAACATGTCAAACATGATGTCCTGACATGGCGGCACAGATAAATGTGGTTATAATAATTGGAAGATGTCAAAGAAGATGTTGAAACATCTGCAAATGTCATGACAAAATTACTGTCATATGTTACAGTCAGATGTCAAAGAAGATGTTGAAACATCTGCAAATGTCATGACAGAATTACTGTCATATGTTACAGACAGATGTCAAAGAAGATGTTGAAACATCTGCAAATGTCATGACAGATGTCAAAGAAAATGTTGAAACATCTGCAACTGTCATGACAACATTACTGTCATGTGTTACATATAGATATCAAACAAGAAGTGTTGAGCTTAGTTCAGGATGTCACACCAGATGTTGTGACACTGTCAAACAGAGTAACAGTTAATGAACTTAAGTCAAGATATCAGGATGTCACATCAGATGCTGGGACATTGTATCAGTTAATAATATAAGTTCAGTTTACAGGATGTCACATCAGATGTTGTGACATTGTATTAGTAAATGAAGTAAGTTCAGTTTTTCAGGATGTCCCAACAGATGTTGTGACATCTCAAACCTGCTACCAGAATTAATTAATGCGTAACAGAACTGAGTAAATGCAGGGGAATCTATCTGGAATTAATTGGAAAGAGATAAGCAATACAAGGCGCATCTTTAGGGAGATTAGTTATCTGATTTCAGTATAACAGAATAACTAATTCACCTTGAATTAAGGAGGTAACAAACTAACTAACCCTAATTCAAGGTGATGACAGTGGGATTTATCAGATCTGAATTATGCAGAATATTCTGGAGATATTATACAATCATATGTGGCGCTGATTTAAAGGGTGCTGATTTAGAAGATCTTAAAGACTCAATTTAAATTGAAGACAAATATTGAAAAATATAGGTTTCTATATTTAGAGATATTTTAGGAGTTTTTAGATTTGAAGATCTTTTGGAATATTTGTAGCAGATTTTTTCTGCATATTTGTAGCAACTATTGTTGTGATTGTTTAGGCCCAAATCCAGTTGGGAATAGGTTATAAAAGAAACCCTGTAACCTAGTTTAGAATCAACCCAATCAACCGAAAATGTAAACATTATTAGGGTTGTGTTCTTGTGGCAGCCGTGTGTAACAAGGAACTCTATTGTGGCTGTTTCACTTGTGATTCTTGAAGCTTGTAAGCAAGAGAAGTATTGTGTCTTGATTGAAACTTTTAAGTAAGATCAAGCTGTTATGTTTGAAGTGTGACTTCAATTTTATTAATCATTGTAAAAGATCACTGTGTGATTGAGGGGGAGTGAGTTGGTACTCATATCTAAGTTGTGTCTTAGGTAGAAATTGCATTGGGTAGATATTAAGTGAAAGATTAAACTGGGTGGTTTAAGTCTAGAATTAATATTACTTATAGTGGATTTCCTCCTGGCTTGGTAGCCCCCAGATGTAAGTGTGGAGATACACTGAACTGGGTTAACAATTCTGCTGTGTTCTTTATATCTTTTATGTTTTATGCAGTACCTGAACTGAATGTCCTATCAGATGTCACAACATCCTGAAGCATGTTTGACTCTGATATATCAGAATTATTTAAGTACTGATATGTATGCCTTACCATGTTTATAAGTAACAGATAAGATGTCTCAACGTCATATTCGACATCTGAGTCTGTCATACCAGAATTTCAACATGGATGCAACTGAGCAAATGTACAATTTTGTGAATGGTCTCAGGATTAAGACCAAACAACTCATTGACACGGCTGTAGGTGGTTCCACAATTTTCTCAACAGTCACTGGTATAAAGAAAATCATAGAAGCTATAGTCGCGAATGAACACTTGGAATTATATGACAGAATGGTGAATCAACCTGAAGGCAAGATTGATTTGAAGCTTGTCGAGCATGTTATAAAGATGGAAGATCAAATTGTGGCAAAGGTTGAGAGAAGGCTTAAAAAGATGAATCTCAAGCCGCAGACTGTAGCACAAGTGCAACCGGTCCGAGCAGTTAATGGTGAGATTTATGGGGGACCCCATTTTTCTATGCATTGTGTAGCAACACCAGAACAGGTTGAAGCAATAAATTTGCTGAGGCAAAATAATCCTTACTCTAACACATACAACCCAGGGTGGAAAAATCATCCAAATTTCTCTTGGAAGGATCAACAAGGAAATTCTCAGAAGCAAGCTCAAGCTCCACAACAGCAACAATACCAACCTTATCAATATCAACAACCTCAACATCAATATCAACGAAAGGCACCAAGAAAAGCTGATTGGGAGACCACCATCGAAAAAATGGCCGCTCAAAGCTCTCAATTCCAAGAGGAAACAAGAAGTAATCTTAGAAACACAGGTGCTTTGATAAAAAAACCTTGAAGTTCAGATGAGTCAAATTGCTCAACAACTTGCAGGTTCTCAAGCACCAGGAGCTCTTCCAAGCGCAACTGTTACTAATCCTAAAGATCAACATCATGTGAATGCGGTTATTACAAGAAGAGGGAAATCCAATGAAGAAGTTTTTTTTTTTGAATTGGATGATCAAAGGCTTTAAGTTGAGTTAGAAATCAAGGAAATGAGGTGGTTGAGAAAGAGTTGGTAGCATAGGAACCGGTAGTAAAAGAAAAAGTTGTTGAACCCAAACCGATGATCAAGCTTCCTTATCCACCTAGGAATAAGAAGAAGGGGCAGCAAGAGAAGAATTTTGAGATGTTTAAAAAGCTTGAATTGAACATTCCATTCTCTGAGGCAATTGAGCAAATGCCTACTTATGCAAAGTTCATGAAAGATATCGTCTCAAAGAAGAGAAAAATTGATACGAAGCCAATTATTCTAACCGAAACTTGTAGTGATATTTTGAAGGGTATGAAGATTCCGGTGAAGAAGAAAGATCGAGGCGCCGTCACAATTCTGTGCACAATCGGAGACCGATCATTCAAAAGAGCTCTTATTGATTTAGTAGCAAGTATAAGTCTCATGCCATTATCTATCTACAAAAAGTTGGGTATAAGTGTTGTACAAGACACTAGAATGACACTCCAATTTATAGATCACTCGGTAAAGCACCCTTATGGGGTAGTCCAAGATGTTCTTGTGAAAGTTGACAAATTTGTGTTTCCGGTAGATTTTATGATATTAGAGATGTCGGAAGATGAAGAAATTTCGTTAATTCTTGGAAGACCATTCTTGGAGACCGGTAGAGTAATGATAGACATGGAAGGAGGAACCTTGACTTTAAAGGTTATTGATGAAGAGTTGAAGATTGATGTGAGAGAAACCATGAAGAATAAAGAGGTTTTTAACACAAATAGCTGAACATTTTGGCTACCTCCCGGATTCTAATGAAAGTCCCGTGGCAGGAAAGGTAAGGTTGGATATGACTGCTCTAGTCCAACAAGGTATGATTCAAGTAGAACGTGATCATTATTCTGTTATGATCTGAAACAAATTTATAATTGCTTTACCTGATCCTTCTCGAATTAGTATTTCCGAGGTTTCTAACTGGGTTTATAAGGATATTAATGGCTTTGCTTCAGTGATAACGAGAAAAAGTATCGGTTATATTGCTATGTTTCAATGCCGTTTTATCGCATATTTGTCGTTTTAACACCCGATTCCTCGAGTTTTCTTTGTCATTTTGCAGGTACATCATATACAGAGCTAAATCATGAGCCACAAGTGAAATGAGCAAATACAACCATTAAAAGATGAAGAAAAGAGGAATTCTGCATAACTTGCACTTTTTGTAACAGTCACGATCGTCACCTAGGAGTCACGACCGTGACACGCTAAAAGGAGCAGTCACGGTCGTCACCAGTCCCTCACGACCGTGACGCGCATAAGACACGGGAGACGAGCGTGACACCCTTGTCACGAACGTGACAAAGGGAATTTAGGGTAATATGCTGAGACTTGGTCATGTACGTGTGTGTTACGTGAAGTCAACTTGCCTATTTTCCCGCAGACCAAGCCATGCAACTTCTCCCTGGATTTTCTCAGCATTTACGAAGCCCATGCAATTATTCCAACTGCCAAGCCCAATTATGATTCTATAAATAGCTTAGCTTCAAAGAACAATTCACAGAGTTTTTATTTTAATTTTCTTGCGGAAGCTCTGCCGTATTTTCATTGCACCCTGTCTATTTTATTCTTTCCAGCATTTAATTGTTCTTGCTTTAATTTTCTGTATCCCAACCAACCATATAACAATTTCCAACATTAGGAAATTGTTATAATTTAATTTGTTTCAAAACCTTCAGAATTCTTTTAGAAATTTTATTTCCGATTCCGGTCCATACTCCGAGCTTTCCAGACTGTGGAAGAAGGAGTCTAACATTTTAATTGTTATTCAGGTTTTTATTTAAATTGCATTTATATTAATGTTAAGCATTTATTTTTCTGTTATGCATATTTTATTTTATATTTCTCTGCCTCTGTCTGGTTCAACAATCATGAGTAGCTAAACACCTTAGGGCGGTATGTAATTAAAATCAACTAAATCGGTAAAATCAACTCTAGGCTTAAAATAATTAAGAGCTTAAAATTCTGGCTGTGACTTTTTATTATAAAATCAACCTTTTTGTTACGAGAGTAAGGAAAGTGTAATAGGTTAGGTCAAGACCACGAGAGTGTGAGATTTTAACCAGATAACTAAAGTTAGGCATTTAATTTAAACACAGCGAGAGCGCTTTAAAATGAATTAGAATTATTAAGTTTCCAAAAATTATTTCTAAACACTTATGGGCTAGCGAGAGCAGGCATAGGGCTTTAGGGGTAAGATCTGAGATAAGACCACGAGAGTGTGAGTTAAAGATATTTAAACTGATAATCTCTACAGAATATATTAAGTGAACCATCTTTATAAGCCTAGGTTAGATTGACCCGCCTAAGTTAACATAATTACATACCGACTGCCTTTGTATTATTTTATTAAACTTAAATTTAATTCCCGCCTTTAATCTTTAAAAACAACAAAAAAATCGTGACAACCCTTCACCTTAGCTAAACTAGTAAATCCTCTAGCACTAAGTAATCATAAAGTCCCTGTGGATCGATAATCTTAAATATTACTTCGATAGGCTGTGCACTTGCAGTTAAGATACCGCTAGACACATATTAGAGTACGTCTTTAGCCCATCATTCAGAAGAAGACGAGGATGTGAATTCTCTTGCAGGTAGAAATAATCAATGAGATTATCAGAAGAAACCTGAACCAGAACATACTATTCCTCCGCACCCCAGGACCGGTCATTTAGGAGCTGGACCATCACCAATCACACCATACCAATGGGTGTGGTTGCATGGTGAGATAGGTGAAATCCGGGGAGAATAGGTGCGCCAAGAAGAAGAGCAAAAGAGGCATGGAAATGTTATAGATTATATGTATAAGATGATGCAACATATGATGCTGCAGTTTCCTCACCCCTCCTCAGTAGGATGTGTGAGTCCCCTCTCGTACTTGTTCTAAAACAGTAAGGAGATTGTATAGTAAGTTTGGGGGGTGTTAGTTTATTTACTTATTAGCTACTTTGTTGTTTTCGTTGTTTTGTTTCAATTGTTTGTTTTGATTCAGTATATTTTATATCTCTGTGTGTTAAACTTGTGCAGTGTAAAATCGGGTGCTAGGACAACTGGTGTTAGGTGGATGAAAAGTTATAATCCCAACTTGTCTAAAGGAATCCACCGGAAGAAGGTATTGCTGAAAGAAAACATTGGATGTCATTTCCGACACTACATCAAGACCTAAGTACTTGGTATCTGAGGAGAAAGGACACCACATCATGTAATGTAACACCCTTCTACCCCATCACAAATTGAAGCAATTTAAAATCATTTTTTAGAGTAAAACTCATATAAAAGGGCATCACATAGAGTCTTGTCCCGTAACACAGGTTCATAAAATCATAAACAACATCATAATTCTTTTCTCAATAAATATGCAGCGAAAAACCAATAAGTCATAACATCTTCTTTATAAAGAAAAACTCAAGTATTATCTCAAACACCATTTTATCAAAATACTTAAAAAAAACTTAACATCTTAATCCAATTAAAACATAAACACTCAAGCGAAACCCATCCTGATGTTACTGGACACAGAGCATGACTCCACTTCTAACTAACTCGACGACTCACTATCTCCGAGTTGAGCACGCACCGAGCTAACCTTGATTATCTGCAGGATGTCATAATAGACATCACCAAAAGACAGGCAGGGTGAGTAAATTCACATTCCATAATATAATATAGAAATAAGAATTCAAAACAACAACAACAATTCATTTACAACTCAATTATACGTATCATCATCATCATCAAGTCATAGAAATATTCCTCATGCTCGTTTAATACACCTCATCAGATACATCTCATTATTACACAAAACATCAATGCGTTCATGCTATGTCATTTAGAATGAAATGCAACCTCTTACTAATTCATGTGGTACCGAAACATCCTCATGTGATAGACACTGGGCCATTAACCCTCCCCTAAGGGAGCACATCATAAACATCATATCACTTCAATCCACATAATGGGATTGAAGCTACCAATGGACCGAAGTCCCCTCATAAAATCAATGCCATGAATGCAAGACGCAATATACATACATCATCCTCAAAACATCATAAAATTGCATCCGCATTCATTATTAACAATCATTCCTCATACTCATTCATAACCTCATGTACATACTCATGGAACATCATACAACACACTCATCCTACATCATAACTCTTACACCATATAATCATACTTCTTACTCAAGGAAATTAATTTAATTCTTCACACCTCAATTAAATACTAATCTCACTCATACTTCACAACTCATAAAAATCAAGGTAATTCTCTACACATCATATAATATTAATCCTACTCATTTAGTCCTTAAAACATGTCATTAGATAACTCTACAACATCACGACATCCTAGAACATATCACCTCAACACAGTTTTCAAAACAAAGACATTTTCCAAGTTTTTCAGGGCTCGCTAAGCGAGGCATCACGCTCGTTGAGCGCCCAACTCTCTGACTCTTCTCACAAGCAAGCTTCACGATTCTGCATAATTTTTCTGCGATTTCAGCCTTCTCCCTTCTACGACAAAACCCCTCCAAAACCCACAATTCAACAATATTACACCAGAAAACCTCATTAACATCAACATTCATCATAATAACATCATTTACATCATATACATCATTGTATTTATCTAATTCATCATGAAATCATCATCAACAACACAAAATCATAAAATCAAAACCATATTCCCTAACTACACCATAAAACCCCCAATTCCCTTCCCACATTATATTATCAAAAGGAAAATACTCCCCATACCTTAATTCCGTAAGCTTTCGATAAACGTTTCGCAATTTCTCTCTAGCCTTCAAGCCCTAGCTTCTCTTCTTCTCCAGATCTCTTTTCCCCAAAAGCGCGATCGTTCCAAATGATCGTTCTTTCCAACTTTTTCCTCTTTTGTCACTCTTGACCTAGGACCCTTTTTAGTCTTTCCCCATAAAACCCTCACTAATCCTCAACCAAAATACCACAATGCCCTCAACCTCTAATTCCTTTTATTTTATTCAATTAATCTCAATTAATACATTAAACCCCATATACTTAATTATTCTAATTATTATTTAAATAATAAGTTACCCTCAAACTTCACAAAACATCAATAAATATCACAAACATCATAATTCACAAGAAAACACATTAATATAATTTAAATCGACTTTGGGATGTTACATGTAACATCCCATTTGTACCCGACGATTATATAGAAAATCAGAGTATTAAAGTTCAACCAAATAGTACACAAACAGGATGCTACATTTTCAACTTATAAAAACTTCAGTTAATTTCATGAAAATTGATACATAACACTTTCGGTTCGTAAGAAACTATAAACAATAGTTTTTATTCATTTAAGAAACCAAATTCAACTTTTACAACTACGTAGCGGATTTTCAAATTATTCAATTAAACATGGTATAACATGTTATTCAACTTAAAAACAACTTAGTAATAACATAATCATACTGAAACAACTTAAAAATAACAAGACAACTAGGCGTCTAATCCCCGAGTATTACGTATCAGAGCATCAACATTGACTCGAACTAATGAAGGCAATCATCTTCCTTCAAGCTACCTACACGTTACCAACATAGGGGTAACATTCAAACAGAAGAGGTGAGATATCGATAATTATAAATGATATAAGATAAAAAATACTTATATAAGGATCATAAATAATTCACCACTTCACAACATCAACAACAAAACAACGAATTAACAATCATCCACCTTTTATCAACTTATTTTACTACTATTATATCCATCAACATTTTCTACATAAACCACATAGTCATATATTCAACAAGAACTACTTAATCATCCTAATCAACGTAATTCACTTAATCAACTTGAAAACAACATAACAACTTACCAACTTGAACGACATAAACAACTTATCAACTTGAATAACATAAACAACATAACCAACTTAAATAATGCAACACAAATGCGACTCAACTATGCAAATGCATGTGGTACCATTGGATTAAAACTTCCAACTTAAAATATACCAGGTTTTCGAGGTATCTACAAGGCATAAGCCTTCAACTTAATAATTTTTCCAATTTACCGAGGCATCAAGGCATATAAGCCTTCAACTTTCAACTTAATTACCAATCCAGACCTACGTGGTATGAGCAACGCTCTGACACAATATGAAAATGTTCTATATGGCATACACGACTTTAAAACGCAACAACATAACAACATGAGCAACATAACAACATACGACATCAAACAACACAACCAGCTTATACAACTTGAACAACTTAAATCAACGTTGGCTATTAAGCCTCCAACTTGAACAACATAACAACTTAGACAATACAGAACAACTTAAACAACATAAACAAGCAACACAGACCACTTATACGACATAGGCAACTTAAAATCAACTTTGGCTTATAAGGCCTTCAACATAACAACTTAGAGATTTTCCGTAAACCAAAATCATTTACCAACTCAACTGTACCTCTAACTCAACTTTACAACATATTTTTGACAACAACGCAATAAAAATCAACTATTAAATTACCCGACTTACCCCGACAAATTTTGTTAAATTCCAAGCAACTACGTTTTTCGCCTAATTCGGCTAAATCAACTAAACCGACATTGTTTTCATAAGAATATATGCTTACTATCCATTTCTGCAAAATTCTTAAAACTACCTCTTTCTGTCAAAAGTTATATAACACAGTGTTAGTTATCAAAACTGTTTTGTTCATAGTACAATTGCTCCTGATTTCTAACTTATCTATACAACTTTATGATTCTTAATAAAATGTTATTTCATGAAATTATAATATTATAGTTATAATTAATAAACATAATATAATATTATAAGATTGCTTGGAATTTTATTTAATTAAAATACTGCATAACCAAAAATCACATCCTCCCTTTTTAAACACGGTGGCTTGCGCCACCCTTCCAACATAACTCATGTGGCTTGCGCCAAATTCATATTTTGGTGGCCACAACCAAAGTGGCACCCTCATCTTAAGCACATGGCTTGCGCCATGGTGCCTGGGAGCAAAAGGCTTCCACCACTAAAATGTGGCCCCCTCTCTACCGGTCTTTGTGTTATCGACCCAAACCAACATTTTCCAGAATTTTATACAACACAGTATTACCAACAAAAATCAACACAATCCCGAACAACTTAAAACCAACATAAAATCAGTAATTTACAGAACAACTTGTAAATGATTTATAATCATCGATCAACAACAATTTCACACCAGATTATTATCATAACATCAATTGACAGATTTGCACAAACCATATCAACATCAACAAAAAACACAACACTTACAACCACCTAAACCTAGTATTATTTATCAAACCCGGTTATAAAGATCGAACCCTTTGCCTTAATCGATGGCCGCTCGAATCTCCAATCGACTTTCAAACCCTTTGCCTCTATGACTCTTTTCCTCTCCTCTTTCATCCATGGAGATTAGAAATACGAACATTCTGCCATTGAGCTCCTATCTTGACCAAAATTCAGCCTCCGTCATCATCAATCCCGTAACTACTATTTGACCAATTTTCAGCATGAACTTCCAAACTTCAAATGCGTTTTCTCCTTCAATACCGAACTTATTGACATGAAATCATATATCAAATTGAAGGGAATTTCATAAGCTTTCCATAAATTCAAGAATCGCTTTAATCAGAATTACGAGTAAAAAGTTATCACATGTTTAGTGGAGGTTGTTCCGTAAGTGCGAAAATGGAGATATGATCATGAGTTCTTCTTTCTCCTTCTTTGCTCCCAAGCTATTTTCTCTCCTCTAAAACCCTTATTCTTATCTAAGACTTTTTCCTCTGTAACTTCCACGTTGCACTTCCTCCTCTTACTGATATTTCCCTTGACCAATTCTTTTATTTTCTTCTTTTTATATAATAATCCAATATAACAATAATGAGTCTAAGTTTTATACCCCTTTAATTGTTAATTCTGACGCAATCCAAGCCCATTAACTAACACACTCCAAAAATCAATAATATCACTTCTAATATTATTTTCTCGACTTTCCGACTTAATATTTTGTCTTAACGACTTAACATAAAATCAACTGAATAATAATTTGTGACTAACTACTTACTCCCGACTTAATATATTAACTTTTGATTATCAACCAAATGGTCCAACCGGTCCAATCAACATATCCAACAATACTCGGAGAATATTCCATAACGTCTTCTACAACTTATAACGACTTAAATAATTAAATTTGACTTAAACCAACTTATAACCATCAACATAATATTCCGATAAATTCGACCATCAACACAAATCGACACAATTCCATACAAAGCAACACAAATCAACAAAGATACTCAAATCAACGCGAATTACACCAACATACCA
The DNA here is from genome assembly GCA_963966055.1 of Lathyrus aphaca. Lineage (NCBI taxonomy): Eukaryota > Viridiplantae > Streptophyta > Magnoliopsida > Fabales > Fabaceae > Lathyrus > Lathyrus aphaca. Next base: position 95,620,181 of record OZ014519.1, on the reverse strand, counting down.
CAATTATATTTAATTAAATAATTAATTAAATAAATGGGCGTTACACATCACACCGAAGGCACCTTAGAATTGTCAGTAAACCAATATGGCAAGGGTTCGTAAAAAGCCATACACTTTTATCATGAGAGTGTCAGACATGTATTCGTCTATTTTAGTTTGCATATCTGTCTGTTGAAGTCCCACTGTACACTTACACACACTGAGGCAATTGTTTCTATTTAACCCTGAGCCTTTGTAGCCTACTCTCTGTAAATTATCCTTTGCTAACCCCGTTGAGCCATTTACCCTCTTGTTTGTTTAAACCATATTATGTTAACCACAATCCAAACACTTCCTTACCCTGCTCGAATTTGATTATACAAATCTTATCTATGTAAAAACCTTAAGTTTGGGGTTGAAACACTATCTATAATTATGAGTGAGTGCATTCGAAGAAAAAAAAGAAAAAGAAAAAAATGAAATGAAAAAAAAAGAAAGAATTGAGAAAGTGAGTATAATGCCCTCACCGAAGTGAGGATCCAACTGATATTTATGTGCATATCCTCTGAATGGAACTTAAGAAAAAATGGGAAATCAGGAATAAAGTGTGTTCAACCTTTTGATCATAAAAACTGCAAATACACTGAGATGAAATGAATAACACCGAGTTCGAGCCAAAACACCCTTTTGTTTTCCCATTTTCTTTTGTTTATCCACCCATGCCCCTTAGTCTCATTACAACCTACAAAGTCCTCAAATAGTGTGTATGGTGTGCGTGTGGTATGGATATAGATGTTATTCAAGGTGATGAGATGATGGTGCATACCCTAATTAGAGAGTCTAAACACTTGAGCCTGAGTGAATTGGTGAGAGTAAGAGATACTGGTAAAGAAGAGGTGTTGAATTATGGAAGTTTGGTTGATCGCCATGAGTCGGGTAAAAAGGAAAGGTCGAGAAAAGTGAAAAGGAATCATGAAAAATCTCAGTGATACTGTGGCAAGCAAGAACAGTCCAGGGGTGACCTTAATGTTGTCTTAAGCATTGTTTGAGGACAAGCAATGCTATAAGTTCGGGGTTGTGATCAATCACCATTCTCACATAGTTTCAGTCCATCATTCGGCATATTAGGTAACACATTGTAGATTTTTAGTATTGTTTCCTTTAGTATTTTTCTGTTTATGCATTAGAATTTCTGTTTTCATTTTTGTCATGTTTTACGTTGCTTTTGTTGCTTTTTACGCGTTTGTGGTAGTGTTTCATAACTTTCATGTTCACACTAGATGGCCATTCAAGTCTTGAACAAGAAGAAGGTTTTGAAGAAGCAAGGCAGCAGGCTGAAACGGGGGGTCGTGTCAGCTTGCCTGGCATGGGAGAGAAAAGATTGAAGGTTTGAAAGAGCAAGGAAGCAGGCTGACAACGGGGGTCGTGTCAGCTTACACGACCGTGTCAACTTGCCTGGCATGGGAAAGAAAAATGCAAAGTTGAAATCAAAAGGCAGAATTCCAACACGGGGAGTCGTGTCAGCTGACACGGCCCATGTTGGCCTGGCGAGGAAAAATTGTTATTTCTTTTATTTTTGTGAAAATGGGAGACCAAAGGGAAAATTGGGAAATTCTAGGATTTTTCTGAACATGTGGCTATTTTTAGGGTGAATAAGAGAGGAAGAAAACACTTTTTTTTCCGGACGTTTGAATTTACAATTGGATTGGAGGCTTGCACGAGTTTTTGGAGAACGAAGATCACTCAACCGCGAAAGCAATTGAGGATCCAAGGAATCCAATTCACACTGTAATGGTTTTTCCTTATTTCTATGTTTTTATCGTTGTTATTGTGAATATTAGAGGCTAAACCCCCCAATGCTAGGGGGTGTCCCTGATTTCCTATTGTAGTGACATTGATCCTTATTTTCTTATAATTTCACTGCATTTTCATTATCACTTTGTTGTATGAATGCTTGTAATACAAACCTAAAATTGGAAAATAAGGTTTGGATTTATGGTTAACTGTAGATAGGAATACCCAGTTAACGTTTTTCATTGAACAATATTTTATTAGACATCGCCAAGGAATTGGGATGCCATAATTTAACCGTAAAACTTTTGGTATTCTAAAAGCTTGGTATTCTTCCTATACAACCAAGGAATTGGGGTATAGAGGGAATACCAAAGAGTTTTCTTTAAAGAAATTTTTGAAAACTAATCTTGAAAGGCGGTAATGATATAGCCTTGTGGTGAAATTGCTAATTCTAAGGAAATTTGTCATTATAAGGGTTTTCATACACCTTCCCTAGTGTTATTCTCATATTTGTCATAACAACTTATTTCTATTAAGTGTTTTTATTTTGATTAGTATTACCTCAAAACCAATTTTAAAATAACCCTAAGATCTTTTGTTCAATTGAATTACATAAAAACTTATTTATTCTTGTGCAGTCCCCAAGAGAACGACGCTGGGAAAATCCCTATTATTACTATAATCGATAAAATAGTACACTTTCTATTTTAACTAATAGCAGTGCATCAAAACCCCAAAATAAAACCCGCAAAACTTTGCCTTCAGCAAGTATTAAACCAAGGTCACCACAGTATTTGGAAAGAGAGCATACCACCAGACTATAACATGTTTGTGTATTTGTTTCACAAATACAATATATATTAACAATAATAAGACAATGCCATTCTTCATGCCTAGTACGACTCCATGGGTATGAGATAATAACATTATTCATTCCTTATATGACTCCATGGCTAAAGTTGTGTACTCTTCCCCTTGCAGATCTGAAGGCTCTTGAAGATGCACTCCCATTCCACGTTTCCTGTATTGATGATGTGACCCGTTGACTTTGATATTTGTTTGCTCCTCTGGAACCATCATAGTGCCTACCCTTGTTTAGATCACATGATCTTCCTTTTTTTGACTGTTTGGTATTATGGGATTCTTGCTGCCGCTTAGAACCTTATAAAGTATGGGTAACAAGTTACTAATAATGTAGAAAACTGTAAGACAATGCAACACAAACTCATGCCGCCCTTAGATCCATTTGCATAAAAAAAATTCTTTTTCTTTTTCTCACATATCACTTTGACCTTATTAGCTTCATTTTTCTATCTCTAAAGCATGCAAAATAACAATAAAAGCAATATTAAATATGGCATACGACATCTCTATCACACAAAAAACCCTTTGACCACATGTCAAGATACTTGGAATATTTTCCGATCTTTGATACAACGTGTACAAGATATCTATATCAATTAGACAAAAAACCAAAAAAATAAAACAACTTAGTTAGTACAAATTCCTTCACATCATCTTCTCAATCATCATCGTCTTCATTGCTGAAACTCTGAAAATCTAGAAATCGAACCCCTAAATCGAAACCCATAACTGAAACTCAAATTCAATGAAATCCCTAAATCGAAACCCGAAAATTAAAGAAACCCATAAATAGAAACCCAAAAATTACTGTAAAATCCCTAATTCCATTTTAAATCAATCACTGATGTTGTAAAATTTTCTGCTTAGATTTTAGTTGTGGTTCCAGAAAATTAAGAGATTTGAAATTGAAACTGAAATTAGAAAAAAACTTGTTTGGGATTGAAATTAGAAAGAAAAAAAACTTGTTACAAATTTGAGGGATGTATGTACGTGATAATGATGATATTGTTTGAGAAGACAATGATTCCTTATGATAATGAAATGTAATTAATGAAATGTAATATATAAATGTCATATCAGTGCAAGGTGTATGCCACATCAGCGCCATCGGCACCAGGTGTTTATGTAATTGAATTATTAAAAATTGTTGTTATAATGTGTGATACATACATGATATGATTGATTATTATTAAATAATTAATTTTTAATATTTTTTAAATAAAACTAATAAAACTAATATTTTTTATTTGAAATTTTGGTATCTGATTTTAGGATTGATTAATCAATGAGAGCACTCATAATTTTTTTGCATTACATTGTTTCAATTTTTATTCCTCTAAAAATAAACCAATAAAAGTAATATTAGATAAATGAGAATAATTAATATAAGAGAACTCATAGAATAAATAATTTCTAGCACAAGCCATTTACATGACATACAAAACCGCTTGCAAATAAAACGATTTAAAAACACATTACTTAAATGATCTTAACAATGCATAATTTACTTCATGGTGATTCCTTATAATTGATTCACCACCGACCTAACCAACATGAAAACACTATAAACAAAATCTAGCATATAGGTATACAATCTATGCAAATGCAAACATGCAGTAGCACATATGAAATGAATGCATGCTTAAACAATAAAAGGATAGAGAAAGAGAAAGATACACAGAGATATATGGTGTTTCGACATTCGACCTCACTTTGCCTACATGCACAATTCATGGATAATGCCACATCAGAACATAATCACGATCGTCCACTATGATGAAAAATATGATTACAACATTTTGATTACAAGGAACTATCACACAGTAATTCCATCTGATGAAGCAAATATTATAATAACCTTTATATCCACGATAACCTGCTCCAAGTATTCGTATATGTCCATCCACATGATCCTATCGATTTCTTGTCTGAGCAATTCCCCTTAATTGAGTGTATATGGGATAACTCCCAACTTTGTCTGCTAGCTGTAACGCCCCAATTATTATTTTAGTTATTTAATTTGGATTTGTGGTATTTTGTATGTGGAAGAAAGAAATATTATTTAATATGATATTTAATTATATGAATTATATTATATTGAATAATTATTTGGTGAATAGTTAAATAATTGGAAAATAAAGAGATAATGGTAAGGTGGTCGTTTGGTGAAAATAGTGAGGGTAAATGTGAAAGACCATAAATTGGGTCTAAGGGGTTATGTTGGAATTAAGGAAAAGAGAAAAGAGAATCGTGTTTTTGTGAAGCGATATATCGATCATAAATAGAGAGAAGAAGAAGGAGAAGATGAAAGGCTTGAAGAGAAGAATCCGCGGGAAATAAGAGAATTCTCGTTGAAACCAATGTAAGGGTGGTATTCTTCCGTCTCTTAAGGTTCCTATAATGAGAATTAGGTTGTGTTGTTGATTAGTGGTTTGGGGGTTGAGTGAATTTGGATGAATTGATGTGTTGTGATTGTTGTTATTGATGTATGTGTTGTGGAGATATTTGTTGTAGATGTTTATATTGTTGAAGATTATGATGTGGATGTATTGAGTGGTTATGTTGGGGATTTGGGTTTTTAAGAGTAAACCTAGAATTAAAGATGTAGAGTTGATGAATATGATGATTTGTTTTGTGATGTTTGATGTGATTGATGTATATGTGTTAGATATGAATTTAAGGACTCAAACGGGGATTAATGGGGTTAATAAGACAATTTAAAGGTGTGAAATCACAGTGGGAGATGTTCTGTCATTGTAGAAATTCGTCGGGACAGTGAATAGCTCGCTAAGCAAGCTTCAAGCTCGCTCAGCGAGTGGCTCCTGACAGCACTATTTCGAAAACTTCGAAAATTCATATCTTGAGCTTCGGGTGTCCAATTTGCGCATCATTCGAAGTTGTACAAAGCTAAGACAATGTACTTTCATATAAAAATAGTCTCATGTTTCTAGAAACAATTTAAATAAAATGAATTGATGTACGAAGGTGAGTCATTGTATATTGAACTAAAGACATGTTGCTATAGAGGATGAATCTTGTTCTAAATGGGAGAATGGTGATGTCCTATGACTAGGGATTTTAAAAACGATGTGTAGGAATTAGTTATATTGATGTAGAGGTGTAGGTAATGCGATAAGGTTGTTTGTAGTGGAGTCCGATGAATAGACGATGATAATTAAGTGCTAACGACTTTGTGATGTTAATTATGTGTTGAAGGTTAAATGATGCTTACGTTGAGGTAAAATATAATGATGCAGTGTTAACGTTTATGATACAATAATACTTGTATAATGATAATGGTGTATTAATGTTTCGTGTATGTATTCATTGATGTTTTAACATGATATGTTGTGTTTGTTAAGTTGTTGTAATATGTTGTTGTTGTTGAGTTGTGATGATATGTCATTGTTGTTAAATTGTGATGATATGTTGTGGTTGATAAATTGTTGTAATATGATGTTGTTATTGTTGTTATTAAGTCGTTATAGTATGTTGTTGTTAATAAGTTGTTGTAATATGTGGTTGTTGTTGTAGTTGTGGTGATATGATGTGGTAGTTGGTAGGTGTTGTTGTATGTTATTGATATACGTTGTTGATGTTGCTAGAAGTTGTTGTTATAGATGTGGACACATCTTGTGGTAGTTGGTAGGTGTTGTTATAGGTTGTTGATACATGTTGTTGATGTAGTTATGTGTTGTTGATGATGCTAATGCATGAAATCATTGTAGTTGTATGTTGTTGATTATGCTAATGCATGATATCGTTGTAGTTGTATGTTGTTGATGATTCTAATGCATGAGATCAATGTAGTGGTATGTTGTTGATGATGCTAATGCATGAAATTGTTGTAGTTGCATGTTATTGGTGATGCTAATGCATTAAATAATTGTTGTGATAAGTTGTTGTATGTTTATTGTTATTGTTGCATATTGTCATTGATGGTGCATGACATGTGCATAGTTGTTGATGGCGTGATTATGTAAAATCACAGTGGATGGCGCAGTCATGAAATAGGGATCGTACGAGGGTGTGATCATGAAATAGGGACCATATTGGACCATGAAATAGGGGTCAATGGGTGTGATCATGAAATAGGGATCACACCGGATCATGAAATAGGGGTCAAGAGTTCCAACGGGAATTGGATCTTGAAATAGAGATCGGATCATGGTACCGTATGCATATAGTCAAGTAGAGTCTCATTGCATAAGTTGTTGTTGATGTGCATGGTGTTGATATGTGTTGTGATGTGTTTGTTTAGTTGCTGTTGTTGTGAATTGGTGATCTAATTTTCGATACTTGCTTGATTCTTATTATCTTTCTCTTTTGATGATGTAATTATCTCACCCCTTCTATTTGAATTGTACCCTTATATTGGTAACATGCAGGTGATCAGGATTAGTAGAGTGGAGGTTGGTGAAGTCGGTGTACTTCACACTTAGATGAGTCAGCTTTGATATGTGCTTTGGGGTGTTGGGTCGATGATATTTCTGTTGTTTACTTATTTTAGAAAAAACTTCTTGTAAATGAATCTATCTTATGTTTCTTTCGAGTTTTCTGCTGCAACTTAAAATATTTTGTAAGACGTATTACATTGAGCCATGAGTTTGTTGATTGTGACACTCGGAATAAAATGATTATTTTTATTTACTATGATTTTAAATGTAAATTCGTGGGGAGTATTTTGGGTGTTGCACTAGCAATCTTTCTCCAACTACACCAAAGAAGGAAAACTTCCAACTCCGCCTTACGGACCGTTGATACTTGATTCTGAAAAAGTCTTCCTTGGAGTATAATGAAAACTCTTATCCTATTAAATAACTTCTCAATCCCAAACTTCACCCAAGAAACGATACCTACACTTGTTACAGATAAAAAAATAGCTACACACAAACCCGTTAGATACCCTAATGTACCACTAGTCTCCCTTTTCATTCAATCTTCAGAGGATGGTCCTTAAACAAGGAAAAAGACTAATGATGAAGATGGAGAACAATGCTTGGTAATCTCAACAATAACTGACGTTACAAGCAATTAGTCAAGTAAATTAGTTTTGATGAAAGATGAACACACACATAAGGTTCAAACAAGTTTCTAGTTAAGTAGGTCTTGGTGCTTGAAATTTATCAAGAGTTTGATCAAATCTTCAACAAGATTTGAACAACTCATTATAAAAAACACACAAAAAAACCAAATTACACAGTTAATATGCAACAAAAAATATAAAGAATGACATAGGTTCAATATCAGATATTGGTGTTTGATGAATTAGATAAGGGAATGGTGTAAAGATGAACACACTAAGATAAGAGGACAAAAATCACCTTTTGTCTCTATGAAAAATTATTGATTTCCTACACTTGTTAATATAATAAAAAGAAACAAGCATTTTAATGAATGATGAAAAACTGGATCTTTATGGTTTGATTCGAATCAAGAAGGAAAATGGATTTGAATCAATCTGGACATAACCAAAATGGGTTTCTTTTTAAGGCACGTGATTCAAATCATTAATTGTACTTGATCCAAATCAAATGAGATTATGATCCAAATCATGTTCAAATTTTGATCTGAATCAAATGATCCATAAAGTAATTATATTTTTCAACAGGTGAATGATTCGAATCAGATATTACACATGATCCAAATCAATTACCCAAAGCATCAAATTTCAAATGTTCTAACTTGTGATTCAGGCTACTCATTTGGAAATGACAAAGCAATAACTTTTATAGACTTAAAAAGGAAATAGTAATAAGGATAAACTAATTCAACATGAAATGCAAAGGGTTCTTAGTGGTACATTTGCATAAACGATTACAACAGTTGGAAAGAAAGACTGCAATCATATAGATGAATTAAAATAACATACAAATTACAAATGCACAATGAAACACTAATCAAATTGTAAATCATAAAAACTCAATAGATATTTAAAGCACATAAAAATGATATTATGTGCTTTCACATGATTCTTCTTTGTCATATTTGCTCAGGAAGGAGATTTTTCCTCATCAACTTTATTATTAATGCCATATTTTTATTTTATTTTTATTTTTTGAAGATGCAATTAAAGTTTAGAAATTACATGCGATACTTTATGAGAGTTTTCTTTTAGGTAGTGTAAATTTTTTGTCTAAAATTTCTTAGATTCAATGGTCTAATGTATGTAAACCTAAGTATTAAAGGTGGTTAATTGTTAGAGATATTTGCTCAGATAACATGACGTTTAATGGTAAATGACAGTGAAGTAAAGTCTCAAAGGATTTTAGATTGTGGCGTAAGATTCTCTCTTCTAGATATGGTCATAAAGTAGCATCATCCATCATTTGTGGGGAGGGGGTCTAAAGATTTTAGAATAACTTCTTCTTAGTGAAAAGGTATCTCACTTGTAGGGTCGATTACTGATTCTACTACAACTTGGTTCATTGATAAAATATTGAGAAACATGGGTAATGACCTACTCACTTATTTTATAGAAGATCCTTAGTTAGAATGATTTTCCTTAAGATCTATCTATTTGAGGTTGTTGGGATCTCAATGCATAAAGGAAAATCAAGGGACTATTTCGGTCATTACGAGAACAACTCTTGGATTTGGGACCTTAGGTCGAGAATGAATTTGTTTGTTTGAGAGTTAGACATGGTTGATAATATTGTTTTGAATACTCTTGCTTCTTCTTATGGCGTGTTTGTGTCTTATTAGCTTGTGAACATTTTATGTGTATCATCTTTTATGATTATGTAGATTTTTGTTTAGATTATTTGACTCTAAACTATGAGTGAGGTATGTCCCATTTCAAGTGTCCTTTGAGATTTGTATTGTATGTGTTATCTTAATCTATTGAACACATTACCCTTAAAAAACCACCTACAACCCCAATTTGAACAACTGAAACCACTTTGCTTAGCATAATTTTCAGAAGAGTGGATGATAATTTGCAAGAATAACCTCAACTCAAGGAAGACAATCTCCAACATATTCTTTAGTGTCATCAATATTCTCCCACATAAAATAAAACATCCTTTTACACTAACAACAAGAAATACGAAACAATAAACATATCAATGATTTTCAATAAGTAATTCATAAATTAATTACTTCTCAAAATTGCAAGAGAAACTAATGAACTAAGAACTTAGCCTCTAGTTAATTAAGAAAATCCACTGCGGATTTCATGATAGTAACTTAGACATAGATCTCGAATCATATATTACCACTAACATGTAATTGAATATCTTAATTTTTAAGGTGGAATATTATTTATAGGTGGTATGGTGATACATCTTCGGACATTTTTTAAGCAAAATAGTGATGTCTCATTTGCAACGCTCTTGTAAGTGTGATTTTAGTTACAACTTTTTACGGTGGTTTGAGAGAACACTTAAAGACGGAATAAATATTTCCTTAAACTATTATTTATTCCACATTTATATCCGTTTATAATTACCTTGAAAATTATAGTCCATTTCCAGAACTTTTAACCTAAATAACCCAATTTTTCAAATTAATTCCTCAAATAACCCATGTTTCAAAAAATTCCCCAAAATACCCCAATTTTAGATGAGGTTGAAATGTTGTAGCCAGTTGAATTAGCGACATCCTTATAAATTTAAGTGGAGGTGCCAATTGTATTGGATACACCATATGATGTTTCAAATTCAATTGGCACCAGTTTACAAATGCATAAAGGTGGCACCAATTGGTCTGACACCACTGTACACTGATGACACTGAATTGTATCGTATTTTTTACTTTGATTTCGCATGCATTCTAAGTCCTTTAGTGCCATTTTGTTATGTTATTACTATGTTTTCCTTTGTTTTCAGGTATTTATCCATTTAAGAGTCACATGCGAAGAAACAAAGAAATTCGGATGAAAAACGGGAGAAATAGAGCAATTTGCACACAAGACGTTGTCCGACGATTTTGACCATAACCTTTGATCCGTAAATCAGAATGACGCCCCGTTCGAAGCATTAGAAAGCTAACGCAGAGAGCTACACCATGGAAAATGGACCTAATGCTCATGGCGGGCTCCATGGGCACATGGCGGGCACCACCTTCACAAAAACGGTTATGATAATAAACGGTTAGAGAAAAGCACCCATGATCACCACTAACCCATATGGCGGGCGCCATGGCCAGGCTGGCGGGCGCCACCTTTGTTTAATGTGTTTCCCTCCCAAAAGAAGTTGGAGGGAACTTCTGTCTTTCCTCTCCTTTCCCTTAGTTATAAATAGAGTGCCCTTTGTTCATTTCTCTTCATTCAAACTTAGAATCTCTTAGGCATATATCAGTTTTAAAGTAGTAATCACTTCACATCAGGGTGTTACTACAATTGAGTGATCGAGTCTGTATACGTCTGTGTGATCGAGTCTTGGAGCACTTTGGAAGGAAGTTAATCCTGCCACCATTTTAATTCCATTTCGTATTTTATTTTTCCGCACTCGCTTTATTTTATTTACTTTCCGCATTGCTTTACTTTATTTATTATCCGCACTCGCTTTACTTTATTTATTTCTCGCAGTCGCACTACTTTCGTTTATTTCTCGCACTCGCACTACTTTTGTTTATTTCTCGCACTCACACTACTTTCGTTTATTTCTCGCACTCGCGCTACTTTCTTTATTTCCCGCACTCGCACTACTTTAATTTACTTTCCGCACTCGCATTAAATATTTTTATGAAAAATAATAAAATGAACTTTTATTGCACCATGTCTAACTAATTTTATAAAGGTTAGAATGTAAGGATCATAATCGAACCGGTAATCCGTACAACTGTTTGTAGAAACGCTTAAGGGCTATCTTGACTTTCAATATATGTTTCACGTTCTTTAAAGTCCCGTTGGGTAAGATCTAAAGTCGTCCAACACCTATTTAACTTAATTGTTTTTAACTATTTCAAAAACAGCCAAAAGCGCTTTGTCTAGTTCATTAGGAATTTTTAGATTAAGAAGAAAAGAGATTTTAAAACTATTCTCGGACGCGTTAAGAAACTTAGAGTCTGGTTCGTAAGAACCTCTTTTTGCTAGAAAATCCAGGTCAAAGTACTTTTCAACTTATTAAAGATACTATATTTCTTAAAAATAGGTTTACTACTCTAACGCAGTACGCACCTTTTTATCCGTGACAATAAGAGGGTTTGATTAGGGAGTACAACTCGGTTTTGAATACGCGAAAGCGACAGTTCCCGTTAAATTTGTTCTTTTCAAAGTAGAAAATATTTCCCATAAGTAGTTCTATTAACAAGTACTTGATTATAAATTGATTATGTGAATTGCATTCAAATCTGTCTTTATTAATTAATTAAATTTACCATTTTATTTACCATTGTGCACCCTTTAAAACCATTATTTTCAATTGCCTTAGATACACACCATAACAACAGATAACGATAGATTGACACTTGGTCTCTGTGGATTCGACAATCTTTTATATTACTCTGACGTGTTCGTACACTTGTGAAAAACACGCATCAAGTTTTTGGCGCCGTTACCGAGGACCAATTTCGTCAAATTTTGTACCTTATTGTTATACCGTTTAGACTAAGGCACTCTTTTATAACAAAAAAATTACTATGTTTCACCCAAATTTTTTCTACAATCACCACTCCCAGTATTTCGAGGAATCACAAGAATCACATATGTCCAACCTCGAAATACAAATGGAGAATTTTAATGCATCACTAACTCATTCTCACCCAAATCACCACTCCCAAAATTTTGAGGTGCCACACCTAAATTTTCTCTACAATTACCAACCACAAAACTTCCAGTATTTTAAGGAACCGCTAGAATCTATTAATCCAAACCTCGAAAGATTATTGGAGGATTTCATTGAAACAACAACTAATTCTAGGCTAGAATCTATGATGAAGCGCTTTGTGGAGACACAAACCCTCAATAATGAATAGTTTAGAAGACACCATCTCGATACTTATGAAACCTTTAGGCAAATAAACACTATGGTCGAGTCCCTCGTGAATCACACTAAGGCATTAAAGACTCAAATCTTCTTACTTGCACAAACACCTGTAGGACCATCCCCTGAGGAGAATGCGTATGTTATAACAAATAGTAGTGAAAAACAGATCGAAAATCCTAAAGAGAGGGATGATGAGCATGAAGAGAGTTGTGGTGAGGAAATAGTAGAGAAAAATCCACTGAAACTATCCGAAAGGAAGGTTGTCATAAAGGTAGATAATGAAGCAACCATTGTTGTTACCCCTCCGTATATCCCACCATTTCCTTTCCCGCAAAGTTTTGTGGAAGCTAAGGTAGAATCCCAATCCAAAACATACGTGGAGGTATTGAAATATACCTGCACCAATGTACCCTTATTTGAGCTCCAACATAAAAAAAGAAAAATTGAGGACCATGAAACTAGGGAAATAATTAATGCTAAGAGGGTAAAGCTAACCTTTGAGATGGTGAATGAAATGACTAAGCTCGAATTTGAAAAGCTAATACTTAGCATAGATCCAGAACCACCACCACAAGTTCAAAAGAATGAGCCAGCCTATAGAAGGAAGAAAAGAAAAGGTGAGGGATATGTGAGATGGATTGATAAGTGGCCATGGAAACCGAATATGAACGCTCCTAATCATCGAGCTATCGACGTTAAACAAAGCCCTGCGTGGGAGGAAACCCATGAGTTTTTAATTTAATATTTTCCTTTTTGTGTTTGTAGAAAATAAAGAATTGTATCGCTTGTCAGTACTACATTTAGGCGAACGATCTCTAGATGACAATCCTTTAAGATGAGTTAGTGCCCATGGACGTTCCTACGAATGTCGCTGCTGGTGGTGACACCGATGATGAGTATGATAGGAGATGGCATGTCTCTCCCACTCATAACGCATCTCCTCCTTATCCTTTTATATGTCCAGGTTCCACCTGCACACATCGCACCATATATTTTCTAACACTTTTGCAGGTTCTGTTCCTGGATTTTATATTACCGAGGAGATGTGGCGTGACCACATGGCTAGAGAAGAAAGGCGAGTTGGTCTGCTCTCTACCATTCAGCAACAACTGGCGGATAACATGAGCTTCTTGGAAGCATCGCGATTGAGGGCAGATTGATCCTATGAGACAGTTTATCGCACCTTGCTTGCGATCATAGCCGAGCAATCCCGTTAGCAGAACTTCAACCGTCGACATTTACAGCTTATGGAGGCCACTCAGGGTTCCGTGTTAGGTAACCTTCGAGATGTCAGAGATGTTCAGGCAGCCTTATCAGCCCGACTGGACCGGAGAGACCAGCACCGCAGCAAATCCCGTCGTTCCATGCATTCCCAATAGGATGACGAGGGCACCAGTGATCCACATTAGTAGTATTACAGGTTACTCTCCTTATCTTATTTCGAAACATTGGGGACAATCTTCGATTTAAGTGTGGGAGGGGATTTTATTGCTTTTTCTTTTTTCCTTTTCTTAATTATTTATTTGCTTTCTGTTTTCTTCTTTTTTAGTCATTTAGTTTAAGTTTTTTTTAGATAATGCATGAGTTTGATGAGTCACCAGTACAGTGTATCTTTAGTGCACTCTCATTTTCCCCATTTCTTTAGCCTTACCAAAAAAAAATTCAAAAGAAAACAATGTTGCTCCACACGTTTTTTGGGCTTTAAGACAGGTTTGGATTAGGATGTGGTGACTTAGGTGAAATTTTTGGAACATCAGTATCGTTTTAGCATCATAGACTTCATAAATATAGGAATAACTCCTAAACCCCGCATACCATGGCCTTTATTATCATTTAAAAATTTTCCTAAGTAGTTTATTCTAGCAGTCAGCTCCGACCTAAGCATGCTCTACGTAGGGGGTCGATGAACATAAGTGAATGATCCAGTGCTAATAAAAAAGAGAAAAAGGCAAAACTTTGGGATATGTGACCCTCACAAAGTCATTTAAACCAAAAAGAAAAAAAATTGCCACAAAAAAAAAAGAAAAAAATTGCAGTCACCCATTGATAGTTGGTTCAGAGGTATCTGGCACTGAACTCGGTAGGGCGGATTACGATCTGATCCCCCACAACTGCAGTTGGGTCAAATAAAAGGGTTTGCACAGACTTATGTGCCGGAAACCCTATGTTATGGATCAGAATCACTAACCGGTCACTCTATTATGAAGCATATACAGATAACGGGCTTAATATGATTGCACCTGAATGAAATGGACCCAAAAAGAGATGAAGAGGTAGCATAGGTATTGTGGGATGATATGTGTTGGTTAATATAAGAATGAAGTTTATGTCCGTATCTGCGGATAAGTGTCACTACGATACCCTTGGTTCACTTAGTTAGTACCAGTCACTGCATCCTGACTTGAACTTAGAAGCCCTTTTAGCCCGAATCACGCGTCGACACTAGTTTTCTTCCTTGAGTTTTAAATGTTTTGCTTTAGGACACTGAATTGTATCGTATCTGTGGGAGAATTTGATGACACTGAATCGTACCGTATTTTTTACTCTGATTTCGCATGCATTCTAAGTCCTTTAGTGCCATTTTGTTATGTTATTACTATGTTTTCCTTTGTTTTTAGGTATTTATCCATTTAAGAGTCACATGCGAAGAAACGAAGCAATTCAGATGAAAAGCGGGAGAAATAGAGCAATTTGCACACAAGACGTTGTCCGACGATTATGACCATAACTTTTGATCCGTAAATCAAGAATGACGCCCCGTTCGAAGCATTGGAAAGCTAACGCAAAGAGCTAAACCATGGAAAATGGACCTAACACTCATGGTGGGCGCCATGGGGCACATGGTGGGCGCCACCTTCACAAAAACGGTTATGATAAAAAAACGGTTAGAGAAAAGCACCCATGATCACCACCAACCCATATAGCGGGCGCCATGGCCAGGGTGGCGGGCGCCAACTTTGTTTAATGTGTTTCCCTCCCAAAAGAAGTTGGAGGGCACTTCTATCTTTCCTCTTCTTTCCCTTAGCTATAAATAGAGTGTCCTTTGTTCATTTCTCTTCATCCAAACTTAGAATCTCTTAGGCATATATATGTTTTAAAGTAGTAATCACTTCACATCAGGGTGTTACTACAATCGAGTGATCGAGTCTGTATACGTCTGTGTGATTGAGTCTTGGAGCACTTTTGAAGGAAGTTAATTGTGCCGCCATTTTAATTCCAGTTCGTATTTTATTTTTCCGCACTCGCTTTATTTTATTTACTTTCCGCATTGCTTTACTTTATTTATTATCCGCACTCGCTTTACTTTATTTATTTCTTGCACCCGCACTACTTTTGTTTATTTCTCGCACTCACACTACTTTCGTTTATTTCTCGCACTCACATTACTTTCTTTATTTCCCGCACTCGCACTACTTTAATTTACTTTTCGCACTCGCACTAAATATTTTTATGAAAAATAATAAAATGAACTTTTACTGCACCATGTCTAACTAATTTTATAAATGTTAGAATATAAGGATCATAATCGAACCGGTAATCCGTACAACTGTTTGTAGAAACGCTTAAGGGCTATCTTGACTTTCATAATAAGTTTCACGTTCTTTAAAGTCCCGTTGGGTAAGATCGAAAGCCGTCCAACGCCTATTTAACTTAATTTTTTTTAACTATTTCAAAAACAGCCAAAAGCGCTTTGTCTAATTCATTAGAAATATTTAGATTAAGAAGAAAAGAGATTTTAAAACTATTCTCGGACGCGTTAAGAAGTTTAACGTCTGGTTCGTAAGAACCTCTTTTTGCTAGAAAATCCAGGTCAAAGTACTTTTCAACTTAGTAAAGATAATATATTTCTTAAAAATAGGTTTACTACTCTAACGCAGTACGCACCTTTTTATCCGTGACAATAGGAGGGTTTGATTAGGGAGTACATTTCCCGTTAAATTAGTTCTTTTCAAAGTAGAAAACATTTCCCATAAGTAGTTCTATTAACAAGTACTTGATTATCAATTGATTATGTGAATTGCATTCGAACCTGTCTTTATTAATTAATTAAATTTACCATTTTATTTACCATTGCGCACCTGTTGTACCCCAAAATTTGCCCGTTAAATTTAACTCTAACCGACTTTTTGTTTCACATTCATTTGCATCATCTTCATAGCATAACATGTATTTCGTCTTAATATTAGCCGGAATAATTTCTCGGAATTTACAGACGGACTGGTCAAATTAATTTTTAATTGTGCCTAAAACTAATAAACGAAAAATGTCGCATTTAAATTTGCAAACGTCAGTAATATTAATCTACGGTTCATGTAGATTAACCTGACATGCTAAAAATATTTTTACGACTATTTTTGGTCATATGTTGATCAGTCTGAGCAGTTTAAATGGTCATAATTTTTATTTCAAAATCAGGCCAAACGCTGTATTTTTTACCGAGTCATTTATTTCGAGATG
This sequence comes from Lathyrus aphaca, assembly GCA_963966055.1. Classification (NCBI taxonomy): domain Eukaryota; kingdom Viridiplantae; phylum Streptophyta; class Magnoliopsida; order Fabales; family Fabaceae; genus Lathyrus; species Lathyrus aphaca. The sequence goes on along the minus strand of OZ014519.1, from coordinate 95,603,157 downwards.
ATTATTTTGACATGTTCATTTTTTTTTTTTGGAGCATTTTGGCGCCCGACTTTTATTTTTTAAGTCTGTTTATTTTTACATTGTGTCTAGAATAAATAAGTAGGAGTATTAGATTTAATTTTGATTTTAATTATTTTAATTATTTAACTTTATTCAATTTTTAATTTAATATTTTATTTAGGTTTCAAATTAAATATTTAGGCCCATCATCACTAACCCTAATTGACCCCTATATATATTTATGTTGTGTGCTGCTAGAAGAGGACGAAAAAAAGAAGAAAAAGAAGAGATCGGCTGCAAACAGAAAGAGACGAATCATATAAAACCACACTGATTTGCTTTGTGAGGTAGCAATTTACCTTATTGAAACTAATATTGACCTTTTAAAAACTAAATCCTTTATAATTGTCCTGTTGAAGCATTTCTGTTTTCTTTATATTTTTTCTTTCTATCTAAACGTTTTATAAATTGCAGCATATATGATTTCTTTTGTTTTTACTCATATGCCTTACATAACTTATAACTTATTTGGTTTCTTTTAATATATACATATTCTTTTAATATAGACGTAATTTTTTCTTCTTTACAGTATGCCTCACGTTTTGTATATATATATATTCTTTTAATATATACATAATTTTTTCTTCTTTACAGTATGCCTCACGTTTTGTATATATACATATTCTTTTAATATATACATAATTTTTTCTTTTTTTACTATATGCCTCACGTTTTGTGACATATATATATATATATATATATATATATATATATATATATATATATATATATATATATATATATATATATATATATTCTTTTAATATATACATAATTTTTTCTTTTTTTACTATATGCCTCATGTTTTGTGACATATATATATATATATATATATATATATATATATATATATATATATATATTGTTAATTCTAAGTTATTCGAATCGGATCGTGTCGATACGTCGTTTTTACAATTGTGTGTATGAGGCGTGACACTTATGTTGATCCGGTCCAGTTGCGATGATCGCAATTCTTGCGTTAGCAACATCGTTCTGATTTTTTTCTAAAACCTCAAACTTTTCATAAACCTTAATTTTTCATGTAAACCTTAAAACTTTCTCATAAACTTTAACCGTGTTATTTCCTCTAAACCATAAACATTTTCTCAAACCTTAACAAACCTGTTATTATTTCTTATTTTCACTCATGTTTATGTTATTCATACACTGTAATTGCTTCGCCCTTGTAATATTTTAAGTTTTAACTTGTAATATTTTCAGTTTTATTTTCCGTCATCTTTATTATGTAACTGCACCAAAGCGTTGTAATAGTTAGAATTTTATTTTCTGTCATTTATTTTCTGTCATTTTATTTTTCTGTCATTTATTTTCTGCCATTTAAATTCCTGCCATTGATCCTATATTAACTGTGTGGTTTAGTAATGTAGGGCGTGAAAACCTACTAAATTAATTATTTAATATTTTTCTATAATCTTTATATTTTTTGTAAATAAATGCTAATTATTTTTATAAACTTATTTTTTTACTTATTTATAACAATAAATCTTTATTTCGTAAATAACTAACTTAATATTTTTCATATAACTCTTTTATTTTATAATTTGTACATTAATATTTTTTAAATTCTTTTATTATTACTAATTTATTTTAAACTCATATTTTTCTAATAACTTCTAAAAAATCTAACTTGTTTAACCTAAAATAATTTCTTTTAAAATTCTAACCTTTTTATTATCACTTTATTATTATTATTATTATTATTTTATTATTGCTTTATTACCATTGTTTATTTATTATTTTATTATTATTTACTTTTATCTATTCTATTTTTGCTTCATTATTTTCCTTATTTTAATTTTGTTTTATTTATAATATTAGGAAAAAAAATGTATAGGTTGTAAATTTATTCTTTCTCGCCTGATTATTATGTATCTGCCCCATAGCCATGTAATAGTTTAGGAATTTATTTTTCTTGCTTTTATTTATTGCGTGGTTAGTAAATAGGGTGTGAAAACATATTTGTGATAAATTTGACTTAGATAATTAATTTAAATAAGATAAATATTTGAAATAAAACACTCACACACGTAAGTCGATCTATGATCGCCATCTTGCACTTCCTAGGGTATTCCTCTTGGTTTCCTTAAAATAAAATGGTCAAGTCCCTCGAATATAGGGATGTCTTAAGCAAAGTCCCTTCAAAGTGTAAATCATCATAGTCTCTACAGATTTAAAAGACCAAGTCCCTTCGAGGTTACCTAAGGAATAATGATCTTGTCCCTTCGAATAAATGATGATAGTCCCTACGAATTGCTAAAGACATCCCTTAAGTTGCCTTCTATGACCATACGATGACCCTACGCTTGTCCCTTAACACATCCAAGATAATGAATACCTATTCCTTAATAATAGGGATAGTCTTACCATTAAAAGAACATACGAGAATATGAAAGACTTAATCTAGGGTAGGTATCTCTTAGTTTCTTGCTCACTCTTCAAAAATACTTTTCACACCTCACAATACTTTCTTAAACATTTTTCAAAACAAGGCTTTGTATACATCCATACGAGGATCATTACAAAGTACTTAGAAAAATTTCTAATCACACACTACTCTCTTCAAAAACAATTTAAGTGAGCTAAGTAACTAAGAGCCCATGGATAACCATGGATATAAAGGGTGACAACACCTTCCCTTTATATAACCTACCCCCGAACTCAAGTCTTTTAAAATAGGTCTTTCCTGTTCTTTTATGTCCTTTCCACTTGGATAAAATAAAAGTCGGTGGCGACTCTTGCTATCCGCAACATGACTAAAAGTCAGTTCTCCCACTATGTTACAGCACCCTTTAAAACCATTATTTTCAATTGCCTTAGATACACACCATAACAACAAATAATGATAGATTGACACTTGGTCTCTGTGGATTCGAAAATCTTTTATATTACTCTGACGTGTTCGTACACTTGCGAAAAACACGCATCATACACACATATTTTTGTTAGTATAAATAGAGGTGACTCCTACCATTTGATACAATTCACACATAATTTCAAATTATTTTTTCATTTTCTTCATTATCTCTATCATGATTGTTAAAAGATATGAGCATGTTTATTATTCCGCAACGAAACCTCCGATGAAAATGTTATTCTGGAACATTCAAAACTTTGAGCATCTTGAGAGGAGTTTGAAAAGTTGGTTATAAGGATAAAAATGAATCTAATGAACCATTTAACCAATCATCATTGAAACAACAAACCACCCAGATTAATCACCATTTAAATCTCTCGAACCAAATAAATCTTGAATCACTCTGAATTTGTCTGGATCAATTTCTGAGAAAATAAATTCACAAATGAAACACAACTGAACTTGCACTGATCCTGATAAACCTGATTTTCCGAACCAAACCTCACATGAACCACTGCTTGGTAACCTGAAGAATTACACAACTCAACCTTGGACATACACGGCCAGAGAAATAGTCCACTGAAGCAGATAACTTGCAGTTGAAGAAATCTCCTGAAGCCATAACTCTTGAGATGTTGAGAAAGACGAATAACCTAAAATGTTGAGCAAAGAGAAATAGCCATGCGACTTGATGAAGAAGAGAATAGCTTGATGATGGGCCAGATACATAGTGAATAATCCTTGCAGACATAAAATCCTTGGATAACAATAATCAGGGAAATAAACCCTAATTCAGTTACAGGAGCCTATGAAGATGATGCCAAAAACTTGAATTCTTTGATAATCTGCAAATAAGGTGTGAAACCCTAATCCTTCAGATGACAATGATCCCATGTTTCGAGAGCCTATGCAAATGATATGACCTAAAGTATGATCTAATGGAATATGCAAATGAATGCAAAACAAAAAACAGATAATGCTAGAAAAACCAGAGGGAAAATTTTGGGGTGTTACAATTGCCCCCTATTCAATCAACTGTTAATCTGAAAAGGATGAGAGCATCGGCTATCAGACGTTCAAGATAAACTATGATTTAATACCAAAAAAGACCCTGAAATTTGCACTCTGCTGGAGAAGAAAAGGGAAATAAACTCAACCAAGGAAAATAATTGTTTGATGATAAAGGTAACCAAAAGTAACAGCTAAAAACGAAAAAATTTCTTTTGTAGGACGCCAGGAGACTACTAGCTTGCCACGACGAAGGTGGACTTGGTACACTTCAGCCTGTGGGATAGACGTGTACGACTTCAAGATCCATATTAACAAATATGCTATCTTGATCTTGATTAGAATTTGCATCTAGGCGTACACTATCTTGATTCTCTTCGTATAACCTAAGGTCAGATATACGATAAAAATGTGCAATTACGAAAATCCACGTAACAACGCGCTGTCTTGATTTTCTGCACTAATTTGACAACATAACCCACTGACAAGATCTACATCTAGGCATGCACTATCTTGACCCTCTTTTAGAATCTGCATCTAGGCATGCACTATCTTGATTCAAAACTTAAACCTTGATAGTAAAACTTAACAACAGGATCTCGCCTTTTGCGTTGTCTGATCCTCTTCTAGAACTTGTACGTTGTCTTGACTCCGACTTGGAATTCATACCTCTTCAAAGATATATCCACTGGGATGAACAAAGATATATTCTTGCAGGGCAAAATTCTTGCTAGAACTCCGTTGTGGATAAAAACGTCCTGGATGACATTGTGCTGAGGAAATGAGATAACCACCTCCTATCAATAACCACCTCTTGTTTGGGAATACAATACGAACACTTAATTAATCTCGAAAACCCTGGCTGGAGATAACCATCTGCTGGGGAGAGATAAAAACAAAATTGCATTTGGGCATGCGCTGTTTTGATTTGTCATGTCTGCAAAAAATAAATTAGCGACCTCTTGGGGAATATTTCGATGATGGAAAACCCAATCACGAAACTCTGTGGGGAAATGGGGATCTTCTGCCCTAGCTGGGGAGATACTTTGTCAATACTTGACTTGGGAGAGAATTCTTACCATGTAAACTTTGTGGGGAGACAATGCATTCAACTGCTTGCTGGGAATGAAGACTCCACATGGGGAAGAGAACTATTCACCTGACTTTGAAGTTCTGATGGGAACATTGCCTACTCTGACTCAGCTGGGGAAGATTCCACTTCTACTGAGGATGTTGGGTATCAACCTTCTCTGCTGGAGATAATAATTGTAAGGCCTCTCTCGTCGGGGGAGAAACGCTCTACTTGGGGATGAGAACGATTCAATTAGCCTTGAAGTTATATTAGGGTAACCATTTATTCTAACTGAGCTGGGGAAATGTCAACCTTATGGCCTGACTGAGGAAAATATTTGGCAATGCTCTGCTGAGGAGAGACTTTACTGGAGAACATTGATCAAATCGAGCCAAAATATGCCCCAAGTAGAGTATGACGATTGTGTTGGGAAGATATGCCAATGAAAATTGGACTTTGATTGGATGAGAATAACCAACTCCTCATGAAGAAACCTTTCCTGCTGAAAGAATATTTTATGCTCGGGGAAGAAATAAACTTCCAGTACCCTGCTGGGAAAATAAAATACCAGAGATTTCTTGATAATTAACTCGGTGCTTCAAGCTAATGAGCTCAACATTTGCATACTGACTATCATGAGTGAACAAGCATTCTTTTACTCCTCAAATTACCTCAGACGACATCGTCTAGGAAAATATTATCTCCGGAGGATTTTACAGAAGACCTGGCATCCAAATGCCCCAGTGTCTTCAAACTTTTAGAGAAATTCATCAGATCTTAAGATAACTGCCATGGACTACGTCTTGTAACGATCTTGCCCCACATCAGGAAAAAAACCATGCATATGAAGATTCAATGCAAATGATGCAAGATGTAGATGTATGCTCAGGATGCTGAGGATATGAGGATATACAAGTGGGAGATGATGAAACAAGGATGATTGTGCGTTAGGGCCAGGTTGATAGAGATTTTTTTTGTTTGGTTACCAAGAAATTAGACTTTGAAGGTGGATTACCATATGAGAACCGATTTATTTAAGGTAGACCAACAGACGAGAACTGATGGGCAAAGAATAAGTCGTCAGACGAGAACTGGCTCCTTGTGGGTTCATTGTCAGACGAGATCTGACTCTGGAAAATAAATACTACCAGACGAGAACTGGAGTCCAAAAGGCTAAATGAAAAGGTGACCAGACGAGAACTGGTTTAAAGGTTCGCCTACCAGACGAGAACTGGTATTTGAAATTGATTTGCTAGACGAGAACTAGACTTTGGTTTGGTTGGCCTGACGAGAACTGGACTTTGAATTGGTTTGACAGACGAGAACTGGACTTTGGATTGGTTTTCCAGACGAGAACTGGACTTTGATTTGTTGAGTGATATGGGATTACGAGGCCCTGATGTGATATTGATGTTGAGGGGGTATGCCCAATGCATATAATGCGTATGGCTCTAAGGTCGAACGAAGCGACATGAACAAAGTATGCAAATGATTTATGCAATGATTATGAAAACAGAAAAGCTCCCGAGGAGGGAAGAAGGTCTTTTGGTAAGGATTCTTGTTGAGAAAGGTGACATGGAGAAGGTGGGTAGCATGATTTCCCGACACTCGTCTTGAACTCGGAGATCATTGATATAACCTGCTCTATATTGCCAAAGTTTCCCCAGTTGGGTAAGTCTTTGAACCGACTGGCCCTGATTATCCAATCTTAGAATGGCAGACTTGAATGTTCTCTCGAGAAGATTTTCACTTAGTGAGCTCTAGAAGTGTTTTGCCCCAGCATGAGCGTGAAAGCGGCTTGACTCATTATGACTGAGCATTAGAAGAATTCAACCTTAGTCAACAGAAATTTTGGGTGGCCTGCCCCTGTTTGGTAGATCCGGCTCTGATCAACTAACTTTTGAATAATTTCCCCTCAATCAACTAATGCTTAGGATCTGCTTTACCCTGATTGATTCCTTGGTAAACAAAATGACTAGATAACATACCCCTTGATTCATAGGCTAACAAGATGCTCTTGATTCTGGCCATCATTGTTGAATGATCAAGTTCTCTCGTGATTGCTCTTTGTAGGAACTTCCCTGATGTCACAGACTGACTTGCAATTAAAACTGTACATTTACAAATGGTAATTTTAATGCAATGTTCATGCAGGTTTTAAAATTGTATTTATTTGAATGTTGTGATAGTGTGTGACGCATGGACCATTAGTCCAAACATAGTGATGAATTAACAAATCTTTAGGAGTCAGTTTACGCAACCTTGTCATAGTATGCTTTCAGAATGGACCCTGTTTCAATTAGTACTTTCAAGGGTTATGACGTGGTCTGGTTCACAGTTTTAGAAAGAAAAATTTATAGCTCAAAATTATTTGTGCTCCCATTCTCCTTGATGTTCTCAAGTCCTATGTTTAGCTAATTTGGCCTAAGCGACCACCTCTCGAAAGGGTTTTGTGATGGTTGAGGAACCAATTACATTGACGGTTTAAGCACCAATGAGGTTTTTTAAAGTAACAGTCACCTATTTGTCTTTGTGTTTATAGTCACACGGCTTTGTTCTTATGGAAGATTTTTTCTTTCTGATTTTTACTCCCTAACTTTTGCCTGGATTGATTCTTTTTTTGAATTTTTTCCAATTTTGAAGTCCAGCAGGATGCCCTAACTTTTGCCTAAGTCATTTGTTCTCGTTTTTTCTTGACTTAGCAGGATATATTTCTCTTTTTTTGTTTTGATTTTTTTCTTGAACAAATCGTGTGACACTGGTTTGTCTAACTTGCATGAGAGAGTTGTGACTATCTCATTCCTTTGTTGTTGAGGGGTAACCATTGTGGTTTTATCCCTTAACCTCTTGAGGTGTAATGAATGAAAAGGTAATGGATCCTCAGATGCACACTCCTTTTAGAAATTTGAACGCTTGGTCAAATCAAGTGATGACTACCCTGCCCCGGGTTGAATGTGAGGGTTTTTTTCGCTCAAAAAAGAAACTCCTACTTCAAGGCTCAATGGGGTTAACGAAGGTCTATCTCCCTTATATCTCCGGTTTTTGGGAATTGAAGCAATGCTTGTACATCGTCAGCAGATTCTACTCCGAAAGCATACCTTTAACAATTATGGGTATTCAGTTTTCATCATCCTCCCTCAAATATCTGCTAAACAACAGTGAAATAAGTGGGAAGAATATGGATGCATTTGTTTTTTCGTTTTTTCGATGCAAGGGAAGAAAAATAAGCGAATGCGACATAATTGATTCAAAGAGTGCATGATCACTTCATTAACATTACCATTAAAAAAAATGAAGTTTAAAAGACAAGTATCTATTAACAGGAAAGAAACTACAATGCAAATGATATAAAGGATACAATGATCACCAACTCTGATGACATCTTCTTGTCTGAGCCACTGAAATCAGGAGATGCTTCTTCAAAGTCTTTGAACTCAACCAAGCGAGAGGTTGACGTGCACAACCAAGCTTCCTTCTGGAAATGATATGTACCCTTTGTTGATCAACTGTTGTACTTTGGCTTGAAAAGCCTTACAATCTTCAGTTGAATGCCCCATTGATCCACCATGATACCCACACTGTTCATGAGGATTGTACTCTATAGGGTACGACTCTGGCAATGTCTTAAGAGGCTTAGGAACCACTAATAAGCTCTGAATTAGATGTGGCTAAAGTTCACTGTATGCCATGGGAACTGGATGAAGAGAAGCGTTCCTTCTCTCCAGATTGTTGTGAGGCCTAGGCTGGCTCTGAAGTTGATTTTGAGGTCTTCGACCATTGCGGATTTGGACGAGGAGGAATCCAGGGTTTCTGATATGATGCTCTGAGCATTGCTGGTTGTCCATAAGAATTGTAAGACATAGGAAAAGATGATCTCTGAGAAGAAGATGGTCCAAATTATTTGACATTGGCCATGACTGCACTAACGTCATACTCCTCTTCCCCTTGGGAGATACCAACAGATTCCTTTTTACTAGATGGGATGTTCAAAAAGTCTTGGATCTTTCCACTTTTGAGTAGGCTCTCAATGCATCCTCCAACTATTATACTATCGGAGAAGTTTGATGTCCCAATGCTACTCATTCTTTCCAAGTACGGACCCTGCAAAGTGCCCATGAACAGGTCAACTAATTCTCTGTCTGAAAGTGGTGGTTGCACTTCAGCTGCCAATTCTCTCCACCGCCGTGCATATTCTCTGAAAGATTCACTGCTCCTCTAAGATAGGATTTGCAAATGCGTGCGACTAGGCACCATGTCCAAGTTGTGCTGGTATTGCTTTAGGAAAGCTCTGGATAAATCATTCCATGACCTGATATGACTACTTTCCAAATCCATATACCAACTTAAGGATGCACCACTTAAACTGTCATGAAAACAGTGAATCATCAACTCATCGTTGCGGGCATAAGAAGTCATTTTTCTACAGAACATCACCAAATGACGCTTCGGGTAAGTGACACCAGTGTACTTCTCAAACTTTGGAGTTTTGAAATTTGAAGGAATGACCAGACTAGGCACCAAACACAGGTTTAGAGCATCAAAACCAAAGGCATCAGGATCTGCTAAGGCTTTGAGTTGCTCATCCACCACACGAAACCTTTCAGCAAACTCAAAAGTTCGTGGATCATTGGTTTTCACCACAGGGGTTGCCCCTTGGAAGTTCGACATACAGAAAGCAAAACTCTGATAATCTATAGCATCAGAAGAAGATGAAGGTCCACCTCGGACAAAAGATGGTTTAAGTACACCCTGATTCACGATCAGGCTCTGCCTAAGCTGAGCTTGAGTGATATGGTTCACTTGTGGAAAATCATCATCAGGAGAAAGACCATACATGGGATTGGTCATCGAAGTGAAACCAGGTGGAAGATCAACATTTTGAGGGTTGTCTCTTGACATAGCTACCAACGACTTTCAATCTAATCTTTTACTTCTTGACACTGCTCAGTCCTGCTTCAAACACTCTGTAGTCTTCCAACAATTATCACTTGTTCAAATTGAGTACCGGGAAATCAGTTGGATGGTTGTAACACCCCGATTTAGTTAATTTATTTCATTAAATTATTTTGAGTAGATTTGTTATTATTTATGATACATGATGTTTATTATTAAGATGATTATTTGATTAAGACGATTTAAGTTGATTTAGGAGATAAACTTATTTTGGGAGTTTTAATAGTAACATTGAGAGGTATAGATTGAAGCTCATTAGTGGATTAATTAAATGAATTTTAGTCATAATAATATTAGTATTATTTGTATGACTTTTTAATTAAAATAAGAAAAATAGGATTAGTAAGAGTTTTAGGGAGAATTAGTCATAATCAGAATTTGGGAGAGAATAACGAGTCTTGGGAGAGCAAGATCGAGGGCTAAGGATTTGCAAGAGAATTTTCGTAGGAATTTTCACCCAAAGATTCGAGCTGCCTTCAATCCAAAGGTAAGGGTGGGATTCATATCTTATAACTGGGAGAAAATAATATATATGTATGGGATAGGGTTATTTAATTTCCTTGTTGTTGTTTGTATGATGTTTTGTGTACGAGTTCGTGCGAATTAGATGGATTGATGTTGATATGTCTGTTATGAATATGTTGATTGTTGTTGTCATGAATATTGTAGTGATAATTTTCTGAGATGTGTGATGAATTGTGACGAATTTGGATTTAGATGATGATAATAGGTTGATAATTGGTGTAGTAATGATAGATGAGTAATAAGATGAAGGATTTATGAGTATAAAACATGATAGAAACCCAATTAGGACTGGTTTAGGATGATGGAATGATGAACCCGTAGTAGGAGATGAAATGGTGAGGTTTTTGTTGATTTGCGTAACAGATATGGGTTACGCGTATGGGACTAGGAGTTACGCGTAACAACTGGTAGTCGTGCCGCCTGTTACGCGTATGGGCATACGCTGTTACTCATATGGGAAGGCATTACGCTTTTGGTACGCGTTTGGGTAGCAGGTATACGTTTTTGTGATTTCACAGCGATTCTCCTATCGTTTCGCGTCCGTTCCTTTTTTCGATGATTCGTAAGATGTTTGGCAACTAATAATTAATGATGAATGTAATTAGAGATTAATAATAAGATGATTTAAGATTGTTGTTAGAATAATTTATAGGATGGACTTAGAGATGATGAACTAAGACGATTAAGACGATTTTTACACTATTGTGATGATGTAGTCTAATGTAGGTCTTATGACCAACGATGTGGCGATGTTACGATGATGTAAGATGATCTAAGATGATGTGTTTGAATGACATTTACGATGTGTGATTGTGTTGTATGCCATTCTCATACCACATACATTTGCATAATTAAGATGGCTTGGAATAGCAAACACGATGTTTGACATGAAGACTTATGTCTTGCTGATGCCCACCTAAATGGCATGAATTTTAAGATGGGAGTTTGCTCTGAATGGTACCATATGCATACATTGTCGATTTGCATATGAATTGCATTGTTGAATGATTTATGATGATGTTATAGATGTTATGATGATACGATGTTCATGATGATTATGATGTGAATGGGTGATTGAATGACTTTAAGTTATATGTGTTGATCGTTGTATCCTGTTTATAATTGTCGATATCTCACCCCTTTCCGTTTGAATGTTACCCTCTGTTGATAACATGCAGGTGACCCTAAGTAGAGAAGAGTTCGTAGATGGTTTGAGTCGTTGGTCGCTTTGATATGTAACACTTCGGGGGGGGGGGGGGGATTAGCGAATGCTTGATTTTAATTGAACTTCTGTTTTGTTTTAGTTAATTAAAAATGTTTCCTTTAAGAAGATGTTTTGGATTTTGATGAGTTATTGTGAAGTTGAATTTTTAAAGATGAGATGTTTATGACTTTAATGATTTCCGCTGCATAATAAAAACTTGATTTATTACTTGATGTATTCGTGATGTTTGATTTAAAAGAAGAAAATGTGATCCCCCGTTTTTGTTGAACTCTGATTTATTTATAATTAATTGCGGGTAGAATGGGGTGTTACATTAGTGGTATCATAGCAGGTCGATTTTTCCAGTCATGTTATCGAGTCGTAGAGGTTAACAATCGAGTAATGTTATTTTTGCGTTGATATTTGTTATTGTTGTGGTGTTTAGTTATGATGGCTGGAAGAAACAACGCTGTTATGGCTGCTGCAATGCAAGCAATGGCACAAGCTGTGCAGAACCTACCTAATGCTGGAGAGAATGAAGGATCTCATAGTTTGACGACTTTTCAGAGGGAGAATTCGCATACTTTCAAGGGTAAGTATGACCCTGATGCAGCATTGGTGTAGTTGAAGGAGATTGAAAGAATCTTCCGAGTTTTGGCTTGTACGGTAGCGTAGAAGGTTCCCTATGGTACACATATGTTAGCACTTGAGGCTGACGATTGGCGGCTGAAGACTCGTGCCAGATTGGAAGCGGCAGGTGAAAAGGTCACTTAGGTTGTTTTCCGCAGAGAGTTTATGAGGAAGTACTATCCTGAAGATATTCGCGGTAAGAAGGAAGTGGAATTCCTTGAGCTGAAGCAGGGGAATATGTCAATGACTGACTATGCTGCAAAGTTCACTAAGTTGTCTAAGTTTTACCCGCATTATAATGGAGATGGAGCATTATTCTCTAAGTACATCAAGTTTGAGAATGAATTGCGCTTTGAGGTTAAGAAGGTTGTCGGGTACCAGAAGATCTGAGTGTTTTCTGATCTGGTTGATAGTTGCAGGATTTTCGAGGAAGATATTAATACTCATTACAAGATTGTGAATGACAGAAGAGGCAAGCACTAACAGAATCGTGGCAAGCCTTATGATGTTTCGTCTAGCAAGAGTAAGCAGAGTATTGCTTCAGGTCAGAGAATTAGTGGGGGAAATGCTCCTACTGGTATTGTTTATTTCAAGTGTGGTCAAGCTGGACACAAGAGCAATGTTTATACTGCTGAGGTTAAGAGGTGTTTCCCATGTGGCAAGATTGGGCATACGACAAATGATTGTAAGCATAAAGAGGTAGTATATTTTAATTGCGGTGAAGAAGGACACATTGGTAGTAAGTGTCAGAAGCCGAAGAAAGCTCAGACGGGGAAAATGTTCGCGTTGGCAGGAACTCAGACCACTAGCGAGGACATGCTTATTAGAGGTACAAGTTTCGTTAATAATATTCCTTTAATTACTATTATTGACACTGATGCAACGCATTGTTTTATTTCTGCTAATTGTGTTGAGAGGTTGGGTCTTAAGTTATCTACTATGAATGGAGAGTTAATCATCGAGATTCCGGCTTCGGGATCAGTGACTACTTCTCTCGTGTGTTTGAAATGTCCCTTGTCGATCTTCGATAGGGATTTCTTGGTCGATTTGGTTTTTCTTCCGTTGAGTGGGATGGATGTGATCCAAGGTATGAACTGGTTAGAGTATAATTATGTTCATATAAACTGTTATTGTAAGTCGGTGAGGTTTTCCACTCTTAAGGAGGAAGGAGTTGAATTGTTGTCTTTCAGAGAGTTGCAGAAATTGGTGAAGGAAGAAGCTCAGATGTTTTCATTGATGACAACATTGTCAATTGAAAGCAAGGCTAAGATTGAGGAATTGCAAGTGGTAAGTGATTTTCCTGAGGTTTTTCCTGATGAAATTCCTAACATGCCGCTGGAAAGAGAGGTTGAGTTTACGATTGATCTTATACCTGGTACTAGAATTGTTTTTATGGCACTGTATAGGATGTCTGCATCTGAATTGTCAGAATTGAAGAAGCAGTTAGAAGAATTGCTTGAGAATAAGTTTGTGAGACCAAGTGTATTTCCGTGGGGAGCTCTAGTGTTGTTAGTAAAGAAGAAAGATGGAAGTATGAGACTTTGCGTAGATTATAGACAGCTGAATAAAGTTACGATCAAGAATAAGTATCCTCTTCCGAGGATTAATGATTTGATGGATCAGTTGGTGGGTGCTTGTGTATTCAACAAGATAAATTTAAGACCAGGTTATCATCAGATCAAAGTGAAGGATGAGGATGTTCAGAAGACTGCGTTTAGAACAAGGTATGGACATTATGAGTATTCAGTGATGCCTTTTGGTGTGACTAATACGCCAGGAGTATTCATGGAATACATGAATCATATTTTTCATACGTATCTAGATCGTTTTGTGGTTGTGTTCATTGATGATATTCTGATTTACTCTAAGTCAGAAGATGAACATAAAGAACATTTGAAGACTGTGTTGGAAGTTCTGAGGGAGAAGAAGTTATATGCAAAGTTGTCCAAGTGTGAGTTTTGGTTGAAGGAAGTCAGTTTTCTTGGTCATATAATTTCAGGCAATGGTATTTCAGTAGATCCTTCTAAAGTAGAGGTTGTGTTACAATGGGAAACTCCAAGATTGGCTACTGAGATTAGGAGCTTTTTGGGGTTAGCAGGTTATTATAGAAGATTTATTGAAGGATTTTCTAAGTTGGCACTTCCGTTGACTAGGTTGACTTGCAATAGTAAAGCTTTTGTTTGGGATATTTGTTGTGAAGAGAGTTTTACAGAGTTGAAGAAGAGGTTGACGTCGGCTCCGGTTTTGACATTACCTAATCCAGATGAACCGTTTGTGGTGTATTGTGATGCTTCGTTGATGGGTTTAGGAGACATGCTTATGCAGAATAATAAGGTTATTACATATGCATCGAGACAGTTGCGAGTGCATGAAAAGAATTATCCTACACACGATTTAGAACTTGCTGCAGTAGTTTTTGTGTTGAAGATTTGGAGACATTATCTGTATGGTTCTCGATTTGAAGTGTTTAGCGATCATAAGAGTCTGAAGTATCTGTTTGATAAAAAAAATTGAATATGAGGCAACACAGATGGTTGGAATTGTTGAAAGATTATAATTTTGGTTTGAATTACCATCCAGGTAAAGCTAATGTGGTGGCTGATGCTTTAAGTCGTAATACTTTGCATATGTCAGCAATGATGATTAAGGAATTGGAATTAATTGAGAAGTTTCATGATATGAATTTGGTTTGCGAAGTAAAATTGCAGAGTGTAAAGTTGGGTATGCTTAAGATTAATAATGATTTTCTGATAATATTAGAGAGGCTCAGAAGTTAGATATGAAACAGGTAGATATTATGGTTGGATGTGGTAAATCAGAGAAGAGTGACTTCAAGATAGATACAAATGGTATCTTAGGATTGCATGATCAAATTTGCATTCCTGATGATGCTGATATGAAGAAGAGTATTCTCGAAGAGGGTCATAGAAGTAATTTGAGTATTCATCTAGGAGCTACGAAGATGTATCAAGATTTGAAGAAGTTATTTTGGTGGTATAGGATGAAGGAAGATATGGCACATTTTGTGTATGCATGTTTGACTTGTCAGAAGTCTAAAGTTGAACATCAGAAGCCTATGGGATTAATGCAACCTTTGGAGATTCTAGAATGGAAATGGGATAGAATTTCTATGGAATTTGTTACAGGATTGCCTAATACTGTGAGAGGGCATAATTCGATTTGGGTCATTGTTGATAGGTTAACGAAGTCGACTCACTTCATTCCTATCAATGTCAATTTTCCAGTGTCTAAGTTGGAAAAAATCTACGCCAGAGTGATTGTGAAACTGCATGGTGTTCCATTGAGTATTGTGTCAGATAGAGATCCGAGGTTTACGTCAGAATTTTGGAAAAGTTTGCAAGAGGCATTGGGATCTAAGTTGAGGTTGAGTTCAACTTATCATCCCCAGACAGATGGTCAAATTGAGAGGACTATTCAGTCATTAGAGGATTTATTGAAAGCGTGTGTTCTTGAGAAGGGAGGTCCATGGGATACTTACCTTCCGTTGATAGAATTCACGTATAACAATAGTTATCATTCTAGTATTGGGATGTCACCTTTGGAGGCATTTTATGGTCGGAGATGTAGGACTTCGTTATGTTGGCATGAATCTGGTGAAAGTATAGTGCTTGGACCTGAGTTAGTCCGAGAAACTATCGAGAAAGTTAAGTTGATCCGAGAGAAGATGAAAGCGTCTCAGAGTAGACAGAAAAGTTACCATGATAAGCGAAGGAAAGATTTGGAATTCCAAGTGGGTGAGCATGTGTTTTTGAGAGTTACGCCTATAACTGGTGTTGGAAGGGCGTTGAAGTGTAAGAAGCTTACTTCGAGGTTTATTGGTCTGTATCAGATTTTGGACAAAGTTGGAAAGGTTGCTTATCGAGTGTCTTTACTGCCCAATTTGTCGAATTTGCATGATGTGTTCCACGTCTCACAACTCCGGAAGTATGTTCTCAATCCGTCTCATGTTATTAGTATGGATGATATTCAAGTATGAGATAATCTCACTGTGGAGACTATGCCGGTACGTATTGAGGATCGAGAGAGGACAACCTTGCGAGGCAAAGAGATCGCTCTAGTGAAAGTTGTCTGACTAGGAGCTACTGGTGAGAGTATGACTTGGGAATTAGAGAGCAAGATGCAAGAGTATTATCCTGAGTTGTTTGATCGAGGTAAGATTTTTGAGGACGAAAATGTTCTAGTGTGGGAGAGTTGTAACACCCTGATTTAATTAATTAATTTAATTTAATTATTTTGAGTAGATTTGTTGTTATTTGTGATGCGTGATGTTTATTATGAAGATGATTATTTGATTAAGACGATTTAAGTTGATTTAGGAGATAAACTTATTTTGGGAGTTTTAATAGTAACATTGAGAGGTGTAGATAGAAGCCCATTAGTGGATTAATTGAATGAATTTTAGTAATAATAATATTAGTATTATTTTTATGACATTTTAATTAAAATAAGAAAAATAGGATTAGTAAGAATTTTAGGGAGAATTAGTCATAATCAGAATTTGGGAGAGAAGAACAAGTCTTAGGAGAGCAAGAGTTATGGCTAAGGATTTGCAAGAGAATTTTTGTAGGAATTCTCACCCGAAGATTCGAGATGCCTTCAATCCAAAGGTAAGGGTGGGATTTGTATCTTATAACCGGGAGAAAATAATTTGTATGTATGGGATATAGTTATTTAATTTCCTTGTTATTGTTTGGATGATGTTTTGTGTACGATTTTGTGCGAATTAGATGGATTGATGTTGATATGTCTGTTATGAATCTGCTGATTATTGCTGTCATGAATATTGTTGTGATAATTTTCTGAGATGTATGATGAATTGTGACGAATTTGGATTTAGATGATGATAATAGGTTGATAATTGGTGTAGTAATCTTAGATGAGTAATAAGATGGAGAATTTATGAGTCTAAAACATGATAGAAACCCAATTAGGACTGGTTTAGGATGATGGAATGATGAACCCGTAGCAGGAGATAAAATGGAGAGGTTTCTGTTGATTTGCGTAACAGATCTGGGTTACACGTATGAGACTAGGAGTTACGCGTAACAACTGGTAGTCTCGCTGCCTGTTACGCGTATGGGCATACGTTGTTACGTGTATGGGAAGGCCTTACGCATTTGGGCAGCAAGTATGCGTTTTTGTGATTTTGCAACGATTCTCCTATCGTTTCGTGTCCGCTCCTTTTTCCGATGATCCGTAAGATGTTTGGAAACTAATAATTAAAGATGAATGTAATTAGAGATTAATAATAAGATGATTTAAGATTGTTGTTAGAAGAATTTAGAGGATGGACTTAGAGATGATGAACTAAGACGATTAAGACGATTTTTACACTATTGTGATGATGTATTCTGATGTAGGTCTTATGACCAACGATGTGGCGATGTTACGATGATGTAAGATTATCTAAGACGATGTGTTTGAACGACGTTTATGATGTGTGATTGTGTTGTATGCCATTCTCATACCACATACATTTGCATAATTAAGATGGTCTGGAATGTCAAACACGATGTCTGAGATGAAGACTTATGTCTTGCTGATGCCCACCTAAATGGCATGAATTTTAAGATGGGAGATCGCTCCGAATGGTACCACATGCATACATTGTCGAGTCGCATATGAATTACATTATTGAATGATTTATGATGATGTTATAAATGTTATGATGATACGATGTTCATGATGATTATAATGTGAATGGGTGATTGAATGAATTTAACTTATATATGTTGATTATAGTATCCTATTTATAATTATCGATATCTCACACCTTTTTGTTTAAATGTTACCCTCTGTTGGTAACATGCAGGTGACCCTGAGTAGCGAAGAGTCCATAGATGGTTTGAGTCGTTGGTCGCTCTGATATGTAACACTTCGGGGGGAATTAGAGAATGCTTGATTTTAATTGAACTTCTGTTTTGTTTTAGTTAATTAAAGATGTTTCCTTTAAGAAGATGTTTTGGATTTTGATGAGTTATTGTGAAGTTGAATTTTTAAAGATGAGATGTTTGACTTTAATGATTTCCGCTGCATAATAAAAACTTGATTTGTTAATTGATGTGTTCGTGATGTATGATTTAAAAGAAGAAAATATGATGCCCCGTTTTTATTAAACTCTGATTTATTTATAATTAATTGCGGGTATAATGGGGTGTTACATTAGTGGTATCAGAGCAGGTTGATTTGTCCGGTCATGATACCGAGTCGTAGAGGTTAACAATCGAGTATTGTTATTTTTACGCTGATCTTTGTTCTTATTATGGTGTTTAGTTGTGATGGCTGGAAGAAACGACACATCTATGGCTGCTGCAATGCAAGCAATGGCACAAGCTATGCAAAACCTACCTAATGTTGGCGAGAATGAATGATCTCATAGTTTGGCGACTTTTCAGAGGGAGAATCCGCCTAGTTTCAAGGGTAAGTATAACCATGATGCAACATTGGAGTGGTTGAAGGAGATTGAAAGAATCTTCCGAGTGATGGATTGTACGATAGCGTAGAAGGTTCGCTATGGTACACATATGTTAGCGCTTGAGGCTAACGATTGGTGGTTGGAGACTCGTGCGAGATTGGAAGCGGCAGGTGAAGAGGTCACTTGGGTTGTTTTCCGCGGAGAGTTTATGAGGAAGTACTATCCTGAAGATGTTCGCGGTAAGAAGGAAGTGGAATTCCTTGAGCTGAAGCAGGGGAATATGTCAGTGACTGACTATGCTGCAAAGTTCACTGAGTTGTCTAAGTTTTATCCGCATTATGATGGAACTGGAGCAGAATTCTCTAAGTGCATCAAGTTTAAGAATAGATTGCACTCTGAGGTTAAGAAGGTTGTCGGGTACCAGAAGATCTGAGTGTTTTGTGATCTGGTTGATAGTTGCAGGATTTTCGAGGAAGATAGTAATGCTCATTACAAGATTATGAATAACAGAAGAGGCAAGCACCAATAAAATCGTGGCAAGCCTTATGATGATTCATATAGAAAGAGTAAGCAGAAGATTTCTCCTGGTCAGAGAACTAGTGGGGGAGATGCTCCTGCTGGTATTGTTTGTTTATAGTGTCGTCAAGCTGGACACAAGAGCAATGTTTGTACTGTTGAGGTTAAGAGGTGTTTCCGATGTGGCAAGATTGGGCATACGGAAAATGATTGTAAGCATAAGGAGGTAGTCTGTTTTGATATATGATGCACTCAAGTCGGGTATTTGGCTTATCTTACAGTAACAGTATCACCCAAGTCCCACCAAACAGAAAACCAGTCCAGACAGTCAAGTATAATATATGATGCATGAAAATAAAATACTGAAAGCAGTAAATAAAGTTGTAAATAAAACTGTAAATAAACAACAGATAAAATAAACAGACAACAACAAACAATCAACACCCAAAGAAACAGAAACACGCAAGTGTTAGGGAAGACTCTCAATGGGAACCAGAGAAACTCTGGTTAGGTCAATCCCCGGAAGAGTCGCCAGCTATCGCTCCTTGGATTTCCATCTTGGTACAAACACGAAAGTGGCGTGGAAAAGGGTAGAGTTGCCAGCCAGGCATTTTTATCCCGAAGGAACGGGAACGGTAATGCTACACAACCCGAAGAAAAGAAAAGGAAGGACACAGGTCCTGCGAACCAAAGATACTGGGTCCGGGAGTTGGTTACGACCTAGGAAGGTATTAACACCTCAGATTGTCCGCCGTGCCCGACGGGATCCATGCTTGCAAAGAAAATGTTTAAAAGGGTGAATAAATGAAAGTTGTTGCAAAAGAAAAAAACTGAAACTGAAATGAGAAAGGGACTGAAAAAAAAATGAAAAGGAAAAATGTAGGGAAAATAATGATTATGCTTGGACGGGCCCTACCCCGCTACCTACATACCTTATCTGGACATGAGGATCAGAGTCGTCGTAGTTCCTCTAACTAGGGGTGGAAAGATTGCTTGTGTCTTAAGGCTTGAACTGCCTATGCCAATGCTCAGGTCTTGCAGGCTCGTCTGGCTCGAGTGCGTTACCGTCTTGCAAAGTGACAAGTAGAAGCAAGTTCGTACGTAATGAGTGAGGGTGATGAGAAAAGAAGTCCCGAAGGAGATACATTTATTGTTTGTTTGTTTTTTTAGGAGTTTTTTCTTAATGTGGCACAAGGAAGTGAAAGCAAATCCTTTTCTAGGGAATGTGTTCTTATTACCACATTCCTATATAGAATGAGTAATAATCTCACCAAGAATGAAAAAGACCCTCAAACTTGTTTCCTAAGAATAGGGTTTGAATTCACTAACTTATTTAAAGTTATTAAGTGTTTTTGTGAATTAAAGGAAGAAATGTTTTTTATGATTTTCTTTGTGAAAATAGTCTCATGATCGAACTTGTACATCATAGATAAACTTATACCACCACCAAGATGGGGTGAATAAGAGTATCCATAGAATAAGGCCATTACACAAGAGACCACTTCAACATTTATTAAAGTGTTTTTTTTAGTTTTTTGTATGAAGATGGGAGAGAAGAACCAAAAAGGATCTTAAAGGTAGAACAACTAAGGGGAAAGACTAATCTTATTGTTGTCATGAATGGGAGTCCTAGGTTAGTGAGGTTTCAACTATCCTAAAGAAAAGAAGAAAAGAAGAAGAAAGAAGAAAGGAGTAAAAGGACTCAACTTACTTCATAAAAGAAGATAAGTCGATCCTAAGGGGGACGGGAGAGAAGTTGGACATTGATGGAAAAGGCACATCACAAACACAAGTAAAAGATGTAAAAGAAGTGGAGGAAGAAGTAAGTGTGCGAGTGATGAAAGAGTAACATCAGGTAACCAATCAATCGCAAATAGGGCTTACATGAGACATGAATAAAATTGAGTCTCAGTGATACCTAACGGAGATGATCTGTTGCCTCTTCAATGTGCACAAAGAAATCAAGAACACAGGTTCACTCGATCCATCAAAGTATCCTCAAACTTTACATACCAAACTTTACTCAAGATTTAACTAAAGCATCAACAACAATTACAAAATTAACAAGATATAATCATAACTAGCAAAGAAAATATGATATATATATATATATATATATATATATATATATATATATATATATAAATTAAATCACAATTAAAACTAATCAACCTTAACATCTAGACTTAATCCTAATTAATACCTTGATCAAACAAAATTGAAATTAAAATAATCCTAATTAAACTAGACTAAGCAACAAGAAAAAGAAAGAGGTGCAACAATGATCTAAGGATTGTGGATAGAAAATAACCAGTTGGCTGAACCCAGATCCTCTAAGAATAACTAAACTCCGAAGGCTTTACCTTACACCCCTACACTTAATCCCATACCCTCACATCTAAATTTTTTGACCAAATTGCCCTTGTATAAATAGTTAAAAAATCAAATTTTCTTTCCATTTTTACCATTCGTCCAAAGTTACAGAGAGAAAATATTTTTCGATTTTCAGAAGTGTTTACCGGAAGACTATAAGTAAGTCTTCCGGTTTGATAATTTGTTTACCGGAAGAGTTTTTGAAAGTCTTCCGGTACCGGAAGACTTTATGAAAGTCTTCCGGTATGATGGGTTGGTTTTAAAATGACTTCCGGAAGACTTTGATGAAGTCTTCCGGAATGATGCGTTTTTACAAAGTGTTCCGGAAGAGTTTCATAAAGTCTTCCGGAATGGTTTTTCCAAAAAGTGTGTACCGGAAGACTTGAAGAAAGTCTTCCGGAAATTTATTTTTTTTTTAATTTTTTTTAATTACATAATTATTTTATTGTTTTTTTTTTCAGTGGTGCGTTCACGAGGCAGAGATGGGAGGATACCAGTTCGATCGATGGGACGAGGCGATACGAGTAGGACACGCGCAGATGATGTTGGTACATCTGCAGCTGCAGCAGATCCTATGGGGTATCCTGGAGGTCCGTACGATACCAGTATTTTGGTTTCGTACGAGCATCATGTGGCCAGACGTATATGGTTTGGTGAGGTAAGGAAATTATAATTATTTAGTTTTGAATAAAAACCAAAATTATTAGTAGCTATTGTATAATTTGTTTAATTTTATTCGATTTCAAGAGAGAGGGGCAAAGAAGGAATTG
This sequence comes from Lathyrus aphaca, assembly GCA_963966055.1. Lineage (NCBI taxonomy): Eukaryota > Viridiplantae > Streptophyta > Magnoliopsida > Fabales > Fabaceae > Lathyrus > Lathyrus aphaca. The sequence continues at coordinate 95,580,735 of OZ014519.1, read as the reverse complement.
AAGGTGGCAGGCCATGGGTTGAAGTTGACCCAAATTGTTCCACAGCAGCTTCCACCGGAGATTGATGCTATCATATCTAGGTCCGGTTTAGCTTCCTTACAGAGATCAAGTTTGAAGAAGATCGATGCAAACTTGGTTTCTGCATTTGTGGAGAGGTGGCATCTAGAGACATCTTCATTTCACCTGTCGTTCGGTGAAATGACGATTACTCTAGATGATGTGGCATGTCTGCTTCACTTGCCTATCAGGGGGTATTCTGGAACCCTCAATCCATCAGTGAGGAGCTAGCCATTGAGTGAGTCGTTGACTACCTTGGAGTGTCATCGAGAGTGGCACTATTCCAGGTTCGTGAGTGCAGAGGTTCGTACTTCAAGATAGAGTGGTTATATGATCGATTCGTAGAGCATCGAGCAGCTTCATCATGGGCATATGCGACCAAATGTTATTTGATGATGTTAGTGGGTTGCACGATCTTTGCGGATAAGTCGTTTACACTTGTGGAGGCACGATACTTGGCATTATTTTGGGACCTGAATGAGTTGTCCAACTATAGTTGGTCAACAGCTGCATTGGTGACATTGTATAGGTTTCTTGGAGATGCGTCCATGTTTAGTTGCAAACAGCTTGGTGGTTATCCGACTCTCTTACAGGTATATATTTAAATTCAGTTTATTGATATTTTTTAACTCTAATGTTAATTTTATTATGTTAAAGTTATATATTTAAATTCAGTTTATTGATTTTCTTTTAAGTCTAATGTTAATTTTATTATGTTCATTATGTTATATTTAATTATTATGTTATTGTTTTTTTAACAGTGTTGGATTCATGAGTATTTTCCTACATTTGGGAAAAAAGGAGAGAATTGGATACCTGCTCAGAACTGTGGTCTCCCGCGAGCGATGAGGTGGACATACAAACAAGGGGCGTTAAAGGTGGATGAGTTGCGACCTATTATGGATGAGCTGACACCAACTGATGTCATATGGCGTCCGTTCGAGGATCATAGAGTTCATCGCCTTTTTGATGAGATTTCTCTATATAGGGGTTGTTTGAGGTGGGGAGATACTATTGTTCCATACATGCCTGACAGGTGTCTTCGACAGTTTGGATACCGTCAGTATATTCCACCTGTACCTATTGATCCTAGGATGGCTGGTGATATTGATGTTGAGTGGATTAGTTACATCCATAGCGTTGGCCAGGTGATTCGTTCGGCTGCACTGGCGACTACCCCATTTGAGGTAGAGGATGGATACCTTGAGTGGTATTATCGTGTTTCGCATCCTCGATTGGTACCTCCTACCCATGATGAGCCGCTAGTTGCATCTATTCTTGATTACGATGCGGGACCATCTGATCCTGCATGGGGTTGTGTGTCTACCTTGATTCATCGCTACCTTCAGCAGAATGCAGCTGAAGAGGATGATCCACATTTTGCTGATCTGTTTGCAGCTTTACGTATTGCTCGTTCACAGTGATGTATAATTATGTTTATGTCATATTTTATTGATATTTTTTAGACTTGGTTTCTTAATATATTGACATTTGAACTTATATGTACGATAATATTTATGTTATATGTTATTTATAGTTTTTCGACTAAAAAATTGATATTAAAATTTAATTCATGAATGTGAAATTAAAAATGAATAACATAGTGAAATTAAAACATATAATATAATTCATGAATAAAAATGAATAACATAGTTTATAATTCATAATGTGTTTGTAATATAGGCATAAGTTGTTGCCAATGTTGTAGACGTGCAACAAATCCTACCATCCACGATGTTGCTGCTGGATAACGAAAGTTCTTCCAATCTGTTGTCACTGGTGGCAATGGAAATCCTTCTTTCATGTTAACCTATATTCAAAATTAAACAATACATTATTTAACATTACTCAAAGCATTTACTAATAATATCAAATTATAACAATGTTTACCTGAATCCAATGATTTGAGTTTACAAATCCAATGCAATAAAATGAGACATTCGGTGAGAATGTAGTTGTCATAGGGAAGAAAGTCAAACATTCGACTCCTAAACAGACAAGTACCACGTTATACCGATTCGCAATCACGTAACCCATATCTGGTAGAGTCAACCATTTATTTATTGGTTGAGACCCACTTCCCTCTATCTTCAAAGAATCTCTCACTTCAGCTAACCGATCAGCAAATAAATTGGCATATAAAGCTGATCTTTCATTATGTATAATTTCCAATTCTAAGTCCCGACGAACCATTGGCCAACCATCTTCAGCATAACCCCGCAATGAAGCAATCACTCTAAATCCACAATTACCATCTGACAATACGTTGACAACGTCATCAATAAATGACCTAATATGATAAGGAAATTGAAGGATGAACCGTTTAGATGATTGTGAAGTTTGTGATAATTTTAACTTCTTTTTCACAGGTTGTGATGGTTGAGATTTCTTTTTTGAATTTTGTGATGGTTGAGATTGTCGTTGTGAAGATTGTGATGCTTGATCAACATATTCATGATACGAAGGATCCCTGTAAACATCATACCCTTCAGGTTTTTTGTCTTTTTTCTTGACTCCACCTTTTGTTTTTATTTTTTCAGGTGGTGCTAACAAAGAAGTCGTTGTGGGAAATGCAAGTTCATAAACCCTACTATGTAATGCCCTTCTTCCAACAACATCTTGTGACCTATACCTTTTCCATAACTCATCCATTGCAGATTTCATACCCACATATGATTCCTCATCTAAGTCTTCTTCCAACTTAATTTCCATACTTAGTTTCCTCCAATGTACATGCACAACCTCAATTGGTATCAGAATACCACTAATTTTATACCCTGCCAACTCACACACGCAAGGTAATCCATAGGTTGTTCTAAGAGTACATCGACATCTGTCCTTGTTAGTTCCAATATAATCAATTCTAGTTAACTCTTCAGCAACGCGCCTCAATGCAACTCGCGACACTGAAGTGCGTAAATATGTGTAAAATGGACTTGAATAGACATGTGCAACTTCATACACACTCTTTTGAAAAGAAGCTCGAATGTTGCTAATTTGTATCTTTAAGTTGTCATTCATGGCCTCCCAACATTTAACCATGTCACCTATACTGTTTCCCAACAACTGCTTTAACTTCCAATGAGCAGACTCAACCCTATAATAATACATATTTAAACTAAGTAAGAAAAATACAAAATTCATAAAAAGTATATTTTGGGATCTAAATTAAAACATACCGATTAGTCGTCGTGTTACCCATATGTAGGACTCGATTAATCCATGCGCAAACAAACCTTTGTCTATGTGGTGTCAACCATGTGTCGTTCACGTACTCAAAAAATTTAGGACAATCAACACACTCTTGCTCAAGTTCTTTTAAATGTTGAGCATACTCAACCTCATCACTAGCCCATACAACATCCGTACATAATTTGCCAATTGACTCCTGCATATCAGGAGCCACTAATAGTTTCCTTTTTGCACCAACATTTTTGTTAATGTGAAACTGACATAGCAAATTATTTGTCCGTGGAAACACAGTCTCAATGGATTTCATCAAAGCAAGATCTCTATTTGTCATCATCACTTGTGCAAATAAATCTTTCTTCACAAACAATTGTTTAAGCTTATCTAACACCCAACAAAAAGTCTCAGTCTGCTCATACTCAATATACGCAAATGCGACAGCAAAAGTCAACTCGGTTGATGTCATGCCAACAATTTCAAACAAAGGTTGCCTGTATTTGTTTGTCTTATAAGTGTTATCCATAACTAACACAATAGGAAACATATTCAACAACTTAACTGAATCTGGATGTGCCCAAAATATATCTTTAATAACTTCAGAGTCATCTCTTTTTCTACTCCAATAAACATAACCTGCAGCCTCGATAAGCTTAAACAAATGTTGTATCTCACTTCTAGGACCTCTTATCTCTTTTTCCATCATACTCTTCTGCTTGTATATTTGCGTGATCCAAGTGACACAATCTGGATCTCGCTCGTAGAAGGAATGCAATATATTTCTAGGTGCAACCTTTCTCTTTTTTAAATCAGCAACATGTTGCTTCTAATCCGCTGTCAACCTACCAACAAATGAGTGACCTTCTAATCTATCAGGTAAATCATGGTTATGAACGCCACATTTTACATCAATCTTCCATCCAGATTCATCTTTTGTCGGAGTTGACCTGATCTTAAATGGACATCCGCATTTTTTGGTCGCACTTTCTATTCCATTACGAATATCCTTGTATTTCCCACCTTTATCGCAACCAAATATTATTTTGTTACTTCTTCCTCTCTTGCCTGTTTGTGTATCTGAACGAGTGATGATGACCGTCACTTTATTTCGTAATCCGGTGTCTTTAACCCATCTTATCACCTCATCTCGTGTACCAAATCTCTCTGACGTTGTAAATACATCTAATGTATTCACACATATCGGTTCTTTTTCGTATAAAGGTACTGCACCTACAAAATAAAAATATTTTTTAAAAAAAAGAATAAAAAATAAAATTACAAACCAGAAGACTTTATGTAAGTCTTCCGGTATTGTATCTCTTACAATACCGGAACACTTACATAAAGTCTTCTGGTACACATATTCAGGGATACCAGAAGACTTAATAAAAGTGTTCCGTTCCGGAACACTTTTATTAAGTCTTCCGGTGAGCAAACATTACAATACCGAAAGACTTACACAAAGTCTTCCGGTATGTTAATTAACGTACCGGAACTCATCTTAAAAGTCTTCCGGAACGTGTTTTTTGGGACCAATTTTTACTATAATCTGACGGTCTGACACAAATGGTAAAAAAAAATAATAATAAAATAATGATATAATAAAATATAATAAGGTTAAAATGGGCATTTTGAAAAAATTGTAGGGGTACAGGTATGGATGTAGGGGTATATGGTAAAGCCTTCCTAAACTCCTCCTAAAAAAATGAAAACCAAAAGAAGTTAAATTAAACAATCAAATTCATAAAATAAAAAGGTAAGCAAAAAAATAAAAATAAAATAAAAGTATAAACAAACAGAAGAAGAACGCGGTTAACATAGAAATAGAAAACCAAAATATCATCAAACACGTTTCAAAGTCATAAACTCATCAAAAGTTCTTCGTCTTCATCTCGATCTCAAGGCCAGGTCTTCATCGAAATCATCACCGGAAAGAATCTCACCGTCGTGGATCAATAGCTCATGATTTCTCTTTCGTACAAATCCTCCGTCTCAGTTTCATGGTGTCAGTTTGTTTCTCCCTTGATCTATCTGTTTCGCATCAAGCCGGTGACGCTGCGCCGACCACTCCCTGCTCATGGTTTGAGCGACTTTTTTCTGCGGATCTCTCCTTGTTCACTCACGGTCTCTGATCGCTCTCTCTGCACCGTGATGATTACGAAAGGTGGCGGCTATTTATTTCTTTGCTTCAGGTTCTATGGTTCAGATCCTATAATCACTATTTCATTCTGAATCGGTTTCGTTCTCATTCTATCTTTTCGTCTTCTTCTCTGAGTTTTCTGGAACTGGATTTGTGTTGTTGAAGGTGTGGTGTTGGTTTGTTGGATGATTTGGATGGAGATTGTTAGAGGTGATGAAGGGTTATGAAGGTGTGGTTTTAAATCTGAAGATGGTATTGTTTGAGAGTGAGCTTTGTGTATGTGGTGAAGAGATAACAAAGTTCCGTTGTTCAATTCAAAAGGAGTGAATATGAAGAGAGGATTAAAAGAGTGTGAAAATCATGACGGTAGTGTGTGTGAATTTTGTTTCATGTCAATGAAAAATGGATTGTAATTTCTGTCAATTTTTGGTGTGGTTTGCGTTGCCATTTTTTTTGCGTTATTGAGTGTGTGAGGTTATGGAAAATGTTGCAGTTGGTGCGTGGTGTGCGTAAAGGGGCAGATCTGTGTTTTTAGGTCTGTTGGTTTTTATGCGCGTTATGAAGTAGAGAGTTTAGGAGATCATTTTGTGAGGTATTCAAAAAATAAAAAGTGAGAATGAGGATGATGTAGAGTGGCCTGAAATTTGTTTGTTATGCATGAGCGGTGAAGGCGTGTCCATATGGGCCATATGTGAAAACTGTTGTGCGGAAATAAAGTAGTAATTGTCATGGTACAGAAGAAATTGTGGTAAAAATTGTGTGGGGTTATAGAGAGAAAACTGAGAGTGGGTCTCACACTCCACAACTTGTTTCTCTTTCTTTTAAAAAAATATATATTTTTGGTGTAATGACATAAAAAATTTGTTGATTATGCATATGGTTTAGAGAAAAGACTAAATGAATAGAATTAAATGGATATAAAATGTGGATATTGGATAGAAAATTTGTTGATTATGAAATTGAAATAGAATGGATAATGGTTAATTGGATGAAATATGACTAATGAAAAAAATGGACAATGGATGGGAACGAATGAACATGATAAATGGATAGTGATTTGTGATTTAGGAAATGGACAATGAACTTGTATAAATCCTCCACAAACACCTTAACTGGATTCGACCCGGTAACCACATTCGACCTTCTCACCACAATTTATGATAAAAATGAATCTCATGAACCACTTAACCAATCGTCATTGAAACAACAAACCACCCAGATTAATCACCATTTAAATCTCTCGAACCAAATAAATCCTGAATCACTCTGAATTTGTCTGGATCAATTTTTGAGAAAATAAATTCACAAATGAAACACAACTAAACTTGCAATGATCCTGATAAACCTGATTTTCCAAACCAAACCTCACATGAAACACTACTTGATAACCTGAAGAATTCCACAACTCAACCTTGAACACACACGGCCTGAGAAATAGTCCACTGAAGCAGATAACTTGCAGTTGAAGAAATCTCCTGAAGCCATGACTATTGAGATGTTGAGAAAGAAGAATAACCTAAAATACTGAGAAAAGGGAAATAACCATACGACTTGATGAAAAAGAGAATAGCTTGATGATGGGCTAGATACATAGTGAATAATCCTTGCAGACATAAAATCCTTGGATAACAATAATCAGGGAAATAAACCCTAATTCAGTTACAGGAGCCTAAGGAGATGATGCCAAAAACTTGAATTCTTTGATAATCTGCAAATAAGGTGTGAAACCCTAATCCTTCAGATGGCATTGATCCTATGTCTCGAGAGCCTATATAAATGATATGACCTAAAGTATGATCTAATGGAAGATGCGAATGAATGCAAAACAAAAAACAGATAAAGCTAGAAAAAGCATAGGGCAAATTTTGGGTTATTACATGCTGCATTTAACTGAAGCTGCTAAAAAAGGTTAGGTTATTTGTAATGGAAGTGTTACTTATGTTTGTGGATTGTTGTATGGGTATGAAGCCGTCAATATCAACAACTGACTGTTGAGGACTGTGAGACATCACTGAGGTGATTGGAAGTGAGGATGAGTTTCTCATATTTAGGAGTTCCTAAGTAGAAGTTGCACAAGTAATGATTAAGTGAGAAGATTGTAAACTGTAGGTGTTTGCTGAGAAGTCTTTGAATTAATACTACATAGTGGATTTCCTTCCTGGCTTGGTAGCCCTAGAGTAGATTGATTTGATCAAATTGGGTTAACAATTCTGTTGTGTTCTTTATAGCTTTTCTGTTTTCTGTTATTATGCAGTACCTGAACTTAATGTCATATCAGATGTCATAACATCCTGAAGAATGTTTGAATATGACTTATCATAATTTTAAATGTGTTGTTGTGTATGCCTTAAAATGTTTATAAGGAACAAATAAGATGTCTCAACATCATATTCGACATCTGATCCTATCATACCAGAATTTCAATTGGTATCAGAGCATGCATCCTAGTTTGTTTCTGGATGAGATCCAAGGGGGATACTTTCTGGTTCATGGTCAAGGTAGAAGGGTTCTACAGAAAAGCTGTTTAGACGTGTGAATGGTCCCTAGAAGTGGAGGATGGACTGTTTTGTTATGGTAGCATGGGGTTCGTGCTGCTATTGTGATAGGTTTGATTTATTTTCAAACCCGTGGCTGCTGGTGTCACCTGGAGATAATTGTTTGGGATAATTTGTAACACTTGAAGCTACTAAGGAGTTTGTTATACGTTGCTTATCTATCTGATAACTCCTTTGTGTGAGAAGGTTTTTATTCTTTGGAGATATATCCTATGGTGTTGGGAATATATGTCCAGCTGCTTCCGTCAACTGTGCTAATGATACTTGAAGACTCTTTTTCAAGTCCACTCAAGGCACTGTAAAGTGAAGTGGTTGTTTGGAGATATGAAGACTGCTATTAACAAGCCTATCTTTTGTTTGTAGATCTCTTTGTGATCCTTGGAATGATGTCTTATCCCATGATAAAACATCACATCAGAATTATGTATGATTATGTTGTCCAAGGAATGGCTATATAGATGCTTGGGTGCTAAACTATTGTGTTTATTTCACAAGTGTTTGGAACCTACTCCTGATCTGGAAGAGGAGGCATCTGTATGGTGTGCCTAAGAAAGTTCTAGCCCTAGAACTTTTCTTAGCTATGGGTGTTGATCAAAGAGTGATCAACATGTGTCTGTCTCCTGAGGACAATTTATTTATGATCCTTGCTGCATGAATGAAGTACCTGAGCTTAAAGGAGGATTATTTTAAAGAGACTTCTTGTACATGAAGGTCAAGCTGTGTCAACTGATGGATTTGACTGATGTGGATATAGATGATCAGTCGCTATATTGTGTGTGTGAAGACATCTCAACTCAGTCTGATTCTAGATCTGAATGAGAAGTATGTTGGAGTGTCCCAGCTGCTGCTTATGTCTGTGTTTTGGAATCCTAATCAACTGCTGATGGTTGATTCCCCTGTGCCCCTTCATGTGTTTGTTATGGAGGCTTGTGTAACTGATACTGATGTCTGAATAAATGTCAGAACATCATCTCAAGAAGTATCAGATATCTTCAGAAGAAGAAGAAGAAGTCAGACTCATGTCCTACCTTGTGTGAGAAGGTAAACTTATCTGACCAATAGTAAATTCCTTGACGGGAGACTTAATATTTGTCTGCTGTTTACATGTTTCATAAAGGTGGATACTTTGACATGAGACTTAGTATTTATCTAAGAAGTATGCATATCTACAGTCTGAATCTTATGGTTCATAAAGTATTCTAAGTAACTAATGCTCATCTTCAAAAATGAGCTTTGGTTGTTCATGAAATAGGGAGTTAAATAGTGCCATCTGTGGTGTTTTGGTGTAAGAGTGCAAACTAGTTTTGGTGGATGTAGCTAGAATTTTGTTCTTCCTTTGACAAGGAAGGTGTTTACAATCATGAAGTTATTACTGATAAATCATCAGGACTTTGTGAAGATTGCTTTACTCAGGGAGAAATGTCATCATTGGTATTGCTGCAAGGTGTAGTTCTAAACTATTCCTTCTAAAGATTCAAACAGTGGCAGGTTTGAAGACTTTGGAGAAACATTGGAAGTTTCTAATCAATAGGTGTTATTGGTAGAAATTTCTGTAAATTCTACAGGATGGAGGTTGCCTACTCAAACTTGGTAAATAAGTTAAGTCTATGAGAGCATGGAACTCTTGTTCTATAAAGGAAGGAGGCTCTTTCAAGTGGTAGAAGAAGGAGCTGGATTTAACTGCAGGATATGGACCAACAATGTTCAAACATCTAGTTCAACATCCGAGTCTAATTGGTGAAGTGGCACATCAATTTAAGATAGAACGATCTACATGGATTGAATGCTTCGTAAGGCCCTTTATCTTGACAGCTTGGTGAAGATCAACTTTATTGATCAAGATATCTTTGGAAGATTTCTTATAAACGTGAAAAAGACAAGTGTGGCAATTGGATTTTTCATATGAGGATTCATAAAGGAGGTGATCAAAGTGTGGCAATTGGTTGATCTCCATATTGGATTCAAAGAATCAAGATAATCAGAGTGTGGCAGCTGGTTGTTCTTGAGGATTGTCTTGGAACAAATTGCTCTTGGAAAGAAGAGTGATGAGTTGAAGACTCAAGGAGATTTGTTCTTCTTGAAGGTGGTTTTCTGAATTTCTGATTCTAGCTGGTGGCACAGTGAAGTTGAAGAATTTCAGTTCTTGGATTACTATGCTATAGTAAGTCCAGTTGGTGGAGCACATTTAGGATCATGGTGATAAGGTCTTGGTGTGTGGAAAATGTCTAACTATGTGTTAGTACATTATCTTGGGTATTTGTCTACATGGTTTCTATTCTTAGCCTACCTAATCATAAGGGAGAATGGTGAAGTAAATGATATGCATTGGAAGAAACATGTATAATAGATTGAAGTAGATTAGGTATTGATTGCTTGGAAGTCTGTTTATGGACATTCTATCTAATTTCTGAATTAGTTTGAATGTGTTTTGTCTGAATTGTATGGCCAAAGTACTGTAAATATATTATGTTGGGACAATGTTGTGTCAAGAACCTGTGTGCAGAAGATGTTCAACTTGTATAGTCTGTGGTAACTACAAACCAAGAAGGGATCAGGTATGCTTTGGTACAAGAAGTGAATGTGTTCAACTGGGAATTGAACAGAGGGTGAGCTCTTGAAGACATGGAGATGTGTCTTATGTTTTCCTTTCATCAAAGTACAAAGAAAAATGGAGTATCCTAGTTAGGGGGAGTTTGTTACAAGTCTGTGCAGCTGATTTTGTAGAGTTAAGGGGGAGTAATAACTTAACCAAGTTCTGTGATGTTACACATCATGTTGTGACATGTGCTACTAAGTATGTTTTCCTGATTAATTTTTATTACTTAGTGGTTATGGTGTGCATGTCCTTATGATCCAGATAAGGAGTATCCTAGGAGTCCAGAAGACTATATTGTATAAAGCTTCTCTTTGTAGTTTATATTGGATTCTTGAGGGTTTGTGAACCATATTATTGCACTGCTAGCAGACAATATATGATTGGATACCAGAACATGTCTCAAGACATGTGTGTATTGTTCTCTTTTTGAGTATTTATGGACGGCGCTGGCAGAAAAATGTGAAACATGAGGTTTTCTTGCGTGTTTGTTATTGGGCCGTTTGTTTTGGGAGAACAAGTCAGCTGGTCAAGGTCAGTTTCTGTTTCATAGTGAATGATGCAGAAGTTTTTGCTCATATCACAAAGATCTTGGGCCAAGAACACTTCTTTTTCAAGGATATGACGTTACTATCTATGCCTTGGCTCCCTATTTATAGAAGCGTATTCTCTCCTCCTTCAGCATGTGAGTTTTCTTGATTTAATCTTTTCTTCTAATGGGGTTCTTTAGAGTTTGGATGAATAATTCGTGGGTATGGTGTTGTGAGGGCTATGTTTGCAAATTTTTGGCTAAAAAGGGGGAGAAATAGTGTGTACAGATGTTGTGCTCAAAGCTGTTGTCACAACAATTGCATCTGTTTTGTGTGGTGGTTATCAAGATGTCAAGGTGGATGTCGTATGCTAGTCTTTGTGACACCTTTGTGACTTGTGTCCTGAGTTATTGAACACAATTGTAACTTGTGTTCTGAGTTACATAAGGGAAGGACAAATTGTTCTCTTATGTAACCATTGACCTTCTTGATGGAAGATGTTCAACATCATGTGAAGGAAACTTCTCAAAATATGAAAAGAAAGGAAGTAGTAATGGATTAGTTCGGTCAAGAGTTCGGGACTTTCTACTTCTTATATTATTGTTGTTGTTTCCAGTGGAAGAAGAGGTAGCTGCAACTTTTCCACTGAAAGAATAGGTGACTGTTGTTTGTTCCTGTGAATGTTGCTGAGGATGACAAACAACATGTCCTAACATAATGGAGAGTTTGTTGATTACCTATTTCCTGTTTCTATTGTATGTTTGTAATATATGTATTATTTTTCATATTTGTTTTAGCTAAAATTTTCCAAAGGGGGAGATTATAAGTTCTGTTATTGGCATGGATTTTGTAAAACAAATATAACAGTAGTGCATATGTACATGATCTTTGCAAATAATGAATATATGAAGCAAATAATCCATTTGTGTGCGCCCAAACATGCTGTGTTGAAATGTTTCAACATCTGGAACAACATGTCGAAGAAGATGTCAAGACAGTTCATTCAACATCATGAACTGCTGAAGATGGATTGAAGTTTCTGTTTTGGTTTCAACGTAAATAGTTTATTTGAAGATTTAAATCAATCTAATGGCGCTGATATAAAAGATCTTGAAGACTCAAATTTACATTGAAGAGAAATATTGAAAAATATAGAGTTTCTATATTTAGAGATATTTCAGGAATTTTTAGATTTGAAGATCTTTTTGTATATTTGTAAGCAGATTTTTTCTAAATTATTTGTAGCAGCTATTGCTGTGATTATTTAGGCCCAAATCCAATTGGGAATAAGTTATAAAAGAAACCTTGTAACCTAGTTTAGAAACAATCAACCAACGACAATGTAAACATCATTAGGGTTGTGTTCTTGTGGCAGCCGTGCGCAAAAGGAACCATGTTGTGGTTGTTTCACTTGTGATTCTTGAAGCTTTTAAGAAAGAAAAGTGTTGCACTTAACTGAAGTTGCTAAGTAAGGTTAAATTGTTTGTAATGGAAGTGTTGCTTCTGTTTGTGGATTGTTGTATAGGTATAAAGTCGTCAATATCAGCAACTGACTGTTGAGGACTGTGAGACATCACTGAGGTGATTGGAAGTGATGATGAATTTCTCATATTTAATAGTTCCTAAGTAGAATTTGCACAAGTAGTAATTAAGTGAGAAGACTGTAAACTGTAGGTGTTTGCTGAGAAGTCTTTGAATTGATACTACATAGTGGATTTCCTTCCTGGCTTGGTAGCCCCATAGTAGATTGATTTGATCGAACTGGGTTAACAATTCTATTTTCTGTTATTATGCCGTACCTGAACTTAATGTCATATCAGATGTCACAACATCCTGAAGAATGTTTGAATCTGATTTATCAGAATTTTAAATGTGTTGTTGTGTATGCCTTACCATGTTTATAAGGAACAGATAAGATGTCTCAACATCATATTCGACATCCGAGTCTGTCATACCAGAATTTCAATTAATGATGGGGAACGAATTAGAAGTATCGAGAGAATTATTTTGTACATCTCAATTGAATATGACAATAATGTTACACATCATATGTGGGTGCAAGTTAAAGATGATGATGTTAAGGATATGATATCTTTAGCATATGACATTGTTTTGATTGTTGTAATCTCTTAGACAAGTTATGGTATTAAGTTTTTTATTTGTTGTTTATGTTGTTGTGTTAAGTTTTTTATTTTTCATTGTAATCTCTTACTATATCTTGTGTTGTTCGTGTGTACAAAGTTTATGTTGTAAATAACAAGGTTATATAATATTACCCTATTATAAATAAATTAAAGAAAACAAATAAATGGTCATGTCAAGTTAACTCCCATGTTGGAACATTTTGTCTGATTGTATATGGACTGACGACCTAAACCACATAATCTTACCATTTTATCAGTCATATCCGTTTCTGTTCTAATTCGCGTTCTATTAGGGCAACCTTTTTTCTTTCGTCGCATGTTTTCGTTGTGCTAAACTATGCCCCCTTGATATACAGACCAACAATATTCCAATGCTACCACCAGGAAGTTAGTGTTGTACATATTGGAAATATTTACGACTTTGTAAACATCAGAGAGATGCTTGGAAGCGTCTTGGCGGGCATATGAACATGCCACAATGGCATGGGAATAAGGTATATAAAAGGCTTGAGATTTTCCACAATCGCACCAACCTCTATTCAACTGGATATGATAGTCTCCATTCGACCTACCCTCGTTGTGTTCTTGTGTTTCCTTTACACTAAAAGTGTGTTTATGACGGTGAGTGTTAACTTTGAGAGTTTCCTCATTCATGACTTTCATTCAACTTTCACTGAATAATTGCCCCGACTGTAATACTGAATGCCATTTTTTGACTCTGGTTGCAAAAAGTGACCCCAACCTAAAGTATGTTGCTCTCACCAACTCTGTTATTGTTAGGTTTCTAATGCCTTTGAAGTTGTTGTTCATGGATTCAACAAAGTTTGTTGTCATGTGGCCCCATCGGTGTCCTTCGTCAAAAGCCCATGTCCACTTCTCCAATGGAATGTTATCCACCAACCTTAATGCATTTGCATTTGACAATCTAATTTCCTTGCGGTATTATCAGAATGATGGTTGAGTTAAAGCATACCCTGCATTCATAACTTTTTTTCTGAAGGTTCTTATCTTTGATTTCCCGCATTGAATTTTTTGCGCTATGTCTAATGTAATTGACATGGCTAGAAGGAGGATTATGCCATCCGTTCTTAGGATTATTGTATGCACTCTCAATAGATGCATGTCTGTCAGAAATTAAATAGAGGTCAGGATGTGGAGTAACATGTGCTCTGAGATTCTTGAGGAAGAAACTCCAACCACTAAAAGTCTCACCTTCAACTAGAGAGAAGGCAACCGAGAAGATGTTAATGTTTTCATCTTGTGCCACCGCCATAAGTAATATGCCCTTGTATTTCCTATAAAGCCATGTTCCATCAATTTGAAGAATAGGTTTGCAGAATGCAAAACCTTTGATGCATGGTCGAAATGACCAAAAGATTTGATGTAATCTTCTATTTCCACTGACACAAGTTCTGTGGCGTATATGCTGATAATGTCTCCAAAATGGTAACAGTTCCCGGAGCATACGTCTTAAGTGCAACCAAATATTTAGGAAGTTCTTTGTATGAATCCTCTCAATTTCTAAATATTTTTTCAACAACCTTTATTCTTGCAATCCAAACTTTCTTGTATGGGGGATTGTAATTATATTGTGTAACGATATGAGATATTATTATACTCACCTTCATTGATTTGTCCTTGCTAACAAGAAGCAAAATGTCTTGACATATCACTTCAGAGTTTAATTTACGACGATCTTGTGAAATATTAGTGGCGATGCAAGTATGAGGTGAATGTATGGAACTTATCTCTCAAAATAATTCCTCTTCTTGTTAGACGCTGCTATTCGAAACATGCGAAGCACATTATGACAAGGAATGACATACCTTCTCGCATATGTGTGATCTATGGTGAAACCAATAGAGTTTTCCATGTGAAATTTTTTGATAGCTCGCACACAATTTTCTTTAGTGCGAAAATAGTCCCCCACTTTTAACTCACCCTTTGACTGCATATACGGGTTGTAAAAAATATCAGAGGATGACTCATCGTCTTCCAAGTTCAAGTTTGCCATATGTTTAGGGGGACAATATACATGACTTGGATATAACGGAGCCTGACTATCGTCATCTTCAGTGTTGTGTTCAACAAATAATCGACTTGTATCTCACTTTCTTCTACCTCATCATCAATAACATCAACTTCTGGCTTAACTTCATCTGCATCCACACCTTCAGTTTCATGTAAATCTACATGTTAAGATTTATCGATTATTTGAGATTGTTAGAGTGAAGTATATAACTCAATATAGTTGAAATCAGAATGTCTGTGACTAACAAACATATTTTCAAAATCTTCATCGTCTCAAACCTTAAGCGAATAAAATTTAACGTGGTTGTTTAAAAAAATAGATTTATATATATAATTTGTAATACGAGACCAAACCTTAATTTTGATTCTAATATATCTTTCAAATGCAAGAAATTTTTATTTCCATTGATTCTAAATCAAACAACATCAATGTTTTGAAAACCAAACCCAAATACATCAGAGACATATGTCTATCCATTGTAGTGGGCATTAATAATGTATCTCAAAGTAGATGCCATTGTTTGAGTATTTTCGTATGAGAATGAAATGATGTTAGTTTAGGTTGAAATGAGGATAATATGGGAATTTGTTTAATATTCATGCAACATTCATTACACTCACCAAGTCAATTATCTACTTCTACCAAAAATGTAAGGCTATCGCCAGTCAAATTGGCACTAACACAAACTTAGCATGGGAATCCTGCAACACACAAAGCTTGTTACACGGGACCCTATCATGTGAATCCTTCCCCAACACATGCAAATTGAACAACCTACAAACCTTACCAACCTATTCCATCGCTGATCCAATTAGCGACTCTTTGAGAATGAGCAACATGGTCGCCAATTGAAATGGCGCCACTAATGCTACATGCATGGCTCATTAAGTACGTACAATAACACATCCTATCATTCATTCCTTATATATAAACATAGAATCAATTATTTTTCATCATCAGAAAAGATATTACTCATACATTCTCTCGAATTATATCATTTGTAAGTGTCCACAAGAATATATTGATAATCAATGAAATACACAAAGGCAATATCACCAACATTGAGACTTATGTAAGTGTTTAATTCGTTACAATAGTTTATATTTCTTCTAACACATTATCATTTTTTTGTATGTGTATATTTCTTCTCATTTATAAGTGTTTAATAATTTTGTAGAATGTCTCTAGGTTTCGTGTCCACGAATATGTTAGCCCCGAAATTTTAATCGAACCTTATATTGAGCTCATCAGTTTTTAACAAGTTAGTAAAACCATGTCTTACTTGGTTGATGCTAAGTTTATACTATATTTACAAGAGAGATGGCGTCCTAAGACACACACTTTCTATTTTCCAACCGACAAATGTACCGTAATGTTAAACGACATGTACATGTTACTCGAGTTGCCTATTGATGGTAAGGCGGTCAAAGGACAAACTAACTTCGCAAATTTAATTCGCGAAGATATTTTGGGTGCTGACTTGTTGGATCATAACCCAAAAGGCCAAGGTATCTTACTTTCGCATCTTAAGACATATACATCAATTTAATATTAGATGAAAATTCTATCAAAGAATTGAAAATAATAAAAACTAAATGTTATCTTATGCTTTTAGTTGGTTCATTTTTATTTCTCGAAGGTAGTGATTCTAATATGCACATTAAGTATTTACCCTTATTAAGACACCTAGATAAAACATGAACATATAGTTGGGGTTCCGCTTGTTTGTCTTATTTGTATAGCTCTTTGTGTAAAAACGTAACGGAAAACACATCTACATTTTCTGGATGCGCCGTTTTGCTCTAAGCATGTGGTTGGTCTAGATTTCCATCCCTAGCGAACATCAACCACAACAGCTTCTCATTCTCGTATACACAAAAGTAAGTTTATAACTTCATTTTCATTTATTCACTTTATTGATTATTATCTCTAACTACTTTATTTGATTTTTTTTGGTTTAGATGGTCGGCTCGTGGTATGGCTTACAATATTGTAATCTCTTGGATCACCTTACACTTGGAGATGTATTGCCACTAAACAAATTAATTTATTTTTAATATTACCCATTTTATGGTCTAATCTTATTCTCTTCTATAGTTCGTTTGGCGTCCATATTTAAACTTGGAACATCAACATGAAGTCAGAGAAGAAGATGCAATCATTTGGAATGCATACACGCTGATCATCAGATTCATCACTATGGAGATGCACCATAGTGATCATGTCAAACTATAGTTCAAAATGCTTCAAAACATCCCAGATCCCCCGACTGACCTCAGTCAATCATCTAAAAATTAACGAGCAATGGAACTTTTCTAATCATAAGGACTTTGATAAATCTAGGTGTCGTAAATGGAGGAACCGTCATAACCATGTCTTACGTGACCCTGAGATGCCAATCCCATCTAGACCAACTAATACTTATATTACTTGGTACATATCAATTGCAATTGGATTTGTCTCTGAAGAGATGTTTCTACACGACCCACGACAAACCACTTACACACAAGAATGTTCAATGTCTACCCCCCCATAAAATTATCCGACCTGTTACTCACAACCCTATACCCAACAAAATTACTCACCTACAAACACACAAACCCACGCCTAAAACATGTCAGACACCCAACCACAATACAAAGAGCGTCCTTATACCATCGTCAACAAAATGATTATTATTAAGACACCCAAAATGCATATGCCCCCAACACAACATCAAGATATAACCAAAACACCCAAGGAACATATAACCCTAACCTTTCCTTATACCATAGCCAAAACGCTCAAACTCCATACCGTAGCCAAAACGCCCAAACATCACACCATAGCCAAAACACACAAACATCACAACAACCATATGTCTTTCAAACACCACAACAACCATTTCAACCTTTCTCCAACGAATCATTCACACCAATCCCCCCCCCCCCCTTCAATCGTCTAAGCCACACAACAATGACCCCTTTAACACATCCCAATTACTCTAGCATGAGTCACGAACTTAGTTACGACAGTGTGTCGCTCCACACATAAGACTTCTTAGAAATGTAAGACCTTCTTAGGGATTCTGCTGATGTTCCTAAGACCTTAAATCCTTAAACACCTGGAGTGAATCAACAATGAGTGCAACGAGTAAAAGTAGCCAGGGGCGTGGAATCGGTGACCGGTATGACTAACCCGTTCACCGTCGTTAGTTTATGTAAAAATATTTTTAATTAAATATTAATATTAATTATTTATGCTAAACAAATTCTGCTTGTACACGGATGCCAGATCAATTAGCGTCACATTTATGTACTTTGTACACTGACACCAATTGAATCGACAACACCATATAACGTCTCCAATCTAATTAATGTCTCCACTTAAATTTATAAAACTATCGTCAATTTAAATGAAACAACACTTCATCCTCATCAAAAAATGAGATATTTTGGAATTTTTTAAAAGAAATTAATTTGAAAATCTGGATTATTTGAAAAAAATTCCCATTTCTAAATATGTGAGTGAGGCATGTTATTCTCACAGCCACGTCTCTTGACCCCTATGACCTGCCACTAATCTCATTGGTCAGTGACGAATACTCAATCACCAAACATGCTCATAAAGCAGCCAAAAAACAATGGCATAGGGATTTCCCAAGTGGCATTTTCGTTGTGCCCGAAGCATCACAAGGCTATTTCAGTAAATACACAAAACAGAAATGAGTATAACAAACACCAAAACGCTTCGTATCTTAAATAGTGCCAGAATCTCCCTCCCCCTCTCTCCACTCATCTCTGGTTTCTCTCCAAAGCTTCACCGTTTCGGTTAATGGTTAGGGTTTCATAATTCCCATTGCAACATGATGCACAATTTTCACTCTCCAATTCCATTTCTTCTACTCGCTCTTCTCAAAATATGAATTGATTCATATCTTCTTCTTTTCAGGTAATTCACTTCTCTACTTTTTCTATGCTTATTATGTTCCTCAATTCCTTTCATGCTTATGTTTCATTCATGTGGTGTCTACAGTGGTGGCTGCTGGTGATATGGAAATGTATGGTGTTTCTGACACTCGGAATTCGGATGGTTACTGGGTAATTTTTTTAATAAATTTTTATAACTTTTTGTTTAATGATTGATTTTCTTGTTAAGATAATAATTCTGTGCATTGCCGCAACTAATTTTCTTGGTTTAGATTGAAGGTGCTGATTTAAATTCACGTTTTGCAAGCCCGGGCTTTGAACAGTCTGGTGCATTGGTTAATGAAGGAGTTCCTGAATTTGTTGACCAGAGCATGAGCATGTATTACCCTGCTGCAACCAATTATGGGTATTATGGTACAGGTAAATTAAAATGGATATGTTAGTTTTTTGGTTTTGGTGGTGTTTTTACTGTTTTATGCATCATGTTAATGATTTATTATTTGGTGAATTTAGGATTCGAATCACCCGGGGAATGGGAGGACCAGCAGAGGGTTTTTGGTATAGATGGTCCTGATGGTCAGTACACGGTGAGTCTGACTACTGTTTTTGTCTGTCATATTTTGGGCTAGTAATTGAATTTGATGGGTTTTTTTTTTTTTTTTTTCCGTTTTTCCCAGGGTGGACAAAATGAAAATTTTCCATATGTATATTATAGCTATGGATATGCACAGTCTCCGTACAATCCATATAATCCATACATACCGGGTGCTGTGATGGGAGTTGATGGCTCATTTGGTGGAGAGCAATCTTATTACACCCTCCCCAATTATCAAGATCCTTCATTTTCACCTTCTTATGTTCCCCTTGTTCAACCTGACAATTTTCCTTATAATTCTGCAAACTCCTTGTTTGGAGCCAGCGCTTCTGTCAATAGACCTGATGGAAGAGGTTTGAAACATAAGTTCAATTCAGGTTATGGTAACTTTTCTAGGAACTCTTCACAACTTTTATCAAATCAGACAAGTTCCTTGGCCAGGGTATCAGAAGGGCCGAGAGCTAATGATGGGAGGAAGCATGATTTGACACATGAAAGTGTTTCTGGAAGTAGGTTTCTCAACATAGCTTCATCAGCTGTTCATCAGGTATAATAATTTTCCTCTTTTTTGGATTACCAATGAATTTAAGTTTGTCCCGACTACTTTGGTTGCTGGTTAAGTGAGAATCAGCATTTCAATGACTATGAGTGACATTACAGTGTTTTCAACTCTTTTTCAACTTCAATTTTTATTTTTGTATGAACACATGGGTGGAAGATATGACTAGACCAGTCTTCCGTTTGTTTCAAAATGAGTGTTGCTTAAGGTTGTTGCACACATATTAAAAATATAATAAAGTAATCAAATGGTAACACTTTTATCAAATTAACCATACTAGATTATGGCATTTTGAATTTAAAGGACTGAGTCTCAAGGCAACATGGCTTTGTAATTTGGAAATTACTCCTGCTATGTTACATGTTTACGACAATCTAATAGTTATACTCATTGCTATTGTTATATTTATGGAAGTAGTAGTCGGACACATTCGCCATTCCCATGTTGATTTCACATTGCTCAAAGTAGGAAACATGTTAAAATGGACTGCAATAGTAATAATTAGTATAAATTTTCTGACTTACTTAAAGTTAATTAATGAGGGCAAAGTTGGACTGAAAAAGTCAATTGTTCATTGAAAGTTGAAAACAACACTCATTTTGAAACAATTGTTTTTACTAAAGTGACACTCTTTTTGAAAGAGAGGGAGTAAATGTATTAGTGGTTGACCGTGATGTTCTGTTTTGTAGGATAGAAGTTCTGATGCTTCAGTGCAACCTATAAATGCTATTTCTAATGGGAATGCTATTTCTCATCGTAATCAATTGAAAGTAGCTGCTTCAAGTGAATCTTCTCATTTTGCATCAAATCCTAATGGACAGTCTGTTGGTAAAATTAGGCCGAAGGTTGACATATCGAAAGTATCAAATGATGGAAATGGCTGCGCTGATGTATTGGGTGAGCAAAATCGAGGCCCTAGGACTAGTAGATCAAAACTTCAGCTGTCTGTGAAAGCTTATACAACCAAGGTAGGAGGTTGTAACGAGCAAGGGAACATCATCATTTACACCGATCAATACAACAAGGAGGATTTCCCTCTTAACTATGATAATGCAAAGTTTTTTGTTATAAAATCATACAGTGAGGATGATGTGCACAAAAGCATTAAATACAATGTGTGGTCTTCCACACCTCATGGAAACAAGAAGTTGGGAAATGCTTATGAGGATGCAAAGAAACTATCAGCTGAAAAAGCTGGAGTCTGTCCAATCTTCCTATTTTTTTCTGTAAGTATGATGACGTCTTAAAATGAGTATTTTTTGTTTTTAGTTTTTAGCCAATATTACTTGCAAGCTAATCACTTTATGTTTTTCACACTGGCTTTAACTCTCTTTTCTGTTTTAACATGCAGGTTAATGCTAGTGGTCAATTCTGTGGAGTTGCAGAGATGATTGGTTCAGTTGATTTTAATAAGGATATGGACTTCTGGCAGCAAGATAAATGGAGTGGGAGCTTTCCTGTAAAGTGGCATATCATAAAAGATGTACCAAATGCACATTTTAAGCACATTATTCTAGAGAACAATGAAAACAAGCCAGTAACTAATAGCAGAGATACGCAAGAGGTATATATTATTTGTTGGAATATAAGAAAGCTTAAATATCCTTGTATTATGTTAGAGTGCTATAGTTTATTTCATAAGACTAACTTTTAATCTAGAGTATTTTAAATTGTCTCCTAAGATTAGTTTCAATACTACGCAGTTATTGTGATTTGTTTTCCAATTTTTCTATTTATTTTTTTATTAAGAGTCTTGTATTCCTGTAGTTGAGATTAGTGTTTATTCTTTTTATCATGTATCAAGCAATGTTTTAAAAATTGGATCAGTGGGAGACCTCTGCGTCATGTTTCAATTGGCTCAGTCATTAAATTAGATAAGTAAATAAGTAAAAAATATAACATAAGTAATTTAATAAAATCAACGAATAAAAATCGGTTGTAGCAACTGCGGTTCAACCCATATCAATTTGGTTCAACCAGAGTGCAGTTCTATTGGGATCAAACCAACCAGTGAAATAGCTGGTTCCCGGGTCAACCGGCAGGTTTTCAAAACATTGCTATCAAGCTATGCCATAATTATATATTATTTTGCTATTCTCCTTTTATGTATAACTCCTAACTAATAATTCATTCTGTTCAAGAGTTGATTTATGAAATATATATTAGGCAACTTCATCTCTTAAAACATTTTTAGTCTTTGTAGGTAAGGTTTTTACCTGAGTAGTTGCATTGAGTTTGTTTGCTAAAATGATTATTGCCATTTCTCAAGTGTCTTATTCTGTTATATCAATTGCCGAGTTCTCCAAGGATTTACTTGATTGACTCCACCAATGAATATATGGTTGATTTCTTGGTGTTTGGTTTAACGTTTTAGTGAAGTTGATATGCTTGAAGATAAAGTAATTATACAATCTTTGCTAGATGGTTGTTGGATTAACAGACCTGCTTTTTGTGCTAATTATTTGATTTTAGATTTAGTTGAGATTAGGATATGGTTGTTGTTGCGATGATGGCAGAAGTGCAGTATACATGATTACTGATATGGATTTATTCTTGAATCAAGTGAACTGCTGACTAGTTTACCTTTTTTTTTTTTTAATGTTGGATTAAACAAATTATTGTAAACTTGGGGCTAATTTTGACTTTTGTTAATTTTGCTTATTATTGGTCATGTCTATTTTTCTTCCTGCTTCTTGAGTTGTAATATTGCTTATTGAATGTTCTTGCTCATGGCAGATAATGTATTTTAAAGGATTGGAAATGCTGAAAATATTCAAAAGTCATAATTTGAAGACATCTTTGCTTGACGACTTCATGTATTATGAAAACCGTCAGAAGATCATGCAGGATGAGAAAGCCAAGCTCCTTATCAGACGTGTAGAAAGTCCATTATTCGTGCAACCATTGGAAGCTCCTCAAAAGTTGGTTGTTGGCAAACCTCCCAGCAAATATGAGAAGAATTTGAAGATCAAGGAAGATTCTGATAACTCAAACCAGATGTCCATTTCAAGCTCTGAGCAGAACATCCATAATTCTGATGTCCCCAACAGCAAATTTGTGAATGCACAGGCTGAGAAAATTGCAGGTCATGATGATATTTCTTCTATCTTAAAGATTGGTTCTGTCACTATTACCCCTAAGCAGGTTGAGACAAAACAACCTGGCATTGGTAACAGAGAACAAATTGATGTTCTTACTGTAGGCTCAATGCCCATTAAAGTTAATGGGTTTGCCGGCTCTTCTGGTTTCTTGAAAGTTGGAAGTATACAACTTAACCCAAAAGCTTTACGACCTTGAAAATTGGCAGTATCAAACTTAAACCAAAAGCTTTACAGCTTGAAAGTTTGCTTTTTAGTTTGTCATATGTTTTGGTCAAGTTGGTTAATGTCTCTTGATTTGTATCATGCAGTTGAGAACCTGTTTCGCTTTGATCTATTTCTGTTTCTAATGCTTTGATACAAAGGTTCTTCCAAATGTCATGGGTTTTCTAGCTGCAGTGTTGACTCCTAAAACTTCCAAAAGTTGGTCTTTCTTTTCACATGCATACTTGGGTCAGTTTTCTCAGAATTTCATCCAATCTCTTGTAGGGAAGCATGCAGAAAACTTCTCTCTACTTTCATTACATGTTATTATATTCACAAGATCTATCTTTGTTCCGTTGTTAAATGTATGTGTTCCATTTTGATTATGATTTGGTTTTGAAGGTGTTGAAATGTATACAATTGAATGAGTTGGTTTATTCTTTAATAATTGTAAATTTTTTTGGTTTGTTCGCTCTTGTTCACTATTATGGACTCAAGATACAACGTGATGATACCATTTCAATTGGGGCCTGATGTCATCCTTTACTAGGATATACATAAAATTATGTGAACTGCACCACGTGAAGTTTGTTTACTGAAGACACTAGTTTTTGTAAGTATTTGAGTGCACATTTTAAGAGGGGTGAATTATGTATAATGATATTTTTAGAGATTTTAAGCACTGTTTCTTGTAATTTTTTGGAATTATGAATAATGAGTGAATAAGAAATCGAAAAATAAAGAGTGAAAAAGTAAATAAACACAATGATGTATGTTATTTCTCATTATCAACCAATGGTACATCTAGTCTCTTTGTATTCTATGAGATTTTCACTATTGTACAAGCCTAATATCAAGACTTTTCCTATGATCTTCTAACAAAAACAAATAAACACCACTTTCTTAATTCCACAAATACACCAACAACTATGGTGGACTTTGAATCAAACGAATTCAATTGACTTTTCTCCAACAAATATAAAATATACCACTTTCTATTTGCAAATACTTTTAGAAAGTATACACTTTCTTTATAAATTAGGTCACCACACATGGAGATCAATTACAATACTTGAACAAATTTGAATATATGTGCCGTACCTCGAAAAATATGATCTTCGCGAATGCGGTCGCGGCTGGGCTGACATGAGAGTCGCTATCTAATTTTGATTTATTCCCAAAGAGAGAAAGGAAAAATATAGATAAAATCCGAGAATAAAGGGATAAATACAAGGTCATCATAACCATTGCCTGAGTTCGGAAGTCGGTTATGCAAGGGGAAGATATTAGCACCACCTACATCCATCGTACTCGATGAGAACCGTATAAGTTGTCACGCGCGAAAGGATGTCTATCCCTAATGAGTTACTTACTAAGGGAAAAAAGTTTTGATTAAAGTTTGATGGATCCTAGGTGCTCGACAGGGATTGAGACTCGTGTGCCTACATATTCCCTCGTGCAATGGGAAAGTCAGAGCTTCGTAGTTCGACTCACTAGGATGATTGTTGATTTTATTACCTTTCTTTCAAAAAAAGGATTTAGGAGTTGAATTGCGCTAAAGACTATGGGTAGAGGTGATTATTCCGAACCAACAAGCCAAATGTCTTGTGTCAGAATAATCAGAGCGAGTAACAAGATTCTCATTATCCTCATTCTTCCACTTAAGGCTCGTGATGTAAAATTCTTATCGTATTATTAATATGTTTTATTACCTAAGACCACATGACGTTAAATCAAGGGTTTGGATCTAAAAGAAACGTCTTGGTCAAAGGGTAGGTGGGTTGCGAGATACAAAGTGCTCGACAAGGGTGAATGCAAATGAAGTGTAAGGGTTGATTGGTTACGTGGGATCAAATCCTAGTCCTAAGGGAGGCGCCTAGCAAGCGAAACCAAAACCTAAGGAAAGTGCAAGTGTGCATGTGAAACCACTTGGCGTTGGACCAAGGGTTCGAAACGAGGGAAAACGATAATATAAACAACATACATCGGAATCAGGAGAAGGGTACAAAGTAAGTTACACGGGATTGCACGAAATAAAATGGTTCATTGTATTTGCCCCAGAGGAAGCGTGTGTGAAGTGTCATAATCTATACGAAGCCGTTGGAGCTTGAGATTAAATCGAACGCGTTGAAATACGGCTCTTTAACTATCTTAGAATCAATTTAATGTTAGTATCATTCTTGTTAGTTCTGTATTTCTAGGATTGACATTAATTTTGTAAAACAAATATATCAGCACTAAAATGTGCGCCTGAACATGTTGAGTTGAAGTGTTTCAACATCAGGAGCAACATGTCATAGAAGATGTCCTAAATAATTTATTTGACATCATGAACTGATACAAGTGAATTGAAGATTCTGTTACAACTTAACAAAAGCAGAATATTCAGAGAAATAAAGCAATCCAATGTGGCGCTGATTTAAAGATCTTGAAGATTCAAATTTACATTGAATACAAATATTGAATAAATATAGACTTTCTATATTTAGAGATATTTTAGGAAGTTGTTATTTTTGAAGATCTTATTTGTAGCAGATTTTTCTGCATGATTGTAGCAGCTACTATGCTGCGTTTTTAGGCCCAAAATCCAATTGGGATTAAGTTATAAAAAGAAACATTGTAACCTAGGTTTAATAACCAACCAAAGATATAAAAGTCATATAATTAGGGTTGAGTTCTAGTCACAGCCGTATGCAACAAGGTTCATTCTTTGTGGTTGTTTTTCTTTGTAATCCTCGAAGCTTTTAAGCAAGAGGTATTTTGTTTTTGACTGAAGCTTTGAAGCAAGGTTAACGTGTTGTCATGGAAGTGTATCTTTTGACTTTGAATTGTTAAGTTTACCACTAGTGTGATTGAGAGGGAGTGAGAGAGGGTTCTCATACTTAGGAGTTCCTAAGTAGAAGTTGCATTGGTAGCGATTAAGTGGGAGAATTATAAACTGAGTGGTTTGATGTGGGTCCTTGAATTTATACTACATAGTTGATTTCCTTCCTGACTTGGTAACACCCCAGAGTAGATGAGTTTGCATCGAACTGGGTTAACAATTTGAATGTGTTCTTTACTTCTTTTTTTGTTTTATATATTATGCAGTATTCTTGCTGAATGTCAAACCAAATGTCTAAACATCCTGTAGGAGAGTTAGAATCTGGTATATCAAAATTTTATGATGCTGCTGTTTGTACCTTGCCATGTTTAACAAGTAACAAATCAGATGTCTCAACATCGTATTCGACATTTGAGTCTGTCATACCAGAATTTCAATTCTATGAGAAGTCGAGCATCGCTTTATGCATCCAAACGGTTTTCAAAAGTTAAATCAATTTTTAACTTCGAAATCGTAATGCAAAGGTAATCGAATAATTATTAAATAAATAAATGGTCTAGTTTTAATCACGCTTTCATCGATTTGTCGACTATCATGATTTTAGACTTTCATTGACCATAAAAAATAAAGAAAAGTGATAAAAAGAAAATTTGGTCTCATATTGATCTAAATGACGTCGATTTATCAAAATCAAACATTTAAATCGTTTGTTATAACCATAAAAATAAAGTAAATCGAGAAATAATAAAGAAAAAATGATGGCCTCATATTGGTTTAGATAACGTCGATTTATTCGAAATCGAATATCTAACAGTTTATCATTGGCCGAATAAAACTAAATCGAGAATAAGAAATAAAATAAAGGGAATGACCTCATATTACTTTAGATAACGTCAATTTTATTCAAAATCGAATATCTAACCGTTTGTCATTGGCCAAATAAAAATCGAGTGATAATAATGGATCTAAAAATTAAATTAGAAACCATAAAAAATAATAGAAATATAAGTGGTCTCATATCAGTTTAGACAACGTCGACTTTAAGAAATCAAATGTCTAAAAATCGGGTGATAATAT
The DNA here is from genome assembly GCA_963966055.1 of Lathyrus aphaca. Lineage (NCBI taxonomy): Eukaryota > Viridiplantae > Streptophyta > Magnoliopsida > Fabales > Fabaceae > Lathyrus > Lathyrus aphaca. The sequence continues at coordinate 95,553,233 of OZ014519.1, read as the reverse complement.
CATCGACTCAAATAAAAGAATAAATTGAGAAATCGAGAAATAATAAAGAAACAAAAATGATGGCCTCATATTGATTTAGATAACGTCGATTAAATCGAATATCAATAAACCATATTTTATATCATCAGTCCTAATAAAAAGAAATACAAGAGAAAAAGTTTGTAAGAACTAAATATTAAAAGTTCATAAAAAAATTATAAATCTTATTAACAAATAAAAAAAAGAAAAGAATAAAACTAATACAAATCATGGGCCAAAATTTAGGACAAGATGGGAAGCAAAGCCCAAGCAACCATTTGTCTTGGCTGCATGGGTGCACTCATGATAAATCCGATCCACTTCCAAAAGCAAAATCCAGAAAGACACTAACAAAATTAAGGATTTTTTACCGGTATACCCCATATTCAAAAATAATATACCAATATACCTTAGTTTGAAAAAAAAAAATCCAAAATGCCCCAATTTTAGTTGGTGCTCGGCCTCCCAGTTGTCAAGCATGTGAAGGAAAAAAAATCTTGTGTGTGCTCGGCCTCCCAGTTGTCAAGCATGTGAAGGAAAAAAAATCTTGTGTGTGCTCGTCCTCTTGGTTGCCAAACACACATTATTTTATTATTTTTTCTTGTTTTTAATTGTTTTTAAATTAGTTTTTTTAATAATTTTAATTATAATAAATATTTATTATTAAATATATATTAAAATATAATATTTTTTTGTAAAAAAAATATTTATTTATTTTACAACTATTTATTATTTAATATAATATTTGTTGTTGTATGTTTAATATTTTTAGTTGAATGTTGAATTAAAAGGAGACATATGAAAGGTAAATCCATTACTAAAAGATTGAAAAGAAACAAACAAATTAAACTACATGTGTCTGTTAGACGGACCAACAACGTTTGGACATTTTCGACGCGTATGGCCAATTTCTCGATAAAGCCCACATCTTTTCTTTTCTTTTTCAATGTCATCCATTTCAGTTCTAATCCGAGTATTATTTGGTCGTCCCTTCTTCTTTCTTCTCATCGATTCGTCGTGACAAAGAGTAAATCCTTCATAACGTGGCCAGTTTTCCTCGTGGGTGTAAACACCCCAAATTTGCCCTCACCCATTCACACCATGGCTTGTGATCTTTTCATATGCATAATCCCAATCATAGCATCTCATATCACATTTTTGATTCATTTCATTGGTTCAAAGTCATCTGCATCTAGGGTTTGTGATCTGAGCAAATCAAGAGCTTCTTGAGCCACTCCAAAGGTCATCAATCATCTCAAAGGGGTCCATATATGTTCAAGCATCATATTATATCCTCTCAAAGTCAAGAATGTCAAAGAATCACAAGAACTGAGAATGGCATGGAAGCAGAGCCAGGTTTGACTGCACAGATGACCTAGAATTAGGGTTTTGGTTTCAAAGGCCATAACTCCAAATTTTTTGGTCATTCTTGTTTCTATTTGTCTCTATATGGTATAGGGAGCATGCATATCAATTTTCATGAAGAAATTCAATGGGGAAGTCATCTGATCAAGGGTTGACTTTCTAAGCAAGTCAGTGTAAAATCAGGGCATCTGAGGCCCCCAATGACCCAACCAAAGGGTGTTCATCATCATTTTGATTATGTATGATCTTTATTTGATCATGTAAGATGTTAAAAGTTCACAAAATTGAAGAATTTCAAGTCATTTGCAAAGTTGACTTTTTGGGAAAGTTGACTTTTAATGAAAATTGCCATTTTGGGAAACTTTTTCAACCTTTACTTTTTGATTCAAAAATGCTTCAAATGGAAAAACTTTGGTCATGAAAGTTGTAGAATGGATCATTCCCTTTTCAAAAAGTACAAGAACATGACCTAATTCATTTTGGATCAAAAGTTATGGCTTGTCAAAGTTGGCTAAAATCACAAAATTTGAAGTTTTCTACCAAAGAGACATTTTGCAAAATGGTTTGATCAAATGTTCTAAAGGCCTCAAATGTGTACCATTTCTTCACAACATGATCATGTGACATCTAAAATTCAGAATGGGCCAAGGGATCACTCATCTTCATGACTTATGGAGCAAGAATTCTCAAAGGAAACAAAAGTGAAGCAAGTTGCAAAAACTCACTCAAGTTTGAATCCACTTGCTTGCTGACTTCATAACCAATCCTAGGGCTCTCCACACTTCTTGCTGCGCAGGACACCCCATTTTTCCTTGGCTAGCTAGTAGCCCATGCCTCTCTTACACCAATTTGACATTTTGACAACTTGAGCCATACCAATCACAACAGCACACATCAACTCATCTGACCAATCCCATTTGTTTATACAAACCAAAAGCAAGACATTTCATATAATACACAAGCCTGAAAGCACCAAGAACACAACTCTCTCATTTTCACCCCATTTTGCAAAAGCTTTCGAAACACTCTCCACAAGCTGCAAACACACAAACCAACTTCACAAATCAACTCAGCATACTTCACTGGTCACAAACCACCCATCACCATAGCCTGAAACTCACTGAAACCAAAATACGATTCCTGCCCCTCCTTGAACAGAACTTCAGCAATCTTCCAAACCACCCATTATAAACTTCAAACAAGCATTGAAAGCTTCTCAGGAGATCCATTGGAGGTGATTGGAAGCAAGAAACCAGCCAGAAAGTGCCAGAAATCAAAGCTTCGATTCAGGTAGCCATGGAAATTCATTTTTCCAGAACTCCTTTCTCTTGTTTCTAAATTGATCTACATGCTTCCCTGAGTTCACTGAACATTTTATTTTTGAAAATGATTGAGTTTTGAGGTTGTATGCTTGATCTGAAAGTTTGCCCGAAAAAATGTTCTTGCTTGTTTCTCTTGATTCAGTGAAAATAAATGTCGTTTGAGTTAGGGTTTATGCTTAGGGTTGTTCATAGATTGATTCTGGAGATTTAGAGCTTTTGAAATGGCCTGGAGAGTGAGATTGAGTTTTTGGTTGATCGGAGAAGATGACCGGAACACTGTTCCGGTCACCTGATTTTGTTTAGGGTTCAGATTAGGGCACTAATCATAATTAGCGAATTTTGAATCTTGGCCGTCCAGATGCGCGCCAAGTCCACTCCCGCGCGTGTGAGTTTGAATGCTGGCCATTGATTGTGTTGCCTTTTCTTTTTTTCAGTTTAATTTCATTTTACTTGCATTTAAATTCATTTGTTTTCTTCATTTTATTTAAAATAGTAAAACATTTTGAAAAATTCTGAAAATTTTTATACAACCTTTTATTAATTTTCAGAAACCAAAAACATTTTCATTTTTATTTTTTGCATTAAAAAATATTTTTAAATCATTTAAAAGATTATTTTTAATTAATTAATGAGAATTAATTTATTAAAAATACTTTTAAGTATTTAAAAATCACAAAAAAATTCATGAAACATTTAAAACCATTTAGAAACATTGTCCAACCTTCAAACCAAATTTCTTTTTTGATCTTGATGTCTTTTGACAATTTTCCATGGAATTAATTTCATTTCAAGGCATTATTTTGATCCTAACTTTGAAAATTCATTTCTGCCTAGTCTTTGAGAGTTGGACTTTGATTCTTTTTGCATTGCATCTTGCATATCATGAAGTTTATAGGATTAAATTGGCATGATTTGATCTTGCATTTTCAATTTGTTTGACATTTTTCTTGACAAGGTACCTTAGAACCCTAGCAATCTTAGGAAATTCATAACTTTCATTAGGTTAAGAGTTAGAACCTCTCCTTTGGGCAGTGAGTTTGTATAGGTTTAGGGTTCCCTTGAGTGCATTTTCAATTTTTTACCTTGATGTTTGCTTCTGGTTTTTGTTTTTGTTTTGTGCATTAATCATAAACCCTAATTTGGGCTTTCTTTTGCATTCATCTTGCATTTGTTTGCATACCATGACTTGCCATGACATTTTATGCATCCATTTGATCCATGACACATCTTAAGACATATTAGAAGCATGTTTGATCATTGCATCTTTCATTTGCCATTTTGTATGTCATTTGCATTTCATAACTTTTCATGTATGTTCATGTTTCTAAGCATGCTTCTCTTGCATCCATATGTTTGTATGATCATCCCCATGCCTTGTTTCATGTTTGCATCATCTCATAGCATCATTATCATCACACACATGCTTCTGGTTTTGGTTTGCATCATCACATTGCATTCCATTTACATTGCATTTCATTTCTTTTGCTAACTTTTCAGGTGGTAAGTTCTTTGAGAAGTGAATTTGCCTTCACTTCTCACAATTTCTTTTCATCTCTCTTATGCATCATTGCTGCATTTTGTCTTGTGTTTGAGATTGAGCTTGCTCTTTCTTCTTCTTCTTCTTACTTTATTTCTTCAAGTGACTTGTTTTCTTAAATGAAGCAAGTTACTTTGCTTCTCTTTGCTCCTTTCATCTGCTTCCTGGTGGTTTCTCTGAAGATCTTTCTTGTAAACCTCACAAACCTTAGGAACAGCCAAGCATGACAATAATTAGGGTTTTGATTAGTCCCCCCCATTTAGATTTTACCTTTGTGTCTCATTGAGTCTTCTCTTCTCATCTCATAATCAAGGACTAAACCCTAAAGGCTTTAAGGCTTTGTGATTAGGCTTATGCCTGCATCCTTCTATTAGGATGGAGTGTATAACTTTAATCCTAAGTGTTAAACCCTTAATGTGTTTAAATCCTTTAATCAATCCATCTAATAATCATCAAGACATCAAGCTTGTAACTTGGGCCTTGCATTAGGGTTCTAATTCTTCCTTAATTGGTTAAGAAGGACTAACCCTAGTGTTAATGGACAAGTCCCCCTCAAGTTGTCTTACAAACCCTAAAAATCACTTCATCATCTTACCATTAACTAAAATCCACTTAATAAAGGTTTTGTTTTGTCATGAGTTTAATCCCTAATCATGGATTAAGTTGAGGAGCCTTCCTTAGCTTAGACATTATCATCTATTATCCTTCTATTAGGATGGTGTAATGAGTCTGTTTAATCCCTGATTATGGCTTAACCTCATTACTCAACACTAAACAAAAACAACAAAATCATCTAAATAATCACAAGTAGGTTAATGATCTTAATCCTACACCATGGTGATTAAGTGTGAGATGCTGACTTCACACTTAAGGTATTCTCATTACCCCTAATCAGAGGGAAGATGTGATGAGTTTACTAAATCCATCGGTTTAGACTTAAGCTCATTAACTTACGACAAACTCTCAAAAGCAATAAAAGACTGAAAATACAAAAAACAAACAATAATCGTCTCCTCCGGGATTCTTTTCTCATCACCTTCATTCACAAACGAGAACTCGCTTCTTCCGTCTAATGCAAGACAGTTAGCACCTGAGCCAGACAGGTCATACACTTGAGCATAGGCAAGTAAGTAGTTCATAAGTCAATTCATCTTTCAGTCTCTTTGGGTCGAACTACGGTGTTCTTACTTCCTCATTGCACGAGAGGATACGTAGGCATAACTTAACAGTTATCGAACAAAAGTCTCTGTATCCCCCCTCCTTCTAGCATCATTCTGTTAGCCTCATGATCTTGAGCATCTTACACTGACACTGTATATATCACACTTCACTTCTCCTACACTGACACCTGTACATCCTTTCCAGCTCCTTTTTTTTTACACAAATTGCACTGACACTACCCCTTTAAAACACAAATCTTTTAAGCGTGGATCCCGTCGAGTACGGCGGACAATCTGGGTGCTAATACCTTCCCAGGTTGTAACCAACCCCCTTTCTGAGTCTCTCTGGTTCGCAACCGTCTTATCCATATCTTTCTAGGTTTATGCAGCATTACCTTTCCTCCGGGATAAAAATGCCTAGCTGGAGACTCTTTTCTTTCCCTGTGAGTTCACTCCTGTGTGTTCTCACACCCTCCTTTCGCCGACCGTTCGCGTCTGTACCTCATTTGAGCTCAGTCTCATCTTTTGGGAGCGACAGTGGGGTAGTCCTAGAAAGCTTTCCTTGTAGACGTTAAATACGTTATAAATTTTGAAGACGTCTGGAATGTGAATGGTGTAGTCTTGGCGTATAATTGAACATACTGCAATGACGTGGGAGCAAGGCAAGTGAAATGCCTGAAATTTCCCACAATCACACCATTACTTCTGTAGATCAACATGGAAAGTAGCACTAGGCCTACTGTCATTCAAATTAATTTTTTCATTGACCATGAAATAGAAATTTTCACGATCAAATTGCCTGAGAATGCGGGTGTTAGCTTTAGCCACTTTTTCAGCCATGCCCTTATTGCAACCATCCGTGAAAATCTGACCAGAAGGAAACCTTTTTGTCCACATGTGTCCTCTTTTACCAAAGAGAGATCCCAACCGATAGTATGTAGACTATACCAATGCAGTGATTGGGAGATTTTTGGTTTCCTTGAGTACCGCGTTCATTGCTTCTGCCAAGTTGGTTGTCATGTGTCCCCAATGTTGCCCTCCATCATATGCTCTTGCCCACTTCTCCTTCGGGATGTTGCCTATCCAACGTGAAGCCGCAATGTTTGTGCTCCGAATTTCCCCGCAATAGCATTTAAAGGTAGCCTCCATCAATGCATAACCTGTAATAGAAATGTTATTAAAAAGTATAATACAAAATTGACCAAGTATCAAAGTAACCTAAAAGTATGTTGTTACCCATGTTAACAAGTTTTTATTTTTGTGTAGATCCTTGTCTTTAATCTCACGCATGAAGTTCTGTGCAACGTGTCTAATACAGTATACATGTGAAGATGGGGGATCATGCCATGCATTTTCAGGATTGTTATATGCACTCTTTATAAATTCATGTCTATCTGAGATTACTCACAAACCTACCTGCGGTGTCACATGTTGTCTCAGGTTCTTAAGAAAGAAGCCCCAAGCCTCTTTTGTCTCGCCTTCAACCAATGCAAACACTATCGGGAAAATGTTTTCGTTTCCATCTTGTGCAACGACCATCAATTGAGCACCTCTATATTTTCCATACAACCATGTTTCCATTTCCATCAGGTGTCTAAGGGAACAACACAAAATGAATATGTAAAAGGCCCAAAAAGTCCATTGACATCAACTCAACAAAGAGGAAGTGAGTGAATAGAGAAATAGAAAGTATTTAGTATTGCATGGTGCAGCGATAGTGGGTGAGCATAAGCCAAGTCAAGATTATTTGAATTGGTTACATGCAATTCCATATGTGCATGTTGCTCCCGACCAATTTCTGAACAACCCCCGCCAACGTGCCTCCTATCAAACTCAACGCACTACTGCGTCTCAATATGAAGATGTTCCACCAGTGTATACATCCCAATTTGGGGGACAAGCAACTTCATCCACAAAACAAACATACCATCACACACAACACGCCTTTTATGCAACCGCATCCCAACATCAAACTCCCTACACTCCATTCCAACAACTAAACTACTCATACAACCAACAATTCCAACAACAATCCACCCATCGACCACCCTTACAGTTTACTCCAATTCATCCACCAAACTTCGAACACTCAAACCTACAATCCCAACAACACACATCCAATACAACATACTCCCAACCCACGTCCACGTTCATCACTGATAATGTCTATTACCTACCAATGCAAGAGACCCAACCTGAAACCTTCTCACAACAAACAAATTCATTCCAAAAAGTTTTGCTCACGGATGACCAACTTTTGAATATGCCAAATTATAATATTGAAGAACTTATGGCTAATGTGGACCCCCCCTGTAACACATCACAATGAAGATATGTCATCCGATTCATCTCCTCCTCCTCCATCACCACCTCAAAGAGACCCGACCAGACCAAAACGAATCATAAGAAAACCTGGTTGTGGAACAGGAGGCCATAAATAACCAATGAAATGTAATCAATGATGTTGTATTATTTATATTGTCTCAATAAAAATTTATTCCATCTACTTTATATTTTTTATCGCATAATTATAAATATTCAAAAACAAGTTTAGTTTAGTTATAAAATAAATAAATATTTTTTTTTACAAAAAAATATTATATTTTAATATATATTTAATAATAAATATTTATTATAATTAAAATTATTAAAAAAAAACTAATTTAAAAACACTTAAAAACAAGAAAAACGAAAAAAATAATAAAATAATGTGTGCTTGGCAACCAAGAGGGCGAGCACACATGATTTTTTCCCTTCACATGCTTGGCAACTGGGAGACCGAGCACCAACTAAATTTGGGGTATTTTGGATTTTTTTTTCAAACTGGGGTATATTGGTATATTATTTTCGAATATGGGGTATACCGGTAAAAAATCCCAAAATTAACTAGTTATTAATATGAAAAAGAACTTGAGAAAGAAAACACATGGTATGAGGACGAATTGACAACAACATCCAGGTGGCATCCTCAGGACAAAACAAAGACCATATTACGTTGGTACCCACACGCCACTCAGGAATCCAAAACTTAATAAATATCCACTAGCATAGGGTACCTCTCACCATGATGCTTCTTAAATTTTTGAATAGATAAATAAATCAATAAAAACAAAATGGACACCTAAATGTAACCCATTCTTCTCATTCTTGGAGACAGAGTCAACATAATATTAGGTCTTGAAAAAAGAACAAAGTGCTACCTCTCTCTATTTCTCTATCTCATTCACGGAAATAAGTCTAGAAAAAAACAAATCCCACAATTTCTTTGACCTAATCTTAGTATCAACATAAAGCTTCACACCTCTAGGCCCAGTCAAAGACTTCACTGCATATCATCGTTTCATATCCTTGAGGGAATGATTCTAACCATAGAATCAACAACAACAATAGACAATCACGAAGAAGAAAACAGATCGGACAGACAAAAACACAGAAAAAAATGAAAAGAAAATGATATACCTCTTGAAGATCTAACTCATAATGCTCAGGTGTGCTCCCTTCTTCTTTCCTCTTCACTTTGTTGCTCTTCTTCCGCTTGTTCTTCTATGCTTTTTTTGGTTGTCCTTGCTATGTAGTTTGAATGAGACAGGCTTAGCTCTTCTGACCTTCAAATTTCTATGAGAAATTTCGATGAGAAATTTGAAGCAGAATTTATGCTTTGAATGAGCTTTAGTGAGGGTATACTGAATGATTTCTTGTAGGGTTTTCTTAGGGTTCCCGCGTCTCCCTTTTACTCAATCACTGAGGTCCTTTTATAGGAGAGTGAGGGTGAATTGGTATGTGTAAGGAAAATGAATTTTCAGAGGAATATTCTCTAATTCGTGTGAGAGGAGTTGTCAGCATGTGCAATCTGTTAGGAGTGATTTTCTTGTGAAATTTGTGTGGGGACCCTGTGATTGTGACAGGCTGTGAGGTGGATACCCTTCTAGAAGAAGGTGATCCCATGGAATTTTGAATTTCAATACTAGTTTTTTACTGACTGTGAATTGTTAATTTACTGCTGCCAAAAACCTTGTTTTTTAAATTCTTATGATCTTCAACTTGTGCTCATGTGAATACTTGAGAAAGTGATTAATTCTTGCTGACTTCTATAATCACCGAGGTTTTTTCACACTAATTCTGATGTTTCATAGTTGTGTTTCCCATTTTACTAATGCGGCATATGTAGATGTTTCTTTTTTTTGCAGGTCGGAAATGAGAATGCCAAGGATTGCACAAAGAACACAAGGTTTAAAGTTGTATAAGTATGTTCCTTAATGATTTTTATTGAAATGATTAGCCTGAGTTAAGTCTTTTATTGCATTTTTTTTCATGTTTCAAATCCTTAATGGTTTGCAGTGATTGTATTAACAACATGCCTTCTTATCGCCAATCATATCAATGCCCCACATGGCAAAAGGCCAAGGAGCAGTCAAAACATTCAATGGAACTAGAGGTATATGTACTTTGTCAACATAGATTTGGAACTTATGACAAGTCTTGGAGTGTTGATAGCAATCAGCTTCTATGGTAGACCAATAGTAACCTACTCTCAAAATCTTCTTAGCCATTATATGCCCACTGGAATGAGTACCAAGGATCCCATCAGGCATGTCTTCCATAATCTCTATTACTTCCTTCTTATCCACACAACGAAGCAAAGTCGAATCGTGATTACGCTTGTACAAAATTCCATTACTCAGGAAAAACTTGGCAGAAAATCTCCTCATAAACTTCTTGTTATTGATAGATGCCCCTTCAGGATATTCCAGAGCTTCGAGATATCTTTTTACTTCATGGAACCAAGGTTTCTCTTCCACACCTTCAGTATCAACCTCATAACAGTATGCTGGTTCATCTAATCGATCAATAGTAATTCTGGGTGCTTCATCATCCCAACTAATTTCAAACATAGATGACATAGTGGCTAAAGCATCTTCCAACTGATTCTCTTCTAGTGGGATATGTCCAAAAGTAATCTCTTCAAAGTATGGGATTAAATACAACACATGCTCTCTGTAAGGAATGAGATTGGATGTTTCGTGTCCCATTCCCCTTTAACTTGACTAACTACCAAGGCTGAATCTCCGTACACATTCAAAAACTGGATCTTCATCTCAATGGCATCCTTGATACCCATAATACATGCTTCATATTCTGCCATATTATTGGTACAATAAAAAAAAATTCTAGCAGTAAATGGTGTATAACAACCCTTTGGAGAGATAATCACAACACCAACACCATTACCAAGCACATTAGAAGCTCCATCAAAAACCATAGTCCATCGGTATCCTTGTTCAGGTCCTTCTGTTGTACCCCTAAAATTTCCCTCCCACAATCAATTCAATGTGTCTCAAGATTTATCAATGGTCATAAGGTTCCCAAGGTCCCCAATTGGTCAAAAAGATTGAAAGTTTCATCAGACAAGGATTCCTCCTGAACAATGGATCCTAAACTAAGGTTTTGAATTTCTCCAAGCTAGATGGGCTTCCAAGGCCTCAAATGAGCTTCATAACATCCCACATGTCTTCAAGAATCCCCATGTCAAGTTTCAGAGCTTTCCCAATAAGTTTGACCAATCAAATGTTCAGATATCCAAAAATCAATTAACTTGGAAAAAAAGTTAAACTGAGGTCAACTGTGGTCAACTTAAAGTCAAACTTCAAGATTGTTTTCAATATTAAGATTATGAGGTAAAATTTATCATTCGATCAAGGGTTGATCATGATTCATCAAGGAAATCTCAGATCATCAAGAATCAAGAAGTTTCTAAATCAGGGTTTTCACAGTGAAAGTCAACTGAACTTTGACCAGCCATAACTTTCACATACTTCATAAAAAATTTCCAATCCAAAGCTCATTTTGAAGGAAATTTAATTCTATACAACTTTGTGTCTCACAAGCCAAGCCTAAAATGCTTCCTTTGGAAGGTATGATCTAAAACATTATAGGTCCTTTTGAAAGTCAACAAAAGTCAACTTTTTCCAAAGCTCATAATTTGAAAATGGTAAAAGATATGGACATGAGACCAAAAAGGTTGGTTAGAGGACACTCTAAGATTTCTAAAAAGTCCAAGAACACATTCATATCCTTAAAATTGAGGGAGTTGTGCCTTGACAAAGTTGGGAAATTTTCAAGGGGTGTATGAAGCAAAAAAGGCCTTAACTTCAAAATTTTCCAAATGGGCCCATAAAATTGCAACCCAATCTCAAAGCCAAAGTCATGCACGACCCAATGATCAATTATACTGATTTTTATAATTTATTTTATATTATTTTTGGATTTTATTATTAAAATTCAATTTTAATAGAAATAAAATATGAAAAACAAATATTTGATCTCATAACTTATTTTGGGATCAAATACATGATATTCAAGGTGATTGAAACTATCCAATTTCGTGCAAGACCATTATGGAAAGGATTTGTTTGATTTTATGACCAAAATAGCAAGCTTATTTCTTCATGATCAAGTAACCTCATTCCATGAATCAAAAGCCCAATTTTTAACCTAAATATATTCTACTATAAGTACATAACAACACCAAGGCATGAGACACGATTTTCAGGACCACAAACAACATTGTCACTTTCAAAAAATTTCAAGAAAACTCAAGATTCGGTTTTGGCTTTTCAGCCCCTTTCAAAGCACAACAAAGGTTGTATTAGTTTCCCTGAAGATCACTGATCATAATTCCATCATCATCAACATCCACAATGCCATAAAACGCATATTCTGATATCATTTTATGCCTCTTTTTAAATTTTTTCGATTCCTCTTATTTATGCATTATAAACTATTTTTGTGCATTTAATCTTGTTTGTTATTATGCATATATGATTTATGTAACACCCCCTTTCTATACCCCCAAATAATCAATTACATCATTTAGGCACGTATTAAAAATTTCATCAGAGTATAATTCAAACATGGTATAAAAGAGGCATGCCACATCAAACGTGAAATTAAAATATACAACACCTGCTCATATAGATATGCAACATTTGGGCAACTCGCAACAAAAGGACTTAATCCTTACACCCATATCTCAAAGATTAAAAATAACAGCGGAAACCAAAAACATTTATCACATCAAACATATATACATATATGTAAAATCAAGTTTGAATTCACCAAATATTCATGTTTACATAAAACATTCATCACCAAAATACATATACAAAATGTATCACAAAAGGCATCAAGCCGACCCTAGCTACCCGGTGCTACATATCAGAGCCGACCGACCAAACGAATGAAGACACGCTTCACAAAAAGACCTTCAGCCAACCTACTCTGCAATGCCTCATAGAGCATCATAAAACAACATAAGGGTGAGAAATATTATCATAATAACAATGCATATAATTATATATCTCAACATAAAAATACACATATACAGTTCTCACCACAATTCATTGCTCATCACACATATACATCATAATGTATATAAACAAAACAATCATATTCATCATGCACAATTTCACATAAACATATACATTCATGTTTATTCACAATTTCTATCTCTCTGCATAAACATACATTATTCATGTTTAACCACCGATTCTCAATTATAGATGATAAATGCAAATCATAGAGACCGACTCACGACTCTATGCAAATGCAATGCGGTACCGACTCAATCATCTCAAGTTCACTTAGGAACTATTGGAACCATCGCTCGTTACCTAAAGTAACTCCCCGTCGGACATACAATGTTCACCCATTGCTCACACCTCACATGGGCACACAATGTTTATGGATTGCTCACACCCCACACGGGCACACAATCCGATTGCTCACACCCCACATGGGCACACAATCATTTGTGAATAAATCACCCATTGCTCACACCCCACATGGGCACACAATGTTTATGGATTGCTCACACCCCACACGGGCACACAATCCGATTTCTCACACCCCACTCGGGCACACAATCGTGTTGTAATTATCGCTCACACCCCACACGAGCACACGATGTTACAACATATTCACATAGAATCCCACAACACAAGAATGCATACATTATGCTTTACATGCAAAATGACACAAAGAATTCTTGAAAATGCATACATATTCACAATATAATTATGCATTCATCTCATACAATCGCAAACAAACTACACACATTCGTATCAATTACGCCAAAGGACAACGAATCTTTCATATCAACATGCATTCATATTCATTCCACGCAATGCATTTTTTTGCCAAACGGCCACTATACCACAAACAATCCCATAATTCCTTAACTAATCGTAATTTTTATTTATTGGAAAAGTCGGTTAAAAGTCGGCTAAAAACTACATATTTTAGCTTCATTAATTTTTACATGTTCTTAGCTTCGAATCAATATAAAGAACACTAAAAACGGATAAACCCAAGTTACAAACCAAAGGAAAAACCAAACCAAAACTCCCAGGCTCGCTGAGTGACAGTCTCGCTCGCTGAGCGAGAAAATCTCTGGAAAACTCACTGAGCGAGGGATTGCTCGCTGAATGAGAGCTGCGATTTCAAAACATCTCAGCTACACAACAGTCCACTCCAACACTCCCAAAACTCCCAAAAATCCAATAAACTTCCATAAAGATGATCATTAACATACATTCAACATCATACTTCGATTATAACAAGTTCTAACCAATTAATCTACCAATTTTCTTAGATTTTCATCAAAAACCTTAAAACCTAACATTCTCTAAACTCTTCCAAAACAAAAACCCAATCAATCTAACAATTACATAATCATATACAAAGTTAAGATAATGATATTTCACACCCTTACCCGATTGTTTCGATTCCTAGGAGCAATCTTGATGATTTTCCAACTTTTCCTCTTTTCTCCTCTTTTCTCTTCTCTTCCTTTTCTTTCTCTTCTATTTCTTTTCTATCTCTATTTTCTTTCTCTTTTTCACACTTATAACTTTCTTTCTATTCTATTTCTATTCTTTTCACCAAATATCATTTTCTCACAAAATACAATTCTATCTAATTCCTAACTTGTCACAAATTAGCAAATGTCTAAAATACCCTCCAATCTAAATTTTACCCAAAAATTCTCAAAAACGGTAAAATAATATCACACATCAATTTCACAATTGAAACAATTATCATTCAATTTAAATAAAATACTAAAAAAAAGGGATAATCGAATCGGGGCATTACAATTTCTGGGAGGATAAATTGGAGTTTAGGTGCAGGAACATAAGAACACCATGATTAGGGTTTCGAAGCTCTAAATTGGGGACTCTATGAATAAGCAATTTAAGGACAAATTATTGGTTCCATGAGACTCCCCAAATGCCTTTTGATCGTTCTATATTGTTAGAAGTAATTTATTTAACGTGTATAACATGTTGCAATGCGCAGGTCTTGTAGTGACAACAAAAATCCGTCACTAATACCTTTAGTGACGAAGAAACCGTAGGTATAACCTAAGGCGATGGCCAGAGGAAGAAGAAGAAGTATGGCGTGGTTTAAAAATTCAAATATCTTGTTTTTTTTTTATAATACATTCATTTCAAGTAAAGGATGCAACGCGCGTTTGGCACATATGGCTGGGTATTCATCCTTGGAGGTACAAGGGCCTGGGTTCGATTCCCATGTCCCTTATTTTGGCCATTTTTTCTTTCTTTTCTCACATTTTAATTATTATTAACTTCTTAATTAATTGAATTAATTCTAAAACAATTAATTAATTAAAACTAATTAACAATCAACCATTAACATAATTTCTTAAATATTTTCTTAAAAATAATAATAATAATTTCATTGATTTTTTTATGTATAAACATTTAATTCTTCTTTTAATTTAAAATGTTACTACTTTTCTTTATAATTAATTAAGTTGTAAATTAATTAAGTGAATAAATTCATATTTCCTCTAAAAAAGTTTCCTAATTTTCTTAAAACCTAAATTATTATTATTTTTATTCTACTAATCATTCTTTTAATTAAAACATAGTTTTTTTTTATATCTCATGTAAATTAATTACTAATAATTAACTAATTGAGTTTGTATTTTCTTAATAATTTTTAAATAAAACCCTAATTTTCTTTAATTAACCTCACTTAACCTTAACCCTAATTTTAAAATAAATCTTAATTAATTTATTTTTGATTTCTTGTTCTTTATTTATTTTTACTTTTTGTATTATTTTAATTATGAGAAAAATGTATAGGCTATTATTATTGTAATTTATGTTTCTGCTCGATTCTTATGTATCTTCCCCATAGCGATGTAATAGCGTAGAATTTACTGTTTTTTTTCCGCATTTTATTTATTTAATTTAATTTGCATGGTTAGTAAATAGGGAGTGAAAAGAAATATATGATTAAAAAGGACTTAGATAATTTAATTAAAAAGATTAAATATTTGAATAAAATCACTCACACACGTAAGTCGATCGTTCTACGATTGCCGTCTGCACTTCCTAGGGTTACCCTTCTCAGTTGCCTTTATATGGTCAAGTCCCTCGAAAATGGGGGTGTCTTAAGCAAAACCCATACAAATATAAATCATCTAGTCCCTCCCCGGTTTAAAAGATCAAGTCCCTACGATGTTGACTACAATAATGATCTTATCCCTTTGGTTTAAAAGATGATAGTCCCTCCCAATTGCTAAAGACACCCCTTAAGTTGCTTTCATTGACCATACGATGACCCTACGCCTGTCCCTTAATAAAATCCAAGGTAATGACTACCTATTCCTTAATAATAGGGATAGTCTTACCCTTGAAAGAATATAAAAGAACATGAATGACTTAGTCTAGGGTAGGAACTCTAAGTTACTGGCTCATACGCTTCAAAATACTTTTCACACCTCACAATTTTCAAAAATTTTTCAAAACAAGGCTTTGTATACATCCATACGAGGATCATTACAAAGTACTTAGAAAAATTCTCTAATCACACACTTTACACTTTTCAAACAAATAAGTGAGCTAAGTAACTAAGAGCCCGTGGATAACCATGGATATAAAGGGTGCTTACACCTTCCCTTTATATAACCTACCCCCCGAACTCAAGTCTTTTAAAATAGGTCTTTCCTGTTTTTTTATGTCCTTTCCACTTGGATAAAATAAAAGTCGGTGGTGACTCTTGCTATCCGCAACATGACTAAAAGTCAGTTCTCCCACCGTGTTACAGAACTGGCGACTCTGCTGGGGAGTACTTAAAGAGGGGTTACCTTAGGAATTAAGATCACTTACTGTTTGACTTGCTTGCTTTATATTTATTTGTTGGGCTTATGTGTGAAAGATCCTAACCCAGATCTAGTGTACCCTAGGTAAATGACAATAGACCAAGGAAACTGTACATCGTATACCGATATGGTTGATCTGGTGGCCATAGTTAGTGTGACTTCTTGGTTGGTGCTTATGTTCCTTAAGTAAGTTGAGTATAATATAGGGCTGCCATACGTTGTCATTAACACTAACTACCCTTTAGAACCTTAATTGACTCATCTTGGACTTTAGAAAGTAGTGAGATAGCCGGCTTTGGAGAAGTTTAAAGTTGGTTGATACTCGATGCTACGCTCATTGAGATCCTAATCTTGGGGGGTTTTGTTTGGCAAGTAAGTTGCCTACTGAACAACAACCCTTGAGAAGGATCAATGATATTGAGATCCCTTAGAACCTGGTTACTTTTGTAGGACAGGATGAACCAACTAAACTTCAGGGGGAGGGTACTTTCCTTTAAACTTCATGACAACCTCTAAACCTAGGACTATTGTGTGACTTGCTTGTGTGTGCCACATGTTTGTGATTGAACATAACATCATGACATCATAACATCATAAGCATATCATTTTAACTAACCATTTCAAGGACCAAAGGAGTTATCTTTGTTCTTTGTTGCATGTTATGGCTTCCGCTCGTAGGAACACTATCCGGATCAACTTTGTAAGGATACCTCTTAAGCTTAAGGATCTGGTCCCAAAACTTCCTGAAAGCTCCCAGTTCATCAAGAAGCATGGTCATCTACTTGACTTGGTTACCTCAGGATTTGATGAAGATATGATGAGTGTCCTATTCCAGTTCTTTGATCCTAAACATCATTGTTTCACAGTTCCCGATTATCAGCTGGTGCCTACAATGGAAGAATTCTCCAAGATACTTGGGGTACCTATCCTTGATCAGAAACCCTTCACATGCTTTGAGAAGGAGCCTAAACCTGAATTCATTACTGCAACCCTACATTTGAAGAAATCAGACATTGTCCTAGAAACAAGAAGTGGAATTAAGGGTATCCTTGCCAGAGTATTGATGGAGAAATCTCAGGTGTTCTTGGATGCTATGAGTTACGATGCTTTTGAGGAGATCCTAGCCTTTCTAATTTATGGTTTAGTACTATTCCCTAATCCAAACTAGTTCATAGATGTACACGCCATCAACATATTTCTGACTCACAATCCTGTGCCTACCTTACTTGGAGACATCTTGCACTATCTTCATACTCGTACAACGAAGGCACGAGGAAATCTGATGTGTTGCATACCTCTATTATCCAGGTGTTTTATTTCTCACCTTCCTCGATCAGTGATGAAGAATGAACAAGGGTTAAGGTGGTCTAAGAGGATCATGTCACTTTCTCATTCAGATATAAATTAGTGTTCTCGATCTATGGAAAATGTTACTATCATTGACTGTTGTGGAGAGTTCCCTAATGTGCCACTCCTTGGCATAAGAGGGGGCATTACTTATAAGCCTTCATTAGCACTATGTTAGTTTGGTTATGCTCAGAGTAATGGTCCTCATGACATGCTTATTCAAGGTATTGTGTCCGACTACGACAACGATCTTCAAGATTATCGTCAAAGATTTATACGAACTTGGAATAAAGTGAACAAAGATGATAGTAACACTCTGGAACCAAAATACTCCATTCCTATGGAACCTTACCTCAGATGGATGCGGTTGATAACACGTAAATGTATCGTATTTTTAGACCCGACTTGCATGCAATTTAGTTTCGTTTTATTTATTTTCCATGATATATGCTTTATTATGCTGGTATTTATTACGTTTTCAGGTAACTTGGATTAAATCAGATTAGAAAGAAAAAGGGAAGAAAGGAACCGAATCGGGCGAAAAATAGAAGAAATGGAACAACTTGCATACAAGGAGTTATCTGACGAAAATGGCCATAACTTTTGAACCGTAAATCGAAATGACGCCCCGTTCGAAGCGCCGGAAGGCTAAGACTGAGATCTGCAACCTGAATCTGGAAATTGTGGGTGTCACTGTCACGACTATCATGGCAACAAAATCTGGAAAGACAGAACAGCAACGACAGAAAAACAAAAGAAGAAGAAATTTTGTGGGTGTCACGATCGTTACACCCCTCTAACGACCGTAACACGCCTTTTTCAAGTATGACGACCGTAACAGAAGCTTACGAAGTCCTCAACACTTCCTATTTTTCCTCACATGTTCAACACTTCCTATTATTTCTCCACCTTCCAAGACCAAGCAATCACGTGAAAAGCTCAACCACCCACTACTTCACTTCAACTTCCCACTTTCTCCACCAATCAGTCATGCTACGTGGAAGCTACAGAATGAAATTTTCCTCTATATATAGGCGTTATTTTGTCATTTAGGGGGTGGTTCTTTTGGGGCGGTTATTGCCGTACCGAAGCTCTGACAAAATTAAAACTCAGCTTTTGTTTTCGTTCTTCATTATTTTCTTTGCTTCCTTTATTTTCAATTCCATTACCCTGTAAGTAGTAGTTTCCAACATTAGGGAACTATTACATTAGCTTAGTTTTATTTGTTTACAAACTCAGAACTCAATATTTCGCAATTCCGAAAGCTCCAATCTTACCGAACCTTGTGGAAGAGGGAGCTCGAACGAATACTCTTTGTATCAGGTTCCGACATTTGAATTTAATTATTATAGTTTATGTATAATTTCTACGAGTTATTTAATATTCATGCTTTACAGTATTTTAATTATTATTCTTGCTTTGTTTCAATATCCATGTCTAGCTAGATAATTTAGAGTCCGGCGTATGAGGACCGTCGTCACCGACGGGACTCCATAGAAATTATTAGGTGCGAAATTATGATTGTATGTCTGTTTTGGTTTTAATTTCCAAGTTGAATTAAATATCTTTGTCACGAGAGTGAGAGGGTATTTAACATGGTTTTGCCACGAGAGTGGGAAATTAACTAAGGTTAGAGCCGACACAGCGAGAGCGTGGGGATCGAACCAGATAGTGGAAATTAGGCAACTTATCTAAAAACAGCGAGAGCGCTTTAGAGACGTTTAGGATATTATTAGCTTTCAAAACACGTTTCTTAGTTACCGGGCGAGCGAGAGCAAAATCTTGGGATTAGGAAGTGTGGCTTTAGTTAAGACCGCGAGAGCGTGAGGCGGAGTCTTTAAGCTGATATATTCTACAGAACTAGCTATAGTCGTAATTAGTACCGAATTCTATAAAGTCCCTTAGGAGCGCGAAATCCATATCCCGACCTCGTTTTATTCTTATTTTCTTTCTTAGATTTATTTTAGTTTCAGTTCTAGTTTCCCTTAAACCATAAAAATATCATTAGCCTTAGCTTTACAACGCAACGATAGAAAACGATAGGTTGACATTGGTCTCTGTGGGTTCGATATCTTTATTACTACGCGATAGGCTGTGCACTTGCAGTTAGAAACCGTTAGACGTATAGTTTACCGCGATCAAGTTTTTGGCGCCGTTGCCGGGGACCAAAAGTCAATATTGTTACTCCGTTGTTGCACCGTATAGACTAAGGCATTTTCTTTCTTATTTATTTAATTATGTTCCACCCAAACTCTTTCTACAATCCCCATTCCCAATATTTCGAGGAATCTCAAGGATACCATAATCCCAACCTCGAAATACATATGGAGAATTTCAATCCTTCGTTCAACCATTCTCACCCAAATAACCTCTGCACCTACCAATCCCAAAGTTTTGAGGAGCTGCACCCAAATATTCCCGATGATTACCATTCCCAATATTTCGAGGAACCCCAAGAGTCGTACAATTCCAATCTCGAAATACTAATGGAAGATTTCCACACGACGCTATCTCATTTCCGCCCAAATTACCACTCTCAATATTTTGAAGAACCACAAGAATCCGTTCAGTCCAACCTCGAAACATTTATGGAGAATTTCATTGAAACATCGACCAATGCTAGAATAGAATCTATGATGGAGCACTTTGTGGACGCACAAACTATCCAAAATGAAGAACTTAAAAGACAACATATCTATAATCATGAAACCCTTAGGCGGCTGAACATGATGGTCGAGTCCCTTGTGACTCACACTGAGGCATTGGAGACCCAAACCTTACTGCTTGCACTGACACATGTAGGTCCCTCCCTTGAGGAGAATTCTTATGTTATAACAACCAGCAATGAAAACCAAATCGAAATTCCTGAGGAGAGTGATAATGAGGTTGATGAGAGTTATGGTGAGGAAAGAGTTGGGATTGAGCACAATTCACCGACACCACCCGAAAGGGAGGTTATCATAGAAGTTGAGAACGAAGAACCTATTGTAGATCTTCCTCCATATACCCCACCAATTCCTATCCCACATATGTTTGCCGACCCCCAATCCAAAACTTATGTGGAGATATTGGAAAATATCCACACCGATGCACCCTTGTTCGAACCCCTGCATAAAAAGAGAAAATTTAAGGACCATGAAACGAGGGAAGTCATTAGTGCTAAGAGGGTAAGGTTAGACTTTAAGGTGATGAATGAAATAACTAAGCCTAAACTTGAAAAGCTAATACTTAGGATAGATCTTGAACCACCACCACAAGTTCAAACGAATGAACTGCCCTACAGAAGGAAGAAAAGGAAAGGTGAGGGATATGTGAGATGGCTTGATAAATGGCCATGGAAACCAAAGAGTAACACTTTTAACCGTCGAGCTATCAACGTTAAACAAAACTCTGCATGGGTGGTAACCCACGAGTTTTAATTTAATGTTTTTTTCTTTTATTGTTTTTGTTTGCAAAAAAATAAAGAAATGTATCGCTTGTCACGTCTCAGCTGCATTTAGGTGAGAGATCTTTTGATGACAATCCCTCAAGATGAGATGGTTCCCACGCACATTCCTTTGAATGTCGCTGCTGGTGGTGACACCGATGTTGAGTATGATAGGAGATGGCATGCCTCTCCCATCGATTACTCACCTTATCCTTGTTCTTTGCATGATATGGCTCCACCTGCACACACCGCACAATATTTTCCTAACATGTTTTGCAATACTTCCTTCGGAAATAGGCAATATGATGAACGACTTCAGGAAAGTGAAGCTTCAGCAGATTCAGATATCTCGTAGTACAAGACGCCGGAGAAGAAGTGATCAGCAAGGACAGGGACAACAAGGGAAGAATCATAGCGAATTTGACCATGGTAGCACGCAATGACAGTCATACAGGTTCCATCCTTCCTTCACCACCCTTTATCAAAACATTGAGGACAATGTTTGGTTTAAGTGTGGGGGAGGAACTCTATCGCTTTCATCGCTTTCATCTTTACTACTTTCTAGTTAAATTTACTATTTTTTAGCATGATTTTAAAATTTTTCTGTTTAGTTTCATCTTTGCATGTGCGGTCTAGTCTTTATATGCGATCCTTGTGTTTATCAATTCACCATTCCCTTTAGCCACACCAAATAATTTTAAAAATTATGAATTGCAAAAATAGTGTTTCTTTTGAAAAACCTTAGGCTACAGACAAAATTAAGGTTAGATTGTGAGACTTGGGAAAATTCCGCAAGATCGGTATCGTTTTAACACCGTGAGCCTTCCAATTATGGAAATCAATTTGAGTACTTGTTATGCCATAGCCTTAAGTTCTTACCCCTTTAGTAGTCCCTAATTAGTTTATTTAACAGTCAGCACCATCCGAAACACACACTAAGTAGGAAGCCGATGCAAATAAGTGTATGATCTCAAGCTTAAAAGATGAATTAAGAAAAGAAAAGAAAAAATGAATGAATGAAAAGAAATGCTCCTTCTAAGTTAGGTGATCCTCACCCGATCATTTAGCCCAACTGTGTAAACTTCTTTATTTTATTATGTGCAAAAGAGAAAAACTGATGATAATGAGATCATAGTCACTAACAGGCTATCCTACCATGAGTGTGAAAGGGTAAAGGGCTTAATGTGATTGCGCCAGAATGAAAAGGGACGAAAGGAGGATGAGTGAGTTAGACTTAAGTACAACGACATGATTCTGATTGGTTTGTATAGGAGGGAGGCTGATGACCGCAAAAGCGGGATTGTGTTGTTACGATATCCTTAGTGTGTGAGCAAGTACCTATAGACACAAACTTAACCAAAGTAGAGTTAGTAGCCTAGGACAAGTATTTGTATGCACTATTTTTCT
This sequence comes from Lathyrus aphaca, assembly GCA_963966055.1. Lineage (NCBI taxonomy): Eukaryota > Viridiplantae > Streptophyta > Magnoliopsida > Fabales > Fabaceae > Lathyrus > Lathyrus aphaca. The sequence continues at coordinate 95,530,462 of OZ014519.1, read as the reverse complement.
TATGAGTCATGGTTTTGCTTGAGGACAAGCAAAGGTTTAAGTGTGGGGGAGTTTGATAACACGTAAATGTATCGTATTTTTAGACCCGACTTGCATGCAATTTAGTTTCGTTTTATTTATTTTCCATGATATATGCTTTATTATGCTGGTATTTATTACGTTTTCAGGTAACTTGGATTAAATCAGATTAGAAAGAAAAAGGGAAGAAAAGGAACCGAATCAGGCGAAAAACAGAAGAAATGGAACAACTTGCATACAAGGAGTTATCTAACGAAAATGGCCATAACTTTTGAACCGTAAATCGAAATGATGCCCCGTTCAAAGCGCCGGAAAGCTAAGACTGAGATCTGCAACCTGAATCTGGAAATTGTGGGTGTCACTGTCACGACCATCATGGCAACAAAATTTGGAAAGACAGAACAACAACGACAGAAAAACAAAAGAAGAAGAAATTTTGTGGGTGTCACGATCGTTACACCCCTCTAACGACCGTAACACGCCTTTTTCAAGTATGACGACCGTAACAGAAGCTTACGAAGTCCTCAACACTTCCTATTTTTCCTCACACATTCAACACTTCCTATTATTTCTCCACCTTCCAAGACCAAGCAATCACGTGAAAAGCTCAACCACCCACTACTTCACTTCAACTTCCCACTTTCTCCACCAATCAGTCATGCTACGTGGAAGCTACAGAATGAAATTTTCCTCTCTATATAGGAGTTCTTTTGTCATTTAGGGGGTGGTTCTTTTGGGGCGGTTATTGCCGTACCGAAGCTCTGCCAAAATTAAACCTCAGCTTTTGTTTTCGTTCTTCATTATTTTCTTTGCTTCCTTTATTTTCAATTCCATTACCCTGTAAGTAGTAGTTTCCAACATTAGGGAACTATTACATTAGCTTAGTTTTATTTGCTTACAAACTCAGAACTCGATATTTCGCAATTCCGAAAGCTCCAATCTTACCGAACCTTGTGGAAGAGGGAGCTCGAACGAATACTCTTTGTATCAGGTTCCGACATTTGAATTTAATTATTATAGTTTATGTATAATTTCTACGATTTATTTAATATTCATGCTTTACAGTATTTTAATTATTATTCTTGCTTTGTTTCAATATCCATGTCTAGCTAGATAATTTAGAGTCCGGCGTATGAGGACCGTCGTCACCGACGGGACTCCGTAGAAATTATTAGGTGCGAAATTATGATTGTATGTCTGTTTTGGTTTTAATTTCCAAGTTGAATTTAAATATCTTTGTCACGAGAGTGAGAGGGTATTTAACATGGTTTTGCCACGAGAGTGGGAAATTAACTAAGGTTAGAGCCGGCACAACAAGAGCGTGGGGATCGAACCAGATAGTGGAAATTAGGCAACTTATCTAAAAACAGCGAGAGCGCTTTAGAGACGTTTAGGATATTATTAGCTTTCAAAACAAGTTTCTTAGTTACCGGGCGAGCGAGAGCAAAATCTTGGGATTAGGAAGTGTGGCTTTAGTTAAGACCGCGAGAGCATAAGGCGGAGTCTTTAAGCTGATATATTCTACAGAACTAGCTATAGTCGTAATTAGTACCGAATTCTATAAAGTCCCTTAGGAGCGCGGAATCCATATCCCGACCTCGTTTTATTCTTATTTTCTTTCTTAGATTTATTTTAGTTTCAGTTCTAGTTTCCCTTAAACCATAAAAATATCATTAGCCTTAGCTTTACAACGCAACAATAGAAACGATAGGTTGACATTGGTCTCTGTGGGTTCGATATCTTTATTACTACGCGATAGACTGTGCACTTGCAGTTAGAAACCGTTAGACGTATAGTTTACCACGATCAGCGGTCTCGTGCTCAGACTCTTATGATGCCATATCCTGCTGTTCTACCGGTTACTATGGAGCTTGTTGCTGAAGGAGATGTTCCCTAAACCATCCTTCATCTAGATATGCCCACTGATTTGGAAGAGCTGCAGAAGTCCTGGATCAAACTGAAGGAGCAAAGATATACCTTTGAAGCCCAATTCAGTATTAGCCAAGAAAGAGTGTTGGAGCTGACAAAGCAACTTCACGAGGAGCAAAATCTCAACACCTACCTCAACACAAAGAGGAAGCGTCCATGGGAGACTTAATTCTCAGATGTTTTTATTTTCTTTATAAATTTTGTTTGTTTTAATTTGTAAGCCCAAGGGGCAATATTATTTCAAGCCTACTAATAAGAGTTTTGTTTTGTTTGTTTTAATAAATTTAAATCCTGCAGTCCTTGAAAATATTGCATATGCATATACATACCATATCATTGCATGATAGGTTTTCACTATAGGTTTCTCATCTTCTCGCTGTTTATTTCAACATAAATGACTCTCGAACAATCTGCCAAAGATCTCCAAGCCCAGATTTCTCAATTTCAAGGGGTGATTCTGAATTTGTCCAAGGGGCAAGAAGAGTTGAAAGCACTCATCTCTAAGGACATGAAAAAGAAGAATCTTGAAGACAACGAGGATGATCAGTTGGAACAATTACAAACTGAGATAGCAGAGATGAGAATCCAGATGAATGGCCAAGTGGCTCTTATCCAGAGCTTAGCCCAGGGGCAAGAAGAGTTGAGAATCTTTGTCAATAAACTTTGAGATAACAGAGTCGGGAATCAAATCATCAGTCAACCTCCGATGAAACAAGCTGACTTTGTTGAAAGGAAGATAAGGATAAGAGAAGGAAAAAGACATGTTACTACTGATAGTTCTTCAATTGAAGATAAAAGGTCTTGTAAGGTTAATCCACCTCGACAAAAGGAATGTAGAAGACAATTCATCCAATTTGGCACACCAATGTCACAAATTTTGCAATGCTTGTTGGAGATGGAGCTAATTTCCTTAGAAAATTCTCCTCGAAAACCCAATACTTACTCCCCTCGCTATAATCCCAATGCTAGGTGTGTGTATCACTCCAACTGTCCTGGACATGACACTGATAATTGTTGGGCATTGAGAAATAAGATTTAAGACCTGATTGACAAAGGAATCCTCGAGGTTATGCCAGAAGTTCAAATTGAATTCTCCTATCGGCCATCAAACATCAAAGCTGCAAGACAAATTGCCCAAGGTAGCAAGAAAGAAAGCCCACCTATCCCTGTTGAAGTATGGGACACCTTGGGACATCCCAGTGGCAAATTTTATTTCATGGTAAAATATATTGCTCCTGAAAGTTCACAGATTGCAATCGAAGATATTCAACCAACTGGATGGGACATCATTTGATTTATTTAGTTGTAATTTCCTTTGTTTGCTCAAGCACTTATTATTATGTCTAACTTTGTTTTACATTAATGCATTTCGTATGTTTGTCTTGAATTAATCCATTCGTTTCACTATATTTAAAACTATGCTTCTTACTTATATTTTGTGATATTTTACTCTTGATAAAATTGTAAGCCTTTAGAGGGAGGATGAAGAAAACAATACCATAATCTTATGTAGTATGCTTTTGAACAGACTATGCTGAAGATGTACAAACATTGTTTCAATTCCTAAATAGTGGAGATATAAGGAAGTTATCCCTAGTTAACCCTTTTGAGCCAAAGAAGTAGGAGTTTTTCTTTCTCAAGCAAGTTAAAACCCTTATTCATAACCGGGGGCATGATAGTTACTCGGTTAACTCAATTACGCCAATTGTCTGTATTGTACACAACTAATGATGGTTCCCTGCAATTATTAAGCATGACAATCAATATCTAGAAAAAGAAAAGCTTACTAAGTCAAAACCTATGAAGGAGACTTAGTAAAAAAAATTGACATCCTGTTGACTGTAATCTTGAAACAAACATTTCAGGCAAAAGGAAGGGATAACAAAGTCAAAAGAAAAAAGAGGTCACTACGAATCCTCAACCAAAAAAAGATGACTGGTTTTTGTGAAGTCAAGCTTCTCCATGGTCAACACTTGTTTTGATGAAGACACATCTCTTAGCTACAATATGATAAAGAAGGCAAAGATGATATTCAAGATTAATGCATCATGATTCAAAGTTTTTTTTTGAAGAAGAAGCTTCATGAAGGTATATTAGCAATTATACACAAATATTAAAATCTTAGATGCTCAATCAAATATCTATATCATGGCATAATCATCTTTTAACCTTAGCATCATTTAAATTTGCATTTTTCAAATTTAAACTTGGTGCAATCGATTTGCACTTTCATGCAATCGATTTGCATCTGTTTGTTTTAACTATTTTTGCATTTTTAGCTTGGTGCAATCGATTTGCACTTACATGCAATCGATTGCATGTTTCAAAACTTTGAAAATTTTGGCAACGTATGCATGTGCAATCGATTTGCATTATAGTGCAATCGACTGCAGTCTGTATAATTTTGAAAAATCAGTATTTTTCATAACACCTCTTCATGTATCTTTTCATGGAACCTTTTCATAATGCATTGGCATTTGTTCATGAATTTTTACTGTTAATTACATTGTTTCATAAGGGTGTTATGTGCATATAAATTCCAAACTTTTTCAAATCATTTGTCACCTCTTTCAAAAATATTTTTATAGAAAAAATTCACAAAACTCTTAAACTTTTGACAAGAATTTTTCTGCATTACTTCATATCATATAATCAGAAAATTCTTGAGCTATCTAATATTTTATGATTGTGAATTATTGTTAAAGAAAGAGAAGATCAATTGTTACATTGATAAAAATCAAAGCTTCAAATTTCTCTTATAAAATTCAGCATTATTGTTTTGTTCTTGTTATCCGGATTGTGGATACAAGAAGTCTTTTATTGAGAGGATTGTTCTCAATAAGACATAGTGGAAAATTCCAAGAGGATTGATCTTGGTGGATATAGTTTTAGTGACTTGTATAGAAAGACTAGGAAGAGTCTTGTAATTGTCCAAAACTATAGTAAATTCTCTTTCATGTTGAAAGGGGAGTGAAGTACTCTCGGATTGTGAGGGGAACCACTATATATCGCCGTGTCCACTTTACTTTTCCGCTTTACCGCATTTTAAACTTAGAACAATAATCAAGAATCATTCATCCATCGATAAAATTCCGGAAAAATTTCTAAGAACCTAATTCACCCCCTCTCTTAGGCGCACTCATATACTTACAATTGGCATCAGAGCAAGTTATAGGTAACTTGTTCCTAGTGATCCAGCATGGCTTCCGCAAGCACACATCCGGTTTTCAAAGACGGTGGAAGTAGCAACAAGCCTCCATTCTTCTCCGGCGAATACTTTGAATTTTGGAAAATCAGAATGAGAGCACATCTTGAAGCCCAAGGAGAAGGCATATGGGAAGCGATCGAAGAAGGTCCACATAATCCGGTTAATGTAATCAATGGCGTTGGAACCGCAAAATTAAAAAATACTTATGATGAAGATGATAAGAAGAAGATCCTGAATAAGAAGAAGGCAATCAACATACTCCAAAGCGCTCTCAGTATGGACGAGTTCTTCCGTGTATCACAATGTAAATCGGCAAAGGAAATTTGGGATACCTTGGTAGAAACGCATGAAGGAACAACAGAAGTAAAAAGATCAAGGCTTAATACTTTGAGTCAAGAATATGAGATATTCCGTATGCAGCCCGGGGAATCTATTGTTGCCTTACAAAAAAGATTCGTTCATCTAACAAATCACTTGATTGCTCTCGGGAAGACCTTCACCAACGACGATCTCAACTTGAAAGTCCTAAGATCCTTGACAAGGGAATGACAACCAAAAGTGACCGCTATTTCGGAAAAGAAGAGTCTCTCAACAATGACATCCACATCCCTCTTTGGCAAACTTCAAGAGCACGGATTGGAACTTGGAAGGCTCGAGAAGCACGAAGGGAATTGCTTTGAAGATTGACACGAAGGATGACAAAGATGACGAGACTTCCGAAGATGAGAACTTCATGCTTCTTGTTAAGAAGCTTGGTAAGTTTTTTAACAAAAATAAAAATTCCTCTTTTCCTAAAAAGAATAAACATTTCAGGAAGAAGGATGCATCCACATCGATTCAAGAAGTCACATGTTATGAATGTGGGAAGCAAGGTCACATAAAGCCGAATTGTCCAAAACTTGCAAAGAAAGGAGGATTCAAGGGCAAAAAGGATTTCAAGAATAAAAAGGCTTATGTTGCTTGGGACGAAAATGAAGTTAGTTCCTCATCAGAATCGGAGAGCGATGAATGTGCAAATATGGATCTAATGGCTTCACATCACTCCGATGAAGAAAATGACGAGGTTAGTAGCAACTTTTCTATTTATGATAATGATGCACAAGATGTTATAGATGAACTCTTAAAAGAATGCAAGACTTTGTATAAAAGTATTTCATCCCAAAAGAAACAAATTTCATCTTTAGAAGAAAAAATATTGCTTTAGAAAAATATATTGAAAGTGAAAAGCAAAAGTTGATGAATAAAAAACAAAGTCTTGTATGTAAAAATTGTGAGTCTTTATCTTTTCAAATTGTTCAACTTAAAAGTGTTTTAGAAAGATATGAAAAATGTCAAATTGGCTTGGAGGAAATTCTTAGGAACCAAAGGTATCCTAATGATAAAAGTGGATTAGGATATTCTAAGTTTTCCAAACCAAGCACAAATGAGACTATTTTTGTTAAAGCAAGTGAACAAGTTGTTAAAGGAAAGGCAAACAATTCTAAAAGTGTGCATCAAAGTCATAAAAAGAAAAGAATTGTTAAGAAAAAGAGTTATGTGCCTAGATATAGAAGTCATTTTCAACCTACTTGCTTTTATTGTGGAACCAAAGGACACACACCTAATGCTTGCTATGTGCGCAACATTGGTGTTGCTAAAAGGAATTATGTGTGGGTTGAAAAGGGTACTAACTATCAAGGACCCAAAGCAATTTGGGTACCTAACAATACTTGATTTTTGTTTTATAGGTATGCTTGAAAACAACTTCGAATCAATGGTATCTTGATAGCGGTTGTTCAAAGCATATGACCGGTGACATCAATAAATTTTCAAGTCTATCACTTAAGGCCAAAGGATACGTTACTTACGGTGATGATAATAAAGGAAAAATTCTTGGAGTTGGAACCGTTGGTGCACCTCCTCATACAATCATCGAAGACGTCCTTTATGTGGAAGGCCTTAAACACAACCTTATTAGCATAAGTCAATTGTGTGACAAAGGGTTCCGAATCAACTTCACAAAGGAGGAATGCTTGATAGAACATGAAGTCACCCATGATCTATTGCTAAAAGGTAAAAGAATTAATAACATTTTCATGATTTCTTTTGATGACTCTTCCTGTAAGGTAAAGTGCTTAATGGCAAACAACAACGAGGCATGGCTTTGGCATAAGAGATTTGCTCACATTCACATGGAGCATTTAAACAAATTAATAAAGCATGATCTAGTTGTTGGTGTAAGCCCTAGAGGCCAATACTTTTTGGTACTTGTATCGGATTATTCGTTTAATAATAAAAGGCATTTCTTTATTATGTTTGTCTTTCAGAATAATAAAGTCCCTAGAATAGTTAGTCTGTTTAATGAAATGTTAAGTGTGACTTAATCATGAGATCCCATTAAACATAAAGACATTATTCTTAAAATATCCGTAGTCAAGCTTTATTGCAAAGTGGGATAACATTAAAGCATTGAGACTATTATGAAGATAGACTGATGATCACATCTCATGGATCATGGATAAAGAGTTATCAAGTCTTGACATAGGTATAAATATTAGGAGTAATATTTATACCGGATTGACCCGCTATGAGAATACTACATAGTATGTTATGCAAAGTGTCATAAGTTATTCTCATGGTGATAATGGTGTATTACCACCCTTCGACCTGAAACCACTATGGACCCTAGATGTAGAGTCGAGTGCTTTATTGCTGATCAAACATTATCCGTAACTGGATGATCATAAAGACAGTTGATGGGCACTCCACGAAGCATGCTGAGGGACATGAGTGTCCTAGATGGAATTTGCCAATCCTGCATAACAGGAGAAATGTCTAAGGGCCCAATATTGAACTGGACAAGGATGACACAGTGTATGCCTTGTGTTCAATATAGACATAGGGGCAAAAGGGTAATTGTACAAACATATATTATCACGAAAAAGGTTTTGTCAGATCACATGACATTTTCGTGACTTGGGTAGCAGTGATGTGTTGCTAGATACCGCTCACTGTTTATTATGTTAAATATATAATTTAATATAATTACCAACGTTACGAAATCCTACAGGGTCACACACATAAGGACAGTTTGATGAGAGATAGAGAAATCAAAGGAACACCGTAAGGTACGGTGCACTTAAGTGAAAAATAGAAATTCGGATAATATAATAATAATTATTGTTATTTTATAATGGTTATAAAATAATAATAAAATAAATATATTTATTATAATAATAGTTATTATAATAATATATAATATTATTATGGATCATGTGAATTGGGCTTTTAGCCCGCAGCCCACAAGAGAGTCTATAAAAGGAACCCTTGTGATGAAGCTTTTACTTGATGCAATTTCGTTTTTGATTCTCACTCAAATAATTCCGTTCGTAAGCAGCTAGCACTGTGACCGGAAGCTGTTCGTGTGGACTGAGTAGAGGCGTTGCACTTCATCAACGCTTATGATCGCTGCATCAAAGATCTGAATCGCCACAAAGAGGTAACGATTCTATCACTGACCATGCTCATTCGTAAGGATCACTAAAGGAAAATTTTTGTTTTCCGCTGCGTTTAGATCGCAATTTTCCTTCACTAGTTGTTGGTCTTCCGAAGATAAAGTTCATCAAGGACAAGCTTTGTGACGCATGTCAAAAAGGGAAGCAAACCAAAACATCCTTCAAATCCAAGAAAGTGATATCTACTTCAAGACCACTACAATTGTTACATATGGATCTTTTCGGTCCATCAAGAACAAAAAGCTTCGGAGGTAATGTTTATGCTTTAATTATTGTTGATGATTTCTCTCGATACACATGGTGTTGCACCCCAAAATTTGCCCTCACAATACAAGACTTTGTGTGCTAAGAAGGTTCACAAGGTTCACAAGTTTCACAACACTTTCAAGGCCTTTCATGAGGTTCATGAAGTCTACAAGTTACTTTATGAAGGTTCACAAGGTTCACAAGTTCCACAATGCTTTCAAAACCTTTCATGAGGTTCATGAAGTCTACAAGTCACTTTATGAAGGTTCACAAGGTTCACAAGCTTCTCAAACATTTACAAGACCTTTCATGAGGTTCATGAAGTCTACAAGTCACTTTATGAAGGTTCACAAGGTCCACAAGTTTCTCAACATTTACAAGACCTTTCATGAGATTCATGAAGTCTACAAGTCACTTCATGAAGGTTCACAAGGTTCACAATACCTCCCATGAGGTTCACAAGACATTTTATGATGGTTCACAAGGTTCACAATTGGCCAGAAGAGTTGGCAATTCCCTCAGACAATGCACCTCCTAAGCAGTGCATCCAAAACTAGGGTTTTGACTTTAGTCAGGCTAAATGGACTTCCAAGACTTCAAATGAGATTAATAACATCTTATATATTTTTAAGAACCCCCATGACAAGTTTCAAGACTTTTCTCAAAAGTTTGCTCAGTCAGATGATCAGATAGGTCAAAATCAGTCAATGCAGTTAAAAAGTCAAACTGAGGTCAACTGTGGTCAAACCAAAGTCAAACTTCATGATTTTTTGCCAAAATCAAGTATATGAAGTAAAATTCATCATTTTATCAAGGGTTGATCATGATTCATCAAAGAGATTCCAGATCATCAAGAATCAGGAGTTTCTAAATTAGGGTTTCCTTAGTAAAAGTCAACTTAACTTTGACTAGCCATAACTTTCACATACTTCATCACCAAGTCTCCACTCAAAGCTCATTTTGAAGGAAATTGAATTCTCTACAACTTTGTGTCTCACAAGCCAAGCCCAAAAATGCTTCATTTGGAAGGTATGAGCTAAGACATTATAGGTCCTTTTGAAAGTCAACAAAAAGTCAACAACTTCAAAAGGGCATAACTTGAGATTGGTAAATGATATGGATATGAAACCAGTGGGGTTGGTTAGAGGACTCTTCAAGCTTTCCAAAATGTCCAAGAACACCCTCATAGCATTAAAATTGAAGGATATGTGCCCTTGCAAAGTTGGGAAATTTTGAGTTGGTTTATGATGAAAAAGGAGGTCTAAAACCAATTTCTTCCAAATGGGCTTGCCAAATGATGACCCAATCCATACATTGACTTCATGCACGACCCAAACCATTAAAAATCAGAATTTTTATTATTTTATTTTTATTTATTTTGATTTAATTCATTAAAAATCATTTTAAATAAAAATAAAATATGAAAATGTAATATTTGATGGAGATTAAGTTTCTAGAAAGTCTTAAATGTTGATTGGAATTGAAGAGGAATGAAATCATAAGATTTGTCCAAAAATAGCAAGCCTTCATACAAGAATATTGGATTTTAAAGGCATGATCAATTTGAATCTTTTCATATCAAAATTTCCACACAACCATTCAATTTTATGACCTAAATTCAATCACCTATAAGTACATAACTCATTGCAATCACCAAGAGGGATTCCTTGCCTCAAAGAGTAAGTTCACATCTTCAAAAAAGTCACTAAATTTCGAATTCGGATTCCAAGTTACAGCCACTTCCAAGGCAATTTGAAGGTTGCAACTTATTCCTGGATGTCCATAGAGTGATTTTGGATCATAACATTGCATCTTCATGACCTAAATCGCACAAGCCGAATGCATCTTTTCCATGTTTTGAAATTTTTCGATTTGATTAATTCGTGTGTTAATACTGAAAACTAATCATATATTTGTGTTTGTGGTGATGTTTGGAAGCTTTTTGCATAGGTTAATTGTATTATTTTGGACTGTATTGAAGACTGCCATTGTTAGGGTTTAAAGGTTCAAAACGGGAACCACACATTTGAGACCTAGAAATCAATTCTAAAACCATGGCTGTGATGTATGAACTCTGTATAATTGATCTGGGCCATTAATTTTGATTGTCATGGTGATTTGTATGATGATTCGAAAAACACAGGTTTAGGGTTTTGAAAATTTGCAGGAAGCTTCATAGATAAAATCGCAGCAAAAAACGCAGGTACCAAGGAGGAAGACGAAGCCCTGGCGCGAATTCCATATTTTGAATATGTGATATAATATTTTATGTAATTGTTTATGATTTGTTTCACAACAGCTGTGTTGGCCCAGTGGTAAGTCTAGTATGCGTATTGTGTGATGGCGCAGGTTCGATTCTTGGCTGGGTGCATTCTTTTTCTCTTATTTTTTCAGGTTAAACATACATAATATATTATGTATTATGGCCAGCATAATGATAGGCTCGCTCACCCAGCAGGATTGGTCATGTGTTTGATTGTGCGTTTAAGAGGTCCTGGGTTCAACACCACCCCAGGCCTTTTTTGTTCACTATTTTTTCTGATTTTTCAAGTTTAAAGCACAAAACCAAGAGATGTTCATTCTTGTTGCATCACTGGTGCGCAGCCCAGTTGGCAAACCTCTTCATTATCCAGGTTAGGGACCTGGGTTCAAATCCCAGATCCAGTTTTTTTGATTTTTCTTATTTTCTTTTATATTTCTTATTTTCTATATTATATTAAAATATGATTCTAAATTATAAAATGCAAATATTATATTTTCTAAATTATAAAATATATATGTTTTCTAAAATTAGTTTTATTATTATTATAAAATGTATATATGTATTATTTAAATGAATTATAATTATAAAATAAACCCTAAAATATTTTGCTAAACAAACCCTAGTTTACCTTTCCTAAATAATTATTAAAAACCTAATTTTTATTTTCTAATTTTGTAAGTATAATTATTATGCATATATATATAATTAATTTCTTGTAAATATAATATGTAATTTAATTGAATTTTGTAAATATGCTTATAACCAAATTTTTTATAATATGAAATTGTTTCTATAATTTTGTTCATAATCCAAATTTTATTCTTTTAAAAAATATACATGGTTAAAAAATAATTAAATTTATGCTAATATTGTAATTATAATTTTTTTTATGTTCATAATTTATAATTTTAAATTTTATAATTAAATTGCTCTTATTTCCTTAATAATTTTTAATTCTTATTCATTATTTATTTTGCTTATTATTATTACTAATCCATTTATTTTATTATTATCATGCTTATTATTATTATTTTACTAACCTTATTTTCTTATTATTATTACTAACCCCTATTATATTTATTATTTATTATTGCCTATTTATTTATTTTTGCTTATTATTTATATTTATTTATTTGCTATTTATTTTAATTGTTTATTATAATTATTGTAATTGCTCCTTGGTGTAAATTTCTGTAATATTTAATTTTTTATGCTATGGTTAGTAATTTAGGGAGTGTAAACATGTATTTATATTTAAAATCAAATTTAGATCATTTTAATTAAAGATAAATAAAGTTAAACACTCACACACGTAAGTCGATTTTTAATCGCCATCTCACTTTCTAGGGTTGCCTCTTATTGTTGCCTATTCAAAAAGGTCAAGTGGGGTGTATAAAGCAAGTCCCTCCAAATAAAGTCATCAAGTCCCTTAATGGTTGCCTTTAAAGATCAAGTCCCTTTTCGAATAATGATGACAGTCCCTCCCAAGTGCTTAATACACCCCACAGTTGCCTTCATAAAACAGATGTCCCTCATATGTCCCTTACATCCAAGGTAATGACTACCTATTCCTTAATAATAGGGATAGTCTTACCATTTAAAGGATAAAGAACAGAAAGACTTAAACTTTAGGGTAGGTTCCTCATAGTTACTTGCTCACTATTTCAAATTTCAAATACTTCACAAATTTCAAACAATTTTCAAACACAAGTTTTTTACGCATCCGTACATGGATCATTATCAAACTCTTATGAAAATTTCTATTCACACACTTCACATTTTCAAAAACAATTCAAAGTGAGCTAAGTAACTAAGAGCCCATGGATAACCATGGATGTAAAGGGTGCTAACACCTTCCCTTTACCTAACCTACCCCCCGGACCCAAAAATCTTTTAAAAGGTCTTTCCTGTTCTTTTATGCCTTTCCTTTGGATAAAATAAAAGTCGGTGGCGACTCTTGCTATCCGCAACATAACTAAAGTCAGTTCTCCCACCGTGTTACACATGGACATTGTTTTTAGGGCAGAAAAGTGATGCCTTCAAAGCATTCAAGAAGTATGCCAAGCAAATTCAAAACGAGAAGTCACTCTCAATAGTCTCCATGGTCGCATGTGCAATCGATTTGCATTCGATTTGGCAACGTATGCATGTGCAATCGATTTGCATTATAGTGCAATTGATTGCAGTCTGTATAATTTTGAAAAATCAATATTTTTCATAACACCTCTTCATGTATCTTTTCATGGAACCTTTTCATAATGCATTGGCATTTGTTCATGAATTTTTACTGTTAATTACATTGTTTCATAAGGGTGTTATGTGCATATAAATTCCAAACTTTTTCAAATCATTTGTCACCTCTTTCAAAAATATTTTCATAGAAAAAATTCACAAAACTCTTAAACTTTTGACAAGAATTTTTCTGCATTACTTCGTATCATATAATCAGAAAATTCTTGAGCTATCTAATATTTTATGATTGTGAATTATTGTTAAAGAAAGAGAAGATCAATTGTTACATTGATAAAAATCAAAGCTTCAAATTTCTCTTATAAAATTCAGCATTATTGTTTTGTTCTTGTTATCCGGATTGTGGATACAAGAAGTCTTTTATTGAGAGGATTGTTCTCAATAAGACATAGTGGAAAATTCCAAGAGGATTGATCTTGGTGGATATAGTTTTAGTGACTTGTATAGAAAGACTAGGAAGAGTCTTGTAATTTTCCAAAACTATAGTAAATTCTCTTTCACGTTGAAAGGGGAGTGAAGTACTCTCGGATTGTGAGGGGAACCACTATATATCGCCGTGTCCACTTTACTTTTCCGCTTTACCACATTTTAAACTTAGAACAATAATCAAGAATCATTCATCCATCGATAAAATTCCGTAAAAATTTCTAAGAACCTAATTCACCCCCCTCTTAGGCGCACTCGTATACTTACAGTTTTTCAAATAAACTTCTGTCAGTGTTACAATTCCAAACTCTTTTGGGAGCCTCAATGCATAAGTTAACCGAACATAGGACTGAAGAACATCACGGAGAATGGGTTGAGTACAAATAAAAGTTGAGCATTTATCCTTTGTTTCTTAAACAGTGAACCAGGCCACGTTACAACCCTTTAAAAGTCCTAACTGAAGCATGGTTAGTTCAAAAGCATACTGCTACAAAAAGGTATCCTGACTCCTTTAGGGCTCATTATAAATCTTGAGTTAATATCACAATTTTCATAAACATTGTTTTACTAAAATAACTCTTTTTCAAAACTTCAAGACAGGCATAAACATTGCATTTTGAATATCATTGTTTGTATATAACTAAGTGTTTGACAACAGAGAAACTTACCTGATGGATATTCAATAGACCAAAGTCCTCCCGATAGACAAAGTTGCTTCCTGGATCAAAGCCAATATATACAAGGGGGCATTGTGACTATATTCCACTCAAGGGGGCATGCCATGTTACTGTCCAATTAATTTGGGGTAATTAGGTCAAGATTTAACTATGCTTAAGCAGCCAGGGGAAGGTCTCCTCATCTATCTGAATTACCAAAGGTAACATTACAAAGTTCACGATGCCAGGGGAATATTATTGTGGGGCATTTTGCTTATTTCTCTTGAGGTAGCTCCTTTCAGATACTTCCATTATGGGACAAATCATCCTCAACTAAGGGGAAACACTCACTTTCCAAATCTAATACCCGAAGCGTATATGGTCCACCACAGTCTGAAAGCACGTTCCTCTCATTATATTGCCTTGATACTGGATTCTCAGCAGAATCCATTGTGGAAATTAACTGTCTGCGCCAATAGTATCAGATGGTGTCAGTATCATGTCTTCAGATTCAGTCATGATAATTCCTAGAGAATTACTCGGGGAAGTTGAAAATATTAGAAGTTCTAAATCCATTGGTCACTTTGAATTAGTATACATCTTCAAAATTGATAAAATCCTATTTTCGAATTCAGGTTTACTTTTCCCCTTTTACATAGGCGGAAACGTCCATCGATTATGCCTGAATATATATATATATATATATATATATATATATATATATATATATATATATATATATATATGCTTTTGAATATGATTGATGTTTACCATAAATGCATAAAACACAATAATAGTATTTACTAAGGACGGTCGGAGGTAGGAATCCAATGAATCTTTGCCGGTTCATCCCCATAGAGTAATCTTTACGGATATTCTTACAAAATACTTCAAGAAGTATCTTGTACTTCCAACTCTACGAAGTCTTCAAATAGTTTCATTTCAAATACAATATATCCTCCGAAGAATTGATACTTGACCGAACAAGTCTCCAGAGCAATGTCCATCTCTTTTATCCTCAATCAGGATATTCAGGAACTTAATCCTCTAATAAGAAGTACGACGAACGAAAACGGGAGGTTCTAAGTACAATATTCCAAAACAAGACGGGAACAAAGTCTTCATATTCCTCAACAACAAATCGAGATTTATTTTCCCCAGCCAACAGTTGTTATACGAATCTACTCATGCGCCTCAACTACATAATTCATACATACATCATCATATCATATCATACGCATATAACATTCTCATAAGGATATCATCTTGCAAAGTGTTATGTACATATTGATATTTTCATAGAACTAATTGTGTTTTTCAGGTTAATTCCCCAGCAGATGAATGTCATCAACAACTTATTCTTGGGTTGCTTTATCCCCCCAAGGGTTGCTTCAAACAATATCTTGGGTTTCTCTATCCTCCAGGAGTACATATATCAATATCTTGGGATGCTTTAAATCCCTCAGGATGATCTTGGACTGCTAAACCCTCCAGGAGTACGTATACCAATACCTTGGGCTGCTATATCCCTCCAAGGGCTATCTTACAATATCTTGGACTGCTCTATCCTCCAGGAGTACGTATATCAACACCTTGGGCTGCTATATCCCCCCAAGGGCTATCTCTCAATACCTTGGGCTGCTTTATTCCCCCAAAAGCTATATCACAATACCTTGGGTTGCTTTATCCTCCCAAAAGCTATATCACAATACCTTGGGTTGCTTTATCCTCCCAAAAGCTATATCACAATACCTTGGGTTGCTTTATCCTCCCAAAAGCTATATCACCATACCTTGGGCAACTTTATCCCCCCAAAAGCTATATCATAATACCTTGGGCTGCTTTATCCTCCCAAAAGCTATATCATAATACGTTGGGCTGCTTTATCCTCCCAAAAGCTATATCACAATACCTTGGGCTGCTTTATCCTCCCAAAAGCTATATCACCATACCTTGGGCTGCTTTATCCCCCCAAAAGCTATATCATAATACCTTGGGCTGCTTTATCCTCCCAAAAGCTATATCACAATACCTTGGGCTACTTTATTCTCCCAAAAGCTATATCACAATACCTTGGGCTACTTTATCCTCCCAAAAGCTATATCACAATACCTTGGGTTGCTTTATCCTCCCAAAAGCTATATCACCATACCTTGGGCTGCTTTATCTCCCCAAAAGCTATATCATAATACCTTGGGCTACTTTATCCTCCCAGAATCTATATCACAATGCCTTGGGCTGCTTTATCCTCCCAAAAGCTATATCACAATACCTTGGGCTACTTTATCCTCCCAAAAGCTATATCACAATACCTTGAGCTGCTTTATCCTCCCAAAAACTATATCACAATACCTTGGGCTGCTAAACCCCAGGATAATCTTGGACTGCTCTACCCTCCAGGATCACATCAAACAACCTCTTGGACTGCTACATTCCCCCAAGATTGCATCAATTTACTCTTTGGACTGCTCTATCCTCCAAGAAGTATATCTGAAGAATTTTCTCTCTGAATGGAATCTTTAAGCCCATTCAAGCAATACAACCAACCAACAATATTACTCTACGCACCAGCGAGTGCAAATTTTTGGGCTTTTATGTTCAATCCCCTTCAACCTTCAAGTCACGAATGGCGTGCATGCCAATCTAACTCCTCAGGTTTCATAAAATTGAACAGGGGCAGATGTTGTACCCCAAAATTTTCCCTCCCACAATCAAGTCAATGTGTGTCAAGATTTCTCAATGGTCATAAGGTTCCCAAGGTCCCCAATTGGTCAAAAAGATTGAAAGTTTCATCAGACAAGGCCTCCTATTGAACAATGGATACATAACTAAGGTTTTGAATTTCTCCAAGCTAAATGGGCTTCCAAGGCCTCAAATGCACTTCATAAATCCCACATCTCTTCAAGAATCCCCGTGTCAAGTTTCAGAGCTTTCGCAATAAGTTTGACCAGTCAAATGTTCAGATATCCAAAAATCAGTTAACTTGGTAAAAAAGTCAAACTGGGGTCAACTGTGGTCAATTTAAAGTCAAACTTCAAGATTTTTTGTCAACATTAATATTATGAGGTAAAAATCATCATTTGATCAAGGGTTGATCATGATTCATCAAGGAAATCTCAAATCATCAAGAATCAAGAAGTTTCTAAATCAGGGTTTTCATAGTGAAAGTCAACTAAACTTTGACCAGCCATAACTTTCACACACTTCATCAAAAATTTCCCTTCCAAAGCTCATTTTGAAGGAAATTGAATTCTCTACAACTTTGTGCCTCACAAGCCAAGCCTAAAAATGCTTCATTTGGAAGGTATGAGCTAAAACATTATAGGTCATTTTGAAAGTCAACAATAAGTCAACGTTTTCCAAAGCTTATAATTTGAAAATGGTAAAAGATATGGACATGGGACCTGTAACGCCTTAATTTTTATGTTTATTTTTATGAAATAAATATAAATATTGTAATGGTCTGTTTGGGTTAATTGAAGAAAAATGTTTTATGAGAATAATAATAATATAATAATGTGTATTATTATAATATTGTTATTATTTAATAAAATAAAAGAAAATAATAAGTTGGAGGATTGAGGGACAAAAGTGTCCATTGGGTTTTATGAAAAGGGGAAAGGCACGATAGAATTCTCACATCGTGTATTTTGACGAAGGAACAGGGGGAACTCTGAAGAAAATGGAGGAGAAGAAGATCAACGATCGTGAAACCCAAGGGTGAAGATTTGAAAAGCTTCAATTTTGAGGTAAGGGGGGAGAAAGGGTTTATGATTGGTGATATAACATAGAAGGGTAATTGGGAGTTCCTTCCTCCCTTAGGTATTTTTAAGAGATTCTGATATGAATGGTTGAATTGATGCAATATTATGAAATTGTTCATTAATATGATCATAGATTGTGTATTGATAATATATTTGATGTTGTATGTATGATATTGGGAGATTTGGCATATGATGGTTATAGAGGTTATAGTGAATGAGGAAGAGGATAAAACCTCATAATTTCCCCAATTTGATCTAAGAGAGTTTAAGTATAAAACAAATTAAGGTTATAGGCATAAATAGATAAAAAAATATGTAAATTGGTCTGTTTTGGATGTTAAATTCGAGCTAGAATGAATTGAGTTCGTGCAGGTGTAAATGAGAGAAGAAATTGGAAGAAATTGAGAAAACTGGATTTTTGAGTTCAGGAGACCTGACACGGGCCGTGTCACAGGATACGGGCCGTGTCACAGGACACGGGCGGCCATGTCAGCCCCTGTAGGATGTGATTTTGTGATTTTTGGGGGCGTGTCCCCAGGCCACCTGACACGGGCCGTGTCAGGCCACTGTAACTTTGAAAAATCGTTCATTTTAAGGCGAATTTGACTAGTTCTTTCGATTTAGGCTTACCCTAGTGGAATAGGACCTTAAAGGTGATTTTAATAGTGATTATAGGACCTGATGACCTCCTTTAGGGAAAGAGTTTGGGTGCCTAAATGAATTGTATGTTTCCTTGTGAATTGTTTTAATTATGAATAATATGCATTGTATAGTTGTATGAACTGAAATGATGCAGTAATATTTGTTGAAAGGGATCATGAGGATCGTGGTGTATGAATTGTTCATGCACACTATGATATTGTATGTGTTATTGAGTCTGCATACGCATACATTTGGTGGAATAATCATGTCTCGGATGGAGCGTAAGTGATTATTCGGATTCCTTGAGAATCGTTGGTGTAGGGATGATCGTGTCTCAGTAGGAGTTTAAGCGATGCATCCGGGTTCGACTTAATGAACCGTTGTTGTGAGTCGGTACCGCATTTGCATTATGCATTTGAGTCACATTGCATTATGATAATCGATTATTTGAGAATGATGTGTTTGGGGTGTAAATTTACTCCTTCATGTATGTTGTTTACACCGTTATATTATGAATCTGTTTCTCACCCCGGTTTTTGTTTTGTTGCGTCTGTGCTTCTTCGGAAGTACAAATAACTCAGGTACTTGAGAAGTGTTGTGGTGTTGAAGTCTGTGTCCTAGGAGCTCTGATATGTAACGGGAACAGGGACTTTTTATGAAACCATTTTTTTTGAACTCTAAAACTCTGTCATATTTATGTATTTAATTGTGAAACTATTTTATGTTTAAAGTTAAGTTGCTGTAAGCACTTGAAGGAAATAAGTCAATTGTTGGTTTGTTTTGAAAAGTGAATACCCACTTGGTGGTTTAAACTCTGATTAACTTAGAAAATTGTTTATTTTTTAAAATGGGAAAAAGTGGGTGTTATAGGACCAAAATGGTTGGTTAAGGACACTTTAAGCTTTCTAAAAAGTCCAAGAACACCTTCATAGCCTTAAAATTGAGGGAGTTGTGCCTTGACAAAGTTGGGAAATTTTCAAGGGGTGTATGAAGCAAAAAAGGCCTTAACTTCAAATATTTCCAAATGGGCCCATAAAATTGCAACCCAATCTCAAAGATAAAGTCATGCACGACCCAATGATCAATTATCCTGATTTTTATAATTTATTTTATATTATTTTTGGATTTTATTATTAAAATTCAATTTTAATAGAAATAAAATATGAAAATCAAATATTTGATCTCATAACTTATTTTGGGATCAAATATCTGATATTCAAGGTGATAACTTATGAGGCTGCCATATGTTGTCAATGCACTAACTAACTTTTAGAACCCTAGTTAACTCATCTTGGCCTTTAGAAAGTAGTGAGGTAACCGGCTTTGGTGCAGACTGAAGTTGGTTGACACTCGATACTACGCTCATTGAGATCTTAAACTTGGAGGGTTTTGGTTGGCAAGTAAGTTGCCTTCTGATCAACCACCCTTGTGAAGGATCAATGATATTGAGATCCCTTAGAACCTGGTTAATTTTGTAGGACAAGATGAACCATCTAACTTCAGGGGAGGGTACTTACCTTTGAACCTCATGCAAGCCTTTAAACCTAGGGCTACTGTGTGACTTGCTTGTGTGTGCCACATGTTTGTGATTGAGCATAACATCATGACATCATCATGCATCATAAGCATATCATTTTCCCTAACCATTTCAAGGACCAAGGGATTTATCTTTGTTCTTTGTTGCAGGTCATGGCTTCTGCTCGTAGAAACACCATCAGGATCAACTTTGTGGGCATACCTGCCAAGCTTAAAGAGTTGGTTTCTCAAGTGTCTGATCATTCCCAGTTCATCAAGAGACATGGTCACCTATTAGATCTAGTCACTTCAGGGTTCAATGAAGACATGATGAGTGTTCTGTTTCAGTTCTTTGACCCTAAGCACCATTGCTTTACATTCCCTGACTATCAGCTGGTTCCAACCATGGAGGAGTTCTCTAAACTTTTGGGCATACCTATTCTTGATCAAAGACCCTTCACAGGCTTGGAGAAGGAGCTTAAACCAGAGGTTATTGCTGCAACTATACATCTAAAGAAGTCTGACATTGTTCTAGAAACGAGAAGCGGAGTCAAGGGTATTCTTGCTAAGGTATTAATGGATAAAGCTCAAGTGTTCTTGAAGGCCATGAGCTATGATGCTTTTGAGGAAATCTTAGCCTTGCTGATATATGGCTTAGTATTGTTCCCCAATCCAGATCAGTTCATAGACGTTCACGCCATCAACATATTCCTGAGTCACAATCCAGTACCTACATTGCTTGGAGACATCCTACATTCTCTTCACACCCGTACTACAAGGGCAAGAGGAACTTTGATGTGCTGCATACCTTTGCTTTCTAGGTGGTTTATTTCTCACCTTCCTCGCTCAGTAATGAAGAATGAGCAAGGGTTCAGATGGTCCAAAAGGATCATGTCACTTTCTCACTCAGATATCCATTGGTGCTCCAGATCTATGGAGAATGTCACCATCATTGACCGTTGTGGGGAGTTTCCTAATGTGCCACTACTAGGCATAAGAGGAGGCATCACCTACAACCCCTCTCTAGCTTTACGACAGTTTGGTTACGCTCGGAGTGATGGTCCACATGACATGTTGATTCAGGGCATTGTATTTGACTACGACAACGATCTTCAAGGTTACCGTCAGAGATTCATACGAGCATGGGGAAAAGTAAACAGGGTTGACAGCAAGACACTGGAGCCTAAGTACACTATTCCTATGGAAGCTTATCTCAGATGGGTGCGATCTCGTGCTCAGACTCTCATGATGCCATATCCTGCCGTCCTGCCAGTTACCATGGAACCTGTTGCTGAAGGAGACACAACTTATACCATCCTTCACCCAGACATGCCTACTGATATGGAAGACTTGCAGAGATCATGGATCCAATTGAAGGAGCAAAGGGATACTTTCGAGGCTCATTACAAAGCAAGCCAAGAAAGAATCCTGGAACTAACAAAGCAACTTCACGAGGAGCGGAACCTTAACTCATACCTCAACACAAAGAGGAAGCGTCCATGGGAGACTTAAAACCCCATCATCTGTACTTATTTCATTTCATTTTTGTAAGCCTAAAAGGCAAAACAAAGTTATTACTAATAAAAGTTTATTTTCGTGTTTGTCTAAGCAAATTTAAATCCTGCGGTCCTTGAAAACATTGCATATACATTCACATATCATTTCATTGCATCACAGGTTTATAATTGTGCACAGGATTCTCATCTTCTCGCTGTTTATTTCAGCAATGGCTCTTGAACAAACAGTTAAGGATCTCCAGACACAGAATGCACAGTTCCATGAGCTGATCCTGAACCTGACCAAGGGGCAGGATGAATTGAAGACACTGCTGGCCAAGAAGACCAAGAAGGCTAGAAGGTCAGCTGGTTTGATCAACATGGGAAGAAGGTTCAAAGGTCTTGCCAAGACCAAAGAACCAGCTGAAGACTATGAATCTGAGGAATCTGAAAAAGAGGGAGGCAGTCTCCACAACACTATGGGGGACTCTGATTCAGAGGCTAATTACTACCATGAGCCTAATGAAGACAAATTCAAGATGCTGGTGGATAGGATGGATGCTATGGAGTTGCAGAAATCATCTGGGCTGAATTTTGAGGATTTGAGTTTGATATCTGGGGTAGTCATACCCGTTGGTTTCAAGGTTCCTACCTTTGTTGTTTATGATAGGGTCTCTTGTCCCAAGCTACATCTGAGGTCTTATGTCAGAAGAATTCAACCTCACACTGCTGATAAGAAATTGTGGATCCATTTTTTTCAAGAGAGCTTATCTGGAGCTCAGTTGGAGTGGTATTATCAGTTGGAGAGTGTCAACATCAGGGATTGGAATGATCTTGCTGAGGCTTTCTATAAGCAGTATCAATACAATGCTGACTTAGCCCCCACTCGCATGCAGCTTCAGAGCATGTCTATGGGTGCCAAAGAAAGTTTCAAAGAGTATGCTCAGAAGTGGAGAGATTTAGCTGGAAGAGTTCAACCCCCTTTGACTGATAGGGAATTGGTTGATATGTTCATGTGTACGCTGAATGGTCCGTTTTACAGTTATCTCATTGGAAGCTCATCATCTGGCTTCACTGAGTTGATCATGACAGGAGAGCGAGTAGAGAATGGTATAAAGAATGGCAAGATCCATGTGGGTACTTCTTCATCAGGTGCTGCAAAGAAGCCTCCCACTGGGAAGAAAAAATCCAATGCTGTTTATGGTCAACCTGATCGGAACAGAAGGCATCAGTCTGTTAGTGCAGTTCATATTTCAAATCCAACTCCTGCCACAACAGAGCAGCCACAGGGCAACCAACAGAGGGCCAGAAGACAGTTCACGAAGATCAACATGTCAATGGCTCAGGCATTGCAACATTTGTTGAAGGCTGAACTTATTACTTTGAAAGAGGCTCCTCAGAATCCCAATGTTACCTCTCCCAGGTACAATCCCAATGCACGATGTGCATATCATTCAAACTGTCAGGGACATGATACTAATAACTGCTGGATCTTGAAGAACAAAATTCAAGATATGATTGATGCTGGAGAAATTGAGTTTGATCCTCCAGGTACTCCAAATGTGATTATTGCTCCAATGCCAAATCACGAGAAGACTGTCAATGCTATTGATGAAGATTTACATATCCATTCAGTTGCAGAGTTGACCACACCATTGGCTGTCATCAGAAAGAGGTTAGTACAAGCTGGGTTCTTTCCGGGTTGTCGTGAAGATTGTGTTTATTGTGAGTATAATCCAGAGAAGTGCTTCAGGTTGAAAGACGGAATTCAGCGTCTCATGGATAAATATACTATAGTGTTTGAAAGAAGACCATCTTTTGTGGAGAGTATGGTAGAGCATATTACTAGAGGTAGGAAGGTTGAAGAGGTTGATATGGTTGACAAAATACCAGTGAAAATCACTTCCAAGGGACCTATTAAAATCACCCATCAAGGTCCAATCAGGATTACTGCTGAGGGTCCTGTGAAAATTGTTGCTGAAGCCAGAGTAGCTCCTGTGGTTATTACTACTCCTGGTCCTATCCCGTATACGTCTGACAAAGCTGTGCCTTGGCACTATGGGTCTGATGTTTACATCCATGGTGTTAAGCAAGATCCCTTAGCTGATGTGCCTGTTGATATTGATAATATTGCTGGATCTAGTAAGATCACTCGTAGTGGAAGAGTCTTCTCATCTCCAGTTACTTCTAAAAATGCAGTTACTCTTGCTACTACTTCCACCACTGATGCTCGGGGCAAAGGTCCTGTTATTGAGCCTGTATCTACTGATGTGCCAACTGCTGATGACCTCTCTAAGCAGATGGAAGAAGTATTGAAAATCATTCGCAAGAGTGATTATGATATTGTTGATCAGTTGGGGCATACTCCTTCAAAGATTTCTATGCTGTCCTTGTTGTTATGTTCCGAGGCTCATGCCAAGTCCTTGATCAAGTTTCTGAAGACAGCTCATGTACCCAATGCTATCTCTGTTGACCAGTTTGAGAATTGTGTTGCCCACCTGACCTATGATAATGGGTTGGGATTTTTTGATGCTGATTTGACCCCTGCCAAGAGGGATCATAACAGGGCCTTGCATATCTCAATTGAATGCAGGGGCACTACCCTGTCACATGTGCTGATAGACAATGGTTCCTCTCTGAATGTAATGCCCAAGGAAGTCCTGAATAAGCTGAGTCCTGAAGACGCTGTGCTGAAGCCCAGTAGTATTGTGGTGAAGGCTTTTGATGGTTCTAGAAGAGTAGTACATGGAGAAATTGATCTTCCAATTAAAGTTGGTTCCCAGGTTTTTACTGCTACATTTTTTGTGATGGATATTCGTCCTTCGTACTCTTGTCTGCTTGGTCGTCCCTGGATCCATGGGGCAGGTGCTGTAACCTCTACATTACACCAAAAGTTGAGATATCCAGTGGATGGAAAGGTTGTTACTGTCTATGGAGAAGAAGAATACTTTGTCAGCCATGTAAACACTTTCAAGTATCTGGAAATGGAAGGTGAATACATTGAAACTCCGTGTCAGACATTTGAAGTGGTTCCCTGGGTTGTCAATGATTATGTAGCTCCTCCTGTTGCGAAGAAAGTTCCTGTGATCACCAGAAAACCTCCAACAATGGCAATGGCCTCCCTCAATGATGCTAGAGCTGTGGTGGATGAAGGTGGTTGTACTATTTGGGGTCAGCTTCCTGATATTCCATACAAGTCTGACAAGTTTGGTTTGGGTTTCACTGCAGAGTCCCAGAAGGCTGTTCCTCGTGCTCGTGCTGTTCGTATCACCAATCAAGGGGTTATGAAAGATCAGATCAATGATGTGGGAGACTATGATGAAGACTACAATCTGGATGCTTGGATTTTTCCTACTGTGGGTGCTGGACTCAATAATTGGAAAGCTGAAGATGTTATCCCTATCTCCTTTAGTCAGGAGTAAATACTATTACTGTGTTGTTGTTTTTTAAATTTGTAATTCCTTGAACAATAAAAATTTCAAGCCATGTGCCTTACCCGGGGCACAATGGTGTGCTTGTTACGGGCTGTCATTTCATTTGCATACTTCATTCAATAAAATCAGTGGACGTTTCGTTTTAGTAAATATTGTGTTCCTTGTCTTTCTTTTCTTTTACTTTTTTTATCAACTATATGTTCTTACACACACCCACATCACTAAAATGCAGATCCTCATCCACTCTGGATCTTGTTGATAACAGTTCTACTATTGCCAATTATAATTTCGTGAATCCGATCTATCAAACTGAAGACGGAAATGAGGACGATTGTGAAATACCTGTAGAGCTTGCTAGGTTGTTACAACAAGAAGAGAAAGATATACAGCCACATGAAGAGCCAGTCGAAGTTGTGAATCTGGGAACTGAAGAAAACAGAAAAGAGGTCAAGATAGGGGCTGATTTAGAGGACAGTGTCAAGAGCAGATTGATTCAGATGTTACGTGACTATGTGGAGATCTTTGCTTGGTCTTATGAAGATATGCCAGGGTTGGATACAGACATTGTGGTTCACCGTTTACCAGTGAAAGAAGATTGTCGTCCAAAGAAGCAGAAGGTTCGTCGTATGCGTCCTGAAATGTCAGAAAAGATCAAGGCAGAGGTAATGAAACAGTTCAATGCAGGGTTCTTAGCTGTGACTTCTTATCCTCAGTGGGTTGCAAATGTTGTACCAGTTCCTAAGAAAGATGGTAAGGTACGTATGTGTGTGGACTACAGAGATTTGAACAAGGCTAGCCCCAAAGATGACTTTCCACTTCCTCATATTGATATTCTGGTAGACAACACTGCTCAGCAGAAGGTATTCTCTTTTATGGATGGTTTCTCTGGTTACAATCAAATCAAGATGGCTCCTGAGGATATGGAGAAGACAACGTTTGTGACACAATGGGGCACTTTTTGCTATAAGGTGATGCCATTTGGTTTGAAGAATGCAGGGGCAACATATCAGCGTGCTATGGTGGCTTTGTTTCATGATATGATTCATCATGAGATAGAGGTATATGTGGATGATATGATAGCCAGGTCTCAGAATGAAGAGCAACATCTTGGTCATCTGCACAAGTTGTTTGAGAGGTTGAAGAAATACAAGTTGAGGTTGAACCCAAACAAGTGTACTTTTGGAGTTAGATCTGGTAAACTCCTGGGTTTCATTGTCAGTGGAAAAGGTATTGAAGTGGATCCTGCAAAAGTGAAAGCTATACGAGAGATGCCAGCTCCCCGTACTGAGAAGGAGGTTAGAGGTTTCTTGGGACGATTGAACTACATTGCAAGATTTATTTCCCAATTAACTGCCATTTGTGAGCCAATCTTCAAGTTGTTGAAGAAAGATCAGGTGATGGAATGGAATGATGAATGCCAAACTGCCTTTGATGAAATCAAGAGATATCTGCTAGAACCACCAATTTTGATGCCACCAGTTGATGGAAGACCCTTGATTATGTACTTAACAGTGTTAGACAACTCAATGGGGTGTGTATTGGGGCAACATGACGAGTCTGGTCGAAAAGAGCAGGCAATATACTACCTTAGCAAAAAGTTTACCGACTGTGAAACAAGATACTCACTACTCGAGAAAACTTGCTGCGCTTTGGCATGGGCTGCTCGCCGACTAAGACAGTATATGTTGACCCATACTACCTTGTTGATTTCGAATATGGATCCAATCAAGTACATATTTGAGAAACCTGCTCTCTCCGGAAGAATTGCAAGATGGCAAATGATCTTAACAGAATATGATATACAGTACACTACTCAGAAGGCCATCAAAGGAAGTGTTGTTGCTGATCATTTGGCTCATCAAGCAGTGGATGATTATCAGTCAATGAGTTTTGAGTTTCCTGATGAAGACATTATGATTATTACCAAAGAACCTGGACAATATGACGGACCTGAACAAGGATCCCGATGGACTATGGTTTTTGATGGTGCCTCTAATGCACTTGGTAATGGTGTTGGTGTTGTGATTAGTTCCCCTGAAGGTTGTCATACCCCGATTACTGCCAGAATTTGTTTCTACTGTACCAATAACATGGCTGAGTATGAGGCATGTATCCTGGGTATTAAAGCTGCTATTGATATGAAGATTCAGTTCCTTGATGTGTATGGAGATTCAGCCCTGGTAATAAGTCAGATCAAAGGAGATTGGGATACCAAGCATGATAATCTCATTCCTTACAGAGAGCATGTTTTGTCTTTGATCCCACATTTCAAAGAGATTACCTTTGGACATATTCCACGGAGAGAGAATCAGTTAGCCGATGCATTAGCTACCATGGCATCTATGTTTGAGATCAGCTGGGATGATGAAGCTCCCAAGATTACTATTGATAGATTTGAAAAGCCTGCATACTGCAATGAGATTGACACTGAAGGGGCAGAGGAGAAGCCTTGGTTCTATGAAGTAAAAAGATATCTTGAAGCTCAGGAGTTCCCTGAAGGGGCATCTGTCAAAGATAGAAAGTTTCTGAGAAGGTTCTCTGCTAAGTTCTTTTTGAGTAATGGCATTTTGTACAAGCGCAATCATGATTCAACTTTGCTTCGTTGTGTGGATAAGAAGGAAGCAACTGAGATTATGGAAGATATGCATGATGGGATCTTTGGCACTCATTCTAGTGGTCATACTATGGCAAAGAAGATATTAAGAGCAGGTTACTATTGGTCTACCATGGAAGTTGATTGCTATCAACACTCCAGAACTTGTCACAAGTGTCAAATCTATGCTGATAAAGTCCATGTACCTCCATCACCATTGAATGTGTTGGCTGCTCCTTGGCCCTTTGCCATGTGGGGCATTGATATGATTGGTGAGATCAAGCCTACTGATTCTAATGGGCACCGTTTCATCCTAGTTGCTATTGATTACTTCACGAAGTGGGTGGAGGCAGCTTCATTTGCATCTGTTACTAAGAATGTTGTGGCTCGATTCATTAAGAATAATCTCATATGTAGGTATGGCATCCCCGAAAGGATTATTACTGACAATGGCTCTAATCTGAACAACACTATGATTACTGATCTCTGCACGCAGTTCAAGATTAAGCATCACAACTCTTCTCTGTATCGTCCAAAGATGAATGGGGCAGTTGAAGCTGCTAATAAGAACATTAAGAAGATTATACAGAAGATGACTGTTACTTACAAGGATTGGCATGAGATGTTACCATTTGCTCTTCATGGTTATCGTACTACAATACGTACTTCAACAAGGGCAACCCCATTCTCCTTAGTCTATGGTATGGAAGCAGTTCTGCCCATTGAAGTTCAGATTCCCTCCTTGAGAATTATGAAAGATGCAGGCTTGAATGAAGATGAATGGATTCAGACTCGACTTGACCAGATAAATTTGATTGATGAGAAGAGGTTAGCAGCAGTTTGTCATGGCCAGATGTACCAGAAACGAATGATCAAAGCTTTTAACAAGAAGGTTAAGCCAAAGGTATATCAGGCTGGTGACTTGGTAATCAAGCGTATCATATTACCACAGGGTGATCCTAGAGGCAAGTGGACTCCAACATATGAAGGACCATTTGTAGTCAAGACAGTATTCTCAGGCGGTGCCATGATACTCACTACAATGGATGGTGAAGACTTCCCACAGCCTGTAAACGCAGACATAGTTAAAAAATACTACGCATAAAAAGAGACCCGCTAGGTTGACAGGCCTAGGCAAAAATAAGGGCATCCCGGCAAACCAAAAGGGTTTGGGCAAAAATTAGGGATATATATAAAAAGATGTACACCCGGCAAGTCGAAAACCTGAAAAGGCGGCTTGGGCAAAAAAGGGTATCCCGGTGGATTGAAAACCTGAAAGGGCAATCCAGGCAAAAGTTAGGGATTAAAGCGTATGACTATGTCTCGTTTAGATCACTCTTGAAGCTGCAACCAGTTGTGTTACTTACTCAAGTTCAAACAGATAAAACTCAATCCAATCGTTTCCGTCTCAACAGCAGAAGATGAGATACTTGAAGATAATGGCAATAGTAGAGCTGAAACTCAATAGGATTATTTCCCACATAGCTGATTTTCCTTGTTTTGTAAAAAACTTTATGACAAAATCCTCTTACTAGGGTTTATGTCTCTTTGTACAAACTTGCCCGTGTATGGGTCACTTTGTGATATAAATAAATTCCATCTTTTGAATCCAGATTTACTTTTACCCTATTTACATAAGCGAAACGTCCATTGGTTGTGTTTGAATGTATGTATGCTTTTGAATATGATTGATGTTTACCAAAAATGCATGTATGCTTTTAATATGATTGATGTTTACCAGAAATGCATAAAAATGCAGTAATAGTATTTACTAAGGACGAGCGAGGGAAGGATTTCAACGAAGCTTCGCCGGTTCATCTCTACAAGACAGTCACAAAACCCTCAGTAGGACGAATCTATCTTCATAAAGTCTCATCTCCCCTGGAATTTATATCCATCTCTTTTATCCTCATACGGATATACGGGAAATTACTTTCCAATAAGGGTACGACGAACGAAGACGGGTGTTATATCTACTCTACTATCAAACGAAGACGGGAGGTTATATATACCTTACTATCCCCAGCAGACGGAAGGTTATGTGTACCTCATTATCAAACAAGACAGGAACAATTTCCTCATATTCTTCAGCAACGAATCGGGATTTATTTTCCCTGGCCGGCAGTTGTTATATGAAGATATCCAGACGCTTCAGGCAGTGTCATATCATACATACATCATTTACATCATACCATAGCATACATATCCATGGATACATAATACATTATTTAAGTACATCATATCATACATGCATACATAATGCATAAACTAATATCATTATACAAATGCTACCTTGTTTTCAGGTTAATTATCCAGCAAACAAACTTATGATTATCAGGATTGCTTTATTCCCCTGAAAGCATATCATCCATCAGGACTGCTTTATCCTCCTGAAGACTTATCATCTCTCAAGACTGCTTCATCCTCTTGGGAACATATTACTACACCAGGATTGCTTCATCCTCCTGACAATTATCATCATTACTTCAGGATTGCTTTATCCTCCTGAAAATTCCTATTACATCAGGATTGCTTTATCCTCCTGAAATCACATTACTACCTCAGGATTGCTTTATCCTCCTGACAGCTTATTACTACCTCAGGATTGCTTCATCCTCCTGACAGCTTTTTATTACATCAGGATTGCTTCATCCTCCTGAAAGCATATTCTCAGTACCTCAGGATTGCTTTATCCTCCTGACAGCTTATTACTACCTCAGGATTGCTTTATCCTCTTGACAGCTTCTTGTACCTCAGGACTGCTCCATCCTCCTGACAGCTTCTTTACTTCAGGATTGCTTCATCCTCCTGAAATCATATCATTACCTCAGGACTGCTCCATCCTCCTGACATCTATCATTATACCTCCATATTTTGGACTGCTTTATCCTCCAAGACATATATCTGAAGAATTTTCCTCCAAGTGGCATCTTTAAGCCCACTCAATTATATTCAACTAGCCATCTGTACCACTTTATGCACTGGTGAGTGCAAATTTTTGGGCTTTTGTGTTCAATCCCCTTCAACCTTCCAGGTCACGACTGACAAACATACCAATCTAACCCCTCAGGTTTTAGAAAATTGAACAGGGGCAGCTGTTGCACCCCAAAATTTGCCCTCACAATACAAGACTTTGTGTGCTAAGAAGGTTCACAAGGTTCACAAGTTTCACAACACTTTCAAGGCCTTTCATGAGGTTCATGAAGTCTACAAGTTACTTTATGAAGGTTCACAAGGTTCACAAGTTCCACAATGCTTTCAAAACCTTTCATGAGGTTCATGAAGTCTACAAGTCACTTTATGAAGGTTCACAAGGTTCACAAGCTTCTCAAACATTTACAAGACCTTTCATGAGGTTCATGAAGTCTACAAGTCACTTTATGAAGGTTCACAAGGTCCACAAGTTTCTCAACATTTACAAGACCTTTCATGAGATTCATGAAGTCTACAAGTCACTTCATGAAGGTTCACAAGGTTCACAATACCTCCCATGAGGTTCACAAGACATTTTATGATGGTTCACAAGGTTCACAATTGGCCAGAAGAGTTGGCAATTCCCTCAGACAATGCACCTCCTAAGCAGTGCATCCAAAACTAGGGTTTTGACTTTAGTCAGGCTAAATGGACTTCCAAGACTTCAAATGAGATTAATAACATCTTATATATTTTTAAGAACCCCCATGACAAGTTTCAAGACTTTTCTCAAAAGTTTGCTCAGTCAGATGATCAGATAGGTCAAAATCAGTCAATGCAGTTAAAAAGTCAAACTGAGGTCAACTGTGGTCAAACCAAAGTCAAACTTCATGATTTTTTGCCAACATCAAGTATATGAAGTAAAATTCATCATTTTATCAAGGGTTGATCATGATTCATCAAAGAGATTCCAGATCATCAAGAATCAGGAGTTTCTAAATTAGGGTTTCCTTAGTAAAAGTCAATTTAACTTTGACTAGCCATAACTTTCACATACTTCATCACCAAGTCTCCACTCAAAGCTCATTTTGAAGGAAATTGAATTCTCTACAACTTTGTGTCTCACAAGCCAAGCCCAAAAATGCTTCATTTGGAAGGTATGAGCTAAGACATTATAGGTCCTTTTGAAAGTCAACAAAAAGTCAACAACTTCAAAAGGGCATAACTTGAGATTGGTAAATGATATGGATATGAAACCAGTGGGGTTGGTTAGAGGACTCTTCAAGCTTTCCAAAATGTCCAAGAACACCCTCATAGCATTAAAATTGAAGGATATGTGCCCTTGCAAAGTTGGGAAATTTTGAGTTGGTTTATGATGAAAAAGGAGGTCTAAAACCAATTTCTTCCAAATGGGCTTGCCAAATGATGACCCAATCCATACATTGACTTCATGCACGACCCAAACCATTAAAAATCAGAATTTTTATTATTTTATTTTTATTTATTTTGATTTAATTCATTAAAAATCATTTTAAATAAAAATAAAATATGAAAATGTAATATTTGATGGAGATTAAGTTTCTAGAAAGTCTTAAATGTTGATTGGAATTGAAGAGGAATGAAATCATAAGATTTGTCCAAAAATAGCAAGCCTTCATACAAGAATATTGGATTTTAAAGGCATGATCAATTTGAATCTTTTCATATCAAAATTTCCACACAACCATTCAATTTTATGACCTAAATTCAATCACCTATAAGTACATAACTCATTGCAATCACCAAGAGGGATTCCTTGCCTCAAAGAGTAAGTTCACATCTTCAAAAAAGTCACTAAATTTCGAATTCGGATTCCAAGTTACAGCCACTTCCAAGGCAATTTGAAGGTTGCAACTTATTCCTGGATGTCCATAGAGTGATTTTGGATCATAACATTGCATCTTCATGACCTAAATCGCACAAGCCGAATGCATCTTTTCCATGTTTTGAAATTTTTCGATTTGATTAATTCGTGTGTTAATACTGAAAACTAATCATATATTTGTGTTTGTGGTGATGTTTGGAAGCTTTTTGCATAGGTTAATTGTATTATTTTGGACTGTATTGAAGACTGCCATTGTTAGGGTTTAAAGGTTCAAAACGGGAACCACACATTTGAGACCTAGAAATCAATTCTAAAACCATGGCTGTGATGTATGAACTCTGTATAATTGATCTGGGCCATTAATTTTGATTGTCATGGTGATTTGTATGATGATTCGAAAAACACAGGTTTAGGGTTTTGAAAATTTGCAGGAAGCTTCATAGATAAAATCGCAGCAAAAAACGCAGGTACCAAGGAGGAAGACGAAGCCCTGGCGCGAATTCCATATTTTGAATATGTGATATAATATTTTATGTAATTGTTTATGATTTGTTTCACAACAGCTGTGTTGGCCCAGTGGTAAGTCTAGTATGCGTATTGTGTGATGGCGCAGGTTCGATTCTTGGCTGGGTGCATTCTTTTTCTCTTATTTTTTCAGGTTAAACATACATAATATATTATGTATTATGGCCAGCATAATGATAGGCTCGCTCACCCAGCAGGATTGGTCATGTGTTTGATTGTGCGTTTAAGAGGTCCTGGGTTCAACACCACCCCAGGCCTTTTTTGTTCACTATTTTTTCTGATTTTTCAAGTTTAAAGCACAAAACCAAGAGATGTTCATTCTTGTTGCATCACTGGTGCGCAGCCCAGTTGGCAAACCTCTTCATTATCCAGGTTAGGGACCTGGGTTCAAATCCCAGATCCAGTTTTTTTGATTTTTCTTATTTTCTTTTATATTTCTTATTTTCTATATTATATTAAAATATGATTCTAAATTATAAAATGCAAATATTATATTTTCTAAATTATAAAATATATATGTTTTCTAAAATTAGTTTTATTATTATTATAAAATGTATATATGTATTATTTAAATGAATTATAATTATAAAATAAACCCTAAAATATTTTGCTAAACAAACCCTAGTTTACCTTTCCTAAATAATTATTAAAAACCTAATTTTTATTTTCTAATTTTGTAAGTATAATTATTATGCATATATATATAATTAATTTCTTGTAAATATAATATGTAATTTAATTGAATTTTGTAAATATGCTTATAACCAAATTTTTTATAATATGAAATTGTTTCTATAATTTTGTTCATAATCCAAATTTTATTCTTTTAAAAAATATACATGGTTAAAAAATAATTAAATTTATGCTAATATTGTAATTATAATTTTTTTTATGTTCATAATTTATAATTTTAAATTTTATAATTAAATTGCTCTTATTTCCTTAATAATTTTTAATTCTTATTCATTATTTATTTTGCTTATTATTATTACTAATCCATTTATTTTATTATTATCATGCTTATTATTATTATTTTACTAACCTTATTTTCTTATTATTATTACTAACCCCTATTATATTTATTATTTATTATTGCCTATTTATTTATTTTTGCTTATTATTTATATTTATTTATTTGCTATTTATTTTAATTGTTTATTATAATTATTGTAATTGCTCCTTGGTGTAAATTTCTGTAATATTTAATTTTTTATGCTATGGTTAGTAATTTAGGGAGTGTAAACATGTATTTATATTTAAAATCAAATTTAGATCATTTTAATTAAAGATAAATAAAGTTAAACACTCACACACGTAAGTCGATTTTTAATCGCCATCTCACTTTCTAGGGTTGCCTCTTATTGTTGCCTATTCAAAAAGGTCAAGTGGGGTGTATAAAGCAAGTCCCTCCAAATAAAGTCATCAAGTCCCTTAATGGTTGCCTTTAAAGATCAAGTCCCTTTTCGAATAATGATGACAGTCCCTCCCAAGTGCTTAATACACCCCACAGTTGCCTTCATAAAACAGATGTCCCTCATATGTCCCTTACATCCAAGGTAATGACTACCTATTCCTTAATAATAGGGATAGTCTTACCATTTAAAGGATAAAGAACAGAAAGACTTAAACTTTAGGGTAGGTTCCTCATAGTTACTTGCTCACTATTTCAAATTTCAAATACTTCACAAATTTCAAACAATTTTCAAACACAAGTTTTTTACGCATCCGTACATGGATCATTATCAAACTCTTATGAAAATTTCTATTCACACACTTCACATTTTCAAAAACAATTCAAAGTGAGCTAAGTAACTAAGAGCCCATGGATAACCATGGATGTAAAGGGTGCTAACACCTTCCCTTTACCTAACCTACCCCCCGGACCCAAAAATCTTTTAAAAGGTCTTTCCTGTTCTTTTATGCCTTTCCTTTGGATAAAATAAAAGTCGGTGGCGACTCTTGCTATCCGCAACATAACTAAAGTCAGTTCTCCCACCGTGTTACAGAACTGGCGACTCTGTTGGGGATATAAATTTAAGAGGGGTACCCTTAGGAATTAGATCACTTTAAATTGTTTGCTTTGTTTGCTTTATATTATCTTGTTGGGGTGCTCTTATGTGTGAAAGGTCCTAACCCGGATCTAGTGTACCTTAGGTAAATGGCAATAGACCAAGGAAACTGTACGACGTATGTCGATACGGTTGATCTGGTGGCCATAGTTAGTGCGACTTCTTGGTTGGTGCTTATGTTCCTTAAGTCAAGTTGAGGATAATATGAGGCTGCCATATGTTGTCAATGCACTAACTAACTTTTAGAACCCTAGTTAACTCATCTTGGCCTTTAGAAAGTAGTGAGGTAACCGGCTTTGGTGCAGACTGAAGTTGGTTGACACTCGATACTACGCTCATTGAGATCTTAAACTTGGAGGGTTTTGGTTGGCAAGTAAGTTGCCTTCTGATCAACCACCCTTGTGAAGGATCAATGATATTGAGATCCCTTAGAACCTGGTTACTTTTGTAGGACAAGATGAACCATCTAACTTCAGGGGAGGGTACTTACCTTTGAACCTCATGCAAGCCTTTAAACCTAGGGCTACTGTGTGACTTGCTTGTGTGTGCCACATGTTTGTGATTGAGCATAACATCATGACATCATCATGCATCATAAGCATATCATTTTCCCTAACCATTTCAAGGACCAAGGGATTTATCTTTGTTCTTTGTTGCAGGTCATGGCTTCTGCTCGTAGAAACACCATCAGGATCAACTTTGTGGGCATACCTGCCAAGCTTAAAGAGTTGGTTTCTCAAGTGTCTGATCATTCCCAGTTCATCAAGAGACATGGTCACCTATTGGATCTAGTCACTTCAGGGTTCAATGAAGACATGATGAGTGTTCTGTTTCAGTTCTTTGACCCTAAGCACCATTGCTTTACATTCCCTGACTATCAGCTGGTTCCAACCATGGAGGAGTTCTCTAAACTTTTGGGCATACCTATTCTTGATCAAAGACCCTTCACAGGCTTGGAGAAGGAGCTTAAACCAGAGGTTATTGCTGCAGCTATACATCTAAAGAAGTCTGACATTGTTCTAGAAACGAGAAGCGGAGTCAAGGGTATTCTTGCTAAGGTATTAATGGATAAAGCTCAAGTGTTCTTGAAGGCCATGAGCTATGATGCTTTTGAGGAAATCTTAGCCTTGCTGATATATGGCTTAGTATTGTTCCCCAATCCAGATCAGTTCATAGACGTTCACGCCATCAACATATTCCTGAGTCACAATCCAGTACCTACATTGCTTGGAGACATCCTACATTCTCTTCACACCCGTACTACAAGGGCAAGAGGAACTTTGATGTGCTGCATACCTTTGCTTTCTAGGTGGTTTATTTCTCACCTTCCTCGCTCAGTAATGAAGAATGAGCAAGGGTTCAGATGGTCTAAAAGGATCATGTCACTTTCTCACTCAGATATCCATTGGTGCTCCAGATCTATGGAGAATGTCACCATCATTGACCGTTGTGGGGAGTTTCCTAATGTGCCACTACTAGGCATAAGAGGAGGCATCACCTACAACCCCTCTCTAGCTTTACGACAGTTTGGTTACGCTCGGAGTGATGGTTCACATGACATGTTGATTCAGGGCATTGTATTTGACTACGACAACGATCTTCAAGGTTACCGTCAGAGATTCATACGAGCATGGGGAAAAGTAAACAGGGTTGACAGCAAGACACTGGAGCCTAAGTACACTATTCCTATGGAAGCTTATCTCAGATGGGTGCGATCTCGTGCTCAGACTCTCATGATGCCATATCCTGCCGTCCTGCCAGTTACCATGGAACCTGTTGCTGAAGGAGACACAACTTATACCATCCTTCACCCAGACATGCCTACTGATATGGAAGACTTGCAGAGATCATGGATCCAATTGAAGGAGCAAAGGGATACTTTCGAGGCTCATTACAAAGCAAGCCAAGAAAGAATCCTGGAACTAACAAAGCAACTTCACGAGGAGCGGAACCTTAACTCATACCTCAACACAAAGAGGAAGTGTCCATGGGAGACTTAAAACCCCATCATTTGTACTTATTTCATTTCATTTTTGTAAGCCTAAAAGGCAAAACAAAGTTATTACTAATAAAAGTTTATTTTCGTGTTTGTCTAAGCAAATTTAAATCCTGCGGTCCTTGAAAACATTGCATATACATTCACATATCATTTCATTGCATCACAGGTTTATAATTGTGCACAGGATTCTCATCTTCTCGCTGTTTATTTCAGCAATGGCTCTTGAACAAACAGTTAAGGATCTCCAGACACAGAATGCACAGTTCCATGAGCTGATCCTGAACCTGACCAAGGGGCAGGATGAATTGAAGACACTGCTGGCCAAGAAGACCAAGAAGGCTAGAAGGTCAGCTGGTTTGATCAACATGGGAAGAAGGTTCAAAGGTCTTGCCAAGACCAAAGAACCAGCTGAAGACTATGAATCTGAGGAATCTGAAAAAGAGGGAGGCAGTCTCCACAACACTATGGGGGACTCTGATTCAGAGGCTAATTACTACTATGAGCCTAATGAAGACAAATTCAAGATGCTGGTGGATAGGATGGATGCTATGGAGTTGCAGAAATCATCTGGGCTGGATTTTGAGGATTTGAGTTTGATATCTGGGGTAGTCATACCCGTTGGTTTCAAGGTTCCTACCTTTGTTGTTTATGATAGGGTCTCTTGTCCCAAGCTACATCTGAGGTCTTATGTCAGAAGAATTCAACCTCACACTGCTGATAAGAAATTGTGGATCCATTTTTTTCAAGAGAGCTTATCTGGAGCTCAGTTGGAGTGGTATTATCAGTTGGAGAGTGTCAACATCAGGGATTGGAATGATCTTGCTGAGGCTTTCTATAAGCAGTATCAATACAATGCTGACTTAGCCCCCACTCGCATGCAGCTTCAGAGCATGTCTATGGGTGCCAAAGAAAGTTTCAAAGAGTATGCTCAGAAGTGGAGAGATTTAGCTGGAAGAGTTCAACCCCCTTTGACTGATAGGGAATTGGTTGATATGTTCATGTGTACGCTGAATGGTCCGTTTTACAGTTATCTCATTGGAAGCTCATCATCTGGCTTCACTGAGTTGATCATGACAGGAGAGCGAGTAGAGAATGGTATAAAGAATGGCAAGATCCATGTGGGTACTTCTTCATCAGGTGCTGCAAAGAAGCCTCCCACTAGGAAGAAAAAATCCAATGCTGTTTATGGTCAACCTGATCGGAACAGAAGGCATCAGTCTGTTAGTGCAGTTCATATTTCAAATCCAACTCCTGCCACAACAGAGCAGCCACAGGGCACCCAACAGAGGGCCAGAAGACAGTTCATGAAGATCAACATGTCAATGGCTCAGGCATTGCAACATTTGTTGAAGGCTGAACTTATTACTTTGAAAGAGGCTCCTCAGAATCCCAATGTTACCTCTCCCAGGTACAATCCCAATGCACGATGTGCATATCATTCAAACTGTCAGGGACATGATACTAATAACTGCTGGATCTTAAAGAACAAAATTCAAGATATGATTGATGCTGGAGAAATTGAGTTTGATCCTCCAGGTACTCCAAATGTGATTATTGCTCCAATGCCAAATCACGAGAAGACTGTCAATGCTATTGATGAAGATTTACATATCCATTCAGTTGCAGAGTTGACCACACCATTGGCTGTCATCAGAAAGAGGTTAGTACAAGCTGGGTTCTTTCTGGGTTGTCGTGAAGATTGTGTTTATTGTGAGTATAATCCAGAGAAGTGCTTCAGGTTGAAAGACGGAATTCAGCGTCTCATGGATAAATATACTATAGTGTTTGAAAGAAGACCATCTTCTGTGGAGAGTATGGTAGAGCATATTACTAGAGGTAGGAAGGTTGAAGAGGTTGATATGGTTGACAAAATACCAGTGAAAATCACTTCCAAGGGACCTATTAAAATCACCCATCAAGGTCCAATCAGGATTACTGCTGAGGGTCCTGTGAAAATTGTTGCTGAAGCCAGAGTAGCTCCTGTGGTTATTACTACTCCTGGTCCTATCCCGTATACGTCTGACAAAGCTGTGCCTT
Source organism: Lathyrus aphaca (assembly GCA_963966055.1). Taxonomy (NCBI): domain Eukaryota; kingdom Viridiplantae; phylum Streptophyta; class Magnoliopsida; order Fabales; family Fabaceae; genus Lathyrus; species Lathyrus aphaca. The sequence continues at coordinate 95,491,121 of OZ014519.1, read as the reverse complement.
GGCACTATGGGTCTGATGTTTACATCCATGGTGTTAAGCAAGATCCCTTAGCTGATGTGCCTGTTGATATTGATAATATTGCTGGATCTAGTAAGATCACTCGTAGTGGAAGAGTCTTCTCATCTCCAGTTACTTCTAAAAATGAAGTTACTCCTGCTACTACTTCCACCACTGATGCTCGGGGCAAAGGTCCTGTTATTGAGCCTGTATCTACTGATGTGCCAGCTGCTGATGACCTCTCTAAGCAGATGGAAGAAGTATTGAAAATCATTCGCAAGAGTGATTATGATATTGTTGATCAGTTGGGGCATACTCCTTCAAAGATTTCTATGCTGTCCTTGTTGTTATGTTCCGAGGCTCATGCCAAGTCCTTGATCAAGTTTCTGAAGACAGCTCATGTACCCAATGCTATCTCTGTTGACCAGTTTGAGAATTGTGTTGCCCACCTGACCTATGATAATGGGTTGGGATTTTTTGATGCTGATTTGACCCCTGCCAAGAGGGATCATAACAGGGCCTTGCATATCTCAATTGAATGCAGGGGCACTACCCTGTCACATATGCTGATAGACAATGGTTCCTCTCTGAATGTGTTGCCCAAGGAAGTCCTGAATAAGCTGAGTCCTGAAGACGCTGTGCTGAAGCCCAGTAGTATTGTGGTGAAGGCTTTTGATGGTTCTAGAAGAGTAGTACATGGAGAAATTGATCTTCCAATTAAAGTTGGTTCCCAGGTTTTTACTGCTACATTTTTTGTGATGGATATTCGTCCTTCGTACTCTTGTCTGCTTGGTCGTCCCTGGATCCATGGGGCAGGTGCTGTAACCTCTACATTACACCAAAAGTTGAGATATCCAGTGGATGGAAAGGTTGTTACTGTCTATGGAGAAGAAGAATACTTTGTCAGCCATGTAAACACTTTCAAGTATCTGGAAATGGAAGGTGAATACATTGAAACTCCGTGTCAGACATTTGAAGTGGTTCCCTGGGTTGTTAATGATTATGTAGCTCCTCCTATTGCGAAGAAAGTTCCTGTGATCACCAGAAAACCTCCAACAATGGAAATGGCCTCCCTCAATGATGCTAGAGCTGTGGTGGATGAAGGTGGTTGTACTATTTGGGGTCAGCTTCCTGATATTCCATACAAGTCTGACAAGTTTGGTTTGGGTTTCACTGCAGAGTCCCAGAAGGATGTTCCTCGTGCTCGTGCTGTTCGTATCACCAATCAAGGGGTTATGAAAGATCAGATCAATGCTGTGGGAGACTATGATGAAGACTACAATCTGGATGCTTGGATTTTTCCTACTGTGGGTGCTGGACTCAATAATTGGAAAGCTGAAGATGTTATCCCTATCTCCTTTAGTCAGGAGTAAATACTATTACTGTGTTGTTGTTTTTTAAATTTGTAATTCCTTGAACAATAAAACTTTCAAGCCATGTGCCTTACCCGGGGCACAATGGTGTGCTTGTTACGGGCTGTCATTTCATTTGCATACTTCATTCAATAAAATCAGTGGACGTTTCGTTTTAGTAAATATTGTGTTCCTTGTCTTTCTTTTCTTTTACTTTTTTTATCAGCTATGTGTTCTTACACACACCCACATCACTAAAATGCAGATCCTCATCCACTCTGGATCCTGTTGATAACAGTTCTACTATTGCCAATTATAATTTCGAGAATCCGATCTATCAAACTGAAGACGGAAATGAGGACGATTGTGAAATACCTGTAGAGCTTGCTAGGTTGTTACAACAAGAAGAGAAAGATATACAGCCACATGAAGATCCAGTCGAAGTTGTGAATCTGGGAACTGAAGAAAACAGAAAAGAGGTCAAGATAGGGGCTGATTTAGAGGACAGTGTCAAGAGCAGATTGATTCAGATGTTACGTGACTATGTGGAGATCTTTGCTTGGTCTTATGAAGATATGCCAGGGTTGGATACAGACATTGTGGTTCACCGTTTACCAGTGAAAGAAGATTGTCGTCCAAAGAAGCAGAAGGTTCGTCGTATGCGTCCTGAAATGTCAGAAAAGATCAAGGCAGAGGTAATGAAACAGTTCAATGCAGGGTTCTTAGCTGTGACTTCTTATCCTCAGTGGGTTGCAAATGTTGTACCAGTTCCTAAGAAAGATGGTAAGGTACGTATGTGTGTGGACTACAGAGATTTGAACAAGGCTAGCCCCAAAGATGACTTTCCACTTCCTCATATTGATATTCTGGTAGACAACACTGCTCAGCAGAAGGTATTCTCTTTTATGGATGGTTTCTCTGGTTACAATCAAATCAAGATGGCTCCTGAGGATATGGAGAAGACAACGTTTGTGACACAATGGGGCACTTTTTGCTATAAGGTGATGCCATTTGGTTTGAAGAATGCAGGGGCAACATATCAGCGTGCTATGGTGGCTTTGTTTCATGATATGATTCATCATGAGATAGAGGTATATGTGGATGATATGATAGCCAGGTCTCAGAATGAAGAGCAACATCTTGGTCATCTGCACAAGTTGTTTGAGAGGTTGAAGAAATACAAGTTGAGGTTGAACCCAAACAAGTGTACTTTTGGAGTTAGATCTGGTAAACTCCTGGGTTTCATTGTCAGTGGAAAAGGTATTGAAGTGGATCCTGCAAAAGTGAAAGCTATACGAGAGATGCCAGCTCCCCGTACTGAGAAGGAGGTTAGAGGTTTCTTGGGACGATTGAACTACATTGCAAGATTTATTTCCCAATTAACTGCCATTTGTGAGCCAATCTTCAAGTTGTTGAAGAAAGATCAGGTGATGGAATGGAATGATGAATGCCAAACTGCCTTTGATGAAATCAAGAGATATCTGCTAGAACCACCAATTTTGATGCCACCAGTTGATGGAAGACCCTTGATTATGTACTTAACAGTGTTAGACAACTCAATGGGGTGTGTATTGGGGCAACATGACGAGTCTGGTCGAAAAGAGCAGGCAATATACTACCTTAGCAAAAAGTTTACCGACTGTGAAACAAGATACTCACTACTCGAGAAAACTTGCTGCGCTTTGGCATGGGCTGCTCGCCGACTAAGACAGTATATGTTGACCCATACTACCTTGTTGATTTCGAATATGGATCCAATCAAGTACATATTTGAGAAACCTGCTCTCTCCGGAAGAATTGCAAGATGGCAAATGATCTTAACAGAATATGATATACAGTACACTACTCAGAAGGCCATCAAAGGAAGTGTTGTTGCTGATCATTTGGCTCATCAAGCAGTGGATGATTATCAGTCAATGAGTTTTGAGTTTCCTGATGAAGACATTATGATTATTACCAAAGAACCTGGACAATATGACGGACCTGAACAAGGATCCCGATGGACTATGGTTTTTGATGGTGCCTCTAATGCACTTGGTAATGGTGTTGGTGTTGTGATTAGTTCCCCTGAAGGTTGTCATACCCCGATTACTGCCAGAATTTGTTTCTACTGTACCAATAACATGGCTGAGTATGAGGCATGTATCCTGGGTATTAAAGCTGCTATTGATATGAAGATTCAGTTCCTTGATGTGTATGGAGATTCAGCCCTGGTAATAAGTCAGATCAAAGGAGATTGGGATACCAAGCATGATAATCTCATTCCTTACAGAGAGCATGTTTTGTCTTTGATCCCACATTTCAAAGAGATTACCTTTGGACATATTCCACGGAGAGAGAATCAGTTAGCCGATGCATTAGCTACCATGGCATCTATGTTTGAGATCAGCTGGGATGATGAAGCTCCCAAGATTACTATTGATAGATTTGAAAAGCCTGCATACTGCAATGAGATTGACACTGAAGGGGCAGAGGAGAAGCCTTGGTTCTATGAAGTAAAAAGATATCTTGAAGCTCAGGAGTTCCCTGAAGGGGCATCTGTCAAAGATAGAAAGTTTCTGAGAAGGTTCTCTGCTAAGTTCTTTTTGAGTAATGGCATTTTGTACAAGCGCAATCATGATTCAACTTTGCTTCGTTGTGTGGATAAGAAGGAAGCAACTGAGATTATGGAAGATATGCATGATGGTATCTTTGGCACTCATTCTAGTGGTCATACTATGGCAAAGAAGATATTAAGAGCAGGTTACTATTGGTCTACCATGGAAGTTGATTGCTATCAACACTCCAGAACTTGTCACAAGTGTCAAATCTATGCTGATAAAGTCCATGTACCTCCATCACCATTGAATGTGTTGACTGCTCCTTGGCCCTTTGCCATGTGGGGCATTGATATGATTGGTGAGATCAAGCCTACTGCTTCTAATGGGCACCGTTTCATCCTAGTTGCTATTGATTACTTCACGAAGTGGGTGGAGGCAGCTTCATTTGCATCTGTTACTAAGAATGTTGTGGCTCGATTCATTAAGAATAATCTCATATGTAGGTATGGCATCCCCGAAAGGATTATTACTGACAATGGCTCTAATCTGAACAACACTATGATTACTGATCTCTGCACGCAGTTCAAGATTAAGCATCACAACTCTTCTCTGTATCGTCCAAAGATGAATGGGGCAGTTGAAGCTGCTAATAAGAACATTAAGAAGATTATACAGAAGATGACTGTTACTTACAAGGATTGGCATGAGATGTTACCATTTGCTCTTCATGGTTATCGTACTACAATACGTACTTCAACAGGGGCAACCCCATTCTCCTTAGTCTATGGTATGGAAGCAGTTCTGCCCATTGAAGTTCAGATTCCCTCCTTGAGAATTATGAAAGATGCAGGCTTGAATGAAGATGAATGGATTCAGACTCGACTTGACCAGATAAATTTGATTGATGAGAAGAGGTTAGCAGCAGTTTGTCATGGCCAGATGTACCAGAAACGAATGATCAAAGCTTTTAACAAGAAGGTTAAGCCAAAGGTATATCAGGCTGGTGACTTGGTAATCAAGCGTATCATATTACCACAGGGTGATCCTAGAGGCAAGTGGACTCCAACATATGAAGGACCATTTGTAGTCAAGACAGTATTCTCAGGCGGTGCCATGATACTCACTACAATGGATGGTGAAGACTTCCCACAGCCTGTAAACGCAGACATAGTTAAAAAATACTACGCATAAAAAGAGACCCGCTAGGTTGACAGGCCTAGGCAAAAATAAGGGCATCCCGGCAAACCAAAAGGGTTTGGGCAAAAATTAGGGATATATATAAAAAGATGTACACCCGGCAAGTCGAAAACCTGAAAAGGCGGCTTGGGCAAAAAAGGGTATCCCGGTGGATTGAAAACCTGAAAGGGCAATCCAGGCAAAAGTTAGGGATTAAAGCGTATGACTATGTCTCGTTTAGATCACTCTTGAAGCTGCAACCAGTTGTGTTACTTACTCAAGTTCAAACAGATAAAACTCAATCCAATCGTTTCCGTCTCAACAGCAGAAGATGAGATACTTGAAGATAATGGCAATAGTAGAGCTGAAACTCAATAGGATTATTTCCCACATAGCTGATTTTCCTTGTTTTGTAAAAAACTTTATGACAAAATCCTCTTACTAGGGTTTATGTCTCTTTGTACAAACTTGCCCGTGTATGGGTCACTTTGTGATATAAATAAATTCCATCTTTTGAATCCAGATTTACTTTTACCCTATTTACATAAGCGAAACGTCCCTTGGTTGTGTTTGAATGTATGTATGCTTTTGAATATGATTGATGTTTACCAAAAATGCATGTATGCTTTTAATATGATTGATGTTTACCAGAAATGCATAAAAATGCAGTAATAGTATTTACTAAGGACGAGCGAGGGAAGGATTTCAACGAAGCTTCGCCGGTTCATCTCTACAAGACAGTCACAAAACCCTCAGTAGGACGAATCTATCTTCATAAAGTCTCATCTCCCCTGGAATTTATATCCATCTCTTTTATCCTCATACGGATATACGGGAAATTACTTTCCAATAAGGGTACGACGAACGAAGACGGGTGTTATATCTACTCTACTATCAAACGAAGACGGGAGGTTATATATACCTTACTATCCCCAGCAGACGGAAGGTTATGTGTACCTCATTATCAAACAAGACAGGAACAATTTCCTCATATTCTTCAGCAACGAATCGGGATTTATTTTCCCTGGCCGGCAGTTGTTATATGAAGATATCCAGACGCTTCAGGCAGTGTCATATCATACATACATCATTTACATCATACCATAGCATACATATCCATGGATACATAATACATTATTTAAGTACATCATATCATACATGCATACATAATGCATAAACTAATATCATTATACAAATGCTACCTTGTTTTCAGGTTAATTATCCAGCAAACAAACTTATGATTATCAGGATTGCTTTATTCCCCTGAAAGCATATCATCCATCAGGACTGCTTTATCCTCCTGAAGACTTATCATCTCTCAAGACTGCTTCATCCTCTTGGGAACATATTACTACACCAGGATTGCTTCATCCTCCTGACAATTATCATCATTACTTCAGGATTGCTTTATCCTCCTGAAAATTCCTATTACATCAGGATTGCTTTATCCTCCTGAAATCACATTACTACCTCAGGATTGCTTTATCCTCCTGACAGCTTATTACTACCTCAGGATTGCTTCATCCTCCTGACAGCTTTTTATTACATCAGGATTGCTTCATCCTCCTGAAAGCATATTCTCAGTACCTCAGGATTGCTTTATCCTCCTGACAGCTTATTACTACCTCAGGATTGCTTTATCCTCTTGACAGCTTCTTGTACCTCAGGACTGCTCCATCCTCCTGACAGCTTCTTTACTTCAGGATTGCTTCATCCTCCTGAAATCATATCATTACCTCAGGACTGCTCCATCCTCCTGACATCTATCATTATACCTCCATATTTTGGACTGCTTTATCCTCCAAGACATATATCTGAAGAATTTTCCTCCAAGTGGCATCTTTAAGCCCACTCAATTATATTCAACTAGCCATCTGTACCACTTTATGCACTGGTGAGTGCAAATTTTTGGGCTTTTGTGTTCAATCCCCTTCAACCTTCCAGGTCACGACTGACAAACATACCAATCTAACCACTCAGGTTTTAGAAAATTGAACAGGGGCAGCTGTTGCACCCCAAAATTTGCCCTCACAATACAAGACTTTGTGTGCTAAGAAGGTTCACAAGGTTCACAAGTTTCACAACACTTTCAAGGCCTTTCATGAGGTTCATGAAGTCTACAAGTTACTTTATGAAGGTTCACAAGGTTCACAAGTTCCACAATGCTTTCAAAACCTTTCATGAGGTTCATGAAGTCTACAAGTCACTTTATGAAGGTTCACAAGGTTCACAAGCTTCTCAAACATTTACAAGACCTTTCATGAGGTTCATGAAGTCTACAAGTCACTTTATGAAGGTTCACAAGGTCCACAAGTTTCTCAACATTTACAAGACCTTTCATGAGATTCATGAAGTCTACAAGTCACTTCATGAAGGTTCACAAGGTTCACAATACCTCCCATGAGGTTCACAAGACATTTTATGATGGTTCACAAGGTTCACAAGGTTCACAATTGGCCAGAAGAGTTGGCAATTCCCTCAGACAATGCACCTCCTAAGCAGTGCATCCAAAACTAGGGTTTTGACTTTAGTCAGGCTAAATGGACTTCCAAGACTTCAAATGAGATTAATAACATCTTATATATGTTTAAGAACCCCCATGACAAGTTTCAAGACTTTTCTCAAAAGTTTGCTCAGTCAGATGATCAGATAGGTCAAAATCAGTCAATGCAGTTAAAAAGTCAAACTGAGGTCAACTGTGGTCAAACCAAAGTCAAACTTCATGATTTTTTGCCAACATCAAGTATATGAAGTAAAATTCATCATTTTATCAAGGGTTGATCATGATTCATCAAAGAGATTCCAGATCATCAAGAATCAGGAGTTTCTAAATTAGGGTTTCCTCAGTAAAAGTCAACTGAACTTTGACTAGCCATAACTTTCACATACTTCATCACCAAGTCTCCACTCAAATCTCATTTTGAAGGAAATTGAATTCTCTACAACTTTGTGTCTCACAAGCCAAGCCCAAAAATGCTTCATTTGGAAGGTATGAGCTAAGACATTATAGGTCCTTTTGAAAGTCAACAAAAAGTCAACAACTTCAAAAGGGCATAACTTGAGATTGGTAAATGATATGGATATGAAACCAGTGGGGTTGGTTAGAGGACTCTTCAAGCTTTCCAAAATGTCCAAGAACACCCTCATAGCATTAAAATTGAAGGATATGTGCCCTTGCAAAGTTGGGAAATTTTGAGTTGGTTTATGATGAAAAAGGAGGTCTAAAACCAATTTCTTCCAAATGGGCTTGCCAAATGATGACCCAATCCATACATTGACTTCATGCACGACCCAAACCATTAAAAATCAGAATTTTTATTATTTTATTTTTATTTATTTTGATTTAATTCATTAAAAATCATTTTAAATAAAAATAAAATATGAAAATGTAATATTTGATGGAGATTAAGTTTCTAGAAAGTCTTAAATGTTGATTGGAATTGAAGAGGAATGAAATCATAAGATTTGTCCAAAAATAGCAAGCCTTCATACAAGAATATTGGATTTTAAAGGCATGATCAATTTGAATCTTTTCATATCAAAATTTCCACACAACCATTCAATTTTATGACCTAAATTCAATCACCTATAAGTACATAACTCATTGCAATCACCAAGAGGGATTCCTTGCCTCAAAGAGTAAGTTCACATCTTCAAAAAAGTCACTAAATTTCGAATTCGGATTCCAAGTTACAGCCACTTCCAAGGCAATTTGAAGGTTGCAACTTATTCCTGGATGTCCATAGAGTGATTTTGGATCATAACATTGCATCTTCATGACCTAAATCGCACAAGCCGAATGCATCTTTTCCATGTTTTGAAATTTTTCGATTTGATTAATTCGTGTGTTAATACTGAAAACTAATCATATATTTGTGTTTGTGGTGATGTTTGGAAGCTTTTTGCATAGGTTAATTGTATTATTTTGGACTGTATTGAAGACTGCCATTGTTAGGGTTTAAAGGTTCAAAACGGGAACCACACATTTGAGACCTAGAAATCAATTCTAAAACCATGGCTGTGATGTATGAACTCTGTATAATTGATCTGGGCCATTAATTTTGATTGTCATGGTGATTTGTATGATGATTCGAAAAACACAGGTTTAGGGTTTTGAAAATTTGCAGGAAGCTTCATAGATAAAATCGCAGCAAAAAACGCAGGTACCAAGGAGGAAGACGAAGCCCTGGCGCGAATTCCATATTTTGAATATGTGATATAATATTTTATGTAATTGTTTATGATTTGTTTCACAACAGCTGTGTTGGCCCAGTGGTAAGTCTAGTATGCGTATTGTGTGATGGCGCAGGTTCGATTCTTGGCTGGGTGCATTCTTTTTCTCTTATTTTTTCAGGTTAAACATACATAATATATTATGTATTATGGCCAGCATAATGATAGGCTCGCTCACCCAGCAGGATTGGTCATGTGTTTGATTGTGCGTTTAAGAGGTCCTGGGTTCAACACCACCCCAGGCCTTTTTTGTTCACTATTTTTTCTGATTTTTCAAGTTTAAAGCACAAAACCAAGAGATGTTCATTCTTGTTGCATCACTGGTGCGCAGCCCAGTTGGCAAACCTCTTCATTATCCAGGTTAGGGACCTGGGTTCAAATCCCAGATCCAGTTTTTTTGATTTTTCTTATTTTCTTTTATATTTCTTATTTTCTATATTATATTAAAATATGATTCTAAATTATAAAATGCAAATATTATATTTTCTAAATTATAAAATATATATGTTTTCTAAAATTAGTTTTATTATTATTATAAAATGTATATATGTATTATTTAAATGAATTATAATTATAAAATAAACCCTAAAATATTTTGCTAAACAAACCCTAGTTTACCTTTCCTAAATAATTATTAAAAACCTAATTTTTATTTTCTAATTTTGTAAGTATAATTATTATGCATATATATATAATTAATTTCTTGTAAATATAATATGTAATTTAATTGAATTTTGTAAATATGCTTATAACCAAATTTTTTATAATATGAAATTGTTTCTATAATTTTGTTCATAATCCAAATTTTATTCTTTTAAAAAATATACATGGTTAAAAAATAATTAAATTTATGCTAATATTGTAATTATAATTTTTTTTATGTTCATAATTTATAATTTTAAATTTTATAATTAAATTGCTCTTATTTCCTTAATAATTTTTAATTCTTATTCATTATTTATTTTGCTTATTATTATTACTAATCCATTTATTTTATTATTATCATGCTTATTATTATTATTTTACTAACCTTATTTTCTTATTATTATTACTAACCCCTATTATATTTATTATTTATTATTGCCTATTTATTTATTTTTGCTTATTATTTATATTTATTTATTTGCTATTTATTTTAATTGTTTATTATAATTATTGTAATTGCTCCTTGGTGTAAATTTCTGTAATATTTAATTTTTTATGCTATGGTTAGTAATTTAGGGAGTGTAAACATGTATTTATATTTAAAATCAAATTTAGATCATTTTAATTAAAGATAAATAAAGTTAAACACTCACACACGTAAGTCGATTTTTAATCGCCATCTCACTTTCTAGGGTTGCCTCTTATTGTTGCCTATTCAAAAAGGTCAAGTGGGGTGTATAAAGCAAGTCCCTCCAAATAAAGTCATCAAGTCCCTTAATGGTTGCCTTTAAAGATCAAGTCCCTTTTCGAATAATGATGACAGTCCCTCCCAAGTGCTTAATACACCCCACAGTTGCCTTCATAAAACAGATGTCCCTCATATGTCCCTTACATCCAAGGTAATGACTACCTATTCCTTAATAATAGGGATAGTCTTACCATTTAAAGGATAAAGAACAGAAAGACTTAAACTTTAGGGTAGGTTCCTCATAGTTACTTGCTCACTATTTCAAATTTCAAATACTTCACAAATTTCAAACAATTTTCAAACACAAGTTTTTTACGCATCCGTACATGGATCATTATCAAACTCTTATGAAAATTTCTATTCACACACTTCACATTTTCAAAAACAATTCAAAGTGAGCTAAGTAACTAAGAGCCCATGGATAACCATGGATGTAAAGGGTGCTAACACCTTCCCTTTACCTAACCTACCCCCCGGACCCAAAAATCTTTTAAAAGGTCTTTCCTGTTCTTTTATGCCTTTCCTTTGGATAAAATAAAAGTCGGTGGCGACTCTTGCTATCCGCAACATAACTAAAGTCAGTTCTCCCACCGTGTTACACATGGACATTGTTTTTAGGGCAGAAAAGTGATGCCTTCAAAGCATTCAAGAAGTATGCCAAGCAAATTCAAAACGAGAAGTCACTCTCAATAGTCTCCATGGTCGCATGTGCAATCGATTTGCATTCGATTTGGCAACGTATGCATGTGCAATCGATTTGCATTATAGTGCAATTGATTGCAGTCTGTATAATTTTGAAAAATCAATATTTTTCATAACACCTCTTCATGTATCTTTTCATGGAACCTTTTCATAATGCATTGGCATTTGTTCATGAATTTTTACTGTTAATTACATTGTTTCATAAGGGTGTTATGTGCATATAAATTCCAAACTTTTTCAAATCATTTGTCACCTCTTTCAAAAATATTTTCATAGAAAAAATTCACAAAACTCTTAAACTTTTGACAAGAATTTTTCTGCATTACTTCGTATCATATAATCAGAAAATTCTTGAGCTATCTAATATTTTATGATTGTGAATTATTGTTAAAGAAAGAGAAGATCAATTGTTACATTGATAAAAATCAAAGCTTCAAATTTCTCTTATAAAATTCAGCATTATTGTTTTGTTCTTGTTATCCGGATTGTGGATACAAGAAGTCTTTTATTGAGAGGATTGTTCTCAATAAGACATAGTGGAAAATTCCAAGAGGATTGATCTTGGTGGATATAGTTTTAGTGACTTGTATAGAAAGACTAGGAAGAGTCTTGTAATTTTCCAAAACTATAGTAAATTCTCTTTCACGTTGAAAGGGGAGTGAAGTACTCTCGGATTGTGAGGGGAACCACTATATATCGCCGTGTCCACTTTACTTTTCCGCTTTACCGCATTTTAAACTTAGAACAATAATCAAGAATCATTCATCCATCGATAAAATTCCGTAAAAATTTCTAAGAACCTAATTCACCCCCCTCTTAGGCGCACTCGTATACTTACAGTTTTTCAAATAAACTTCTGTCAGTGTTACAATTCCAAACTCTTTTGGGAGCCTCAATGCATAAGTTAACCGAACATAGGACTGAAGAACATCACGGAGAATGGGTTGAGTACAAATAAAAGTTGAGCATTTATCCTTTGTTTCTTAAACAGTGAACCAGGCCACGTTACAACCCTTTAAAAGTCCTAACTGAAGCATGGTTAGTTCAAAAGCATACTGCTACAAAAAGGTATCCTGACTCCTTTAGGGCTCATTATAAATCTTGAGTTAATATCACAATTTTCATAAACATTGTTTTACTAAAATAACTCTTTTTCAAAACTTCAAGACAGGCATAAACATTGCATTTTGAATATCATTGTTTGTATATAACTAAGTGTTTGACAACAGAGAAACTTACCTGATGGATATTCAATAGACCAAAGTCCTCCCGATAGACAAAGTTGCTTCCTGGATCAAAGCCAATATATACAAGGGGGCATTGTGACTATATTCCACTCAAGGGGGCATGCCATGTTACTGTCCAATTAATTTGGGGTAATTAGGTCAAGATTTAACTATGCTTAAGCAGCCAGGGGAAGGTCTCCTCATCTATCTGAATTACCAAAGGTAACATTACAAAGTTCACGATGCCAGGGGAATATTATTGTGGGGCATTTTGCTTATTTCTCTTGAGGTAGCTCCTTTCAGATACTTCCATTATGGGACAAATCATCCTCAACTAAGGGGAAACACTCACTTTCCAAATCTAATACCCGAAGCGTATATGGTCCACCACAGTCTGAAAGCACGTTCCTCTCATTATATTGCCTTGATACTGGATTCTCAGCAGAATCCATTGTGGAAATTAACTGTCTGCGCCAATAGTATCAGATGGTGTCAGTATCATGTCTTCAGATTCAGTCATGATAATTCCTAGAGAATTACTCGGGGAAGTTGAAAATATTAGAAGTTCTAAATCCATTGGTCACTTTGAATTAGTATACATCTTCAAAATTGATAAAATCCTATTTTCGAATTCAGGTTTACTTTTCCCCTTTTACATAGGCGGAAACGTCCATCGATTATGCCTGAATATATATATATATATATATATATATATATATATATATATATATATATATATATATATATATATATATATATATATATATATATATATATATATATATATATATATATGCTTTTGAATATGATTGATGTTTACCATAAATGCATAAAACACAATAATAGTATTTACTAAGGACGGTCGGAGGTAGGAATCCAATGAATCTTTGCCGGTTCATCCCCATAGAGTAATCTTTACGGATATTCTTACAAAATACTTCAAGAAGTATCTTGTACTTCCAACTCTACGAAGTCTTCAAATAGTTTCATTTCAAATACAATATATCCTCCGAAGAATTGATACTTGACCGAACAAGTCTCCAGAGCAATGTCCATCTCTTTTATCCTCAATCAGGATATTCAGGAACTTAATCCTCTAATAAGAAGTACGACGAACGAAAACGGGAGGTTCTAAGTACAATATTCCAAAACAAGACGGGAACAAAGTCTTCATATTCCTCAACAACAAATCGAGATTTATTTTCCCCAGCCAACAGTTGTTATACGAATCTACTCATGCGCCTCAACTACATAATTCATACATACATCATCATATCATATCATACGCATATAACATTCTCATAAGGATATCATCTTGCAAAGTGTTATGTACATATTGATATTTTCATAGAACTAATTGTGTTTTTCAGGTTAATTCCCCAGCAGATGAATGTCATCAACAACTTATTCTTGGGTTGCTTTATCCCCCCAAGGGTTGCTTCAAACAATATCTTGGGTTTCTCTATCCTCCAGGAGTACATATATCAATATCTTGGGATGCTTTAAATCCCTCAGGATGATCTTGGACTGCTAAACCCTCCAGGAGTACGTATACCAATACCTTGGGCTGCTATATCCCTCCAAGGGCTATCTTACAATATCTTGGACTGCTCTATCCTCCAGGAGTACGTATATCAACACCTTGGGCTGCTATATCCCCCCAAGGGCTATCTCTCAATACCTTGGGCTGCTTTATTCCCCCAAAAGCTATATCACAATACCTTGGGTTGCTTTATCCTCCCAAAAGCTATATCACAATACCTTGGGTTGCTTTATCCTCCCAAAAGCTATATCACAATACCTTGGGTTGCTTTATCCTCCCAAAAGCTATATCACCATACCTTGGGCAACTTTATCCCCCCAAAAGCTATATCATAATACCTTGGGCTGCTTTATCCTCCCAAAAGCTATATCATAATACGTTGGGCTGCTTTATCCTCCCAAAAGCTATATCACAATACCTTGGGCTGCTTTATCCTCCCAAAAGCTATATCACCATACCTTGGGCTGCTTTATCCCCCCAAAAGCTATATCATAATACCTTGGGCTGCTTTATCCTCCCAAAAGCTATATCACAATACCTTGGGCTACTTTATTCTCCCAAAAGCTATATCACAATACCTTGGGCTACTTTATCCTCCCAAAAGCTATATCACAATACCTTGGGTTGCTTTATCCTCCCAAAAGCTATATCACCATACCTTGGGCTGCTTTATCTCCCCAAAAGCTATATCATAATACCTTGGGCTACTTTATCCTCCCAGAATCTATATCACAATGCCTTGGGCTGCTTTATCCTCCCAAAAGCTATATCACAATACCTTGGGCTACTTTATCCTCCCAAAAGCTATATCACAATACCTTGAGCTGCTTTATCCTCCCAAAAACTATATCACAATACCTTGGGCTGCTAAACCCCAGGATAATCTTGGACTGCTCTACCCTCCAGGATCACATCAAACAACCTCTTGGACTGCTACATTCCCCCAAGATTGCATCAATTTACTCTTTGGACTGCTCTATCCTCCAAGAAGTATATCTGAAGAATTTTCTCTCTGAATGGAATCTTTAAGCCCATTCAAGCAATACAACCAACCAACAATATTACTCTACGCACCAGCGAGTGCAAATTTTTGGGCTTTTATGTTCAATCCCCTTCAACCTTCAAGTCACGAATGGCGTGCATGCCAATCTAACTCCTCAGGTTTCATAAAATTGAACAGGGGCAGATGTTGTACCCCAAAATTTTCCCTCCCACAATCAAGTCAATGTGTGTCAAGATTTCTCAATGGTCATAAGGTTCCCAAGGTCCCCAATTGGTCAAAAAGATTGAAAGTTTCATCAGACAAGGCCTCCTATTGAACAATGGATACATAACTAAGGTTTTGAATTTCTCCAAGCTAAATGGGCTTCCAAGGCCTCAAATGCACTTCATAAATCCCACATCTCTTCAAGAATCCCCGTGTCAAGTTTCAGAGCTTTCGCAATAAGTTTGACCAGTCAAATGTTCAGATATCCAAAAATCAGTTAACTTGGTAAAAAAGTCAAACTGGGGTCAACTGTGGTCAATTTAAAGTCAAACTTCAAGATTTTTTGTCAACATTAATATTATGAGGTAAAAATCATCATTTGATCAAGGGTTGATCATGATTCATCAAGGAAATCTCAAATCATCAAGAATCAAGAAGTTTCTAAATCAGGGTTTTCATAGTGAAAGTCAACTAAACTTTGACCAGCCATAACTTTCACACACTTCATCAAAAATTTCCCTTCCAAAGCTCATTTTGAAGGAAATTGAATTCTCTACAACTTTGTGCCTCACAAGCCAAGCCTAAAAATGCTTCATTTGGAAGGTATGAGCTAAAACATTATAGGTCATTTTGAAAGTCAACAATAAGTCAACGTTTTCCAAAGCTTATAATTTGAAAATGGTAAAAGATATGGACATGGGACCTGTAACGCCTTAATTTTTATGTTTATTTTTATGAAATAAATATAAATATTGTAATGGTATGTTTGGGTTAATTGAAGAAAAATGTTTTATGAGAATAATAATAATATAATAATGTGTATTATTATAATATTGTTATTATTTAATAAAATAAAAGAAAATAATAAGTTGGAGGATTGAGGGACAAAAGTGTCCATTGGGTTTTATGAAAAGGGGAAAGGCACGATAGAATTCTCACATCGTGTATTTTGACGAAGGAACAGGGGGAACTCTGAAGAAAATGGAGGAGAAGAAGATCAACGATCGTGAAACCCAAGGGTGAAGATTTGAAAAGCTTCAATTTTGAGGTAAGGGGGGAGAAAGGGTTTATGATTGGTGATATAACATAGAAGGGTAATTGGGAGTTCCTTCCTCCCTTAGGTATTTTTAAGAGATTCTGATATGAATGGTTGAATTGATGCAATATTATGAAATTGTTCATTAATATGATCATAGATTGTGTATTGATAATATATTTGATGTTGTATGTATGATATTGGGAGATTTGGCATATGATGGTTATAGAGGTTATAGTGAATGAGGAAGAGGATAAAACCTCATAATTTCCCCAATTTGATCTAAGAGAGTTTAAGTATAAAACAAATTAAGGTTATAGGCATAAATAGATAAAAAAAATATGTAAATTGGTCTGTTTTGGATGTTAAATTCGAGCTAGAATGAATTGAGTTCGTGCAGGTGTAAATGAGAGAAGAAATTGGAAGAAATTGAGAAAAATGGATTTTTGAGTTCAGGAGACCTGACACGGGCCGTGTCACAGGATACGGGCCGTGTCACAGGACACGGGCGGCCATGTCAGCCCCTGTAGGATGTGATTTTGTGATTTTTGGGGGCGTGTCCCCAGGCCACCTGACACGGGCCGTGTCAGGCCACTGTAACTTTGAAAAATCGTTCATTTTAAGGCGAATTTGACTAGTTCTTTCGATTTAGGCTTACCCTAGTGGAATAGGACCTTAAAGGTGATTTTAATAGTGATTATAGGACCTGATGACCTCCTTTAGGGAAAGAGTTTGGGTGCCTAAATGAATTGTATGTTTCCTTGTGAATTGTTTTAATTATGAATAATATGCATTGTATAGTTGTATGAACTGAAATGATGCAGTAATATTTGTTGAAAGGGATCATGAGGATCGTGGTGTATGAATTGTTCATGCACACTATGATATTGTATGTGTTATTGAGTCTGCATACGCATACATTTGGTGGAATAATCATGTCTCGGATGGAGCGTAAGTGATTATTCAGATTCCTTGAGAATCGTTGGTGCAGGGATGATCGTGTCTCAGTAGGAGTTTAAGCGATGCATCCGGGTTCGACTTAATGAACCGTTGTTGTGAGTCGGTACCGCATTTGCATTATGCATTTGAGTCACATTGCATTATGATAATCGATTATTTGAGAATGATGTGTTTGGGGTGTAAATTTACTCCTTCATGTATGTTGTTTACACCGTTATATTATGAATCTGTTTCTCACCCCAGTTTTTGTTTTGTTGCGTCTGTGCTTCTTCGGAAGTACAAATAACTCAGGTACTTGAGAAGTGTTGTGGTGTTGAAGTCTGTGTCCTAGGAGCTCTGATATGTAACGGGAACAGGGACTTTTTATGAAACCATTTTTTTTGAACTCTAAAACTCTGTCATATTTATGTATTTAATTGTGAAACTATTTTATGTTTAAAGTTAAGTTGCTGTAAGCACTTGAAGGAAATAAGTCAATTGTTGGTTTGTTTTGAAAAGTGAATACCCACTTGGTGGTTTAAACTCTGATTAACTTAGAAAATTGTTTATTTTTTAAAATGGGAAAAAGTGGGTGTTATAGGACCAAAATGGTTGGTTAAGGACACTTTAAGCTTTCTAAAAAGTCCAAGAACACCTTCATAGCCTTAAAATTGAGGGAGTTGTGCCTTGACAAAGTTGGGAAATTTTCAAGGGGTGTATGAAGCAAAAAAGGCCTTAACTTCAAATATTTCCAAATGGGCCCATAAAATTGCAACCCAATCTCAAAGATAAAGTCATGCACGACCCAATGATCAATTATCCTGATTTTTATAATTTATTTTATATTATTTTTGGATTTTATTATTAAAATTCAATTTTAATAGAAATAAAATATGAAAATCAAATATTTGATCTCATAACTTATTTTGGGATCAAATATCTGATATTCAAGGTGATTGGAACTATCCAATTTCGTGCAAGACCATTATGAAAATGATTTGTTTGAGTTTTTGACCAAAATAGCAAGCTTATTTTTTAATGATCAAGTAACCTCAATCCATGAATCAAACGCCCAATTTTTAACCTAAATATATTCTACTATAAGTTCATAACAACACCAAGGCATGAGACACAATTTTCAGGACCAAAAACAACATTGTCACTTTCAAAACATTTCAAGAAAACTCAAGATTCGGTTTTGGCTTTTTAGCCCCTTTCAAAGCACAACAAAAGTTGTATTAGTTTCCCTGAAGATCACTGATCATAATTCCATCATCATCAACATCCACAATGCCATAAAACGCATATTCCAATTTCATTTTATGCCTCTTTTTAAATTTTTTTGATTCCTCTTATTTATGCATTATAAACTATTTTTGTGCATTTAATCTTGTTTGTTATTGTGCATAGATGATTTCTGGACGGATAGATTGGAGTTTAGGTGCAGGAACATAAGAACACCATGATTAGGGTTTCAAAGCTCTAAATTGGGGACTCCATGAATAAGCAATTTAAGGATAAATTATTGGTTCCATGAGGATCCCCAGATGCCTTTTGATCGTTCTATATTGTTAGAAGTAATTTATTTAACGTGTATAACATGTTGCAATGCGCATGTTTTGTAGTGACAACACAAATCCGTCACTAATACCTTTAGTGACGAAGAAACCGTAGGTATAACCTAAGGCGACGGCCAGAGGAAGAAGAAGAAGTGTGGCGCGATTTAAAACTTCAAATATCTTGTTTTTTTATAATACATTCGTTTCAGGTAAAGGATGCAACGCGTGTTTGACACAGATGGCTGGGTATACATCCTTGGAGGTACAAGGGTCTGGGTTCGATTCCCAGGTCCTTTATTTTGGCCAATTTTCATTCTTTTCTCACATTTTAATTATTATTAACTTCTTAATTAATTGAATTAATTCTAAAATAATTAATTAATTAAAACTAATTAACAATCAACCATTAACATAATTTCTTAAATATTTTCTTAAAAATAATAATAATAATTTCATTGATTTTTTTTAATGTAAAAACATTTAATTCTTCTTTTAATTTAAAATCTTACTACTTTTCTTTATAATTAATTAAGTGAATAAATTCATATTTCCTCTAAAAAAGTTTCCTAATTTTCTTAAAACCTAAATTATTATTTTTTTATTCTACTAATCATTCTTTTAATTAAAACATAGCTTTTTTTTATATCTCATGTAAATTAATTACTAATAATTAACTAATTAAGTTTGTATTTTCTTAATAATTTTTAAATAAAACCATAATTTTCTTTAATTAACCTCAGTTAACCCTAACCCTAATTTTTAAAAAAATCTTAATTAATTTATTTTTTCTTTCTTGTTCTTTATTTATTTTTACTTTTTGTCTTATTTTAATTATTAGAAAAATGTATAGGCTATTATTATTGTAATTTATGTTTCTGCTCGATTCTTATGTATCTGTCCCAAAGCGATGTAATAGCGTAGGATTTACTGTTTTTTTCGCATTTTATTTATTTTATCTAATTTGTATGGTTAGTAAATAAGGAGTGAAAAGAAATATATGATTAAAAAGGACTTAGATAATTTAATAAAAAGATTAAATATTTGAATAAAATCACTCACACACGTAAGTCGATCGTTCTACGATCGCCGTCTGCACCTCCTAGGGTTACCCTTCTCAGTTTCCTTTATATGGTCAAGTCCCTCGAAAATAGGGGTGTATTAAGCAAAACCCATACAAATATAAATCATCCAGTCCCTTCCCGGTTTAAAAGATCAAGTCCCTACGATGTTGCCTACGATAATGATCTTGTCCCTTCGGTTTAAAAGATGATAGTCCCTCCCAATTGCTAAAGACACCCCTTAAGTTGCTTTCATTGACCATACGATGACTCTACGCCTGTCCCTTAATAAAATCAAAGGTAATGACTACCTATTCCTTAATAATAGGGACAGTCTTACCCTTGAAAGAATATAAAAGAACATGAATGACTTAGTCTAGGGTAGGAACTCTAAGTTACTGACTCACACCCTTTAAAATACTTTTCACACCTCACAATTTTCAAATATTTTCAAAACAAGGCTTTGTATACATCCATACGAGGATCATTACAAAGTACTTAGAAATTTTTTCTAATTACACACTTCACACTTTTCAAACAAATAAGTGATCTAAGTAACTAAGAGCCCGTGGATAACCATGGATATAAAGGGTGCTAATACCTTCCCTCTATATAACCTACCCCCCGAACTCAAGTCTTTTAAAATAGGTCTTTCCTGTTCTTTTATGTCCTTTCCACTTGGATAAAATAAAAGTCGGTGGCGACTCTTGCTATCCGCAACATGACTAAAAGTCAGTTCTCCCACCGTGTTACACCTTCATATTGTCTAAGTTCTTTAACAACAAGCATAATATCTTCAGCTGGAAATTCAAAGTTCATAGACTGATAGTCATCCAGTTCTTGATGAGCCAAATGATCAGCTACCACACTTCCTTTAATTGCTTTCTGAGTAGTATACTGTATGTCATATTCTTTCAAAATCATTTGCCATCTTGCTATTCGTCCGGAGAGAGCAGGTTTCTCAAATATGTACTTAATAGGATCCATTTTTGAAATCAATAAAGTGGTGTGAGTCAACATATACTGTCTTAGTCGGCGAGCAGCCAAAGCTAAAGCGCAACAAGTTTTCTCGAGCAGTGAGTATCTTATTTCACAGTCGGTAAACTTTTTGCTTAGGTAGTATATTGCTTGCTCTTTTCGACCAGACTCGTCATGTTGCCCCAACACACACCCCATTGAGTTGTCTAATATTGTCAGGTACATAATCAAGGGTCTTCCTTCAACTGGTGGCATCAATATTGGAGGTTCCCGGAGATACTTCTTGATCTCATCAAAGGCTACCTGGCATTCGTCGTTCCATTCCATTACTTGATCTTTCTTCAACAACTTGAAGATTGGCTCACAAGTAGCGGTCAATTGGAAAATAAATATTGCAATATAATTCAGTCGTCCCAAGAAACCTCTGACTTCTTTCTCAGTACGAGGAGCAGGCATTTCTTGTATAGATTTTACCTTTGCAGGGTCAACTTCAATACCTTTACCACTGACAACGAAACCCAAAAGTTTACCAGATCTAACTCCAAAGGTACATTTGTTTGGATTTAATCTCAACTTGTACTTCTTCAACCTCTCAAACAACTTGTGTAGATGATCAATGTTTTCTTATTTAGTCTGAGATATGGCTATCATATCATCAACATATACCTCTATCTCATGGTGAATCATATCATGGAACAAAGCTACCATAGCACGCTGATATGTTGCCCTAGCGTTCTTCAAACCAAATGGCATTACCTTATAACAGAAGGTTCCCCAATGTGTAACAAACGTAGTCTTCTCCATATCTTCAAGTGCCATCTTAATTTGATTGTAACCAGAGAAACCATCCATAAAAGAGAATACCTTATGTTGAGCAGTAAAGTCTACCAGAATATCAATATGTGGATGCGGAAAATCATCTTTGGGGTTGGCTTTGTTCAAATCCCTGTAATATACACAGATGCATATTTTACCATCTTTCTTAGGAACCAATACCACATTTGCAACCCACTAAGGATAAAAATTAACAACTAGGAACCTTGCATTAAACTGTTTCATTACTTCTGCTTTAATCTTTTCTGACATCTTAAGACGCATACGACAGACTTTCTACTTTATTGGGCGACACCCTTCCTTCATTGGCAGACGATGAACCACAATATCAATATCAAGTCCCAGAATATCCTCATAAGACCAAGCAAAGATCTCCACATAGTCTTGTAACATTTGAATCAACCTGTTCTTAACACTCTTCTAATTCAGCTCCTATCTTGACCTCTTTCATGTCTTTCTCAGTTCCCAGATTCACAACTTCAATTGGTTCTTCATGTGGCTGTATAACTTTCTCTTCTTGCTGTAACAACTTAGAAAGCTCTATAGGCACATCACAATCTTCCTCCTTTCCATCCTCGGCTTGATAGATCGGATTTTCGAAGTTATAATTAGAAATAGCAGAATTGTTATCAACAAAATCAAGAGTGGATGAATGTCGCTCCCAAAAGACTTACGTCCCAGTGCAAACTCGAACAGTCGGCGATGTTGGAGGTTGAGGATGAATAGAGTCGCCAACTAGGAATTTTTATCCCGAAGGAAAGGTAATGCTGCATAAACCTGGAAGGGCTTGGATAAGACGGTTGTGAACCAAAGAAACTGTGAAATGGAGTTGGTTACGACCTGGGAAGGTATTAGCACCCAGATCGTCCGTCGTACTTGACGGGATCCACGCTTACTTGCTTGTGTTTAAAAGGGGTAGTGTATGTGCTGACTGTGTATGAAACGCTAGGAATGAATGTACAATGTGTCAGTGCAAAAAGAGAGTGAGATACTCAAGACTGGGGCTTAGAAAGAAAGCTGAAAGAAGGGGAAGACAAAGAGACTTTTTTTCCGATCAATGTTAAGTTATGCCTATGTATCCTCTCGTGCAATGAGGAAGTCAGAACACCGTAGTTCGACTCAAAGAGACTGGAATGATTTTGTTGTGAACTGCTTCCTTGTCTATGCTCAAGTGTATGACTTGTCTGGCTTGAGTGCTAACTGTCTTGCATTAGACGATAGAAGCAAGCTCTCGTTTATAGAGTGAGTGTGGTGCGAAAAGAATCCCAGAGGAGATGATTATTGTTTGTTTTTGTGTTTTCAGTTTTTTATTGTTTTTGGGGTTTTGCATAGGATAATGAACTTAAGCCTAAATCAAGGGTTTGTAAACTCATTATATCCTCCCTAATTAGGGATAATGAGCCTACTTAAGTGTGAGATAAGCATCTCAACTTAATTACCATGATGATGTAGGATTGGATTAAGATCATTAACCTACTTATGATTATTAAGATGTTTTTGGGTTTTTTTAGTGTTAAGTAATGAGTTTAATCTCTAATCAGGGATTAGTGAACTCATTACACCATCCTAAGAGAAAGATGATAGATGAAAACACTTAAGCTGAGGAAGATACCTCAACTTAATCCATGGTTAGGGACTAAATTCATTGTATAAAAAGCCTTTATTAAGTGGATTTTAATTAAAGGGTGAGATTAAGAAGTGGATTTTAAGTTTGTAAGACAACTTGAGGGGGACTTGTCCATTAAACACTAGGGTTAGTCCCTTTTAACCAAAAGGAAGAGATAGAACCCTAATGTAAGGCCCAAGTTACAAGCTTATGTTTTGATCATTATTAAGTGTTTTGATTAAGAAGTGTAAACAAATTAAAGGTTTAACACTAAGGATTAAAGTTATACACTCTATCCTAAGATAAGGATGCAGACATAACTCTAATTCAAAGTCCTAAAACTTTAAGTGTTTAGCCTCTGATTATGAGATGAGAAGAGAGACTCAAGGAGACTCAAAGGTAAAAACTAATGGGAGACTATATACAACCCTAAAAATTGTCATGCTTGGATATCCTATGGTTTGTGAGGCTTAAAGAAAGATCTTCAAGAGGCCACCAAGGAAGAGAAGTAGATGAAAAAAGAAGAGAAAAGAGAATAGGTTACTTACTTCCTGAAGAAGATAAGTAACCTAAAAGAAAGAGATAGGAGCAAGAGAACATAATTGAATTAGATTCACTTCAAATACAAGTAAATAATGCATATGAAGAGATAAGAAGAGGTGGGATGTGAAGGCAAATCCACATCCCAAATAACTTACCATAAGCCCTTGAAATGTTAGTATGAATGCATAAGATGCAAAGCAAAATGAAATGAGATGAATAAAGATGCAAAGACCAAAACCAGAAGTGATCATGAAATGTAAATATGTTATGAGATGATGCAAAGTCATACATAATGCTTATGAATGCTCATACAAGAGATGAGATGCAATAGAAACATGTTTAGAAGCATGAAAAGACATGGATGTTCATGAAATGTAATGAATGCAAAGAATAGAAATTGAATGAAGAAATGATCAATCAATGTTCAAGCATGTCTTAAGATGTCTAAGATGTCATACAAATGCTTGAAATGGCATGGAAAGTTCATATGGTGATGATATGCAAAGATGGATGCAAATGAACATGAGAAATTAGGGTTTTATGACAACATGAGATGCACATGATCAAAACAGAAGAATACATCATGATAAAAATTTGAAATTGAACTTAAACAAACCCTAATCATACACAAGATCACTACCCAAAGGAGAAGGTCAGAAGTTAAACCTAGTGAAAGTTATGAATTTCCTAAGTTAACTAGGGTTTTTGGGTGCTTCTAAAAGGAAAATGCAAATCAAATTGAAAATGCAATGCAAAATTATGAGATAAATATCCTAGATACTAGATGCAATATGTGAAACAATGCAAAAAGAATCAAGTTCAAACTCATCATGGTTGATAAAAAGTGGTTTTTTTCAAGTTAGGGTTAAAATATGTGATTTTTAAGAACCCTAATTCAAAGATAATTGTGAAAATGTGATCAAACCTAAAAATAAATTTGTATGGTGAGTTTGAAAATGTTTCTAAATGTATGGGAATGCTTCATGAAATTTTTGGTGATTTTTAGAAACCTAAATGTATTTTTAATTAATTAAAATCAATTAATTAATTAAATAAAACATTTAAATGTTTAAAAAATACTTTTTTAATGCAAAAATTAAAATAAAAAATGTTTTTGAGTTAAGAAAAATTTTGAAATGAAAATGCAAAGTTTCATGATTTTAGAAAATGTTTTGATATTTTAAATAAATAGAACAAAAGAAATGCAAATAAAAATAAAGAAAATGCAAAGTAATCAGGATCTAAGGTTGAGATTTGAACTGGGGTTGACTGGCGTGCAGATGGAGGGTCAGGATTCGTTTTGATTAAATTAATTTAATTAAAACTAATTAAACTAATTAAAATGGATTAGGGTTTTAATGTGCAATCCTTGCCATCCTTAAGCGCGGGTAAAACATGATCCAAAAGCTATTATTCAAACTGGCTAATTAAATGCAATTAGGGCTAATCACTCTCAGGTGGCCGGAGAAGACCTCCGATCATCTTCTCCGGCGCACTCTCTCACCGGAAATGCTTAAAACACCACCCCAAGCCCCCAAAACCTCCAGAATGAATCATCTAACCTCCCTAAACAAGAATCCAGGCTCAAAACTCATTTATCATGCATCAAAATGGGGAATTGAAGAAGAACATTTTTTAGGGTTAAACTTTCAGAAGTATGATACACTCATCTCTCACTCATTTTCAAAAATAAATACATCATGGAAACCAGGGAAGCATGTAGATTCATATTATAACTTGAAACAAGAGTTCTGGAAAAAAGTTTGAAGAAGCTACCTAAACCGAAGCTTTGCAATTTTGAGCTTTCTGACCTTCTTTCTTGTGCAAACCAACTCCAATGGACCCCTTGAGGATAATGAGATGCTTAGAACAAGCTTTGAATGGCTATTTTGAGGTGTGTGGTTCTGGTTTTGCAGAAATGGAGGTTTGTGTGTGTGGTGATTCAAGCCATTTTAATGGTTGGGTTTCGTTCTATGGATGATTTTGAGATGATTGGTGGAAGAACTTTTGAGTTTTAGTGGCTGTGTTGTGCAATTCGAAGAGAGGAAGTGTTATGGAAATTTTTGGGATTTCTGACTGTATGAGGTTTCAGGCTCCAAGATTATGTGAAATGAGGTCCATGATGCTTGCATAAGGCAATGTGATTGGTCAGATAGTTGGTAGTGGCATAGTTTGATTGGTATGGGCCAAGTTGCAAAAAGTCAAAAGTTATGGTACCATAAGCATGGCACGAGCCAGAGCTGGCTTGGGGGCTTGTCCTGCCTCAGCTTGCATCAAGGATGGCCCTAGGATTGGATTTGAGGATCTGGATGGCATGATACAAGAGTTATCACATGTTTTGCAAATTTCCCTCTTTGAAATTTCTTGGATCACAAGTCATGAAAACCTTAGGTCCAATGCCCAATTCTGATCAAGGCAAGTTGTGTTATCATGTGATGATGCTTAGAAGTGGATTAGAGGTCATTAGAAGTCTTGTGACTTGATTTTGCAAAAATCCCTCTTTGGCATGAACTTGAAAATTATAGGATTTTTCCCAACTTTGAAAGATCATATCTTGAGTTCTAGGATGAATCAAGAGGAGTTCTTGTACTTTTTGAAAATGGGAAGATCCAATCTACAACTTTCATGTTTAAGGATTTTTCATTTGAAACATTTTTGATCAAGAAAGAGGAGGTTGAAAATCTTTCCCAAAATGGAAAGTTTCCATTACAAGTCATGTCCAAAAATAGCAAGTTTGCAAATGGCTTGAAATTCTTCAATCTTGTGAACTTCCAACCACTTCTAAGATCAAATAAAGATCATAGGACGAATGCCGGATAGAAAGTTCCAACAATGGGGATTCCACTGGGGATAGGATGAGGGACGGTCATCCAAAGGTGAAGGACGATCACTTGGCAGGGGACGACTGCCGAAAATATCGCGACATAGGACAAATGCAGGATAAGAGGATCAACGATGGGGATGAACATCAGATAAAATGATGAAGGACGATCATCAAAAGGTGAAGGATGATCACCTGGAAGGGGACGACTGCCGAAAATATCGTGACATAGGACGAATGTCGGATAGAAAAGTTATTTTGTTGGTGACTTACTGGGGAATGGTAAACATGGACGAGTGCTTACGCTTTGAAATAAATAGTATAAGTGTTTGACGGTGTGTATAAATTAAAGATGCAGACAAGCATCCTTAGGACCACGATGCAGACGAGTATTGATAGAAACAAATGCTGACACATGTTTAAGGATGATGATACAGACGAGTATCAATCGGTTAAGCAAGGAACACGGACGAGTGTTGATCTTCCAGGGAGGTGATATATACAAGATACAGACGAGTATCAAAGGATTGTGTATAAGTATGTACAAATGTTTGACCTGCTGGGGAAATATGTGAAAGACACGGACGAGTGTCAAAAAGATTGGGCAAGGGACACAGACGAGTGTTTGGCTTGCTGGGGAAGTATGACACAGGTGAGTTTCAAAAAGAATATGTACAAGTATGAATAAGTATCTGTATTGAGGGTGCAAAAAGGTATTCTAGTTTTGTCTGCGGGGAATAACTTTGTATATTGCTGGTGAAGTGATTCTGATGCTTGCAGGTGATTGGCTCGAACTTGGCTTATGATCATGCAAATGTTTGATTTTTTCCGTAATGCTCCGTATTAGACGGAATGCTATGCTATGCGTGGGAAAAAATGATGTGAATTCTATGATTATGCAAAATGAGAGAACCGATCCGAGATCCGGATCCTGCGGGGAGAAAAATCTCTGGGCGATCTGCGTGGAGGGAGAACTCCGCTGGGGAAAGAGATCATTGGCCGATCTGCGGGGAGAGAGGATCACCTAACGATCTTCTAGGGATATCTGTGGCGATCTGGGGGAAGAAATATGTGGGGATCCCGGCTAGGAAGCTTCCGTTGAAGAACTCATGCTGGGGATGAAGAGGTTTCGGCAACACTGCTGGGGAAGAGAAAACCCTGGCAATTCTATTGGGGGAGAAACTAGAAACTTTGTGGGAAAGCGGTTCTGCCAACTTTGCTGAGGATGAGAAGACCCTGACAAGTCCGATAGGGAAAAGAAGTTCATGCATTGCTCGGGAGATTCTGCTTGGGGAAAAGAGACCTTCTGGGAAGCAATCTGTTGTAACTCCTTCGTTCAAGCGACACGCTGGGGGTTAAATGAGAGTCTTGAAGGATCCTTCGGGGGGATAACCGCTTCATGGGGGAATACTTATGTCAAGTAATCCCGCTGATGAGGTGATTGCTAACTTGGCTGGGGACACAATGCTTGATATGCCCTATGCTGTGAGATATTGTCCGCCTTGAGTACCTGCAACCTGTTAAAAACGCATAAGTGTCCCGAGGTATCCTCAACCGGGTTCCGTCATAGGATTTAGATTTGCTCGAGAGCAACATATTTCCTGCAAGCATATATTGAAAATGGCTTATATGTTCTCATGCAAGTGTCGTATTACGAACTTTGGACATTTTGCAAACGAAACAAAAAATGTACAAAACAAAGTGTGACTGCAAATTCTGATTTTACTGATTTGTGTGACCTGAATAGGCAAATACAATGAAGAAGCGAATCCCTGAAAGGAGGAGATTGCTGTAAATTGGGAAAATAAAAGTGTTGGCAATGTTGAAACTGATGCTCCGGTGAGCTTCCTTTGCTATGACCTGTATGACCTTGACGTTCTTCTTATCTTGCTTTCTGAAGAAAGTTGATTCTGACCGATGCTTTATCCTTTCGAAGCTTGCCATGTTGTGAGTGATACAGACGAATTCAGAATGCAGTTGTTCGCTTATTCCCTGATTTTACGTGGATCACCCTTTCGGGTTTTCAATCCACCGGGGTACCCATTTTTGCTTGATCTGTCTGATGTGGCTTTTCAGCTCAGCGGGTGTACACATTCTTTTTTTCTTTTTTTAATTTTCCCTTATTTTTCCCGAGTCTTTTATTCTGTTTTTGACTCGCCGGGATGCCCTCTTTTTGCCTGGACTTACATTCTGTTTTTATGTCCAGCGGGTCATTTTATGCGAAGTATTTTTTAACTGCATCTGAATTCACAAGAGATAAGAAATCCTCGCCATCCATAGTAGTGAGCATCCGTGCCCCACCAGAGAAAACTTTATTTACTATGAATGGGCCTTCGTAGTTTGGCGTCCATTTTCCCCTGTGGTCTGTATGAGGAGGAAAAAGTCTTTTCAGAACAAGTTCTCCCACTTGGTATTCCCGAGGTTTGACTTTCTGATCGAAGGCTTTCTTCTTTCGTTTCTGATATTATTGCCCATGACAGATGGCTGCTAATCTCTTTTCTTCAATCAGACTCAGTTGATTATATCGAGATCGGACCCATTCTGCCTCATCCAGTTTTACATCCATCATTACCCGTAAGGAGGGTAGTTCAACTTCAACAGGTAGGACAACTTCCATACCATACACAAGCTGATAAGGTGTTGCCCCAGTAGATGTTTTGACAGAGGTTCGGTACCCATGCAAGGCAAATGGTAGCATTTTGTGCCAGTCTTTGTAGGTGACTACCATCTTTTGCACAATCTTCTTGATATTCTTATTAGCTGCCTCAACAACGCCATTCATCTTTGGCCTGTAAAGAGAAGAGTTGTGATGTTGAATTTTGAAGTCCCAACAAAGTTCTACCATCATCTTGTTGTTCAAATTGGAACCATTATCAGTAATGATTCTCTCGGGAACTCCATATCGACAGATGATATCCCTTTTTAGAAATCGAGCTACCACTTGCCTGGTGACATTTGCATACGAAGCTGCTTCAACCCATTTGGTGAAGTAATCAATGGCTACCAGGATGAATCTGTGGCCATTTGAAGCAGTCGATTCAATCTTTCCAATCATATCAATGCCCCACATGGCGAAGGGCCAAGGTGAAGACATTACATTCAAAGGATTCAGAGGCACATGCACTTTATCTGCATAGATATGGCATTTGTGGCATTTTCTGGCATAAGCACAACAATCAGCATCCATTGTGATCCAATAGTAACCTAATCTTAACAACTTCTTTGCCATTGCATGTCCTCCGACATGGGTACCGAAAAAACCTTCATGTACTTCGTGCATCAATAGGTCTTCTTCCTTCTTGTCAACACATCTGAGCAAGACCATGTCGAAGCTTCGCTTATACAAAGAACCATCCGCATTGAGGAAGAAACTGCCGGCTAGCCTTCTTAATGTCTTCTTATCGTTTGACGATGCCCCAGGTGGGTATGTCTGAGTTTCTAAGAAGCATTTGATATCATGGTACCAAGGCTTTTTATCAGTATCGGCGTCCATAGAGAATACATATGCCGGTCTGTCCAGTCTGGATACCAAAATCCGAGGTACATAGTTAGCAGTCTGTACTTTGATCATGGATGAAATGGTAGCCAAAGCTTCTGCAAATTGATTCTCATCTCGAGGGATGTACACAAGCTTAACTGTTGTGAAGAAGCTCAACAATCGCCTCGTATAGTCACGGTAGGGAATCAGATTCTCCTTATAAGTGTACCACTTGCCGTTGGTCTGGTTGATTACCAAAGCTGAATCTCTGAATACATTCAAAGTTTTGATCCTGAGGTCAATGGCTTCCTCAAGAACCATGATACAAGCTTCGTATTCTGCTTCATTGTTAGTGCAGGCAAAGGTGAGTTTTGTTGAGAAAGGCATATGAACTCCTTTAGGTGTAATAAGCACTGCACCAACCCCATGACCGTTACAATTATCTGCCCCGTCAAACATCATAGTCCATGCTTCTTCTGGGTCAGGCCCTTCAGTGTGAACTGGCTCTTCATAATCTTTCGCTTTTAAGAACATGATGTCTTCATTAGGGAAGTCAAATCTCATAGGCTAGTAATCATCAATGGGTTGCTCAGCCAGATAGTCAGACAATACACTGCCTTTGATGGCTTTCTGAGAGGTGTATTGTATGTCATATTCTGTTAGAATCATTTGCCATCTTGCAACCCTTTCGGTAAGTGTTGGCTTCTCAAATATGTACTTGACGGGGTCCATCTTTGAGATCAACAAGGTAGTATGAGTCAACATATACTGTCTTAGTCGGCGAGCAGCCCAAGCTAAAGCACAACAAGTTTTCTCGAGCAGTGAATAACGTTGTTCATAGTCGGTAAACTTTTTTCTTAGGTAGTATATTGCATACTCTTTTCGACCAGACTCGTCATGCTGGCCCAACAGATACCCCATTGACTCTTCTAATACTGTCAGGTACATGATTAGAGGTATTCCTTTGACTGGAGGCATGAGAATTAGAGGTTCTTGCAGATATTCTTTGATCTTGTCAAAAGCTCTCTGATAGTCATCATTCCACCTGATTGTTTGCTCTTTTCTTAATAGTTTGAACAAGGGTTCGCAGGTTGCATTGAGATGAGATATGAACCTTGAGATGTAGTTCAATCTACCTAAGAAACCTCGAACTTCTTTCTCAGTCCTAGGTGCAGGCATTTCTTGAATAGCTTTGACTTTGTCGGGATCAACCTCAATTCCCTTTTCACTTACAATAAAACCCAGCAGCTTATCGGAACGTACCCCGAATGTGCATTTGTTGGGGTTCAACCTTAACTGATACTTCCTCAGACGCTTGAATAATTTCAACAGATTCACCAAATGCTCTTCCTCTGTAAGGTACTTGGAAATCATATCATCCACATAGCACTCGATTTCCTTATGGATTATATCATGGAATAATGTTACCATAGCCCGTTGATAAGTTGCACCGGCGTTCTTCAAACCAAAAGGCATTATTTTGTAGCAGAACGTGCCCCAAGGTGTGATGAATGTCGTTTTCTCCATGTCTTCGGGTGACATCTTGATCTGATTGTATCCAGAAAATCCATCCATAAAAGAAAATACTGAGAACTGAGCCGTGTTATCCACCAATACGTCAATGTGAGGTAATAGGAAGTCATCTTTCGGGCTAGCTCTGTTCAGATCCCGATAATCAACACACATACGCACCTTGCCATCCTTCTTAGGTACGGGTACAATGTTAGCAACCCACGGCGAGTAACTAGTTACAGCGAGAAAACCGGCGTCCCACTGCATTTGTACTTCTTCCTTGATTTTCATGGCCATGTCTGGGCGAGTACGACGCAACTTCTGTTTGACTGGTGGACAATCTTCTTTCAATGGCAACCTGTGCATGACAATATCTGTATCCAGACTTGGCATATCTTGATAGGACCAAGCAAAGACGTCGACATACTCTCAAAGCATACTGATGAGTTTTTCTTTCACTGGAGCTTGCAGACTGGCCCCAATCTTGACTTCTTTCACATCCTCCTCGGTACCAAGATTGATAGTCTCAACCTCCTCCTGATGAGGAGCAATCACTTTTTCCTCTTATCTCAATAACCTGGCTAACTCTTCAGGCAATTCATAGCCTTCTTCAACCCCTTCGTCTGCTAGATTAATCGGATTGTCGAAGTCATACGAGGTCATAGTAGTGTCGTTGTCGGTGCAATCTGGAGGATTATCTCTACAAAGGTTGAGATTTGTTCATTTTTGTGATTAATTTTATGTTATTTAGAAAAAGTGAATGGAGTTTATTAAGAAAACATTGCCATTTATTGTTTTGTGCGAAAATAACAAAAATGAAAGATAGTGAGCAAAAAAGATTGTTTGCAAAAGATGTCTATTTTTCATTAATCATTCATTTGCACAAAATACATATATGTCCCTATTACAAAATGAGTCCTGACACCTTGGGAAAGATGCAGGACTTGATGCATGCTTAAACAGGAAATAATAATTACTCTGCAGCAGTAACCCTTATAATTTCCTGGGAAGACCAGTTGAGGACTTGTTGGCCCGAGACTCTTGGACGAATCCAGCTTTCCAGGTTGTAGTCGCTTCCAGCCTCGTCTTCCATATTGTTGACAACATCTGGGGTCAGCATTCCCCCACTTATGAACTTGGGAGCTTCAACAGCCTCCTCTTGGACCTGTCGGGATGGTCTGTAACCTAAACTGAAGTTGTCTTCCTTGATCTGAACTTGCAGCAGCTTGCCCCAGCCTTGGGCATTCCCGTCTTCGACAACCTTCCGAGCTTGTTAGTAAGAAGAGATTGAAGTACCAGACACTTTAGCTGTTGCTTCATTGACATTGAGGGCCTCAAAACCCTGACTCATTGTTTCATGGATCTCCCCGTCCATCTCAATGTACTTATACGTGGCTAGATGACTGACGAAGATGTCCTCCTTTCCACAGATGGTGATAACTTGGCCTTCCCAGTCATATTTTAACTTCTGGTGAAGGGTCGATGTTACGTCTCCAGCGGAATGAATCCATGGTCGACCCAACAAACAACTGTAGGCGGGCTGAATGTCCATCACATAAAAGGTAGTTTTGAAAATCCGTGGACCAATTACCACAGGAAAATCAATTTCTCCAAGAACCGATCTCTTAGAACCATCAAAGGCTCTCACAACTAGGTTACTCGGGCGAAGTGCAAGACCATCATATTCCATCTTGACTAAGGCTTTCTTTGGTAAGACTTTGAGAGAGGACCCAGTGTCAACCAAAACATGAGAAAGTACAGAACCTTTACACTCCAAGGTGATATGTAAAGCCTTATTGTGGTTACGTCCCTCCGTAGTCAGATCAGCATTAGTGAACCCTAGTCCATGACTAGTATTGACATTTGAAACCACCGTTTCTAGATGATTAATTGTAATCTCCTCAGGCACGTAGGCTGCGTGCAAGACTTTGAGTAATGCATTCCTGTGAGCCTCGAAACACATGAGCAGTGATAGAATAGAGATTTTGGAGGGTGTCTGATGGAGCTGGTCCACAACTTTATAATCACTCTTCTTGATAATTCTCATGAACTCGTCTACATACTGATCAAATGATGTCTTCTGATTTTCCTTGGCAATTGGTTCTTCAGGCACCACACTCTTGCCTTTTGCTTTGGCAGCAGCTTCTGCTTCAGCATTAACTCTTGGGAACTGTGACCCGAAGAGACGTCCACTTCGAGTGAAGCCTCTACCTCCCCCGACATTATCAATCTCTGGTGTAGAATTTGAAGAGTCAAGAGTGACTTTCTTTCCGTTGCAATATAGATCTGAACCATAGTGCCAAGGCATGACACTGCTGCTGTCATATGGAACTGGTCCGGGCACTGTGATAGTAACCGAACTGATTGCTGCAGAAGAAGGAGTCGTGACAGTTTGAGGATCATAATAGATGGTGACAAGA
The DNA here is from genome assembly GCA_963966055.1 of Lathyrus aphaca. Classification (NCBI taxonomy): domain Eukaryota; kingdom Viridiplantae; phylum Streptophyta; class Magnoliopsida; order Fabales; family Fabaceae; genus Lathyrus; species Lathyrus aphaca. The sequence continues at coordinate 95,456,968 of OZ014519.1, read as the reverse complement.
GGTCTGATGGGAGATGGTGTAGGTGCATGGAGTTGTTGATGTTGGTGGGGGTGTTGATGTGAGTTGTTGAAAGAATCTGGAACATGGATTGTTGCTGGGTCATAATAGATGGTGACTGTGGAAATGTCTTCATTGATGGTTGCTTTTGTTGTAGAAGGGTGTGTTGCACTGATATCTATTGAAGTTGAAGAAGGGATGGTTGTTGATGTTGTAGAAGAATTTGTTGGAATGATTGTTGTTGAAGTTGTAGGAGTGATATCTGTTATATCTGATGAAGCGATGTTTGCTGGTGTTGTAGGAGGAGTGGTTGTTGATGTTGTAGGAGCTAGAATTGTTGAAGTGATATGTAAAATGCCTTCTCTGATAATACTGTTGATACTGGTCTTCAAATTTGCACAACCGTTGGTAGAAATCTTGCAAGCTTCGCAATGGGCCTCACAACCTGGAAACACTTGGCACTTCAAAAGCTGGGCTTTAACCTCAGCCAGAGGTGTTTGAATATCTGCAACATTGTCAATTAGGCTTACTGGTTGATCCTCCTCAATGGAATTTATCCTAGGCCCCCCATGGCTAGGCATAGGATTCTTAGCGACATTTGGAGGAGGTGCAAAATTTAGAACTTTGGAATCAACTAAGTCCTGAACTTTCATGTGCAAGGCCCTGCAGTTCTATGTTGTATGGCCAGGTGCATTGGATTGAAAAGCACATCTGGCGTTGACATCATAATTTTTTGGAAGATTCTAGGGATCAGGTGGGGCCAAAATCCTTAATTTGATCAGATTGAGCTTCTGTAACTATGGAAGTAAGGCAGCATAGGCCATCAGAATGGGATCAATAACCCTGTTGATTTGTGAAAGCCTTTATTGGAAAGGATGTTGTTGCTGATTATTGTTGCTGTAAGGTCTCTGTTTTTGAGGAAACCGATGTTGCTGAGGATACTGTTGCTGAGGTGTTGGAGTGGGAATGGTGACAACAGCTACTGATCTTTGCATTTATTGAGGCCTACCTCTGCCCATATGCACTGAGTTAGTTTCACCCGTCCTACGAGGTCCTGAGAAAGGTTTCCTGGCATTGCTGGAACTGGCACCGTTGTCAAAAATCTTACCCATCTTCAAGAGACTTTCAATTCTCTCACCAGCTATAACCACATCAGCAAAACTGGTGGAAGAGAAAGCAGCAAGCCGGTCAATGTAGGTTCCTTGAAAGGTATTCATAAACATGTCAGCCATCTCCCTTTCTGACATAGGTGGCTGGACAGCCTCAACAAGTTGTCTCCAGCTTTGGGCATATTCCCTGAAGCTTTCTCTTGAAGATTGAGACATACCCATCAGGAGGGTCCTATTGGGAGCCATATCCAAGTTGTACTGATATTGGCATATGAAAGCTTCAGCTAAGTCCTTCCAATTCTTGACAGTAGCTCTGGATATGTGAGAATACCACTCTCTGGATGCCCCGGTCAAGCTAACTTCAAAATAAAACATCCATAGCTTCTCATCCATGGTATAAGCTTTTAATCTTCCCAGAAAGGATTGAAGGTCGGTACGAGGACATGAGGTACCATTGTACTTCTCAAAGCATGGAGGCTTGAACTTGTGAGGAATCCTGACTCCTTCTACTAATCCGATATCCATGACATCAAATCCCAAAGAGTTTTGGGATTCCAAGGATCTTAGCTTCTTCGCTATTTCGTCCAGACGACGATCATAGGCTTCATCTCCAGCACCAATTACTATGAAGTGTTCATCCTGAGGATCTTCTTGTAGAACACGACCTACTGCATTTCCTTGGGTATTTCCGATAATATTGACTTCAGGATTGAGGTGGGGCCCAAACTCTGGTAGATTTGTTCGCGGCTGCCCGTGATTGTTGTTACTAGTACCTCCAGTGCCTGGATGATTCTCTTCTGGAGTTTGCCGCTCGACTAAATCTCTCAATATTTCTTGGCTCTGATCCAACCCTGTCATCACTGCCATGAAATGGTTCATCTGAGCCCCCATCTCAGTTCTCTCATTAGCCATCTGAGTTCTAACGTCAATCAAATCTTGTTGAACTTGGTCCATATGAACTCTTGGAAGGTTGTGTCTTGTAGGATACCTGTGGACTCTGTTGATGGGGAAAAACCTCCTACGAGTAATGTTTCCTGAAACACACAACAAATTGAGAAAATAACAACAAAAATACCTGCAAAAACACAGAGAATGAGGTTAGCATGCAATGCAGTATGTCTATTTTTCTTCCAAGGGTATCCAGTTTGGCTCTTTGGTTTTGACCTTCTAGACCTCTGGGAATGAAGATGTTGAAGAGAAATGAAGTCCATAAGCAGATCCAGGTAACACATAAACCATACATTACAAAATGCCAAAATACATAGTTTATGATTACAACAAGTTCCCATGGTGGGTCAAAATACAATCTAGTTAAAAATACAAACAAAATCACCATAGAGAATTAAAGTACAACCAAAATAAAATACAAGTAAAGGAAATCAAACATCCAACCCAAATTCATCCTCCTTGACTTCTTTCAGGAGAGCATCAGTCACTGGTCCAACTAGATGCTCTGTGATGGTCCTGATGAGAAGGTTCCTGGTTGCAATGGCATCTGTCAACTTCTGGTACATGTCTTGGTCTTTTGATCTCTTTAACCCCGCCCGATGTTTCAACTCGGATATTTCCTTCTGTGCTGCTAACAAGGCTTCCTGACTCTTCTTCTCATTAGCTTCCAGCTGCTCTATCTTAGCTTGTGTCTTCTGATCTTCTTGCAAACGGGCTTCAGTGATTCTGATCCATCTAGCCTGACTCTCCTCTAGGTAGTTTTCAGCTTTGGCCTTCTGAATCTTGGCTTCTTTGCAAGCATTCTTCAATACCAATTCCCCTGCTCGGGCTTTTCTGATGAAGTCCTCTATCTTTTCTATCTTGGTCATATGCTCGATCCGGAGCTTCTCTAACCTCTCAATGTCCAGACGACCATCATTCCTTTCCCAAAGGGTCTTCTTCAGAGCTTCAACAAGCTGGGCGTTCCTCTCTTTTAGCTTCTCAAATTCCTCCAAACTCACTATGGCTACAGGCTCAACTGCGAATGGCGCTGGCACATCCTCCAGGGTAAATGGCATGTTGTTGCACCCCAAAATTTACCCTCACCAAGACAAGACATTGTGTACTAATAGGTTCACAAGGTTCACAAGGTTCACAAGACATCTCATGAGGTTCACAAGGTTCACAAGGTTCACAACTAGTCAGAAAGTTTGACAATTCCCTCAGACAATGCATCCTCCTAAGCAAGGCATCCTAAATTAGGGTTTTGACTTTCATCAGGCTAAATGGACTTCCAAGACTTCAAGTGAGCTTCATAGCATCCTATATGGGTGCAAGAATCCCCATGTCAAGTTTCAAGACTTTTCCCAAAGGTTTGCTCAGTCAAATGATCAAATAGGCTAAAATCAGTCAAAGTAGTTAAAAAGTCAAACTAAGGTCAACTGTGGTCAAACCAAAGTCAAACTTCATGATTTTTTCCAACATCAAGTATATGAAGTAAAATTCATCATTTGATCAAAGGCTGATCATGATTCATCAAGGAGATTTCAGATCATCAAGAATCAGGAGTTTCTAAATTAGGGTTTTCACAGGAAAAGTCAACTGAACTTTGACCAGCCATAACTTTCACATGCTTCATCAAACATTTTCCACAAAAAGCTCATTTTGAAGGAAATTGAATTCTCTACAACTTTGTGTCTCACAAGCCAAGCCCAAAAATGCTTCATTTGGAAGGTATAAGCTAAGACATTATAGGTCCTTTTAAAAGTCAACAAAAAGTCTACAACTTCCAAAGAGCATAACTTGAGAATGGTAAACGATATGGACATGAGACCAAAGAGGTTGGTTAGAGGACTCTCTAAGCTTTATAAAATGTCCAAGAACACCTTCATATCATTAAAATTGAAGGATTTGTGCCCTTTCAAAGTTGGGAAATTTTTGGGAAGTTTATGAAGCAAATGAGGCCTTAAAACCAATTTTTGCTAAATGAGCCCACCAAATTGCCATCCAATATTCATAATATCATCAAGCACGACCAAGCCCATGCATTTTCTGATTTTTTATATTTTATTTAGTATTTATTTGAATTTTATTCATTAAAATACAAATTAAATCAAAATCAAATATGAAAATCAAATATTTGGATGAGATTATGATTCTAGAAAGTCATAGACATCAATTATAGATGATTGATCTGATCCAAATTCGTGCTAGCTTGATTTGGCAAGGTTAGATGTGATATTTTTCAATATTTGAAAGATAGAAACTTCATGATCAAGCAATCAATACAAAGCCCATAAATCCATAACTTTTTGACCTAATTTTCATCTCTACATATACCTGAATACATCTCAATCACAAGAGGACGATTTTTCCAGCCTCCACACATATCCTTCAAGCTTCAAAATATCAAGAAAAAGTCACATTCGGTTTTGGAATTAGAGGGACTCTCAAGACAAAATAAAGGTTGCTACACGTTCCTTGGACATCACTGATGCTTTCCCAATCATCACCATCATTCAAAACCTCATAAATCATGAAAACCAAATTCATGTTCTTCATCTTTTTTTCAATTTTCGATTTCATTCATTTAGCTGTTATAAATTGTTTTTGAGGTATTAATCTTGTTTGTTGTGATGTTTAGAGGATTTCTGGGCAAGAACATTGAAGAATCGTGACCTAAACCGAAAACCACCATTGTTAGGGTTAGAGTTCTCAAATTGGGAATTTACGATGTACTTAACATAAACGAATTCTAAAAACATGGTTATGATGTATGAACATCATATAATTGATTTGGGTTGCTAATTTGAATTAATATTGTGGTTTGCTTGATGTTTCAAAAACATAGGTTTTCTGGTTTATGAACACGCAGGTAAATTCGCAGGAAAAGTTGTATGAAAATTCGCAGGAAATTTGGTGAAGAAGATGAAGTTTGGGAATTTTTTTTAGAATAACATACTTTAATAAAACAAATACCAAAATAACATGGATTTGAAAAAAAATACCAAAGTGGCATACTTTGCATGCATGTTCGCCAATTGAATGGGCGACTGGTAACAATTTGTCAACGAATTCGCCAATCCAATTGGCTAATATGTTGTATTTTTAAAGCAATTCGCCATATGGATTGGCGAACATGTTGTAAAAATACAACATGTTTGCCAATCCATATGGTGAATTGCTTTAAAAATACAACATGTTCGCCAATTGGTGTGGCGTATGTGCATTCTTTAGCCAATTGGATTGGCGAACATGCATGCAAAGTACGCCACTTTGGTAATTTTTTCCAAATCCATGTTATTTTGGTATTTGTTTTATTAAAGTATGTTATTCTAAAAAAAGATTCGAAGTTTGGCGCTGAAATCAAATTCAAATATTGGTTTTAAAATATATTGTTTTATTGTTGGTTTAATTTCAAACGCGTGCAGGTAGCTCAGTTGGTTGGTGTATTGGCTTATGAACGAATGGTCCTGGGTTCGAATCCCCCCAGGCCATTTTGTTTTGCTTCTATTTTCTTTTTATATTTTGTAGGTTAATGAGAAAACGTGTGGGATTCCATACCCTATCACCTGCGCATGCCTGGCCTGGTGGCAGCCTTGTTGGTCCAAGGGAGGAAGGGTCTAGGGCGTGGGTTCGATCCCTGCCCCAGGTAAGTTTTTTTCATTCATTTTCTTAATATTTCTTTATTTATAATTAATTAAAATTATATTTCTTATAAGAAAATTATTTTTAAATAATAATATGTAAATATATACTATTTCATATGTTCTAAAAAATTTTCTAATTTATTTTCTAAAATTTAATTTGGTTTATATTTAATTTAAAATTTGTTTATATTATTATTGTATATATTTCTTATAATTTAATTAAATTTAGATTAAATAATCAAAACCCTAATCCTGATTTTTCTTAATTGTAAAATTAACCCTAATTCCAAACCCTAATTTTTGTTTAACTTTAAATATTAAATTTAATTAATTTTTCTAATATATAATTAAATAATTAATCATGTTTTGTAAATAGTTATTATATGGTTATTATTATCTTATTTTCTTTTAAAAAATTCATTAAAATTGCTTATTTAATTTAAAAATATTCTCTTAAATTGTATGTATTTTTATATTTGTACTAACCTCTTCTTCTTATAATTATTTTATTACTAACCATTTTAATTATAGTTTCTCTATATATTTATTATTTATATTATAATGTAATTGCGAAAGCCTTGTAATCGTCGTAGGTTTATTATTGTTTTTATTTTATTGTTTATAAATATTTTTGCCATGGTTAGTAATTATAGGGAGTGATAACATGTTTGTGATTTAAAAATTAATTTAGTATAACTAATTTAATAAGATAAATATATGAATATGAACACTCACACACGTAAGTCGATCTTTGATCGCCATCCTACACTTTCTAAGGTTACCTCTCATGTTGCCTACTTCTAAAGGTCAAGTAAGGTGTCTTAAAGAAAAGTCCCTTCATTAATATCATCAAGTCCCTTTAAGTTCATAAGATCAAGTCCCTTCGATGTTGCCTACGGTAAATGATCTTGTCCCTTCGAATAAAAGATGATAAGTCCCTACGAATTGCTAAAGACGCCTTACAGTTGCCTATACTCAGATGTCCCTTCACATGTCCCTTTTCACATCCAAGGTAATGACTACCTATTCCTTAATAATAGGGATAGTCTTACCATTGAAAGAACACATAAGAACAGTAAAGACTTAGCATAGGGTAGGTTCCTCTTAAGTACTTGCTCACTTTTCTTTAAAATACTTCATTACACTTCACATTTCAAACAAATTTTCAAAACAAAGTCTTTATATATATCCATACGAGGATCATTATAAAGTACTTAGAAAATTTTTAATCACACACTACACCTTTCTCTAAACAATTTAAAGTGAGCTAAGTAACTAAGAGCCCATGGATAACCATGGATATAAAGGGTGCTAACACCTTCCCTTTGTATAACCTACCCCCCGAACTCAAAATTTTTTAAGGTCTTTCCTGTTCTTTTATGCCTTTCCTTTTGGATAAAATAAAAGTCGGTGGCGACTCTTGCTATCCGCAACATTTAACTAAAAGTCAGTTCTCCCACCGTGTTACACATGCGGGTGATATGTCCTCTGATGTGAGACCATTCAATATACTGAGCTGAAGCTATGTTGTTACACTTCCCCAAAATGGAAGTCCCTTTAGTTTGTATGTTATCCCAAGCCCAGGATGCTTGTCGGATGGTGGCATGATTATTCTGAACAACACAATAATGGGTCTCTGCTAAGTCCTGCTCCCGAGGTGGATGTACTAAGGCATACCCTAATTGTCTCTTGAAAAGCAAATGATTGTAGTTGATGCAACTCTTCACTCCAATAAGAGGTACATTAGGATATTGTCCACAGCTTGTAATTATGTCCCTGCCTTTGGTGTTCTGAGTACACCACCTGATGTCTTCTGAAGTGAGGGAAATCATCCTCTTAGCCCAATTCCTTAACTGATGTGGATTCAAGAAAGCTTCCGTCTTCGGCATATGTCTCATCAACCATCTGTAGAATAGGGGTGCACAACATCTGACTAGTCTCCCTCTTTGATTTTCATTCCTCTGATGAACTGAGTAGTAGAAATCTCCTAACAAGGTGGGAACTGGATTCCTAAGCATGAAGATATGGATAACATTCTTGCTTACAAACTTAGGCTCGTCTACAAACAATATGATACCATAAATACTGAGAGCCAGGAGAGCACAAACAGTTTCCCACTTCCCTGTTGCAGCTTGACTGGTAGCCTGAGTGATTAAGAAGTCCAGATGGAGGCCTGGGATTCCAGCCTTGGTGGTCATATGTTGATCAATGATAGTAACTTCCAAATATAGAGCCTTAGTTATGTCTTCATTCTTAGGAGCAGTCATCTCATGGTTGAAAGGAATTCCTCTTCTGATGGGGACACCCAACAATATGGAAAACTCTTCCAACAAAGGACCTATCTGAAAGTCTGGGAAAGTGAAACATCAGAGAGGAGGGTCATAGAACTGGAGACAGATGTGAATCATGCTCCTCTGTGATGCATCCAAGTCCATTATCATGTCCATAATACCACCATAATGCTCTCTGAATAAAGGAACATGATCAGGAGTGATAAGAGCCTGCATCTGCCTGATGCCTGCCAGGGGATACTCAAAGAAATGGTATGTGATGTTGCTCTTCCTGGTTGAATCCATATTGACAAAGGGTGCTAATGAAGATAACTGGAGAAGATATCTGATGAAGATGGATGAAGCAGAAGAACAGTCAAAACCAAACCAAAGAAGATGTGGATACCCTGTAAAACAAATAGACAAAATGTTAAATGATGCAAAATGATGTATGCTGAATGATATGCAAGGGTTTGTGTTCATGTGCTGGATTGTCAGTTGCTTTTGATAGGGTTCATGAGTGTTCAGAATTCCGAATGAAGGCTTGAGAACCGGTAACCAGGTGGGGGACTCAAATAAAGAGCCACACGTCCGGGGTTTCATAAGATCAGTCCAAAATAGTGTAACCTTAAAAAAATATCAGTAGCAGGGTATGATAAGGCCAAGGGTTCCTGCAAACCTGTAAACAACCCCACCCACTCACAGGTATTGTTCTAGAACAAGGATCCTCAGGTTCAGATCTATTATGAGAAGTGTAAACACTTCTAACCCAGAGGTACATTGTTTACCCTAATCATAAAGGATCCTCCTCTAATTCACCTCAGATGCTGAAGGTCATCTAAAAAAGGTCATGCAGACTTAGCAGGCTTCCCAGATAGCCCTAGCACTACAGGAAATTCGTAGCACATAGTTCTCAAGAAGAAACCCATGTCAAAACCGTGTTTCATATTCCCACACCAGACCGAAATGGAATGGGAAAGAATATGAAGCCACTCTAATCCTATGTTTATCACTCAGGCCTTTGTGTTGGACCTTTCTCACTGGAATACCCCTCCCACCAAGGCAAACCAACAAATCCAACACAAATGATATAATAAATAAATGAAATGCATAAAACAGTAAATGAAAGCGATAAAGTAAATGCAGTAAATAAAGCTGTACAGAAAGCAGTAAATAAAGCAAAAACAAAAGCACACATAACACATAAAACCCCCATAAAAACAAATCAAACAAGCGCTAGGAGAAACCCACAAAAGAACCAGAAGCCCTGGTTGCAAAGAGTTGTCCCCAGCAAATTCGCCAAGTTGTCGCTCCTAAAAGACTTACGTCCCGGTGCAAACGCGAACGGTCGGTGATGTTGGAGGTTGAGGTTGAATAGAGTCGCCAGCTAGGCATTTTTATCCCGAAGGAAAGGTAATGCTGCATAAACCTGGAAGGGTATGGATAAGACGGTTGCAAACCAAAGAAACTGAGAAAGGGGGTTGGTTACGACCTGGGAAGGTATTATCACCCAGATCGTCCGTCATACTCGACGGGATCCACGCTTACTTGCTTGTGTTTAAAAGGGTCAGTGTATGTGTTGACTGTGTATGAAAAGCTAGGAATGAATGTACAATGTGTCAGTGCAAAAAGAGAGTGAGATACTCAAGACTGAGGCTTAAAATGAAAGCTGAAAGAGGGGAAGACAACGAGACTTTTGTTCGATAACTGTTAAGTTATGCCTACGTATCCTCTCGTGCAATGAGGAAGTCAAAACACCGTAGTTCGACTCAAAGAGACTGGAAATAAATTGACTGTAAACTGCTTGCTTGTCTATGCTCAAGTGTATGACTTGTCTGGCTCGAGTGCTAACTGTCTTGCATTAGACGGAAGAAGCAAGTTCTTGTTTGTGAATGAGTGTGATGAGAAAAGAATCCCGGAGGAGGCGATTATTGTTTGTTTTTGTGTTTTTAGTTTTTTTTATTGTTTTTGGTGTTTTGCATAGGATTATGAGCTTAAGCCTGAATCAAGAGCTTGTAAACTCATTATATCCTCCCTGATTAGGGATAATGAGCCTACTTAAGTATGATATAAGCATCTCAACTTAATTACCATGATGATGTAGGATTAAGATCATTAACCTATTTGTGATTATTTATATGTTTTTGGGTTTTTTTTTAGTGTTAAGTAATGAGTTTAATCTCTAATCACATATTAGTGAAATCATTACACCATCCTAATAGAAGGATGATAGATGAGAACACTTAAGCTTAGGAAGACTCCTCAACTTAATCCATGGTTAGGGATTAAATTCATTATATAACAAAACCTTATTAAGTGGATTTTAATTAAGGATGAGATTAAGAAGTGGATTTTATGGTTTATAAGACAACTTGAGGAGGACTTGTCCATTAAACACTAGGGTTAGTCCCTCTTAACCAAAAGGAAGAGATAGAACCCTAATGTAAGGCCCAAGTTACAAGATAAAGTCTTAGTGATTATTAATGTGTTTTGATTAAACGGTGTAAACAAATTAAAGGTTTAACACTTAGGATTAAAGTTATACACTCCATTCTAAGATAAGGATGTAGGCATAACCCTAATTCAAAGTCTTAAAGATTTAAGAGTTTAGCCTCTGATTAAGAGATGAGGAGAGAGACTCAAGGAGACTCAAAGGTAAAAGACTAGGGGGGGACTATACACAACCCTAAAAGTTATCATGCTTGGATATCCTATGGTTTGTGAGGCTTATGAGAAAGGATCTTAAAGGCCACCAAGGAAGAAGCAGATGAAAAAGAGAAGGGGGAAAGAAGAATAAGTTACTTACTTCCTGAAGAAGATAAGTAACTTACAAGAAAGAAAGTAAGGAGGATGGAGCACAAGTGAAGCAAGTTCACTTCAAAGACAAGTAAAGGATGCAAATGCAAAGGAAAGAATATGTGAGAGGTGAAGGCAAATCCACCTCCCAAATAACTTACCCAAAAGCTCCTGAAATGTTAGTATGAATGCATAAGACATAAAGCAAAAGGAAATGAGATGCAAGGACTAGTGGAAGTTATGAAATTCCTAAGTTTGCTAGGGTTTTTGGGTGCTTCTAAAGGGAAAATTCAAATCAAATTGAAAATGCAAGTTAAAATCATGAGAAAAATAACCTAGAAACTATATACAATATGTGAAACAATGCAAGAAGAATCAAGTTCAAACTCATCATGGTTAGAAAGAAATGAATTTTTCAAGTTAGGGTTAGAAAATGTGATTTTTAAGAACCCTAATTCAAAGAAAATTGTGAAAATGTGATCAAACCTAAAAAGAAATTTGTATGGTGAGTTTGAAAATGTTTCTAAATGTATTGGAATGCTTCATGAATTTTTTGGTGATTTTTAGAAACCTAAATGCATTTTTAATTAATTAAAATCCATTAATTAATTAAAAATAACATTTAAATATTTTAAAAATACTTTTTCAATTCAAAAATTAAAATACAAAACGTTTTCAGGTTAAGAAAAATATTTGAAATAAAAATGTAAAAAATGATTTTTTTTTATGCTTTTTACTATTTTTAATAAAATAAACAAAAGAAATGAAAAGAAAATGAAATAAAATGAATTTAAATGAAAGGTATAAAGATCTGATGGCCAAGATTCAAACTGGGGGAAAAGGCATTGACTGCGCGCGCAATCTTAGGGTCAGGATTCAAACTGAGGAAATTAATTTAATTAATCTTAATTAATTTAATTAAAATAGATTAGGGTTTAATGAAGTGATCAGAACCGTCCAAACACGCGCTAACCCTAAAATCTAAAGGCCCACATTCAAACTGGGAAATTAATTAGGTTTTAGCCCTAATGACTTTCAGGTGGCCGGAGAAGACCTCCGGTCATCTTCTCCGGCAACTCTCTCACCCTAAATCCCTCCCCAGGCCATGAAAACGCACCAAAGTCTCCAGAAATGATCATTGAACATCATATAACACAAATCAAGCTTCAAAACTCATTTATTTTTCATGAATCAACTGAATCGAAGCAAACAACAAAATATGGGCAAAGTTTCAGAGCAAGCATACACACTCATTTCTCAATCATTTTCAAAAGTAAAGACATCAGCATGATCAGGGAAGCATGTAGAATCATTTAAGAACTTAAAAGAGAGTTTCTAGAAAAATTGTTCTTGATGGTTACCTGAGATGAAGCTTTCTCAATCTGAGCTTTCTGGACCTCTCCTTGATGCTAATCCACCCCAATGAACTCCCTGAAGTTTCTGAAAGGCTTAGAACAAGTGTAAATGGTTTAGTTTTAGTGTTTCAGTTCTGAATGTGCAAAAATCGTATTTTGGTTTGAGCTTGTTTCAGGCCATGGCAAGGGGTGGGAAACGATCCTTAGGTTATGTGGAGTTGAATGGTGAAAGAAATTTTTAGTTTGGATACTTGTGTGATGAAATTCGAAGAGAGGAAGTGTTATGGTAATTTTTGGGATTTCTGAGTGGGTGAGGATTCAGGCTCCAAGCTTGTGTGAAATGAGGTCCATGATGTCCACATAAGTCATGTTGATTGGCCAGAGAGTGGTTGTGGCACAAGCTGATTGGTATGCCTTGTTTTGCAAAAAGTCAAAAGTTATGGTACCATAAGCATGGGCTGAGTCAGAGCTAGCTTTTGGGGTGTCTTGGCCTCAGCTTGATTCATGGATGGCCCTAGGATCATGTTTATGCAACTGGAACACTTGGATCAAGAGTTGTCATAGTTTTTGCAAAGTTTATGCATAATTGCCATTTTGAGATTTCTTGTGCATCAAGCCATGAAAACCATGCATTCTTGGGCCAATTCTGATGTTTTGAAGTTGCTTTGACATGTTATGGTACATAGAAGTTGATTAAAGGTCATGAAATGGCTTGAAACTTGAATTTGCAAAAATCCCTCTTTGGCATGAACTTGAAAATTATAGGATTTTTGCCAACTTTGAAAGGTCATATCTTGAGTTCTATGATGAATCAAGACATGTTCTTGTACTTTTTGAAAATGGGAAGACATAATCTACAACTTTCATGCCCAAGAATTTTTCATTTGAAGCATTTTTGGTCATGAAAGAATAGGTTGAATATCTTTCCCAAAATGGAAAGTTTCCATTACAAGTCATTTCCAAAAATAGAAAGTTTGCATTTGGCTAAAAATTCTTCAATCTTGTGAACTTCCAACCACTTCTAAGATCAAATAAAGATCATAGAGACTCAAAATGATGAGTTGACCCTTTGGTACCTGTTGCACCCCAAAATTTGCCCTCACAATACAAGACTTTGTGTGCTAAGAAGGTTCACAAGGTTCACAAGATTCACAACACTTACAAGACCTTTCATGAGGTTCATGAAGTCTACAAGTTACTTTATGAGGTTCACAAGGTTCACAAGATTCACAATGCTTACAAAACCTTTCATGAGGTTCATGAAGTCTACAAATCACTTTATGAGGTTCACAAGGTTCACAAGACCTCCCATGAGGTTCACAAGACATCTTATGATGGTTCACAAGGGTCACAAAGTTCACAATTGGTCAGAAGAGTTGATAATTCCCTCAGACAATGCACCTCCTAAGCAGTGCATCCAAAACTAGGGTTTTGACTTTAATCAGGCTAAATGGACTTACAAGACTTCAAGTGAGCTTCATAACACCTTATGTGTGTTTAAGAACCCCCATGACAAGTTTCAAGACTTTTCTCAAAGGTTTGCTCAGTCAGATGATCAGATAAGTCAAAATCAGTCAAAGCAGTTAAAAAGTCAAACTGAGGTCAACTGTGGTCAAACCAAAGTCAAACTTCATGATTTTTTGCCAACATCAAGTATATGAAGTAAAATTCATCATTTGATCAAGGGTTGATCATGATTCATCAAGTAGATTTCAGATCATCAAGAATCAGGAGTTTCTAAATTAGGGTTTCCTTAGTAAAAGTCAACTGAACTTTGACCAGCCATAACTTTCACATGCTTCATCACCAAGTCTCCATCCAAAGCTAATTTTTAAGGAAATTTAATTCTCTACAACTTTGTGTCTCACAAGCCAAACCCAAAAATGCTTCATTTGGAAGGTATGAGCTAAGACATTATAGGTCCTTTTGAAAGTCAACAAAAAGTCAACAACTTCAAAAGGGCATAACTTGAGATTGGTAAATGATATGGACATGAAACCAGTGGGGTTGGTTAGAGGACTCTTCAAGATTTCCAAAATGTCCAAGAACACCCTCATAGCATTAAAATTGAAGGATGTGTGCCCTTGCAAAGTTGGGAAATTTTTGGTTGGTTTATGAATAAAATGGAGGTCTAAAACCAATTTCTTCCAAATGGGCTTGCCAAATGATGACCCAATCCATACTATAACTTCATGCACGACCCAAGTCATCAAAAATCAGATTTTTTATTATTTTATTTTTATTTATTTTGATTTAATTCATTTTAAATCATTTTAAATTAAAATAAAATATAAAAATCAAAGATTTAAATATGATTAAGCTTCTAGAAAATCATAAATATGTCTTGGATCAAATTGATATGGGAGTTATGGTGATTGTCTTAAAATAGCAAGTGTTTATACAAAAATATTTGACTTTTAAAGGCTTATCATTTTGAATCTTTTTAGATCAAATCTTCCACACAATGACTTAATTTTTTAACCTAAATTCATCACTCTATAAGTATAGAAGAGAACCCTAACACAAGCCACGAATTTTCTGCCTCCCAAGTGTAAGTTGCATATTTCAAAAAACCTCTCAAAACTTCAAATTCGGTTTCAATCTTCCAGTGCATTTGAAGGTAATTTGAGAACACAGCCATGATCACTAGACATCATTGAGTGGAAACCAATACTTGGTTGCATCCAAAACCATTCCTATAGCATAACCCGAAGCATTCTTGATCATGAATAATTTTTTTTCGATTTCATTAATTCAATGCATTTTGATGAATTTTGTTTGGTTAATCATGTTTGTGATGTTGTATAGAACGTTTCTGGGCAAAGAAATTGAAGGATGAGGACCTAAATCGCAAACGGCCATTGGTAGGGTTCTTGAACCATAATTAGGGTTCTTTGATTTAGACCATATAAATTAATTTTAAGGACATAAATGAACTGTGTGAAGTGTGGTGATCATAACCATGTGTTTAATTTGATGAATCGTTGCATATTGAAAGGTATATGAGATTGGCAGGTTTTGTGTGCATGAAAATTCGCAGGTAGTTTCATAACAAAATTCGCAGGTAAACCTACGAATTTCAGAGGAAGAAGATGATCCCTGCGCGCGCAAGCTGGAATTTGAATTTCATTTTAATATTTTATGTTTTGTTTTCTGTTTAATAGCACAAGCTGATGCTTGTCCCAGTGGTGAAGCCAGCGCGTGTGTTGTTGAAGGGCAGGGGTTCGAATCCTGGCTGCAGCGTTTTTCTTATTTTTCCCTTTTAATTGTTAAACTTAAAATATAATGATTGGTAATGCCTATATTATCAGATGCGCTCACCCAGCAGGAATGGTAATGTGTTTGTGTGATATTATGAAGGTCCTGGGTTCGATCCCCCCAGGCCTTTTGTTTTCTTTCTATTTTTTTGATTTTTTAGGATATGGAACAAAACCAATTGGACTCATCTCATTATCACATGCGCGCTGGTGGCCTGGTGGTGTGTGTGGTTGATTGCAGGCCAAAGGTGCTGGGTTCAAACCCCAGCCAGGTAAGTTCTTTTTCTTCACTTTTCTTGTTTATTATTATTTTTAATTAATATGTTTATAATATAACTAAATAAATTTAAAAAAATATATATAATGTGTATATTATTATTTTCTCTATTACAATTTAAACTCATTTTTTTTATTAAATATCATTAGAAAAATAATTTAATTTTGTATAATTAATAATTAATCCTAATTTATTTTCTAAGCATATAAACCCTAATTTTCTAAAACCCTAAAAAATATATTTCTTTTCAAAACCCTAATTTTCTTTTCTTCTTTTATATTATTATTTGTATATATTATATTTATAATTTAATTAAAATTCTTGATTTAATTTTTATTAAATACATAATTTGTTTATAATTTAAAATTTTGTATATAAACATGTTTAAAAATTAAAATGCTTAATTTTTTTTTTTATAATATGTAAATATTCTACAATTGTTTATATTTTAATTTTACATGAAAATAATTTCTATTATATGTTTAAAATTGCTAATTTAATTATGTTCATAATTAATTTTATAATTTATACTTAACTTAAAATTTTATAATTAATATAATTGTTCATATTTTTCTATTAACCATTAAAATTTTGTTTATTATAATCTTTTTGTTTATTGTTATTATTAACCATGATTATTACTAACCCCATTTATTTTTAAATTGTGATTATTATTATTATTTTCACTAACCCCAATTATAATTGCTTATTTATTTTACTTATTATTTATTTTTGCTTATTTATTTAAATTGCTTTTTATTATTATTATGTAATTGCTCCTGGATGTAATTTTCTTAAATATTTAAATTATTTATTTTATGCCATGGTTAGTAAAAATAGGGAGTGTAAACATGTATGTTATTTAAAATTAATTTAGATCACTTAATTTAAAAGATAAATATTTAAAATTGAACACTCACACACGTAAGTCGATCTTTGATCGCCATCTCACTTTCTAGGGTTACCTCTCATTGTTGCCTAATCAAAAGGTCAAGTAGGGTGTATAAAGCAAAAGTTCCTTAAAAATAAAGTCATCTAGTCCCTTAACAATAAAAGATCAAGTCCCTTAATGGTTGCCTTCGTAATGATCTTGTCCCTTTCGAATAAAGATGACAATCCCTCCAAAATGCTTAATACACCCTACAGTTGCCTTCATTAAACAGATGTCCTTTCATATGTCCCTTACATCCAAGGTAATGACTACCTATTCCTTAATAATAGGGATAGTCTTACCATTTAAAGGATTCAAGAACAGAAAGACTTAAACTTTAGGGTAGGTTCCTCATAGTTACTTGCTCACATTTTAAAAAACACTTCAAAACAATTTCAAACAATTTTCAAACACAAGTTTTTTATGCATCCGTACATGGATCATTATCAAACTCTTATGAAAATTTCTATTCACACACTTCACATTTTCAAAAACATTTTAAAGTGAGCTAAGTAACTAAGAGCCCATGGATAACCATGGATGTAAAGGGTGCTAATACCTTCCCTTTACATAACCTACCCCCCGGACCCAAAAATCTTTTAAAAGGTCTTTCCTGTTCTTTTATGCCTTTCCTTTGGATAAAATAAAAGTCGGTGGCTTCTGCTCGTAGAAACACCATCAGGATCAACTTTGTGGGCATACCTGCTAAGCTTAAAGAGTTGGTTTCTCAAGTGTCTGATCATTCCCAGTTCATCAAGAGACATGGTCACCTATTGGATCTAGTCACTTCAGGATTCAATGAAGACATGATGAGTGTCCTGTTCCAGTTCTTTGACCCTAAGCACCATTGCTTCACATTCCCCGACTATCAGCTGGTTCCTACAATGGAAGAGTTCTCTAAACTTCTGGGTATACCTGTTCTTGATCAAAAACCTTTCACAGGCTTGGAGAAGGAGCTTAAACCAGAGGTTATTGCTGCAGCTCTACATCTGAAGAAGTCTGACATTGTTCTAGAAACGAGAAGCGGAGTTAAGGGTATTCTTGCTAAGGTATTAATGGATAAATCTCAAGTGTTCTTGAAGGCCATGAGCTATGATGCTTTTGAGGAAATCTTAGCCTTGCTGATTTATGGCTTAGTATTGTTCCCCAATCCAGATCAGTTCATACACGTTCATGCCATCAACATATTCCTGAGTCACAATCCAGTACCTACATTGCTTGGAGACATCCTACATTCTCTTCATACCCGTACTACAAGGGCAAGAGGAACTTTGATGTGCTGCATACCTTTGCTTTCTAGGTGGTTTATTTCTCACCTTCCTCGCTCAGTAATGAAGAATGAGCAAGGGTTCAGGTGGTCCAAGAGGATCATGTCACTTTCTCACTCAGATATCCATTGGTGCTCCAGATATGGAGAATGTCACCATCATTGACCGTTGTGGGGAGTTTCCTAATGTGCCACTTCTAGGCATAAGAGGAGGCATCACCTACAACCCCTCTCTAGCTTTACGACAGTTTGGTTATGCTCGGAGCGATGGTCCACATGACATTTTGATTCAGGGCATTGTGTTTGACTACGACAACGATCTTCAAGGTTACCGTCAGAGATTCATACGAGCTTGGGGAAAAGTAAACAGGATTGACAGCAAGACACTGGAGCCTAAGTACACTATTCCTATGGAAGCTTATCTCAGATGGGTACGATCTCGTGCTCAGACTCTCGTAATGCCATATCTTGTTGTCCTGCCAGTTACCATGGAACCTGTTGCTGAAGGAGACACTGCTTATACTATCCTTCACCCAGACATGCCTACTGATATGGAAGACTTGCAGAGATCCTGGATCCAACTGAAGGAGCAAAGGGATACTTTCGAGGCTCATTACAAAGCAAGCCAAGAAAGAATCCTGGAACTAACAAAGCAACTTCATGAGGAACGGAATCTCAACTCATACCTCAACACAAAGAGGAAACGTCCATGGGAGACTTAAAACCCCATCTTTTGTACTTATTTCATTTCATTTTCTGTATGCCCAAGAGGCAAAACAAATTTATTACTAATAAAAGTTTACCTTCTTGTTTGTTTAAGCAAATTTAAATCCTGCGGTCCTTGAAAAACATTGCATATGCATTCACATATCATATCATTGCATCACAGGTTTATAATTGTGCACAGGTTTCTCATCTTCTCGCTGTTTATTTCAGCAATGGCTCTTGAACAAACAGTTAAGGATCTCCAGACACAAAATGCACAGTTCCAAGAGCTGATCCTGAACCTGACCAAGGGGCAGGATGAATTGAAGACACTGCTGGCCAAGAAGACTAAGAAGACTAGAAGGTCAGGTGGCCTGATCAACATGGGAAGAAGGTTCAAAGGTCTTGCCAAGACCAAAGAACCAGTTGAAGACTATGAATCTGAAGAATCTGAAAAAGAGGGAGGCAGTCTCCACAACACTATAGGGGACTCTGATTCTGAGGCTAATTACTACCATGAGCCTAATGAAGACAAATTCAAGATGCTGGTGGATAGAATGGATGCTATGGAGTTGCAGAAATCATCTGGGCTGGATTTTGAAGATTTGAGTCTGATATCTGGGGTAGTCATACCCATTGGTTTCAAGGTTCCTACCTTTGTTGTTTATGATGGGGTCTCTTGTCCCAAGCTGCATCTGAGGTCTTATGTCAGAAGAATCCAACCTCACACTGCCGATAAGAAGTTGTGGATCCATTTTTTTCAAGAGAGCTTATCTGGAGCTCATTGGAGTGGTATTATCAATTAGAGAGTGTCAACATCAGGGATTGGAATGATCTTGCTGAAGCTTTCTATAAGCAGTATCAATACAATGCTGACTTAGCCCCCACTCGCATGCAGCTACAAAGCATGTCCATGGGTGCCAAAGAAAGTTTCAAGGAGTATGCTCAGAAGTGGAGAGATTTAGCTGGAAGAGTTCAACCCCCTTTAACTGACAGGGAATTGGTTGATATGTTCATGTGTACGCTGAATGGTCCGTTTTACAGTCATCTCATTGGAAGCTCATCATCTGGCTTCACTGAGTTGATAATGACAGGAGAGCGCGTGGAAAATGGTATAAAGAGTGGCAAGATCCAAGTGGGTACTTCTTCATCAGGTGCTGCAAAGAATCCTCCCACTGGGAAGAAAGAATCCAATGTTGTTTATGGTCAACCTGATCGTAATAGAAGGCATCAGTCTGTGAGCATAGTTCATATTTCAAATCCAATACCTACAACACCAGAGCAGCCACAGGGCAACCAACAGAGGGCTAGAAGGCAGTTCACAAAGATCAACATGTCAATGGCTCAGGCATTGCAACACTTGTTGAAGGCTGAACTTATTACTTTGAAAGAGGCTCCTCAGAATCCCAATGTTACCTCTCCCAGGTACAATCCCAATGCACGATATGCATATCATTCAAACTGTCAGGGACATGATACTAATAGCTGCTGGGTCTTGAAGAACAAAAAATCAAGATATGATTGAGGCTAGAGAGATTGAGTTTGACCCTCCGGGTACTCCAAATGTGATTACTGCTCCAATGCCAAATCACGAGAAGACTGTCAATGCCATTGATGAAGATTTACATATCTATTCAGTTGCAGAGTTGACCACACCATTGTCTGTTATCAAGAAGAAGTTAGTGCAAGCTGGGTTCTTTCCAGGTTGTCGTGAAGATTGTTTGTATTGTACTTATAAGCCAGATAGTTGCTGGAGACTGAGAGATGGAATTCAGCGCCTCATGGATAAGTATACCATAGTGTTTGAGAGGACTCCATCGTCTGTAGAAAGTATGGTGGATCATATTACCCAAGGTAAGAAGATTGAAGAGGTTGACATGGTTGATAAAGTACCGGTAAGGATCACTTCAAAAGGACCTGTTAAAATCATTCATAAGGGTCCAATTAAGATTACTGTTGAAGGCCCTGTGAAGGTTGTTGCTGAAGCCAGAGTGGCTCCTGTGGTCATTACCACTCCTGGTCCTATTCCGTATACGTCTGATAAAGCTGTGCCTTGGCATTATGGGTCTGATGTTTATATCCATGGTGTTAAGCAGGAGCCCTTAGCTGATGTGCCTGTTGATGTTGACAATATTGCTGGATCTAGTAAGATCACACGAAGTGGAAGAGTCTTCTCTCCTCCAGTGACTTCCAAGAATGCAGTTACTCCTGCTGCTACCTCCACCACTGATGCTCGGGGCAAAGGTCCTGTTATTGAACCTGTATCTACTGATGTGCCAGCTGCTGATGATCTCTCTAAGCAGATGGAAGAAGTATTGAAAATCATTCGCAAGAGTGATTATGACATTGTTGATCAGTTGGGGCATACTCCCTCCAAGATATCTATGCTGTCTTTGCTATTATGTTCTGAAGCTCATGCAAAAGCTTTGATCAAGTTTCTGAAGACTGCTCATGTACCCAATGAAATTTCTGTTGACCAGTTTGAGAATTGTGTTGCCCACCTGACCTATGATAATGGGTTAGGGTTTTCTGATGCTGATTTGACTCCTGCCAAGAGGGATCATAACAGGGCTCTGCATATTGTCGTACCCCGAAAAATACGACCTCACGCGATCCGAATGGACGGAGCCGCGCGCCGGACGGACTGAAGAGTCGCCACCTAATTCTATTTATTCTCGAAGAGGGAAAGGGAAGATATAGATACAACCCGGGAGGAAAAGGATGAGGACAAAGGTCAACGGAACCATTGCTTGGGTTCGGGAGTCGGTTATGCAGGGGGGAGGTATTAGCACCCCCTACATCCATCGTACTCGATGGGAACCATCTAAGTTATCGCGCGAGAAAGGATGTCTATGCTTAAACGAATTGCTTGCTAGAGGGAAATGAGTTGAATTATAAGTTAGATTGAACCTAGGTGCTCGGCAAGGATTGAGATCCTCGTGCCTACGTACTCCCGTGTGCAATGGGAAAGTCAGAGCCTCGTAGTTCGGCCTACTAAGGGTAATGGATGTTGATTTTATTACCTTTCGTCGATGAAAGGGTTTGGGAGTTGAAATGTACTAAAGGCTATGGATAGTTTATCTCGCCCAACAAGACGAGTGTCCTGCGTCGAAATAATCGGAGCGAGTAACGAAAGCTCGTTATCCCCCTTTCTACCGCTTAAGGCTCATGGCGTACAAACCTTCTCGTATTATTAGAATGTGTTTATTTCCTAAAGCCGCTTGACGTTGGATCAAGGGTTTGGATCTAATCGAAACGTTTTGGTTTTTTGAGGTTTAGAGGGTAAATGCAAATGGAGGTTATTTTTGTGGTTTTTTAGCGAGGCACAATGCGCTCGGCTTGCAGGGATAGGTGGATCCTAATAAACAGAAAAAGATAACTGGAAAATAAAGTGCAAGTGTGCAAGTGCAATCGCTTGGCGTTGGACCAAGGATTCAGAAATACAATGCAGGAAATAAAAGTGCGTACAAATTAAGGGGAGAGGGATACAAAATAAATACAGGGGATTGCGAGAAATAAAGAGGTCTCGTTGTAGTTAGCCCAAGAGGAAGCGTGTGTGCAGTGTGTTTGAACTATTCGAAGGCGTTCAGCCTATTTGATCGGGACGCAACTATTCGAAGGCGTTGGACCTTTTTCGAGCGAAAATAACTATTCGAAGGCGTTGGACCTTTTTGGGACGCGACGAAATTTTGTTCGTTTACTGCCTTAGAATCGGTTCAAAATGGGAACCATTCTATAAGGAGTCGAATCGTAATTTTTTAAATGTGAAAATAAATGAATAAATAAATTGAATTGAATTGTATTAAAAATAAAATAATGAATAAAATAAATAATGAATAAATTACAATTTTTGTTCAAAATAAAAATAATAGAATAAAATAAAGGAGGGCCTCATATTGACCGCTCATCACCGATTAAATGTAATCGGGCGAAAACGGCCTTTTATAATATCATCGAACCCTAAAAAAAAAAATATTGACATCTAAAACAAAATAATAACCTAAACAAATAAAACTTGCTGAACAAATATCTAAACAAAATAATCATGAATAAAAATTAATGTCAAAACTTTAGAAATAAAAAAAAACAACAGACAAATGAAAATGAGGGATATATATTGGATCAGGGAGTATGAACAGAAAAACATATAAGCTGTAATATGCGAGCCCACAACCAGTAAGAAAAACATTTAAAAAAGAAATTATAACAAAAGAGAGGGAGGTAGTGCGAACTGGACATGCCGTGTAAATGAGTGAATCAGGCTCATTAAGCCCATCAATAACTAACATATTTTTTATAAAATAGTAAAAAAGAATAATAAAATAAAAGCTTAAAAGAGAGATGTTTGCGGATGGATGTGGTAGTGTGCGGGTAGAAATGGATTATCAAACCCAGTCAAAGAATAAAATCAAATAATAAAAAAAACCATATTATTTACTAACCATAATAAAATAAAATAACAAAAAAAAAACACAGTATCATATGATGAAAAACACAGAGTAAAGAAAAAAATTCTGATCCCAACCTCAAAGTTCTCACTCGCGAGCTCTGTGAACAAACGCAAAGACAAGGAGAAGCTTCAACGGCGGCCTCCCATTTCCTCTCGGCGGCGATTCTGCTTCTGCTTGCGATTTTGAAAATCCAACCTTTAACGGCGGCGGAATCTCTCAACGGCTCTTTCTCAATGACTCACTCTCAAAGGCGGCTCGTGCGACTTACGGTAGTCTCTCTGTTCGCTCATCATCTCCGAAGAATCTTTCTCACAATTTGTTTCAACTTTTCGTCTCAATCGAAACTCGTCTCTCTTTGTTTCGCTTACTTCAGTTTGAAATCATCCTCTTCTTCTTTTGTTCTGTTTCAATCCGTTGTTGGTTTGAAGAGAGATGAAGAGTTATGGTGTTTGGCTCACGGCGGCTTGAACGACGGAGGTTCTCACTCACGGTCGCGCACGGTGGTTGCGGGTTTGTTTGGATGCGTGTTGCGGAAGGGTTTGTGGTGGAAGTCGCCGATGGGGTTTGAGGTTGTGGACGGATTTCGGTGGTTTCGACGTTTTGTGTTTTGTTCCGAAGGCCGGCGGAGAGGGTTTTGTGAAGATGGTGGTGAACGGCGGCTGTTTTGGATTCGCGTGGGTGTTGGGTGGTGTTCTTGTGAGCGGGTTTCTCTCTGCTTTGGTTTTGGAATGAAACAAATTTGCGGTGGCTTGGTTCAGAGATAGACGGTAAGGTTTTGTTGTGTTGGGAGGTGGCTGGTCACGGTTTGAAAGGGGTGGTGTTTACGGCAGAGAAAAGGTTGATGTGTTTGTGTTCTGATTGGTGTTTTTTGATTCTTTTTTTTTAAGAAGGTTTGAAGGGTGTGTCAATGGTGAGTTTGCGGCTGTGAAGATGTTCGGGTTGTGAGGAATGTATGAGAGGTCCTGTGGTTCACGGCGTTTGAAAGGTTTATGGCGGAAGGTGTTGAGGATTCGTGTTTGCGGTTCGAGGTGAACTGAGAAAAAGAGTTAAGATTTAGAAGTTGTTTGCTGTGGTGATGTGAAAAGAAAATTAATGTTGAGTAGTGTGATTGTGAGGATGGTGGCGGAAGGTTTGTGTGATTCTTTCACGGTTTTTTTTCTAATTTGGATATTGTGAATTTGGTTACTGTGTTTGCGATGGTTGAAGGAGGATTAGATTTGTAAAGAAAATGGGATATTTGTTTTGGGTGACGAGGAATGCATCAAAGAGTGACTTGAATCAGTTTGTATGTTTAGAAAGAAAGAAAAATTGGTTGCTGTTTGTTAAAAAAAAGTTGAAGATGGATGACGGTTTGGTTTTTTTTGAAAGGGAAATACAAGAGTGCATGAGTTTTTGCAGTGCGTTCTCTTTTCAGTCTGCCTTAAAGGAATAAAATGATATCACTTAAAGGAGAAAGAAAAAAAAAAAAAAAGGCATTGAAGGCAATTTTTTTGGATGGATTTTGGATAAGAATGACAGGCTGTGAGAATTTGTTATAGTTGCTTACGGATGAAATTTGTCCTGTGTTGAGAAGTTTGTTGCTTGTGGTGGGTGTACCAACCTAGTGGAAATTAGTGATATGTGGATTCTTGTTGTGAGTGGGATGGTACCTTTGCTGGTGTATAGTTAGAAAACAGGAAAAACAAAAAAAATAATAATGCTACTAAATAAAAATAATAAGTTGAAAATAATCATAAGTAATAATAATAAAAATTAATATAATAACAGAAATACACAAAATGAGAGGAAATGTTTTAATCTGAAATAATAATAATAATAAAAAAGAACAAAAGAAATAATTACAATAAAGAGTAATAATAGTAACAATAGAAAATAGTTTTAGTAATACCAAATAGAATAAAAAAGAATAAAAATAATAGTTGGGAGAAATAATAATAAGAAGAAGAATGGTTAATAATAATAATTACAAATACAAATAATCATGATAATAGTAATAATATTAAAAAATGGAAATGAATAAAAATAAAAATGATTTTTTTAATAACTAAAAATGTTGAATGAGACTTAAAAAAATGTGGTTAATGGTATACTGGAAATGAATTTTTTATGAAAGCAATTAAAAATAGAAATAATAAAAGAAAATTTAAAAATAGCAATTGGATATTTAGAAATCATGGAGAATGGTAATAATAATGGAAAATGATAGGATTAGAAGATTAGTTTAGAAATAAAGTTGAAAATATGGATAGTGAATAAAAAGAAATTTTTTTTAGAAAAGAGGCGAAAATAAAAACAAATTAGAAAATTAAAATTGACTGATGATTTTTTTTTTGCACAATCTTGATAAAAGAAATGACATATATTTTTTCATATTTGTTTATTTTCAAATATTAGACAGAAAGATAAAGTGTACACATATTTTTTTCGGATATTTGAAATAATGGTTAGACAGAAATAAAAACATAAGTAGGACAAATTTGGGGTATGACACATATCTCAATTGAATGCAGGGGCACTACCCTGTCACATGTATTGATAGACAATGGTTCCTCTCTGAATGTGTTGCCCAAAGAAGTCCTGAACAAGCTGAGTCCTGAAGATGTTGTGCTGAAGCCCAGTAGTATAGTGGTGAAGGCTTTTGATGGTTCTAGAAGAGTAGTGCATGGGGAAATTGATCTCCCAATCAAAGTTGGTTCTCAGATTTTTAATGCTACATTTTATGTGATGGATATTCGTCCTTCGTACTCTTGTCTGCTTGGTCGTCCCTGGATCCATGGGGCAGGTGCTGTAACCTCTACATTACATCAGAAGCTAAGATATCCGGTGGAAGGAAAGGTTGTTACTGTCTATGGAGAAGAAGAATATTTTTTCAGCCATGTGAATACCTTCAAGTATCTGGAAATGGAAGGTGAATATGTTGAAACTCCGTGTCAGACATTTGAAGTGGTTCCTTGGATTGTTAATGATTATGTAGCTCCTCCTGTTGTCAAGAAAGTTCCTGTGGTCACCAGAGTACCTCCAACAATGGCAATGGCATCCCTCAAAGATGCTAGAGCTGTAGTGGATGAAGGTGGTTGTACTATTTGGGGTCAGCTTCCTGATATCCCATATAAGTCTGACAAGTTTGGTTTGGGTTTCACTGTAGAGTCCCAGAAGGCTGTTCGTCGTGCTCGTGCTGTTCGTATCACCAATCAAGGGGTTATGAAAGATCAGATCAATGCTGTGGGAGACTATGATGAAGACTACAATTTGGATGCTTGGATTTTTCCTACTGTGGGTGCTGGACTCAATAATTGGAAAGCTGAAGATGTTATCCCTATCTCCTTTAGTCAGGAGTAAATACTATTACTGTGTTGTTACTTTTAAGTTTGTAATTTCTTGAACAATTAAACCCTCAAGCCTTGTGCCTTGCCCGGGCACAATGGTGTGCTTGTTACGGGATGTCATTTCATTTGCATACTTCATTCAATAAAAATCAGTGGACGTTTCGTTTCGTAAATATTGTGTTCCTTGTCTTTCTTTTCTTTTATTTTTGTTTTATCAGCTATGTGTTCTTACACACACCCATATCACTAAAATGCAGATCCTCATCCACTCTGGATCCTGTTGATAACAGTTCTACTATTGCCAATTATAATTTCGAGAATCCGATCTATCAAACTGAAGACGGAAATGAGGACGATTGTGAAGTACCTGTAGAGCTTGCTAGGTTGTTACAACAAGAAGAGAAAGCTATACAGCCACATGAAGAGCCAGTCGAAGTTGTGAATCTGGGAACTGAAGAAAACAGGAAAGAAGTCAAGATAGGGGCTGATTTAGAGGATAGTGTCAAGAGCAGATTGATTTAAATGTTACGTGACTATGTGGAGATCTTTGCTTGGTCTTATGAAGATATGCCAGGGTTGGATACAGACATTGTGGTTCACCGTTTACCAGTGAAAGAGGATTGTCACCCAAAGAAGCAGAAGGTTCGTCGTATGCGTCCTGAAATGTCAGAAAAGATCAAGGCAGAGGTAATGAAACAGTTCAATGCAGGGTTCTTAGCAGTGACTTCTTATCCTCAGTGGGTTGCAAATGTGGTACCAGTTCCTAAGAAAGATGGTAAGGTACGTATGTGTGTAGACTACAGGGATTTGAACAAGGCCAGCCCTAAAGATGACTTTCCACTTCCTCATATTGATGTTCTGGTAGACAACACTGCTCAGCACAAGGTATTCTCTTTTATGGATGGTTTCTCTGGTTACAATCAAATCAAGATGGCTCCTGAAGATATGGAGAAGACAACATTTGTTACACAGTGGGGCACTTTTTGTTATAAGGTGATGCCATTTGGTTTGAAGAATGCAGGGGCAACATATCAGCGTGCTATGGTGGCTTTGTTTCATGATATGATTCATCATGAGATAGAGGTATATGTGGATGATATGATAGCCAAATCCCAGAATGAAGAGCAACATCTTGATCATTTGCATAAATTGTTTGAGAGGTTGAAGAAATACAAGTTGAGATTAAATCCAAACAAGTGTACTTTTGGAGTTAGATCTGGTAAACTCCTGGGTTTCATAGTCAGTGGAAAAGGTATTGAAGTGGATCCTGCAAAAGTGAAAGATATACGAGAAATGCCAGCTCCCCGTACTGAGAAGGAGGTTAGAGGTTTCTTGGGACGATTGAACTACATTGCAAGATTTATTTCCCAATTAACTGCCATCTGTGAGCCAATCTTCAAGTTGTTGAAGAAAGATCAGGTGATGGAATGGAATGATGAGTGCCAGACTGCCTTTGATGAAATCAAGAGATATCTGCTGGAACCACCAATTTTGATGCCACCAGTTGATGGAAGACCCTTGATTATGTACTTAACAGTGTTAGACAACTCAATGGGGTGTGTGTTGGGGAAACATGACGAGTCTGGTCGAAAAGAGCAGGCAATATACTACCTTAGCAAAAAGTTTACCGATTGTGAAACAAGATATTCACTGCTCGAGAAAACTTGCTGCGCTTTGGCATGGGCTGCTCGCCGACTAAGACAGTATATGTTGATTCATACTACCTTATTGATTTCAAAGATGGATCCAATCAAGTACATATTTGAGAAACCTGCTCTCTCCGGAAGAATTGCAAGATGGCAAATGATCTTGACAGAATATGATATATAGTATACTACTCAGAAGGCCATCAAGGGAAGTGTTGTTGCTGATCATTTGGCTCATCAAGCAGTGGATGATTATCAGTCAATGAGTTTTGAGTTCCCTGATGAAGACATTATGATTATTACCAAAGAACCTGGACAATATGACGGACCTGAACAAGGATCCCGATGGACTATGGTTTTTGATGGTGCCTCTAATGCACTTGGTAATGGTGTTGGTGTTGTGATTAGTTCCCCCGAAGGTTGTCATACCCCGATTACTGTCAGACTTTGTTTCTATTGTACCAATAACATGGCTGAGTATGAGGCATGTATCCTGGGTATTGAAGCTGCTATTGATATGAAGATTCAGTTCCTTGATGTGTATGGAGATTCAGCCTTGGTAGTAAGTCAGATCAAAGGAGATTGGGACACTAAGCATGATAATCTCATTCCTTACAGAGAGCATGTTTTGTCTTTGATCCCACATTTTAAGGAGATTACCTTTGAACATATTCCACGAAGAGAGAATCAGTTGGCAGATGCATTAGCCACCATGGCATCCATGTTTGAGATCAGCTGGGATGATGAAGCTCCCAAGGTTACTATTGATAGATTTGAAAAGCCTGCATACTGCAATGAAATAGACACAGAAGGGGCAGAGGATAAGCCTTGGTTCTATGAAGTGAAAAGATATCTTGAAGCTCAGGAGTTCCCTGAAGGGGCATCTGTCAAAGATAGGAACTTTCTAAGAAGGTTTTCTGCTAAGTTCTTTTTGAGTAATGGGATTTTGTACAAGCGCAATCATGATTCAACTTTGCTTCGTTGTGTGGATAAGAAGGAAGCAATTGAGATTATGGAAGATATGCATGATGGGATCTTTGGCACTCATTCTAGTGGTCATGCTATGGCAAAGAAGATATTGAGAGCAGGTTACTATTGGTCTACCATGGAAGCTGATTGTTATCAACACTCCAGAACATGTCACAAGTGCCAAATTTATGCTGATAAAGTACACATACCTCCATCACCATTGAATGTGCTGACTGCTCCTTGGCCTTTTGCCATGTGGGGCATTGATATGATTGGTGAGATCAAGCCTACTGCTTCTAATGGGCATCGTTTCATCCTGGTCGCTATTGATTACTTCACGAAGTGGGTGGAAGCAGCTTCATTTGCATCTGTTACCAAGAATGTTGTGGCTCGATTCATTAAGAATAATCTCATATGTAGGTATGGCATACCTGAAAGGATTATTACTGACAATGGCTCTAATCTGAACAACACTATGATTACTGATCTCTGCACGCAGTTCAAGATTAAGCATCACAACTCTTCTCCGTATCGTCCAAAGATGAATGGGGCAGTTGAAGCTGCTAATAAGAACATTAAGAATATTGTACAGAAGATGATTGTTACTTACAAATATTGGCATGAGATGTTACCATTTGCTCTTCATGGTTATCGTACCACAATACATACTTCAACAGGGGCAACCCCATTCTCCTTGGTCTATGGTATGGAAGCAGTTTTGCCCATTGAAGTTCAGATTCCCTCCTTAAGAATTATGAAGGATGCAGGTTTGGATGAAGATGAGTGGATTCAGACTCGACTTGACCAGATAAATTTGATTGATGAGAAGAGGTTAGCAACAGTTTGTCATGGCCAGATGTACCAGAAACGAATGATCAAAGCTTTTAATAAGAAGGTTAAGCCAAAGGTATATCAGGCCAGTGACTTGGTAATCAAGCGTATCATATTACCACAGGGTGATCCTAGGGGCAAGTGGACTCCAACATATGAAGGACCATTTGTGGTCAAAACAGTATTCTCAGGAGGTGCCATGATGCTTACCACTATGGATGGTGAAGACTTCCCGCAGCCTGTAAACGCAGACATAGTTAAAAAATACTACGCATGAAAAGAGACCCGCTAGGTTGATAGGCCTAGGCAAAAATAAGGGCATCCCGGCAAACCAAAAGGGTTTGGGCAAAAATTAGGGATATATATAAAAAGATGTACACCCAGCAACTGCAAATAGTTGTGCTACTTACTCAAGTTTGAACAGATAAAGCTCAATCCAATCGTTTCCGTCTCAACAGCAGAAGATGAGATACTTGAAGATAATGGCAATAGTAGAATTGAAACTCAATAGGATTATTCCCCACATAGCTGATTCTTCTTGTTTTGTAAAATCTTTATGACCAAATCCTCTTACTAGGGTTTATGTCTCCTTGTACAAACTTACCCATGTATAGGTCACTCTTTGATATAAATAAAATTCCATTTTCAAATCCAGATTTACTTTTACCCTATTTACATAAGCGAAACGTCCATTGGTTGTGTTTGAATGTATGTATGCTTTTGAATATGATTGATGTTTACAAGAAATGCATGAATGCTTAATATGATTGATGTTTACCAGAAATGCATGAAAATACAGTAATAGTATTTACTAAGGACTAACGAGGGAAGGATTTCAACGAAGCTTCGCCGGTTCATCTCTACAAGACAGTTACAAAACCCTCAGTAGGACAAATCCATCTTCATAAAGTCACATCTCCCCTGGAATTTATATCCATCTCTTTTATCCTCATACGAATATTCGGGAATTTACTTTCCAATAAGGGTACAACGAACGAAGACGGGAGGTTATATCTACCCTACTATCAAACGAAGACGAAGGTTATGTATACTTTACTATCCCCAGCAGACGGGAGGTTATATATACCTTGCTATCCCCAGCATACGGGAGGTTATGTATAATATATTATCAAACAAGACGGGACTAAGTTCCTCATATTCTTCAACAACGAATCGGGATTTATTTTCCCTGGCCAGCAGTTGTTATACGAAGATATCCAGACGCTTCCGGCAGCATCATACATACATCATTTACATCATACCATAACATACATATCCATAGATACATAATACATTATTTAGGTGCATCATATTATACATGCATACATAATGCATAAACTAATACTACCATATAGAATGCTACCTTGTTTTCAGGTTAATTCTCCAGCAAACAAACTTCATCAACCACTTGTGACTATCAGGACTGCTTTATCCTCCTGAAGGTTATCATTTCCTCAGGACTGCTTTATCCTCCTGAAAGCTATCAACCCCTCAGGACTGCTTTATCCTCCTGAAAGCTTATTCATACCTCAGAACGTTGTTCATCTTTCTGAAAGCATATCATCACTTCCTCAGGACATTGTTATCCTCCTGAAAGCATATTATTACTTTGGGCCGTTGTTATCTTCCCAAAGGTTACCACTCCCTCAGGACTGCTTTATCCTCCTGAAAGCATATCATCCCTCAGGACTGCTTTATCCTCCTGAAAGCTTATTATCTCATCAGGACTGCTTTATCCTCCTGAAAGATATCATCCCTCAGGATTGCTTTATCCTCCTGAAAGCTTCTAGTACATCAGGACTACTTTATCCTCCTGAAAGCATCACTACATCAGGACTGCTTTATCCTCCTGAAAGCTTATTATCTCATCAGGACTGCTTTATCCTCCTGAAAGCATATCATCCCTCAGGATTGCTTTATCCTCCTGAAATCACATTATTACCTCAGGACTGCTTCATCCTCCTGAAAGCATATCATCCCTCAGGATTGCTTTATCCTCCTGAAAGCTTATTATTCCTTCAGGATTGCTTTATCCTCCTGAAAGCTTATCACTGCATCAGGACTGCTTTATCCTCCTGAAAGCTTATTATCTCATCAGGACTGCTTTATCCTCCTGAAAGCATATCATCCCTCAGGATTGCTTTATCCTCC
Source organism: Lathyrus aphaca (assembly GCA_963966055.1). Lineage (NCBI taxonomy): Eukaryota > Viridiplantae > Streptophyta > Magnoliopsida > Fabales > Fabaceae > Lathyrus > Lathyrus aphaca. The sequence goes on along the minus strand of OZ014519.1, from coordinate 95,425,053 downwards.
TGAAATCACATTATTACCTCAGGACTGCTTCATCCTCCTGAAAGCATATCATCCTTCAGGATTGCTTTATCCTCCTGAAAGCTTATTATTCCTTCAGGATTGCTTTATCCTCCTGAAAGCTTATCACTGTATCAGGACTGCTTCATCCTCTTGAAAGTATATCATCCATCAGGACTGCTTTATCCTCCTGAAAGCATATTACTACATCAGGACTGCTTTATCCTCCTGAAAGCTATCATCATTACCTCAGGACTGCTTTATCCTCCTGAAAGCATATTATTAACCTCAGGACTGCTTTATCCTCCTGAAAACTATCATTTTACCTTCATATTTTGGACTGCTTTATCCTCCAAGAAATGTATCTGAAGAGCTCTTCTCCAAGTGGCATCTTTAAGCCCACTCAAGCATATACAACCAACTATCAATATCATTTTACGCACTGATGAGTGCAAATTTTTGGGCTTTTGTGTTCAATCCCCTTCAACCTTCCAGGTCACGACTGGCAAATATACCAATCTAACCCCTCAGGTTTCAAAATATTGAACAGGGGCAGCTGTTGTACCCCAAAATTTGCCCTCACAATACAATACTTTGTGTGCTAAGAAGGTTCACAAGGTTCACAAGATTCACAACACTTACAAGACCTTTCATGAGGTTCATGAAGTCTACAAGTTACTTTATGAGGTTCACAAGGTTCACAAGATTCACAATGCTTACAAAACCTTTCATGAGGTTCATGAAGTCTACAAATCACTTTATGAGGTTCACAAGGTTCACAAGACCTCCCATGAGGTTCACAAGACATCTTATGATGGTTCACAAGGGTCACAAAGTTCACAATTGGTCAGAAGAGTTGATAATTCCCTCAAACAATGCACCTCCTAAGCAGTGCATCCAAAACTAGGGTTTTGACTTTAATCAGGCTAAATGGACTTCCAAGACTTCAAGTGAGCTTCATAACACCTTATGTGTGTTTAAGAACCCCCATGACAAGTTTCAAGACTTTTCTCAAAGGTTTGCTCAGTCAGATGATCAGATAAGTCAAAATCAGTCAAAGTAGTTAAAAAGTCAAACTGAGGTCAACTGTGGTCAAACCAAAGTCAAACTTCATGATTTTTTGCCAACATCAAGTATATGAAGTAAAATTCATCATTTGATCAAGGGTTGATCATGATTCATCAAGGAGATTTCAGATCATCAAGAATCAGGAGTTTCTAAATTAGGGTTTCCTTAGTAAAAGTCAACTGAACTTTGACCAGCCATAACTTTCACATGCTTCATCACCAAGTCTCCATCCAAAGCTCATTTTGAAGGAAATTGAATTCTCTACAACTTTGTGTCTCACAAGCCAAGCCCAAAAATGCTTCATTTGGAAGGTATGAGCTAAGACATTATAGGTCCTTTTGAAAGTCAACAAAAAGTCAACAACTTCAAAAGGGCATAACTTGAGATTGGTAAATGATATGGACATGAAACCAGTGGGGTTGGTTATAGGACTCTTCAAGCTTTCCAAAATGTCCAAGAACACCCTCATAGCATTAAAATTGAAGGATGTGTGCCCTTGCAAAGTTGGAAAATTTTTGGTTGGTTTATGAAGAAAATGGAGGTCTAAAACCAATTTCTTCCAAATGGGCTTGCCAAATGATGACCCAATCCATACTATAACTTCATGCACGACCCAAGTCATCAAAAATCAGATTTTTTATTATTTTATTTTTATTTATTTTGATTTAATTCATTTAAAATCATTTTAAATTAAAATAAAATATAAAAATCAAAGATTTAAATATGATTAAGCTTCTAGAAAATCATAAATATGTCTTGGATCAAATTGATATGGGAGTTATGGTGATTGTCTTAAAATAGCAAGTGTTTATACAAAAATATTTGACTTTTAAAGGCTTATCATTTTGAATCTTTTTAGATCAAATCTTCCACACAATGACTTAATTTTTTAACCTAAATTCATCACTCTATAAGTATAGAAGAGAACCCTAACACAAGCCACGAATTTTCTGCCTCCCAAGTGTAAGTTGCATATTTCAAAAAACCTCTCAAAACTTCAAATTCGGTTTCAATATTCCAGTGCATTTGAAGGTAATTTGAGAACACAGCCATGATCACTAGACATCATTGAGTGGAAACCAATACTTGGTTGCATCCAAAACCATTCCTATAGCATAACCCGAAGCATTCTTGATCATGAATAATTTTTTTTCGATTTCATTAATTCAATGCATTTTGATGAATTTTGTTTGGTTAATCATGTTTGTGATGTTGTATAGAACGTTTCTGGGCAAAGAAATTGAAGGATGAGGACCTAAATCGCAAACGGCCATTGGTAGGGTTCTTGAACCATAATTAGGGTTCTTTGATTTAGACCATATAAATTAATTTTAAGGACATAAATGAACTGTGTGAAGTGTGGTGATCATAACCATGTGTTTAATTTGATGAATCGTTGCATATTGAAAGGTATATGAGATTGGCAGGTTTTGTGTGCATGAAAATTCGCAGGTAGTTTCATAACAAAATTCGCAGGTAAACCTACGAATTTCAGAGGAAGAAGATGATCCCTGCGCGCGCAAGCTGGAATTTGAATTTCATTTTAATATTTTATGTTTTGTTTTCTGTTTAATAGCACAAGCTGATGCTTGTCCCAGTGGTGAAGCCAGCGCGTGTGTTGTTGAAGGGCAGGGGTTCGAATCCTGGCTGCAGCGTTTTTCTTATTTTTCCCTTTTAATTGTTAAACTTAAAATATAATGATTGGTAATGCCTATATTATCAGATGCGCTCACCCAGCAGGAATGGTAATGTGTTTGTGTGATATTATGAAGGTCCTGGGTTCGATCCCCCCAGGCCTTTTGTTTTCTTTCTATTTTTTTGATTTTTTAGGATATGGAACAAAACCAATTGGACTCATCTCATTATCACATGCGCGCTGGTGGCCTGGTGGTGTGTGTGGTTGATTGCAGGCCAAAGGTGCTGGGTTCAAACCCCAGCCAGGTAAGTTCTTTTTCTTCACTTTTCTTGTTTATTATTATTTTTAATTAATATGTTTATAATATAACTAAATAAATTTAAAAAAATATATATAATGTGTATATTATTATTTTCTCTATTACAATTTAAACTCATTTTTTTTATTAAATATCATTAGAAAAATAATTTAATTTTGTATAATTAATAATTAATCCTAATTTATTTTCTAAGCATATAAACCCTAATTTTCTAAAACCCTAAAAAATATATTTCTTTTCAAAACCCTAATTTTCTTTTCTTCTTTTATATTATTATTTGTATATATTATATTTATAATTTTATTAAAATTCTTGATTTAATTTTTATTAAATACATAAATTGTTTATAATTTAAAATTTTGTATATAAACATGTTTAAAAATTAAAATGCTTAATTTATTTTTTTTATAATATGTAAATATTCTACAATTGTTTATATTTTAATTTTACATGAAAATAATTTCTATTATATGTTTAAAATTGCTAATTTAATTATGTTCATAATTAATTTTATAATTTATACTTAACTTAAAATTTTATAATTAATATAATTGTTCATATTTTTCTATTAACCATTAAAATTTTGTTTATTATAATCTTTTTGTTTATTGTTATTATTAACCATGATTATTACTAACCCCATTTATTTTTAAATTGTGATTATTATTATTATTTTCACTAACCCCAATTATAATTGCTTATTTATTTTACTTATTATTTATTTTTGCTTATTTATTTAAATTGCTTTTTATTATTATTATGTAATTGCTCCTGGATGTAATTTTCTTAAATATTTAAATTATTTATTTTATGCCATGGTTAGTAAAAATAGGGAGTGTAAACATGTATGTTATTTAAAATTAATTTAGATCACTTAATTTAAAAGATAAATATTTAAAATTGAACACTCACACACGTAAGTCGATCTTTGATCGCCATCTCACTTTCTAGGGTTACCTCTCATTGTTGCCTAATCAAAAGGTCAAGTAGGGTGTATAAAGCAAAAGTTCCTTAAAAATAAAGTCACCTAGTCCCTTAACAATAAAAGATCAAGTCCCTTAATGGTTGCCTTCGTAATGATCTTGTCCCTTTCGAATAAAGATGACAATCCCTCCAAAATGCTTAATACACCCTACAGTTGCCTTCATTAAACAGATGTCCTTTCATATGTCCCTTACATCCAAGGTAATGACTACCTATTCCTTAATAATAGGGATAGTCTTACCATTTAAAGGATTCAAGAACAGAAAGACTTAAACTTTAGGGTAGGTTCCTCATAGTTACTTGCTCACATTTTAAAAAACACTTCAAAACAATTTCAAACAATTTTCAAACACAAGTTTTTTACGCATCCGTACATGGATCATTATCAAACTCTTATGAAAATTTCTATTCACACACTTCACATTTTCAAAAACATTTTAAAGTGAGCTAAGTAACTAAGAGCCCATGGATAACCATGGATGTAAAGGGTGCTAATACCTTCCCTTTACATAACCTACCCCCCGGACCCAAAAATCTTTTAAAAGGTCTTTCCTGTTCTTTTATGCCTTTCCTTTGGATAAAATAAAAGTCGGTGGCGACTCTTGCTATCCGCAACATAACTAAAGTCAGTTCTCCCACCGTGTTACAGTACCCTTGAGGGAGGCCTCAGATGCCCTGATTTTGACTTTACTTGCTCAAGAAGTTACCCAATGATCAGATGACTTCCACAGTGAATTTCTTCATCAAATTTGGTACACATGATCCTTATAACATATCAAGACCATTAGAAACAATAATGACCAAAAAGTTTGGGATTAAGGCCTCTGAAACCAAAACCCTAATTTTAGGTCATCTGTGCAGGAAATCTTCAGTCTGCCTCTATGCCTTTGCCATTCTTTGTGATCTTTTGACTTTTGTGAACTTTGGGGGAGCATATTATGATCATGGAACACACATGGAACCTCTTGGAGAGCTTTAAGACCATTGGGATGGCTCAGATCACTTCTTGGATTACGCATATCACAAACCCTGGATGCAGATGAAATGGAACTATGCAGTGAAACAAATATGCAATATGAGATGGTATGCTTATGCTAATGCATAAATGAAAGATCACAAGCCATGGTGTGAGGAAAAGTGAGGGAAAAGTTTGGGTGTTTACACTTTCTAATCTGTTAAGTGTTGGCTTTTACTCGCGGCGGAGGCTGAAGTGCTAGCTTGTTTGCGAGATAGAAAGATTTAAACAATGTTCGTTTAGAGAAAAGATATTTTATCTTACTTAAGGCATTTTAAAATGAAAGGGAGAATGGACCACAACGCGTGGGGCTAGCCCATGAGTGATTTCATTCAAGAACCCGAGGAATGCTAGATTCCTGAGTTCAGTTCCTCGTTGATTAATTATAAAGTGATTTGCGTTTGTTGGTAAGTTTTAAGTTGTATACTTTTATTGTGAAAAGGGCGAATAAAGCATAACTCGAGGGCTAGCCTTAAGAGTATTTCAATTCAAAAACCCGAGGAATGCTAGATTCATAAGTTTAGTTCTTTCACGATTTTTATTTGAGATTTAGATGTTTTGAATACTAAAGGGCGAATGAATTACAACTTGGGGGCTAGCCTCAATAGTAATTCAATTCAAAAACCCGAGGAATGCTAGATTCTTGAGTTTAGTTCTTTCGTGATTTTTATTTGCGATTTAGACATTTTGCGATTGTTTTGGATGAATTAGGGTTTAATGTTTTTAGAAATGAAGGAGTAAATGAAACACAGCTCGAAGGCTAGCCTCAAGAGTGGTTAATTAAAGAACCCGCAGAATGCTAGATCCCGAAGTTCAGTTCCTCGTTAATTAACTAAGACGCGTACAATCGTGAAGATGGCGATCATATAACGATCGACTTATGTGTGTGCAAAATGTAGGCGTATAAATATTATGCTTGGCGTTGGACCAAGACTTAATTATTTTTTTAAATGATTTAATTATTATTTTGAAATATTATGTTCATGTATTGCTTAACAATTTATGATAAAAAATCGAGAATGAGATTCACGTTTGCATAAGTCATACATTTTCATTATAACTAAATAAAGTGCAAGAAAATATAAGCAAAACCTTACAAATATAAACAAACAAACAAAATAAATAATTAACCAACCAAAATTAATACAATTATTTACCAAAAGTTAATTAACAAAATAATTAAATAAAATTATTTAACATAATTTAACTAACATAAAGTATTTTCTAAATTTGTTTTAAAAGAAATATTAGGGAAAGAAAAAAAAACTTAAAAGAACTAAAAAAAATAAAACATAAAAAAACTATGAAGGAAATAGGAAACAGGGGGGTGTTAAAAGGACAGCCCTGTAAGCAGAGGCCCATGGATTGGGGGCCGACCGGGTCGGTCTGACCCGGATCCGGTCTGGTGGATCTTCTAAAAAAAAGAAATTAGGGTTTGATAAAACGCAACCCTCAACTATATTCTTAGAACAAGGAATGAAACAGACATCACCCTCACTCGCAATCTTTCTCTCTCGCGAATCGTCTTTCTCATGGCCTCTCACCGATTAAACTCTCTCAAAGTTATCTTAAACTCTTTCACTCACCATGCCAATGATCTCTCCTCTCTCTCACGATCCGCGCCTCTCTCAACTCACTCTTTCGAAATCTCGTCGTGAAAACAAAAGATCACCAGAGAGGGTGGTGGAACAAGTAAGATGGAACAAATACCATGCGATAATCCACCGATACTATCCAGAAATCAAACACGAACTCGATCTTGAGTAAAAGAGATTCAAATGAGGGAGGAAGTAATGATTACGATCGAAGACAAATCCAGAAGACCCTTTGCATGGTGAAAGCTTTGGTACGAAATTGGATGTCTCCGTGGATAACCTGCGACAAAGCTCCGATGTGATTCAGGTTTTCTTTATGCTTTGGACCTTTAACTTCTTCTCCTTCTCTTCTGAAACTTCTGTGAATCTCTTGGCCTTCGTTTGTATGAATTTGGTTATTGTTGCTTTTTGTGTGCGGTTTCTGTTGATGTTGGCTGAGGAAAAAAAAGTTTTGGTTCTTGTATATATGTGTGTTTGCTTGGTTCTGATCTGAATTGTGTATTCTATGAATGTGTGGTTATGCAGCTAGGTTTCCTTGTGTTCTTGGTGGCAAAGGATTTTTCTTGATGATTTTTATTTTTTTTTCCGAATGTATGATGGTGGTTGTTTTTGTTGATATTACTGTGGTTAGGTTTTTGTTCTTGTGGCCCCCTTTCTTGACTAATAACACCCACTTATATACTGATAGGATTAGGGTTTATGATTTGAATTTTTTCTGAAAACTTGTTGAAGAAGTCTTATAATATCAGATTTTGTTTGGTTCTAATGAGAAGTCCTTTTCTGTTTCAGATTCGAAGGGCTCTGGAGTGGAGTTTTTCACAATTTGGTGTAAGGAAAAAAATGCAGGTTTTGGTCATACTTGCAGGTTCCCCTTATGTGTTTATTGTGAACTAGAAAAGAGAGGATAGGCAAACTGCAACCCTGCTCTTACAGCAGGTATGAGTTTATTGGCCTGAAGACTCCCTTTTGTTTTGTCCAAAATTTGCTTGTTTATGAAAGGAAAAGGGGGTCCACATCATTGTACTAATTCTTTTTTATAAGAAATTGTTTATTATTTTTTTCTGAAATTTGTGACATTAGCAATATATGTAATGATGCATGAATATGTTATGTAATTGAAATATTTGATGAACTTGAAATATGCTTGTCATGAAAAGAAAGAATGAACAAATTGAAGTTGATTTAAATCATATGGTTATTGAATGAATGAATGACTATGTATGAGCAGGATGAATGAAATTGAATTGAATTCAAGAATTAATATGATGCTTGGATGAATAAGGAACAATGAACTTGAAATGGGAATTGATGACTTGGAATGGACTTGAAATTCAGTATTTGAAAATGACACTTGAAAAGAAATTTGGGAACCATAAAATTAAACTGAAAAATGAATTAAAACTTGAAATGGAGATAAAACTTGGAATCTAGAAACAACTTAGAAATTAAGACATAAAGTTGGAATTTGGAAATAGAAATTTGAGATGAACATGAAATGGGAATTTGAAATCGGGAAACAAGCTTTGGACTTGCAATTAGAATATAAAGTAAAAGAAAAAGAAGAACTTGGGATTAAATCTTAAAAATGAATAAAATTTGGAAATTGAAATTAAATTAGAAATAGAATCTTAAAAAATGGGTTAAAATTAAAATTGGAAATTAAAATTAAATTAGGAATAAAGACTTGAAAAAATGGATTAAAAATTAAAATTGGAAATTAAAATTAAATTAGGAATAGAAACTTCTCTTCTTTTTTTAAAGTAAATTAAAAATAAAATTAGAAATTAAAATTAAACTAGAAATAAAAATTAAAAAAGAAGTGAATTAAAAATAAAAGTTAAAAATAAAATTACATTTAGAAATGAAACTTTGAAAATGAAGTTGGAAATTGGAAATATAAATAAAATTGAATTTAGAAATAAAAAATTTGAAAATGAAATGGAAATAAAATTTAAGTTTAAAATTTAAGAATGAATTAAAAATTAGAAGTAGAAATTGGAACAAAGACTAGAAGTAGAAATTGAAAAAAATTAGAAACTTGAAAATAGAATAAGAAAAGAAAATAGAAATTAAAATTAAAAACATGAAAATGAATTAAAAGTTAGAAATGGGAAATAGAAATTAAATTAAAAAAAAAACTTGAAAGTGAAAAGAAATTAAAATTAGATTTATAAGCCACTTAAAAAAAAGAGTTGGAAGCAACAGAAAAATAAATCTTGGAATCTTCTTTTAAATGCAATGAATGTATGATGCGAGCAGTTAGGGATAAAATTTGGGGTGTGACAATACCCTTTAGGTTGCCTCATCGGGATTGTTTCATCTAGGTCACCATACAGGAAGGATGTCTTCACATCCATCCGTTCAAGCTCTATGCCAAACTTTTCCACCATGGCTAACAACATTCTAATGGATATATGCTTTATAATATGTGGGAACACGTCATTTAGGTCGACATCTTATTTATGAGTGAACCCCAAGCAACCAACCTTTGCTTAAATCGCTTCGATATCACTCCTTTGATTCCTTCTCGATCAGCTCCAAGTGTTATTATCATGAAGATATTTCATCTCATCATTCATGGCTTTTAGCCATTCAGTCTTATCTCGAATCCTCATAACTTCCTTATAGTTTTTAGGTTCTTCATCCATAACTCCACTTGAAGAGATTAAGGCATAAGCTATGAGATCTGCATAACCAAGTCTCTGAGGTGGCTTGATGACTTTTCTCGACTTGTCTCTTGCCATCAGGTAATCATTATCAGTCTCCTAATCTTCATCAACAACTTATGCTTATTCTTCGACTTAATATGGGTTATGCAATTCAACATCATTATGTTCCACCTCAAAAGGAATCTCTTCCAGTTCATGCTATTCTTCATAGATCTTCAAACTTTGACCAACATCATCGTTTTTATTGAAAGTTGTCTCAGCTTCATTGAAAACTACATCTCGACTTATGATACACCTCATATGACCTAGTTCTAGGCACCACATCCTATAAGTTTTCACTCCTTCAGGATATCCAAGGAATATACATCGCAGAGCTCTAGATTCAACCTTATCTTACGTAATGTGAGTGTAGGCTAAACAACAAAATACTATAATTCTAACGAGACTAGGTGGATGTCCTAACCATACTTCTTCAGGTATCTTCATTCCCAAGGAAGTCAAATGACACCCACTTATTTATCAAGTATGTTGCAGTCACATCAGCTTCTGCCTAAAACACCTTCTTTAATCTCGCACTAACCAACATGCATCTAACTCTTTAAAGAATGGTTCGATCAAACCTTTCATCCAAACCATTTTGGTGGGGAGTACCTACAGTAATTTTATGCCTTGCAATATAGGACTCATCATAATATTTTTCGAAAGCCTCAATGAAAAATTCAAGACCATTATCGGTCCACAAACTCTTGACCTTCCAGCCAGTTTGGTTTTCGACCAGAGTCTTCCAACTTTTGAAAATTTCAAAAGTTCCATCCTTAGTCTTATGATTGAATATCCATAACTTTCTAGAATAATCATCAAATATGGATAGGAAATACTTTGTACTTGAGTGTGAAGGATTCCTTGCAGGCCCCCGAAGATCAACATGAATGTAATCAAGGGATCCATGTGTTCTTTGTTTACCTTTGTTAAACCTTACCCTACATAATTTACTAAATACACAAGGTTCACAAAACTCCAATTTTTCGACCTTGTCACCATACAACAAATTTTGTTTCGACAATTCGACCAGGCCTCTTTCACTGATATGGCCAAGTCTTTTGTGCCATAGCTCACTCTTAGACATAGGTTTTGTGGATGCCACATCTGCTGAACCACTTATAACCTCAGCCTCAAGGGTATTAAAACCTTGTTTTTTCAGGCCTTTAAATACTTCCTTCGACCCCTTTATTACCCTTAAGATAATTTTCTCTCCTTTGAAGACATATCCTTTCTTGTCGAATTCACCAAGAGAAATCAATTCCTCTTAGTATCATGTACATACATGACATCAGTCAATAACTATTGACTCATTATGGAGTTTGAATCTAACATATCCAATTCATGCAATGTTGCAAGCTTTATTATTTCCTAGCAGTAGTGATCCACCATCTTGATCACATAATTCCTCAAACACTTCCTTGTTTGGAGTTATGTGCCAAGTACAACCTGAATCCATAATCCACTCAAATGATTCATAATCATGTTGCACAATGGTTGCTGATCTAACTTGACCAGGAGGAACCTTCCAGTAATGAACAACTACGGTGGTGAATTGGGGAGATGTATTTGCAAGGTACTTCGATGCCAAAGTAAGAAAGTGTATACGAAGTGCAAGTACATAATAGGTAAGAGTTGAATAGAATAGAATATCTGACCCTTTAGTAAAAGAGGGTATTTATAGTGTGCTCCTAGCGTCGGGCCAAGATTATTCTCGTGGGCTGGACTATCTAGGCCCATGGAAGAATTGCCAAGGATTACGTAGGAGCAGATAAGACCTAGTGTGTGGTCTTGCCCTTGGTCCAACTGTCCCATAATACTAGGAAAAAATAATGGGGAAGTTGACAGAATGGGGCAAGTGGGGGAGACATTTTCCCCACGTCCCCATGCGGTAGGTCATGGGCCTACCCGACGTACTGGGCCTATGTTCGACACATCTTATGTAGGCCCAGCCCAGAACAAAAGCCCTTTGAATCAGGTCGTGGGCCTTTGCCCGACGGATTAGGCCTCTACCCGACATAGACTACGTCGGCCCAATCCAGAACATGAGCCCCCTAAGTCGTAACTCTGGTGCGGAGTGTTGAGCTAAGGGTAATTAGGATCGGGCATACAGGCCGTGGGTGATAAGACCGATGAATATTGGGGACGTCTATTCGTGCTCTTTGGCATTCTTTTCGGATAGTGTGGGAAAGGCCTCCATTGGTTTCGACTCATCGAGGAGGATTACATGTTCGAGATAGTCGCGCATGATGTCCTTTGCGTTTCTGTGGTGTCGAGGATGTCGCTCCCGGGATTTTCATCCTAGTACAAACGCGAAAGTTGTGCGGAAAAGGTAGAGTCGCCAGCCATGCATTTTTATCCCGAAAGAACGGGAAAGGTAATGATGCACAAACCCGAGGAAGAAGGAAAGGACAGGGCCTTGCGAACCAAAGATCTGGGTTCGGGAGTCGGTTACGACATGGGAAAGTATTAGCACCCCAGATCGTCCATCGTACCCGACGGGATCCACACTTGTTTGTTTGTTCCAAAGGGTGAGAAATGAAGTGCTTCTGAACAAAGAACTACTATTGGAACTGGAATGAAAGAAAGGGAATTGGAAAAGAAGATAGAAAAGAAAGAATGAGGGAAATGTAGGGAAAATAAAGAATGTGCTCGAACGGGCCCTACCCCGCTGCCTACGTACCTCATCGGGAAAATGAGGATCAGAGTCGACGTAGTTCGCCTAACTAAGGCGGGAACTATTTATTTGTGTTTTTTATAACTGGAACTGCGTATGTCTATGATCAGGTGTTGCAGGCTCGTCTGGAATGAGTGCGTTTACCGTCTTGTATGCGAGACAAGTTGTCGCAAGTTCGCGTTTAGAGTGAATGATATGAGAAAAAGAAGTTCCCGCAGGAAAGTCACTTATTGTTTGTTTTTGTCTTTTATGAGAAATGTTTTGAATTTGTTTGTGAACGTTCTCATACTAAGAGCTATCCATCGTGGTAAATACTTACACTTCGCCCCAAAACAGGACGCGTATAAGCACTCTGCAACAAAGTCTCATGGCGTATAAGAACACTCGACCTTTATTAAGTATTTTATTATTTTCTTTGTGAGGTGAGAAAGAAAGACTCAAGAGGCAAAAGGTCAAAGCTAAAGGGGGGACTAAGACACAACCCTAAGTTATCTTATTATGTACAAAAAGGGATCCTATGGTTTATGAGGTATTCTAACCTAAGGAGAAAAAAAGCAAGTTAGAATTCAACTTACTTCCTAAGAAAGTTAAGTTGAATATAAAGAACAAAAGGGAAGCCTATGAACAAAGCAACAAGTGCTAAGACAAACACAATAACATGCATAAGAGATAGGAATGAAGAAATATTACCTCATCTTCCCCCTACAAAACAAATGTTAGCATGATGAAGTGATATGAACAATTACAACATGGCAAAATTCAATTAAGAACTCACATTAACTTAAGAAAGATGTTAATGAAATTCTAAGGTTAATACCTAAGCCTAAGGTATCCTATAAGGTAACACACTTAAAAAGTCAGTAGCTAAATCATATTAAAAGTATCTAAAGGGATTAAGTGAATTAAAGTCGAACTATGCCCTAAAGTGTTACTAAACCCCTAAGTGAAGGCTAGGTGGATTTGCATGGAAAAATCGAACAAAGTCAAAGCACAAAAATAATGGTAAAGGTCCTGGAAAAATATTAGATTAAATCCTTAATGTCCCTAACCTAAATCTAATATTGTGTTAAAAAATCTCCTAAAAATTCACAACCTAACTATGTCAAATGGTCACTTAAATCTACATAAGATTTGTTCATAAACTTGCACAAATTACGCCGCCAAAACAGTGGATAAAATGGACCTAAAAATATGACAAAAATAATTTCAGGTTTTATTATGAGTCCTATAATCACAGCAAAAAGAATGAGACAAAAATATTACTGGAAGTGGGAGAAATAAAATGAACAAAATGAAGTGTAGCTGAAAGAATTCCATAGAAAACTAATTAAATAGAAAATCGAAATAAAATGGAAAATGGCTAAAAATCAGAAATTAAAAGTGTGGAAAATTTCTAAAATGAGTTAGGAAGTCTCTGTGATTTTTGGGGAATTTTATCATGAGTTTTGGTATTTTTGTAGGATTAAAATTGAAACTATATCAAAACAGAAATTAAAGAAACAAAGCCAATGGTAAGGGGTGCAGGAAGTGAAAAGCTGAACTGAATTGGGCTGGACCCAAACATGCTGGGGTGCAAATAGTGATCTGAAAAACTCTTCACAAATTATGGCACATGATTGGCACATGTTCATTAATGTGGTGGCTGATCCTGGTACGTCAGATGGAAACTGATCTAACGGTTTTGTTATGTTCCCACACTAATGCTAAGACTAATATATCGGTCACCAGAACTAAACTCCGGTTATCTTCTCTGATCACTCTCTGGTTAGGGTTTGGATAAATGTCTACCAAACTGAAAAATAAGGCCGTGGACAGATTCGTCTCCTCAGGTACATCATCAATCTAGGCTTGATTTTCTCCTAAGGCTCATGAATAATGCAAATCGAAGCACACAAGAATCAACCTAAAAATTGAATCTAAGCACCTAAGGTGCCTATCAACTAGCCAGCACAAGCATTGCTCCTATTGAGCTCATATCTACACAAAACAACCAAAAAAATCAGAATTCGTGTCAATGGAATTGAAGATGAAACCTGAAATTCAATGGTGTTTAGAGTTGTAGAAATCCAGAGGTGAGGTTCCAAGGTCTTCTATGCTTGATCTTGATCCTTTGTGAAGTGAAATAAACACTTTGTTGATGAAGATTCTTGAGAACTTGATGAATATGCAGAAAATTTACAGCAATGTAATCTTGATCTTTCACTCCATTAGATCCATGGAGAAGCTGCAAATCATGATGTTGATGATGATTTAATGATAAGTGTGATGCTGTAGACAAGAATCAAAGAGTATGGAGGCAAAATGCAACAATTTACATTGGTATAGAGTGGAAGATTCAATGAAATTCTGCCATGAAGATGAAGCTTTTGATGATGATGATGAAGAACAGATGAAGATTGGGACTGAATTGATGAAGATGAAGATGAACAGATGAAGATTGGGACTGAATTGATGAAGATGAAGTGCAATGTAGCTTCTAAAATCATAATGAAAAACAGAGAGAAAATGGATGAAGTTGGTGATGAAATTTTGGTAGAAATGAAGTATGTTCTCAAAATTCAGTTGGAGAAAGCCTTATATATCTCAGGTTAACTGTTAACCCTCATGGTTAATAGTCAGAACCATGGTCAATTCTAACTTGAGGTGTAAGGTGTAATGAGGGTGGATTAGAAAATTCAGTTATGCAACTTTGGGTGTAATCTTATGTGGTGAAGTTTGGGACTGTTATGGTGAGAGTGCAGCCTGTTTGCAACTCAATTGATCAATGATTGATGCCTCAATGTTTTGCTCAATACATGAAAATTATGGTGGTGGTATTTTCAGCCAATTGCAGCCCATATGCAATTCCTTTTGATGCCAAATGCATTTATAACATGAACCAACCATAAACCAGCTTGAAATTCCAAAAAAATGCAGAAAAATGCAGAAAAAACTGGTTTTTCTACAACATGCATCGATACATAGCTCGGATGCGTCGATACATGGTGTTTTGGAGTTCAGTATGTATCGATACATAGGCTTATGCGTCGATACATGGGCCCTTTATGCGTCGATTCATAAGTCATATGCGTCGATACATAGCCTGTTGTATTGCCTTGTTTTTGCCCAAACTTTGAACGATCATATCTCTCTCAATTTTGATCCTATGAAGGAGTTCCACATATGGATTTGAATCTTAGGATGACATCTTTCATTTTCTCAAGGTATAATTTTCATAGGCCTCTTATTTTGGGAAAAAACCTCTCTTGAAGTGGCTGCAAAAATGACCAAAACTTGCCATTTTTGGAAACCCAAATTTTCCAAAAATGGTAAGTTTTAGTTTTCTTGATTTTTCATGATCCCTCCATCATTTCTTGATCAAACTTGAACCATAGGATCCTTGTAACCCTAATTTCATGATTTTGATCTCAAAAAGTCAGGAGTTGACTTTTCTTCAGCATGGTTGACTTTTCCCCAAATCCCTGATTTTCAGTCATCAGGCCAATTGAACCTCTTCCAAAATTAATTTGTGGATGAAACTTGAACCCTAAGCACTTGACATCACATATAAGACAATGGAATCCACTTTGAATAAAAAATTCATGGAGAAGCCCAGTAGAAGTGAATCCCTAATTTGGCCCTTTTCATCAAGAGATGTTGCACTGTTTGCTTCCTTTGATCAAATCAAATCTTTCCATGGCTTGTGGCTTCAAATGAAGACTTGTGGGATGTTGTGAGCCCTTTTCACAAGGTTGAGAAGCTTTGTGGCTCTTTGGTTGCCTTTATATAGCCTTCAATTGCTTCAATCATTGATCACATACATATGCCTCAGCTATGCTACACATGATGCAATGTTGTTGGTTATTTCATGAATTTATGTATGCAAGATGCTATGAAAAATGTTGAGGGAATGAGAGGGAAAATTTTCAGGTATTACAGTTGCCACTATTCAATCATCTGCAAGCCTGAACGAATAATTGCAACGGCTTTTAGACGTTCAAGGTGCGGAGTGATTGAATACTCAAATAAAACCTGGAAATTTGAACTTTATGGATGAGGAAAATGTCATCTGCCTTTATTTAATATTGTTTTTTTTAAACTCTGAATAGGTAGCGGAAATAGAACAAGGTGGAACGGGGTCGTTGTACATAACGATAACCTGCAATGTGACTATTGAGTGAATCAAGCCACAGAGAGGATACATGTTGGCGAAACAGGGCTTAAAAACGAGACCATTAGCGGAATGGAACTCGACAATGTGACTGCTGAGTGAATCAAGCCACAAAGAAGGTGCATGTTGGCGAAACATGGCTTAAAAACGAGACAATTAGCGGAATGGGACTCGACAATGTGACTGATGAGCGAATCAAGCCACAAAGAAGGTGCCCGTTGGCGAAATGGGGCTTAAAAACGAGACCATTAGCTGAATGGGACTCGACAATATGATTGCTGAGTGAATCAGGCCACAAAGGAGGTGCCTGTTAGCGAAACATGGCTTAAAAACAAGACCATTAGCGGAATGGAACTCGACAATATGACTGCTGAGCGAATCAAGCCACAAAGAAGGTGCTTGTTGGCGAAACAGGGCTTAAAAACGAGACCATTAGCGGAATGGAACTCGACAATGTGACTGCTGAGCGAATCAAGCCACAAAGAAGATGGCAAAAATTGACTTGGAAAGACAAGGAGAGAAGAAACATCAACCGATTTACGACTCAAGTAAGATCAACCGATCTATTATGGAGATGGTATCAACCGATCCATGACCAGGACAGCGAGAATGTAATATCATCTAATTTACATCTCGAAGAGAAGTGATATCAACTGATTCACCACTCGAATAAGATCAACCGATCTAACCGGGAAATGGTATCAACCGATCCATAACCCGAAAAACGAGAACGTAATATCATCTGATTTATGGCTCGAAGAGAAGTAATATCAACCGATTTATAACTCAAATAAGATCAACTGATCTAACCGGGAAATGGTATCAACCGATCCATAACCCGAAAAATGAGAACATAATATCATCTGATTTATGGCTTGAAGAGAAGTAATATCAACCGATTTACAACTCAAATAAGATCAACTGATCCAACCAGGAAATGGTATCAACCGATCCATAACCCAGAAAATGAGAACGTAATATCATCCGATTTACGGCTCGAAGAGAAGTAATATCAAGCGATTTACAACTCAAATAAGATCAACCGATCTAACTAGGAAATGGTATCAACTGATCCATAACCAAGAAAATGAAACCATCATACTGAGACGAGACCAAAAAGAACAGGATCATTGTACTTAAACGAGAGCCCGAGACGCGGCCGTTGTACTGAAAAGGGGATGCGAAAAAATGAGTTTGTTGTACTGAAACAAGATCCAAAGACGAGACTATTGTACTTAAATGGAGACTCGAAAGGAACGGGATCATTGTACTTAAACGAAATCCCGAGACGCGACCGTTGTACTTAAACAGAGACGCAAAAAAAATGAGATTATTGTACTAAAACAAGACTCAACTGGGGATAACAAACAAGACTTGGTAGAAATAACCACACTGGGAAATGAAGTTGCATTCTGTGGGGAATACTTCAGTCTGATTGGAGATGTAACGTTTCGGGCGTTTGTGCAAGGTACCACAATTGGCTTATGCTTCGTATGCATATGTTTGAATTTTTCTATGGCATAATGCTCCATAATAATGGAAATGATACGCTTTTGAGGATGCAAATGTAATGATGATTAATAAATGTAGATGCAAATGCCAAGGGGTCTCCTGATGAGGAGATAACAAGTATCCCAGGTGGCTTGACTGGGGAAATGATGATCACTGCATTGATCCGGTCCATCCTGGTGATGAGGAAACAACTTTGTGAGGAACGTTGTTAATGATACATCAGCTCTGAACTGCCGCCATTGCCAAAAATAATTGGACTTTGAGATTAGAGAGCCAAGACCCTGCTAGAGATGGACTTTTCTTGCTAGGTACGTTACCCGTTGAACTCGGTTGGGGAAGTGAAAACCTTCTGACTTGGCTGGGGAAACAAATGTATGATACTGCTGAAGTAGTAACCTGCTGGGGAGGAAAGAAACTCCTTGTACTACTGGGGATTGCCTTTGTATTGGCGGGAAGTCTCTGCTTGGGGAGACCATCAATCTTCTTTCACCACTGCTAGGGAATATTTCAATTTCCACTCTACTGGGGATGATGGAGAATGTCAATGATAAAGCTTCATGTTGAAGATAAGAGTTTAAGTTTCCCCTCACTAGAGATGAGATGTGTAAGGCATCCCATGCTGGGGATGAGAGACGATGATGCCCTTCTGCTCAGGAAGTACCATTCCCTTTGCTGCACTGCTGGAGAAGGGATTGTCTAATGAAACTTGCTAAGGAATTATGATCAATGAAGCCTACTGATGAAACAACTCTTGAAGTATTGTGAAGACAATGGCTTTGCTTCCAGCCTCTGGGTTGATATATTGCCTACTAATCATGAGTGAACAATGGTTCTTTGCAATTTTCAACTCGCCTCAGATTAAGGTCCATCGGAAGAAAATGTCTCAAGAGGATTTTTACAGAAAACATGGCATATGAAATGCTTCAGTGTCTTCAAACTCTTGGAGAGATTCGTCGGATCTCGAAATAATTGCCCCAGTCTGCATGGTCTATGAAAGAAATTGCCTCGCGAGTATTCATGAAAAACCTCATATCACTGTGAGATAGTGTGTCCTAGTATTTTGAACCTTGGGTAGGTGCTTCTGATTAACCGTCTTCATGAGAAAGTGACTTCTAGTGCTCTTGGGGTGGTCTGCCCCAGTATGAGCCTTGAAGTGATCACATATGACTGACTGTGTTTTGAAGAAAACACCCATACCAATTTTTCTTTGAGAGATTGGATCTCAAAGTAATTGCCCCAGTTTAGCTGAACTTTGGAGAGATTTCTCGACGTAATTGCCCCATATTAGTTGGCTCTTACCACGACTGTTGGGAAAGTCCCCACTCAATGGAGTTTCTTGAAAAGTGCACCTCGATAGATTGACCTTCAGAAGTTTCAGACTTCTCAACTTGGCAAGATTAAGCTTCTGAACTGAAGTTCCATATGTGAACTTTTGTGATGTCAAACAAATGTATGCAAGCAATAAATGTTTATTCTGAGAATGAAAATTCTAATGCAACACACATGTTTATTTTGAAGTTTTACTGTAAAATGATGTCGCCAACCTTTGTGAGCAAATCACTGGTTAAGATACGACATTGGTTTTTGATAAATAAAGCATGCACATGTAACACCAACAAATAACTTTTAGCACAACTCAAAGGAGTCGGGAACGTGGTCTCGTGGTAGTACGCTCTTAAAATAACCATGTTTCAGTTAAGGATTTTGAGGGTTGTATCGTGGCCTGGTCCACGGTTATATAAATAAAGGATATAGGCTCGAAGTTTATTTGTGCCCACCCGTCTTCGCGATGTTCTCCATTCCTATGTTCAGCTAACTTTCACAAGCGCTCACCTCTCAAAAAGGGTTTTATGATGGTTGTTGTTGGGAGTCAGTCACCCCTATTGTCTTTTGTGTTTGTATCACACGACTTTGTTCTTGTTCAAGGATCTTTCTTGTGTAATCCTTTTCGTCTTTCGCTTTTTCATTATTTTTCTTATCCCTAACTTTTGCCTGGACTGATTATTGTGAATCTTTGATTGTGAAGTCCAGTGGGATGCCCTAATTTTTGCCTAAGTCGCTTGTTTTCAAGTTTCGACTTAGCGGGCTTTCTCATCATTTTTTATTCTCTTTTTTTTGAACAAATCGTGTAACACTGTTTGTCTTGATTTCTTTGCGAGGGTTGTGACTGTCTCACTTTTCAGTTGATGATGGATAACCATTGTGGTTTCCGGTCTTTGGACCTTTTGATTGGGATAACCATTGTGGTTTCTAGTCTTTGGACCTCTTGATTTGGTACAACGAAAGGTAATGGATCCTCAGATTTGCACTCCTTTTTGAAATTTGAACGCTCGGTCAAACTAACTGACGCCTACCCTGCCCCTGGGTTAAATGCAAGGGTTTTTTCATGCAAAAAGAAACTCCTACTTCAAGGCTCAAATGGGTTGGCGAGGGTCTATCTCCCTTATATCTCTGGTGTTTAGGATTTGAAACAATGTCTATACATCGTCAACAGGGTCTTTCTCAAAAGCACACAATTAGAGATTTTTGCGTTTTCATTTCGTCATCCTCCCTGATAGAGTTTAAGCACGACAGTTGGTATTTCGATATGCATACACAAAATCATGAGTGAATACGAATGGATTACTTCAAGAAAAACATGTGCATTTTATTATGATTAACATTCAAAAACAAATAAGTTTCATGCATGCATACAAATGTTTAAACAAACAATAGAAACTACAAATGAAAATGCAATAAAGAAGCTGAACATTTTCGTCATTGAGGAGACTTGACTCCATCTGGACTTATTGCTTCTGAAAATGCCTTTGCAAATTCAGAGGTCCATTTGATGAGGAGACTTCAATATGTGGGCAGACTTTCTGGCATGATGACCTTTGAGTCGATCAAATTTGCACCTTGTACTTGAACACGTTGCAATTGTCAATTGTATGCCTAAATGCTCCTGAGTGGTACTTGCATATAGCATTCACATCGTGGTTGCCATTATTGGGGAGGCTTGACTCTGTCTGGACTTATTGCTCTCGGAGACTTTCAACAGTCAGCAGTCTGGATGTTTACTCAATCAAATTCACGACCTTGTATTTACCTCTGCCTCTGAAAGACTTGCAATCTTCAATTAAAAGGCCAGGTGCCCCAGAATGGTAATCATACTTGGAATTGAAACCCCAAAGGAAGCTTTGTTGGAGATGATCCTGATGCAACTAGCTCAACCAGTTCGAATTTGAGTAAATGAGGAAACTTGTTGCACGTACAACATCAGAATATGATCAAACTTCTTCTCAAGTTGTTCTGACATTTACCTGTATTCTCTGCCCCTAGGATTCTCTTGGGAAGCTCAGGTTGGATGCTGACAAATGGCATCTGGAGGGAAGAGGTTGATAAAGTTAATAAATAAGGTTGCTCGCAAAGATATTATGTGATCTCCTGCCTACGTATCTCCATTGACCAATGGAGAATCAAAGCAGCGTAGTTCCCCTTACTAGGGATGAAAATAGCTTTATTTCCTTGACACTGCATTCAAGATTTCCATAACCAAGCTCATCTGAGTCTTCATCTGGTTGACTTCCTCTTTCAGCAGTTTCTGAATTTGAAATAAAACTTGCACCTTTGCCTGAATTGCCCCAGCTGGGTCTTCATTTGGTTACCTCTGCCTAGAGTTGGTCCATGTCCATACCTTGATGATGGTGATTCAGGTTGGCCATTTTGATGAAAAATTAAGTCAGGATAGTTATCTGTCTCGGAACACCTGTCATGAATGCAAGGATGTATGCAAATGCCATGTTCAGTTATTTCTGAGGAGTCTATCTGTTTTGATTCAAGTTTTGACACAGAAAAAGTCCAATGGAATGATTCAGATATGTGATCCTCAGAAATAACTGAACATGTATGTTGGAATGATATGATGTCATGTATGCAGCAGGCATGTGATCAATGGTCTAATGTTGGTGTTGAGCAGGGAACCAACTATATGTATAGAACCATAACAGCAGTACCATCTTTGTATAAAACCCCATAACTAAGAACCCAATAACTGTAGAACTGGATCACATCATAGAATAGTCACTGATGGTGTTCAGGTTGAACAATGAGCCAAGTGTCTGTGGAGAGTCATAATAATAATAATATAACAGTTTCTCTGAACAGAACTCTCAGATCTCATAACCAAAGGACCATGTAGAACCAGATTGTTGCACCCCAAAATTTGCCCTCACAATACAAGACTTTGTGTGCTAAGAAGATTCACAAGGTTCACAAGATTCACAATACTTACAAGACCTTCCATGAGGTTCATGAAGTTTACAAGACACTTTATGAGGTTCACAAGGTTCACAATACCTACAAGACCTTTCATGAGGTTCATGAAGTCTACAAGACATCTTATGATGGTTCACAAGGTTCACAAGACATCTTATGATGGTTCACGAGGTTCACAAGACATCTTATGATGGTTCACAAGGTTCACAAAGTTCACAATTGGTCAGAAGAGTTGACAATTCCCTCAGACAATGCACCTCCTAAGCAGTGCATCCAAAACTAGGGTTTTGACTTTAATCAGGCTAAATGGACTTCTAATACTTCAAGTGAGCTTCATAACATCTTATATGTGTGTAAGAACCCCCATGACAAGTTTCAAGACTTTTCTCAAAAGTTTGCTCAGTCAGATGATCAGATAAGTCAAAATCAGTCAAAGTAGTTAAAAAGTCAAACTGAGGTCAACTGTGGTCAAAGCAAAGTCAAACTTCATGATTTTTTGCCAACATCAAGTATATGAAGTAAAATTCATCATTTGATCAAGGGTTGATCATGATTCATCAAAGATATTTCAGATCATCAAGAATCAGGAGTTTCTAAATTAGGGTTTCCTCAGTAAAAGTCAACTGAACTTTGACCAGCCATAACTTTCACATACTTCATCACCAAATTTCCATCCAAAGCTCATTTTGAAGGAAATTGAATTCTCTACAACTTTGTGTCTCACAAGCCAAGCCCAAAAATGCTTCATTTGGAAGGTATGAGCTAAGACATTATAGGTCCTTTTGAAAGTCAACAAAAAGTCAACAACTTCAAAAGGGCATAACTTGAGAATGTTGAATGATATGAACATGAAACCAGTGGGGTTGGTTAGAGGACTCTTCAAGCTTTCCAAAATGTCCAAGAACACCCTCATAGCATTAAAATTGAAGGATGTGTGCCCTTGCAAAGTTGGGAAATTTTTGGTTGGTTTATGAAGAAAATGGAGGTCTAAAACCAATTTTTTCTAAATGGGCTTGCCATATGATGACCAAATCCATACTATGACCTCATGCACGACCCAAGTCAACAAAAATCAGATTTCTTATCATTTTATTTTTATTTATTTTGATTTAATTCATTAAAAATCATTTTAAATTAAAATAAAATATAAAAGTCTAAGATTTAAAAAAGATTAAGCTTCTAGAAGTTCATAAATATGATTGGAATCAAAGAGGTAAGAGGATCATGATGATTGGCCTAAAATAGAAAGTGTTTATGCAAAAATATTTGATTTTCAAAGCTTATCTTTTTGAATCTTTTTGGATCAAATTTTTCACACAAGCATTGATCTTTTCTGACCTAATTCATTGCTCTATAAGTACATTACATAACGCTACTCACTAGACACGAATTTCCAGCCCCAAGTGTAAGTTTCAT